>JARQOD010000009.1:139127412-139296962 GCA_033576555.1 Oophaga sylvatica
GGTTTGTCGAGCCAGTGGTTCTATGGCTGCGCCTCCTGACCCTGTTTTGGTTGAGGGCAATCTGGAGTATGTGGTTGAAAAAATATTGGATTCTCGTTTTTCTAGACGGAAACTCCAGTATTTGGTTAAGTGGAGAGGTTATGGTCAGGAGGACAATTCTTGGGTGTTTGCTTCTGACATCCATGCTAGGAGACTTATCCGTGCCTATCATCGAGCTCATCCTGATCGGCCTGGTTGCACAAGTGAGGGTTAGATGACCCCTCCACAAGGGAGGATACTGTTGTGAATGTGCTAGAGATGGTTTCTGAGCAGAGGCTCCCTCTGGTGGTTACAGACAGTACTGAACCTTCCAGCGAGGAATGGCAATCTGGGTTCACTGACTGGACTGATATAAGGGAGGTTCCCTCCCATGATGGTTGCCAGTGATCAATTGTTCTTGTCTCAATTGTGGTTCCTGGTTCATTTGGAAGTTTGCTGGAGTCTTGCCTGCATCTGCTGCTTTCAGATAAGATATTTTCTGCTTTCCTTTTTGTGCTTGCTTTTTGCATAGTTTTCTGCACTTTTGTGGAGGTCAGCCAGGTCCCCTCCTGGGGCCTGTGCTCCTCTCAGTTTATCTGTAGCCACTGTTATTTGTTCATTTGCTTTTTCCTGTTTTTTCAGCGGCTGCGGCTTTGTTTTGTTACACCAGAGATCTGATTTAGGTGGATGAGATCGTGTGATCTCAGTTTTTTTGGCAATCAGATGTGTTGGTATTTTTTAGGGTTTTTTGTTGGATTGCAGTCAGAATTCTTTCCTGTACTTTTCTGTCTAGACAGATTGGGCCCCAACGTTTGCTCATTCTATTTTCTGTCTGTGTCCGTGCTTTCTTCTTGTCTAACCGCCATTACATGTTTGGGGGCTTCCTGTTTTCTTTGGGGATCTGCTCCAGGGCAGATAGCTTTCATCTTTCGGCCTTTAGGTGAAGTTATCTCTCAGGCTGTGACAAGGCGTCTAGGATAAACGTAGGAATGCTCCACGGCTACCTCTAGTTGTGTGGTTAGTTCAGGTTACTGCAATCCAATAGGTTCCAGCCTCTCTGGTGTATTACCGTTTTTGCTATTTCTCCTCAGCTACATAAACATAACAGACTGCCAGAAAAGGATAAATGAGAAACTGTTCAGAACACATGTAGTTTCAGGACCTTCCTGGCGGACCAATAGGAGCTGCTGCAGTACCTGAGCATGTGACCCCTGATCTCTAATGAGAAATCTTACCCTGGGCATGCTCAGAAGGGGAAACGCGGGACTTAGTCCTAAAGGCGTCTGCTCGCCGCTGACCAGTACTAGCCACAATAGTAGAACCTGGAGAATCAGCAGTAAACCTCTGCACAGTACTAGGCTGAGCAAGACGCTGAGAGACCGACATCTCTGCTGAGGAGACTCCACTGCGGCCGGAGATGGATGGGGGACTGCAGCGGGAATAGCTTGATATTCCCCCTGTGAAGAGGCAGGAACTCGATCTCTAACAGTATAGATGGCCTGATAGAATGAGTACCACACACTGCTACTATGCCCAAAATTATTGTCCAGGCAAGATGCAGATAAAAATTATTAGTAAATTCAATGCTGGTAGAGCTTAGTATAGATGGCCTAATAGAATGAGTACCACACACTGCTACTATGCCCAAAATTATTGTCCAGGCAAGATGCAGCTAAAAATTCGTAGTTATTTGAATGCTGGTGGAGCTTAGTTTTAGATGGCCTAATAGAATGAGTACCACACACTGCTACTATGCCCAAAAGTATTGTCCAGTCAAGATGCAGATGAAAATTATTAGCAATTTCAACCCAGGTGGAGCTTAGTATAGATTGTTAGGGTTCGAGTTCCTGCTGTTGCACAAGGGGAGTCTCGAACCAGTCCTGCTGCGGTCCCCCATCCATCTCCGGCCGCAGTGGAGCCTGCTCAGCAGAGACGTCGGTCCCAGCGTCTTGCCCATTCCAATACTGTGCAGAGACTTGCTGCTGCCCCTCCTGGATCTTCTATTATAGCCAGTGCTGGAGCAGACGTCTTTGGGACGAAGTCCTGCTTTTCCCCTTCTGAGCATGCCCAGGGTAAGATCTCTCATTGGAGATCAGGGGTCACATGTTCAGGTACTGCAGTAGCTCCTATTGGTCCGCAAGGAAGGTCCTGAAACTACATGTGTTTTGGAACAGTTTCTCATTGGTCCTTTTTCTGACAGGTCTGGTAGCTGTTACTATAAAAGGGTGGCATGGCTGGGCCGCCATGCACTAGTATCAAATCTGTTATGTGCTTGCGCCAGTGAGGTCTTGTATGCATGTGGTTAGGTCTGGCTGAAATAAGCCCCTAGAATACCGGCACCTCCGGTGAGGAGATTGTATGCACGTGTTTAGGGCTCGGCTGAAATAAGCCCCTAGAATACCGGCTTCTCCGGTGAGGAGATTGTTGCTTGTGTTCTGACTGCATGACCTCAGACTGCAATCCGCTTTGCAGTCATCTGTGTTCCCTGTGAGTCTAACAGGACACAGTCATTTTCTCAGCGGCTCTGTGACGCTACAGGGTTCGCTTTATAACGCTAGTTCAGCGCCCTAGCGTTTTACTTTGCGGCTCACTGAAGCTAAGTGAGTTCGCACTTATCGACATATAGCGCTGAGGCAGGAACTCAACCTCTAACAGTATAGATGGCCTGATAGAATGAGTACCACACAGTGCTACTATGCCCAAAATTATTGTCCAGGCAAGATGCACATAAAAATTATTAGTAAATTCAATGCTGGTAGAGCTTAGTATAGATGGCCTAATAGAATGAGTACCACACACTGCTACTATGCCCAAAATTATTGTTCAGGCAAGATGCAGCTAAAAATTCGTAGTTATTTGAACACTGGTGGAACTTTGTTTAGATGGCCTAATAGAATGAGTACGACACACTGCTACTATGCCCAAAATTATTGTCCAGGCAAGATGCAGATAAAAATTATTAGTAATTTCAACGCTGTTGGAGCTTAGTATAGATGGACTAACAGAATGAGTACCACACACTGCTACTATGTCCAAAATTATTGTCCAGGCAAGATGCAGCTAAAAATTCGTAGTTATTTGAACGCTGGTGTAGCTTAGAATAGATGGCCTAATAGAATGAGTACCACACACTGCTACTATGCCCAAAATTATTGTCCAGGCAAGATGTAGCTAAAAATTCATAGTTATTTGTAAGCTGGTGAAGCTTAGTATAGATGGCCTAATAGAATGAATACCACACACTGCTACTATGCCCAAAATTATTGTCCAGGCAAGATGCAGATAAAAATTCATAACAATTTCAAAGCTGGTGGAGCTTAGTACAGATCGCCTAATAGAATGAGTACCACACATTGCTACTATTCCCAAAATTATTGTCCAGGCAAGATGCAGCTAAAAATTCGTAGTTATTTGAACGCTGGTGTAGCTTAGAATAGATGGCCTAATAGAATGAGTACCACACACTGCTAATATGCCCAAAATTATTGTCCAGGCAAGATGTAGCTAAAAATTCATAGTTATTTGAACGCTGGAGGAGCTTTGTATAGATGGCCTAATAGAATGAGTGCCACACACTGCTACTATGCCCAAAATTATTGTCCAGGCAAGATGCAGATAAAAATTATTAGTAATTTCAATGCTGGTGGAGCTTAGTATAGATTGCCTAATAGAAAGTACCACACACTGCTACTATGCCCAAAATTATTGTCCAGGCAAGATGCAGATAAAAATTATTAGTAATTTCAACGTGGTGGAGCTTAGTATAGATGGCATAATAGAATGAGTACCACACACTGCTACTATGCCCAAAATTATTGTCCAGGCAAGATGCAGACTAAAAATTCGTAGTATATTTGAACACTGGTGGAACTTGTTTAGATGGCCTAATAGAATGAGTACCACACACTGCTACTATGCCCAAAATTATTGTCCAGGCAAGATGCAGTAAAAATATTAGTAATTTCAACGCTGGTGGAGCTTGTTAAGATGGCCTAATAGAATGAGTACCACACACTGCTACTATGCCCAAATTATTGTCCAGGAAAGATGCAGCTAAAAATTCATAGTTATTTGTGCTGGTGGAGCTTAGTATAGATGGCCTAATAGAATGAGTACCACACACTGCTACTATGCCCAAAATTATTGTCCAGGCAAGATGCAGCTAAAAATTTGTAGTTATTTGATACTGTGGAGCTTTGAATAGATGGCCTAATACAATGATTTCCACACAATGCTATATACCCAAAATTATTGTCCAGGCAAGATGCAGCTAAAAATTTGTAGTTATTTGAATGCTTGTGGAGCTTTGCATAGATGGCCTAATACAATGAGTTCCACTCAATGCTAATACCCAAAATTATTGTCCAGGCAAGATGCAGCTAAAAATTTGTAGTTACTTGAACACTGTGGAACTTTGTTTAGATGGCCTAATAGAATGAGTACCACACACTGCTACTATCCCAAAATTATTGTCCAGGCAAGATGCAGATAAAAATTATTAGTAATTTCAACGCTGGTGGAGCTTAGTATAGATGGCCTAATAGAATGAGTACCACGCACTGCTACTATGCCCAAAATTATTGTCCAGGCAAGATGCAGCTAAAAGTCGTAGTTATTTCAACACTGGTGGAGCTTTGTATGGATGGCCTAATAGAATGAGTACCACACACTGTTAATATTCCCAAAATATTGTCCAGGCAAGATGCAGTAAAATTCGTAGTTATTTTGAATCTGTGGAGGCTTTGTAAAGATTGGCCTAATAGAATGAGTACCACACACTGCTACTATGCCCAAAATTATTGTCCAGGCAAGATACAGCTAAAAATTCGTAGTTATTTGAATGCTGGTGTAGCTTTGCATAGATGGCATAATACAATGAGTACCACACAATGCTACTATGCCCAAAATTATTGTTCAGGCAAGATGCAGATAAAAATTATTAGTAATTTCAACACTGGTGGAGCTTAGTATAGATGGCCTAATAGAATGAGTACCACACACTGTTACTATGCCCAAAATTATTGTCCAGGCAAGATGCAGATAAAAATTCGTAGTTATATGAACGCTGGTGGAGCTTTGCATAGATGGCCTAATAGAATGAGTACCACACACTGCTACTATGCCCAAAATTATTATCCAGGCAAAATGCAGCTAAAAATACGTTTTTATTTGAACGCTGGTGGAGCTTAGTATAGATGGCTTAATAGAATGAATACCAAACACTGCTACTATGCCCAAAATTATTGTCCAGGCAAGATGCAGATAAAAATTATTAGTAATTTCAACACTGGTGGAGCTTAGTATAGATGGCCTAATAGAATGAGTACCACACACTGCTACTATGCCAAAAATTATTGTCCAGTCAAGATGCAGCTAAAAATTCGTAGTTATTTGAAAGCTGGTTGAGCTTTGTATACATGTCCTAATAGAATGAGTACCACACACTGCTACTATGCCCAAAATTATTGTCCAGGCAAGATGCAGATAAAAATACATAGTAATTTCAAAGCTGGTGGAGCATAGTATATCTATACTATTATAGAATGTATGTATATTATGAATGTATTAGAGATGGTTTCTGAGCAGAGGCTGCCTCTGGTGGTTACAGACAGTACTGAACCTTTCAGCGAGGAGTGGCAATCTGGAATCACGGACTGTTCTGATATAAGGGAAGTTCCCTCCCATGATGGTTGCCGGTGATCAATTGTTCTTGTCTCAATTGTAGTTCCTGGTTCATTTGGAAGTTTGCTGGAGTCCTGTCTGCATCTCCTGCTTTCAGATAAGATATTTTTTGCTTTTCTTTTTGTACTTGCTTTTTGCATTGTTTTCTGCACTTTTGTGGAGGTCAGCCAGGTCCCCTACTGGGTCCTGAGCTCCTCACAGTTTTTCTGCAGCCACTGTTATTTGCTCATTTTCTTTTTTCTGTTTTTTCAGCGGCTACGGCTTGGTTTTTGTTCACACTGAGATCTGATTTAGTGGGAGGCGAGATTGTGTAATCTCAGTATTTTTGTAATCAGAATTGTTGGATTTTTGTAGGGTTTTCTGGGTTGCAGAAAGTAATATCTCCTGTTCTATCCTATTTAGTCAGCTTGTGGCCCCAGCGTTTACTCAGTCTATTTTCTGCCTATGTTTGTATTTTCATCTTTTCTAACCGCCATTATATGTTTGGGGGCTTCCTATTTTCTTTGATGATCTTCTCCGGGGCAGATAGCTTTCATCTTTCTGCCTTTAGGTGTAGTTATCTCTCAGGCTGTGACGAGGCGTCTAGGATCAACGTAGGAACGCTCCACGGCTACCTCTAGTTGTGTTGTTAGTTTAGGAATCTGCAACCCATCAGTTACCAACATCTCAGGTGTTCGGCTGCCCTGCTGTTGTTCCTGCCCTCCTCAGCTACCGAAACATAACAGTATCACCGGCCCATAACTGAAAATTATATGGTACTCACAGAAGGGAAAAAAAAAAGTGTGGAAAGAAAAAAGTTGTCAGAGATTTTTTTTTTTCTGTCTGTTGAATTTTTTCCCTCTTTTTCTCTGGGTGCTGAGGATGATTTTTTTCTCTCAATGGAGTTTGCACAGTTGTCTGGCCGTGTGGATCAGCTTGTCACTAAGGTTCGGAGTATTGCTACCTATCTTGCTGGGTTGCCGGTTGTGGAACCTAGGATTCCCATGCCAGATTTGTTTTTGGGGGATCGGGCTAAATTTCTGAATTTCAAAAATAACTGTAAGTTGTTTTTTGCCTTAAAGCCTAAGTCTTCAGGTAATGCAGCACAGCAGGTTCAAATTGTCATCTCTCTCCTGCGTGGCGATCCTCAGGATTGGGCTTTTTCCCTGACAACTGGGGATCCTGTTTTGAATGATATTGATTCATTTTTTCTGGCTCTGTGGTTATTGTACGATGAACCTAATGTCACTGATCAAGCTGAAAAAACCTTGTTGGCATTAAATCAGGGTCTTGAAGACTCTGAGTTGTACTGTCAGAAATTCTGAAAGTGGGCAGTCCTGACCAAATGGAATGATGATGCTTTGGCAGCCCTTTTTCGGAAGGGGCTGTCAGAGAATGTAAAGGATGTTATGGTGGGATTCCCTGCTCCCTCTGGTCTCAATGATTCTATGTCATTGGCTATTCAAATTGACAGACGTTTGCGTGAGCGCAGAGGTATGCATGAGATAGTGTTGCCTTGTGAGCCAGCTTCTGAGCCCATGCAGTGTGATAGAGTGACTTCTGGGGCTCAGCGTTATGAGTTTAGAAAGCACAATGGGTTATGTTTCTACTGTGGTGATGCCTCTCAAGCTATTTCAGTCTGCCCTAAGCGGGGAAGACGTTTTGCACGCTCAGTTGTCTTGGGTAGTGTTCAGACTAAATTTCTGTTGACTGTTACCCTGATTTCCTCCCTGTCCACATTTCCTGCTCAGGCTTTTGTTGATTCAGGAGCAGCTATTAACCTGATGGATTTTGACTTTGCCAAACGTTGTGGGTTTCCCATGATACCCCTGCGGAAGTCTATTCCCCTACTGGGCATTGATTCTACCCCTTTGGCGGAGAATAAACCCCAGTTTTCTACTCAGGTGATAATGAGGGTTGAACTAGATCATCAGGAGAGTTGCAAATTTCTGGTGCTGTATAATCTGCATGACATTATTGTTCTAGGTTTCCCTTGGTTACAGTCTCATAATCCTGTTTTGGATTGGAAATCTGTGTCTGTGACCAGTTGGGGCTGCCAATGTGTTAATGCCGACATTCCTGTTTTTTATGCCTCTCCCAAGTCTCAGGATGTTCCTGACTTTTTGACTGACTTTTCCGATGTATTTAGTGAAAGTAAATCTGCATCTTTGCCCCCTCGCAAGAGCTACGATCGCGCTACTGAATTAGTGCCTGGTGGTAAATTTCCTAAAGATCGCCTTTTTAACTTGTCTGTACCTGTACACGATGCTATGCGATCTTATATCAAGGAGTCATTGGAGAAGGGTCATATCAGACCATCCTCTTCACCCTTGGGTGCTGGCTTTTTCTTTGTGGCCAAAAAGGATGGTTCATTGAGGCCGTGTATTGATTATCGTCTCTTGAATAAGATCACTGTGAAGTATCAATATCCATTACCCTTGATTTCTGACCTGTTTTCCAGGGTGAAAAGTGCTACTTGGTTTACCAAGCTTGATCTCAAGGGGGCGTATAACCTTATTCGCATTAAGCACTGGGATGAATGGAAGACGGCGTTTAATACCCAGAGGGGCATTTTGAGTACCTAGTGATGTCCTTTGGGCTCACTAATGCTCCTTCTGTCTTCCAATCCTTCATGAATGATATTTTCAGGGATTTTGTGGATAAATTTCTGATTTTTTGGATGATATCTTGATTTTTTCCAGTGACTGGGACTCTCATGTGAAACATGTTCGGACTGTGTGAAGGGATCAAAGTGTCTTTTTGGCGTACAGAAGTTTTCATTTCTGGGATTCATTTTGTCTCCATCTGTTATTGAAACCTACTTCATTAAAGGCTCTTCAGAGATTTTTGGGTTTTGCCAATTTTTATCGCAAATTTATTGATAATTTCTCTGGTATTGTTAAACCATTGACTGATTTGACCAAAAAGGGTTCTGATGTGGTGAATTGGCCTCCTGAGGCAGTCTCTGCGTTTCAGGAACTTAAGCAGAGATTCACTTCTGCTCCTGTTCTACGGCAGCCTGATGTTTCTCTACCGTTTCAGGTGGAAGTTGATGCCTCTGAAATTGGGGCAGGTGCCGTTTTGTCCCAAAGAGATCCAGAAACCTCTAAGAGTAACCCTTGTGCCTTTTTCTCTCGAAAATTTTCTCCAACTGAACGTAATTATGACGTGGGTAATCAGGAGTTATTGGCCATGAAGTGGGCCTTTGAAGATTGGAGATATTGGCTGGAAGGAGCCAAACATCAGGTGGTGGTCCTCACGGACCATAAGAATCTGTTTTTTCTCGAATCAGCCAAGCGAATTAATCCTAGACAGGCCAGGTGGACCTTGTTTTTCACACGTTTTAATTTTGTGGTTTCTTTTCTTCCTGGCACTAAGAATGTTAAGGCGGATGCCCTCTCGAGGAGTTTCTTTGCGGAATCTCCTGAATTATCTGATCCTACTGTTATTTTGAAAGAGGGTGTAGTTCTTTCCGCCATCTCGCTCAATTTGAGACTGGAAGGGTGTCAGGAGGATAAATCTGAGCGCTGCCCTATTGAGAAATTGTTTGTCCCAGACCAGTGGAAGAAGAGTGTGATGTCTGAGATTTATTGTTCCGCGTTGGCTGGTCATCCCGGGATTTTTGGTACCAGAGACTTGGTGAGTCGGTCCTTTTGGTGGCCTACTTTGTCTCGTGACGTCAGGGAATTTGTGCAGTCCTGTGGGGCTTGCTCTCGCTCTAAGCCTTGCTCTAGCTCTAGTGGTTTGTTAATGCCATTACCTGTGCCCAAGAGGCCATGGACCCATATCTCTATGGATTTTATTTCCGACCTCCCTGTTTCTCAGAGAATGACCGTTATCTGGGTAATCTGTGATAGGTTTTCCAAGATGATACATCTTGTGCCATTACCTAAGTTACCTTCCTCCTCCGAATTGGTGAATTTGTTCCTTCAGCACGTGGTTCGGTTACATGGCATTCCGGAGAACATTGTGTCTGACAGAGTAGTCCAGATTGTTTCCAGATTTTGGAGGACATTTTGTTCTAAACTTGGTGTTCAATTATCTTTCTCCTCTGCTTTTCATCCTCAGACCAATGGACAAACCAAGAGAACAAACCAGACCTTGGAGACTTATTTGAGATGTTTTGTGTCTGCTGATCAAGATGACTGGGTCTCTTTTTTGCCTTTGGCTGAGTTTGCTCTTAATAATAGGGCTAGCTCTGCCACCTTGATGTCTCCATTTTTCTGCATTTTTTGGTTTCACCCTCGATTTTCTTCGGGACAGGCAGAGGCTTCTGTCTGTCTGTCCAGGTGTTGACTCTGTTGTGGAGCGTATGCAGCAGATTTGGGACCAGGTAGTGGTCCTCGGTTTAAAGTGGGGGACTTGGTTTGGTTGTCCTCAAGAAATATCCCTATGAGGGTTGCATCGCCAAAGTTTAAGCCCAGGTTCATTGGACCTTATAAGATCATGGAGATTCTTAATCCTGTTTCCTTACGTTTCTTCTTCCAGGGACATTTAAGATCCATAACTAGTGTTGAGCGATACGATACTGCAAATATCGGGTATCGGCCGATATTGGCTGTATCGGAATTCCGATCCCGAGTTCCGATATTTTCGTCATATCGGATACCGGAATCGGAATTGTCACTGTCACTGTCAGTGTCCGTCGGTCGGGTCTGTCAGGAGTCAGCGGCACTTACCCGGCAGAAGATCTCCGGCGGTCACATCCCGGGCTGCTTAATGGCCGCCATCCTCTTCTCCCCGGCGGTCACATGCAGTATCTCGCGATAACTGCAGTGACTGCTGGGTAATCGCGGCCGTAAAGCAGTCCAATGACGTCACCGCAGGGGAAGCTGGTAAGCAGCTGTGCTGCGCCGGGATGACATTCCGATGTAGCAGAGCTGGATCGTCGTGGGACAATCGTTACTATGGACTGCGTCGGACAGGTGGTATACTGTTGGTTTTTTTTTTTTATTTTTTTACAGGAGATCGATGGCGTCGCAGGAATGAGAGAGTAATAAAAAAAATGAAAACTGTGTTGTCTCTTTTATTTCATTAAAAGACTTTTTCTTGCTGTGTCTTTTTTTTAAACATTTAATAACTTTGGGATTAATAATGGATCGGTGTCTTATTGACACCTCTCAATTATTAACCTGGCTTAAAGTGACCTTTCAATTGCAAGGTCATTTTAACCCCTTATTAACCCATTCGCCACCGCTACAGGGCAATGGGAATAGACGGGCAAAGTGCCAGAAAGGGCAAATCTAATTAGAGATTTGCCCTTTCTGGGGTGTCTGGGGGCAGATGTTAGTAGCCGGGGGGGGCCAAAAATAATGGTCCCTCTCTGGGCTATTATTATCTGCCCCCACTCACTGGCTTTGTCTGTCTGGTTGCGAAAATAGGGCGGGAGCCCACGCATTTTTTTTCAGCAATTTTACACCTCATATATATATATACATGTCATTGAGTTTGTGACACATATATATATATATATATATATATTATATATATATATATATATATATTTATAGTTCATACACTTCTACATAGTATAATAGCCGCTAATTCAATTGCCGGCTTTTGTGAAAATGCAGAACCCGACATGAAATGACATTTGGTGTACATAGGGTTAACCATGTCCTTTGCTATCTGATTTGCACAAACAATTAAATCAGTCTATGTGTGCAAAATTTCACACCTGTAGGGGTTAATTAAAGGTGTAAATTCGTAGCAAAAAAGTCCTTTTTTTTTTACAACGAATTTACACCTTTAATTAACCCCTACAGGTGTGAAATTTTGCAAACATAGACTGATTTAATTGTTTGTGCAAATCAGATAGCAAACGACATGAAAAGACATTGTTAACCCTATGTACACCAAGTGTCATTTCATGTCGGGTGCTTCTGTCTTTTCACTGAAGCCGGCTTTACCCGGCAATTGAATCAGAGGATATTTTACAATGTAGAAGTGTATAAACTATACATATATGTATATATATATGTCACAATGACATGTATATATATATATATATATGTATTCTATGTGTGTATATTTAGTGTTTACAAGGAAAGAATGGGGTTTTTTTTAGTTCCGATATTTTGTTCCCATAGACTTACATGGGACTTCCGGTATCGGTATCGGGTATCGCCGATATTTTAATGGTATCGGCGATACCATTCCGATTCCGATACTTAGGGGTATCGGAAAGTATCGCTCAACTCTATCCATAACGTGTTCCACAAGTCCTTATTGAAGAGGTTTGTCGAGCCAGTGGTTCCTATGGCTGCGCCTCCTGACCCTGTTTTGGTTGAGGGCAATCTGGAGTATGTGGTTGAGAAAATATTGGATTCTCGTTTTTCTAGACAGAAACTTTAGTATTTGGTTAAGTGGAGAGGTTATGGTCAGGAGGACAATTCTTGGGTGTTTGCTTCGGACATCCATGCTAGGAGACTGATCCGTGCCTATCACCGAGCTCATCCTGATCGGCCTGGTTGCACAAGTGAGGGTTCGATGACCCTCCTCAAGGGGGGGTACTGTTATGAATGTGCTAGAGATGGTTTCTGAGCAGAGGCTCCCTCTGGTGGTTACATACAGTACTGAACCTTTCAGTGAGGAGTGGCAATCTGGAATCACGGACTGGTCTGATATAAGGGAGGTTCCCTCCCATGATGATTGCCGGTGATCAATTGTTCTTGTCTCAATTGTAGTTCCTGGTTCATTTGGAAGTTTGCTGGAGTCCTGTCTGCATCTCCTGCTTTCAGATAAGATATTTTTTGCTTTTCTTTTTGTGCTTGCTTGTTGCATTGTTTTCTGCACTTTTGTGGAGGTCAGCCAGGTCCCCTCCTGGGGCCTGAGCTCATCACAGTTTTTCTGCAGCCACTGTTATTTGCTCATTTGCTTTTTTCTGTCTTTTCATCGGCTGCGGCTTGGTTTTTTTTCACACTGAGATCTGATTTAGTGGGAGGCGAGATCGTGTGATCTCAGTATTTTTATAATCAGAATTGTTGGATTTTTGTAGGGTTTTCTGGGTTGCAGAAAGTAATCTCTCCTGTCCTATCCTATTTAGTCAGCTTGTGGCCCCAGCGTTTGCTCAGTCTATTTTCTGCCTATGTTTGTATTTTCATCTTGTCTAACCGCCATTATATGTTTCGGGGCTTCCTATTTTCTTTGGGGATCTGCTCGGGGCGATAGCTTTCATCTTTCTGCCTTTAGGTGTAGTTATCTCTCAGGCTGTGATGAGGCGTCTAGGATCAACGTAAGAACGCTCCACGGCTACCTCTAGTTGTGTCGTTAGTTTAGGAATCTGCAACCCATCAGTTACCAACAACTCAGGTGTTCGGCTGCCCTGCTGTTGTTCCTGTCCTCCTCAGCTACCGAAACATAACAGATCGCCTAATAGAATGAGTACCACACACTGCTACTATGCCCAAAATTATTGTCCAGGCAAGATGCAGCTAAAAATTCATAGTTATTTGAACGCTGGTGGAGCTTAGTATAGATGGCCTAATAGAATGAGTACCACACACTGCTACTATGCCCAAAATTATTGTCCAGGCAAGGTGCAGATAAAAATTATTAGTAATTTCAACGCTGGTGGAGCTTAGTATAGATGGCCTAATAGAATGAGTACCACACACTACTACTATGCCCAAAATTATTGTCCAGCCAAGATGCAGATAAAAATTCGTAGTTATTTGAATGCTGGTGGAACTTTGTATAGATGGCCTAATAGAATGAGTACCACACACTGCTACTATGCCCAAAATTATTGTCCAGGCAAGATGCAGCTAAAAATTCATAGTTATTTGTATGCTGTGGAGCTTAGTATAGATGGCCTAATAGAATGAGTACCACACACTGCTACTATGCCCAAAATTATTGTCCAGGCAAGATGCAGATAAAAATTGTAGTTATTTGAACTCTGGTGGAGCTTTGTATAGATGGCCTAATAGAATGAGTACCACACACTGCTACTATGCCCAAAATTATTGTCCAGGCAAGATGCAGATAAAAATTCGTAGTTATTTGAACTCTGGTGGAGCTTTGTATAGATGGCCTAATAGAATGAGTAACACACACTGCTACTATGCCCAATATTATTGTTCAGGCAAGATGCAGCTAAAAATTCATAGCTATTTGAATGCTGGTGGAGCTTTGTATAGATGGCCTAATACAATGAGTACCACACAATGCTACTATGCCCAAAAATATTGTCCAGGCAAGATGTAGATAAAAATTAATAGTAATTTAACACTGGTGAAGCTTAGTATAGATGGCCTAATAGAATGAGTACCACACACTGCTACTATGCCCAAAATTATTGTCCAGGCAAGATGCAGCTAAAAATTAGTAGTTATTTGAACGCTGGTGGAGCTTTGTATAGATGGCCTAAAGAATCAGTACCACACAATGTTACTATGCCCAAAATTATTGTCCAGGCAAGATGCAAATAAAAATTCGTAGTTATTTGAATGCTGGTGGAACTTTGTATAGATGGCCTAATAGAATGAGACCACACACTGCTACTATGCCCAAAATTATTGTCCAGGCAAGATGAAGCTAAAAATTCATAGCTATTTGAACGCTGGTGGAGCTTAGTATAGATACCTATAGAATGAGTACCATACATTGCTACTATGCCCAAAATTATTGTCCAGGCAAGATGCAGCAAAAAATTCGTAGTTATTTGAACGCTGGTGGAGCTTTGTATATATTGCCTAATAGAATGAGTACCACACACTGCTACTATGCCCAAAATTATTGTCCAGGCAAGATGCAGCTAAAATTATTAGAAATTTCAACGCTGAATGAGCTTTGTATAGATGGCTTAATAGAATGAGTACCACATACTGCTAATATGCCAAAATTATTGTCCAGGCAAGATGCAGATAAAAATTCGTAGATATTTGAACGCTGGTGGAGCTTAGTATAGATGGCCTAATAGAATGAGTACCACACATTGCTACTATTGCCAAAATTATTGTCCAGGCAAGATGCAGCTAAAAATTTATAGTTATTTGTATGCTGGTGGAGCTTAGTATAGATGGCCTAATAGAATGATTACCACCACTGCAACTATGCCCAAAATTATTGTCCAGGCAAGATGCAGATAAAAATTATTAGTAATTTCAATGCTGGTGGAGCTTAGTATAGATGGCCTAATAGAATGATTACCACACACTTTACTATGCCCAAAATTATTGTCCAGGCAAGATGCAGATAAAAATTCGTAGTTATTTGAGCATGGTGGAGCTTTGTATAGATGGCCTAATAGAGTGAGTACCACACACTGCTACAATGCCCAAAATTATTGTCCATGCAAGATGCAGCTAAAAATACGTAGTTATTTGAACGCTGGTGGAGCTTAGTATAGATGGCCTAATAGAATGAGTACCACACATTGCTACTATGCCCAAAATTATTGTCCAGGCAAGATGTAGCTAAAAATTCGTAGTTATTTGAACGCTGGTGGAGCTTTGTATAGATGGCCTAATAGAATGAGTACCACACACTGCTACTATGCCCAAAATTATTGTCCAGGCAAGATGAAGATAAAAATTATTAACAATTTCAACGCTGAATGAGCTTAGTATAGATGGCCTAATAGAATGAGTACCACACACTGCTACTATGCCCAAAATTATTGTCCAGGCAAGATGTAGATAAAAATTCGTAGTTATTTGAACGCTGGTGGAGCTTTGTATAGATGGCCTAATAGAATGAGTACCACACACAGCTACTATGCCCAAAATTATTGTCCAGGCAAGATGCAGCTAAAAATTCGTTCTTATTTGAACGCTAGTGGAGCTTTGTATAGATGGCCAAACAGAATGAGTACCGCACACTGCTACTAAGCCAAAAATTATTGTCCAGACAAGATGTAGATAAAAATTCGTAGTTATTTGAACGCTGGTGGAGCTTTGTATAGATGGCCTAATAGAATGAGTACCACACTCTGCTACTATGCCCAAAATTATTGTCCAGGCGAGATGCAGATAAAAATTATTAGTAATTTCAACGCTGGTGGAGCTTAGTATAGATGGCCTAATAGAATGAGTACTACACACTGCTACTATGCCCAAAATTATTGTCCAGGCAAGACGCAGATAAAAATTCGTAGTTATTTGAACGCTGGTGGAGCTGGCAAAAAGTGATAGGAACTGATGTAACCTAGCCCTCAAAAGGGCTGCAATTACAAATAGTCTCTACTCTCAAATTGACCTATCTGTCTATTTAAGAGCACAGACCTGCCTGCTAAAATTGCTAGGAACTGCTGTAACCTAGCCCTCAAAAGGGCTGCAATTACAAACTAGTCCCACTCCTACTCCCTAAACCTTTCTGTCGATTTCTGTGAAATTTCGCTTCAAATTTGCTGGTGCACAATATAGCACTCACAGCAGCAGCAGTGAAGTTTAACACTCTGCTGCAGCAGTGAGAAAATGGTGGCGACGGGGAAAATGGCTGGGTCTTATTAGATAAGGACATGTGATATACACAGCCAATGACACATGCCCTTGCTTGTGTGAAATAAAAGCACTTCGCTCCGTGTGAGCGCTGCTGATAGGCTGACAGACTGCACCTCCCACTGGAAATGCGGGAAAGAGAAAAAAAATGGAGATCTTCATTATTTCAGCAGAGATCAATCCCATGCCCCTCCCCCCCGTCCTGCTGTACACTTAAACTGTGTATTAACAGTAATTCTCAGCATTACTGTGAAAAAATCCAGTTACGATTTTGGTGCACGAACAGTTATCGAACATAACCTTGAACAGCCGGATTTTTTCCAAATCGTTCAGGTTCGTCGAACGGCTCGAACACCGCCCAAAACAGCTCGAATTTGAGATTGGCGAACAGTTCAATTCGAACACCGCTCATCTCTAATGGCAAGTGCTGCAAATGGACTGTTTGGGGTTCTCGGCAGAGTTTTTAAAAATAACCAGACTCGGGAAGAACTAACAGTTGGTATGGCATCTTCCGTCCTGTTGGTGTTATGGGGAACGGATGCACGCCTTCTGTCTACGGCCAAGAATCTGCTTCTTCCTGCCTGTTGGGGTGATATGCCTCCTTCCTCATGAGTGCTGAGGTCCTCGCTCTGCATGTCCTCCTGCCAGGTTGGGTCAGTCAATATGTCATCCACCACTTTGTCTTCCACATCTGCACCCTGCTTCTCCTTCTGACTTTCCGGAAATTGTGTCTCATCATCGTCCACCTCTTGTGACCATGGCTGTTCAAAGATTTGTGCATCGCTACATGGAATATCATCTTGTCCCGCTTCAAGTGGAGTGGGTGAAAGGCACGAATCTCCAAATGGAAAACTGAACAGCTCTTTGGAGTGTTCCAGTGTGGGATCATTTGTCTCAGGGCACTCGGCATGGTGGGAGGAAGGAGGATCAGGTGGAGTAATATCCGGTCCACACTCACGGCTAATCAGACTTGACCGTGTGGAAGACATGGTGGTGGTGGTGGTGGCTAAGTGACTGGAAGCATTACCCGCTATCCAACCAACAACCGTTTCACACTGCTCTGGCTTCAATAGTGATGTGCTGCGGTCCTCTAGAAACTGGGACAGGAAGGTCGAGCACGAAGATGTGGGTCTTTGCTGTGGCCCACTTTCAGTTTGGCCATGGCCTTGTCTCTGCATGCACCATGAGCATCACATCCACTTTACCGTCCCTTGCCCCTTGCCTTGCCCATTTTAAATGGACTACTGAAATATTTGAAAAGCTCAATACAACTGGATTTATTAGGAGAAAAATTATATGTGATCAGTATGCCAGAAAAGCGAAGATTTTTACACCACAGATACACAAGTCCTCAGCCTGAAATATCAGACTTTATTAAATTTTATGGTTATGTTTTTTGTTAATTTTTGAAAACAGTAAAAAATGAATAGAACAAAGCTAGCAGACAAAACTAAGCAACGAATGATTTTATGAATGTGCTAGAGATGGTTTCTGAGCAGAGGCTCCCTCTGGTGGTTACAGACAGTACTGAACCTTTCAGCGAGGATTGGCAATCTGAGTTCACTGACTGGTCTGATATAAGGGAGGTTCCCTCTCATGATGGTTGCCAGTGATCAATTGTTCTTGTCTCAATTGTGGTTCCTGTTTCATTTGGAAGTTTGCTGGAGTCTTGCCTGCATCTCCTGCTTTCAGATAAGATATTTTTTACTTTTCTTTTTGTGCTTGCTTTTTACATTGTTTTATGCACTTTTGTGGAGGTCAGCCAGGTCCCCTCCTGGGGCCTGAGCTCCTCACAGTTTATCTGCAGCCACTGTTATTTGCTCATTTTCTTTTTCCTAGTTTTTCAGCGGCTACGGCTTGGTTTTTGTTCACACTGAGATTTGATATAGTGGGTGGCGAGATCGTGTGATCTCAGTATTTTTGTAATCAGAATTGTTGGATTTTTGTAGGGTTTTCTGGATTGCAGAAAGTAATTTCTCCTGTCCTATCCTATTTAGTCAGCTTGTGGCCCCAGCGTTTACTCAGTCTATTTTCTGCCTATGTTTGTATTTTCATCTTGTCTAACCGCCATTATATGTTTGGGGGCTTCCTATTTTCTTTGGGGATCTGCTCCGGTGCAGATAGCTTTCATCTTTCTGCCTTTAGGTGTAGTTATCTCTCAGGCTGTGACGAGGCGTCTAGGATCAATGTAGGAATGCTCCACGGCTACCTCTAGTTGTGTCGTTAGTTTAGGAATCTGCAACCCATCAGTTACCAACATCTCAGGTGTTTGACTGCCCTGCTGTTGTTCCTGTCCTCCTCAGCTACCGAAACATAACAGTATGCCTGCAAATAACAGATTTTTCTACCACAGATACACCAGGCCTCAGCCTGAGATAATAGACTGTATTAATTTTTTTGGTTATGTTTTTTTTTATTTTTGGAAAATAAAAAATGAGTAGAACAAGGCTGGCAGACAGAACTATGCAACGTATGCCTGCGAAAAAAAGATTTTTCCGCCACAGATAGGCCTGCCTGAGATAACAGACTGTATAAATTTTTATTTATTTTTTGGATAAAAAAGACTGCTGGATATAACAAGAGTGACAGACTGCCCAAAAAAGGGAAGTTTGGCCAAAAATGCCTCAATTTTTGAGACACGGATGTTTGAGGCATGTCACAGATATACCCCACTGTAAAATGTGGGCTGTTTTTTAAAATAATGCAACATAGTGCTGTATCTAAGTCCAGTGACACCCAGGACCAAAATAGAAAACAGCCGTAAACTTGCCAAACTTTGAGCACACACAGATGAGCTGCCACGGAGATACAAGTACGACAAATCTGTGGCCTGTATTTTTTTTATTTTTGGGCTAACTAGTGCTGTATATCAGGATTGTGACACCCAGGACAAAAAAAGGAAAACCGGCCTACACAGGCCAAACTTTCAGCACGCACAGATATGAGCTGTCATGGAGATAGCACACCTAAAAATGTGTGACCTGTATTTTTTTTATTTTTTGGTGAAATACTGGTGTATATAAGTACAATCACACCCAGGCCAAAAAAATAAAACTGGCATACACTGGCCAAACTTTCAGCATGCACAGATATGAGCTGTCATGGAGATACCACACAGAAACATATGTGACCTGGGCCACACCCCAACCACACCCATTTCACAACTAGTCACACCATTTCCACGCCCCAACCACACCCATTTAGCACGGGTCTGATCACACTGACTGGTACTGAGGGCACAGTGACTGGTACTGTGGGCACACTGGTACTGAGTAAAAGAAAGAAAGAACAGAGAGAGAAAAAAGAAAACAGAGAGAAAGAAAGGAAGGAGAGAGAGAAAGAAAGAACAGAGAGAGAAAGAAAGAGGGGAAAGCAAGAAAGAACAGAGAGAGTAGAGAGAGAAAGAAATAAACAAAGAAAGGGGAAAGAAAGAACAGAGAGAGAGAAAAAAAGAAAGAGGGGAAAGAAAGAACAGAGACGGAGAAAGAAAGAGTGGAAAGAAAGAACAGAGAGGAGGGAGAAAGAAAGAGGGGAAAGAAAGAACAGAGAGAGAAAGAAAGACGGGAAAGAAAGGAAGAACAGAGCGAAAGAAAGAGGGGAAAGAAAGAAAGAACAGAGAGGGAGGGAGGGAGAAAGAAAGAGGGGAAAGAAAGAATAGAGAGAGAAAGAAAGAAAGACGGGAAAGAAAGAACAGAGAGAAAGAAAGAAAGCAAGAAAGAAAGAGGGGAAAGAAAGAACAGAGAGAAAGAAAGAACAGAGAGGGAGAGAGAAAGAAAGAGGGGAAAGAAAGAACAGAGAAAAAAAAAGAAAGAAAGAACAGAGAGAGAAAGAAGAAAGAAAGAAAGAAAGAAAGAAAGAAAGAAAGGGGAAAGAAAGAAAGAAAGAAAGAAAGAAAGAAAGAAAGAAAGAAAGAGAGAGAGAGAAAGAAAGAAAGAAAGAGGGGAAAAGAAAAAGAACAGAGAGAGAAAGAAAGAACAGAGAGAAAAAGAAAGAAAGGGGAAAGGAAGAACAGAGAGATAGAGAGAAAGAAAGAAACAGAGAAAGAAAAAACAGAGAGAGAAAGAAAGAGGGGACAGAAAAAAAGAACAGAGAGAGAAAAAAAGAAAGGGTAAAGAAAGAAACAACAGAGAGGGAGAGAGAGAAAGAAGGGAAAGAAAGAACAAAGAGAGAAAGAAAGAACAGAGAGAGAGAAAGAAATAGAAAGAAAGAGGGGAAAGAAAGAACAGAGAGAGAGAAAGAAAGAAAGATTAGAGAGAGAAAGAAAGAGGGGAAAGAAAGAGAACAGAGAAGGAAAGAAAGAACAGAGAGAAAAAGGAAGAACAGAGAGAGAAAGAAAGAACAGAGAGTGAGAAAGAAAGAGGGGAAAGAAAGAGAAAGAAAGAACAGAGAGAAAGAAAGAAAGAGGGGAAAGAAAGAAAAGAGAGAGAAAGAAAGAGAAAGAACAAGAGATAGAAAGAAAGAGGGGAAAGAAAGAACAGAGAGAAAGAAAGAAAAAGAACAGAGAGAAAGAAAGAAAAAACAGAGAGAAAGAAAGAAAGAAAGAAAGAGGGAAAGGAAGAAAGAAAGAAAAAACAGAGAGAAAGAGAAAGAAAGAGGGGAGAGAAAGAAAGAAAGGAAAGTAAGAAAGAAAGAAAGGGGAAAGAAAGAAAGAGCAGAGAGATAGAAAAAAAGTACAGAAAGAAAGAGGGGAAAGAAAGAGCAGAGAGAAAGAAAGAACAGAGAGAAAGAAACAGAGAGAGAAAGATTCTAGAAAGATACTATAGCAGCCCGGCTCCCATAGTAGTGCACACCTGAGCCTCCCAGTGCAGGACATATCATGATCCGCTCACATGGCCGACATCCCCGATTCCAAGGTGATCCTGCTGTCTGCACGGTGATGGATCTGAAGCATTCCCAGAAGTGCCTCCATGGTTCCGTCACAATCTCCTCCCGAAATTACCTCATTTCTGGTTAGCTTCAAGCGCATCACTTCCAGTGGACCGTCACATGCGAGTTTTAAAGTGTTCCTCGGGGCTCCGGCATGTACTCCTGTGTCCACGGGAAAAGCTCCCGGCCAGGACAGTGGGGCAGACTCTCAAAATCGGGAGTGTCCCGCTGAATTCGGGACGGTTGGGAGGTAAGAATGCTCCCCACCATACACCTTGTACACGCACATCTATTCACACCTCATACACACACAGTTCCGCTTTGTATGCCTCGTACACACACGACTCCGCTCTGTCCACCTCGCACACACAAGGCTCCACTCAGTATACACATGGCTCCACTCCGTACACCTTGTACACATGCAGCCATGCTTTGTACACCTTGTACACACATGACTCCACTCTGTAAACCTTGCACACATGCGGCTTTGCAGCATACACCTCATACACACGCGGTTCTGCTCCGTACACCTCGTACACATGCGGCTCCGCTACATACACACAAGGCTCCACTCCGTACACACATGGCTTTGCTCCGCTCTGTACACACAGGCTCAAGCATGGAGCCCTGTGTGTACGGAGCTGAGCGGCTCAGCTCCGTACACACAGGGTTCCGTTTCGTACACACACAGCACTGCTACATCCACCTCGTACACACGGCTCCGCTACATAAACCTCGTACACACGTGGCTCGGCTCCGTACACCTCGTATACGCTCGGCTCCGTTCATCTCGTACACGCACGGCTCGGCTCCATGCACCTCGTACACGCGCTGCTCAGCTCCGTGCACCTTGTACAAGCACGGCTCTGCTACATCCAACTCGTACAAAATTCTCCGCTCCGTACACCTCGTACACACTACAGCACTGCTACATCCACCTCGTACACACACGGCTCCGCTCCGTACACCTTGTACACACATGGCTCCGCTCTGTACACCTCGCACACACACGGCTCCGCTCCGTACACCTTGCACACACACGACTCCGCTCCATACACCTCGTACACACATGGCTCCGCTCCATACACCTTGTGCACACATGGCTCCGCTCTGTACACCTCGCACACACACGGCTCCGCTCCGTACACCTCGCACACACACGACTCAGCTCCATACACCTCGTACACACATGGTTCCGCTCCGTACATCTCGTACACACGGCTCCGCTCCGTACACCTCGTACACACTACAACACTGCTACATCCACCTCGTACACACACTGATCCGCTCCGAACACCTCGTACACACACGGCTCCACTCCGTACACCTCGTACACACATGACTCTGCTCCGTACACCTCATACACACACGGCTCCGCTCCGTATACCTCGTACACACACGGCTCCGCTCCGTACACCTCATACACACATGGCTCCTCTCTGTACACCTCGCACACACGGCTCCGCTCCGTACACATCGTACACACATGGCTCTGCTCCATACACCTTGTACACACACGGCTCCGCTCCGTACACCTGGTTCACACACGGCTCCTCTCCGTATACCTCGTACACACACAGCTCCGCACCGTGCACCTCGCACACACACGACTCAGCTCCATACACCTCGTACACACATGGCTCCGCTCCGTACATCTCGTACACACGGCTCCGCTCCGTACACCTCGTACACACTACAGCTTGGCTACATCCACCTCGTACACACACTGATCCGCTCCGTACACCTCGTACACACACGGCTCCACTCCGTACACCTCGTACACACATGACTCTGCTCCGTACTCCTCATACACACACGGCTCCGCTCCGTATACCTCGTACACACACGGCTCCGCTCCGTACACCTCATACACACATGGCTCCGCTCTGTACACCTCGCACACACGGCTCCGCTCCGTACACATCGTACACACATGGCTCCGCTCCGTACACCTCGTACACACATGGCTCCGCTCCGTACACCTCGCACACATGGCTCCGCTCCGTACACCTCATACACACAGCACTGCTACATCCACACTGTAAACCCCTCCTGACCCCACACATAATAAACTTACCCTCATCCAGCACCATGACAACCAGCACAGCAGAGTCCTGCACACATACGAGGAGCCTGATCATGTGACACCTAACTCCTCCCCTCCTGTGACCTCATCACAGGTCCTTTGCACATAGAGGAGGACAGCTCAGCGACGTTATTGCTGAATGCGAACGGCTGAAGTGGAGAGCTGAGAGGGCGAGGATGGGGTGCATGGGGGGCATGGGGGCTTCTCCCACTGCGGGAAACAGAGCATCCCGAGCAGGACAGCGGGTGGGAGGGTCTGAATCGGGACTGCCCACTCAAACCGGGACGGTTGGGAGGTATGGAAACATGTGTGGCCTGTTTTTGTTTTTTGTTTTGGCTAAATACAGGTGAATATAAGTACAGTTACACCCAGGCCAAAAAAAGAAAACTGGCATACACAGGCCAAACTTTCAGCACACACAGATATGATCTGTCATGGAGATACCACACAGAAACGTGTGAAGCCTGTTTTTTTTTGGCTAAATACGGTGTTAAGTACAGTAACACCCAGGGCAAAAAAAAAAAATGGCACAAACTGGCCAAACTTTCAGCATGCACAGATATGAGCTGGAATGGAGATACCACAGCAAAAAATGTGTGGCTTGTGTTCCAATTACACTACAGCCAATATATCATACAGGTAGCAGCAGCAGCACCAGAACACAGGAGGGAATGGACCCTCTTGATGTATGCAATGATCTGTATACACACGTACAGTGCCTGCAGGCCTTGCACTGATGTGTATAGAGCCAAGTACACTCCCTTGCCTACCTAACACTGGAACCTATATATTCCGGAATTAGTCCATAGAAGGACTGTTGGTTTATCTGGATTTGAGTAATTTAGGATGGTAGACCCCACACTAACTAAGAAATCGCCAAATCTGACCCTATCTCGGCAGCAGCTCTCCCTACACTATCTCAATCTGGAGCTGATTGCGGCGAGCAGGGCGGCGTCTGGTCTGTTATACCCCTGATGATGCTGTGCGGCCAGCCAATCACTGCACGAACACAACAAAGATGGTTACGGCGTTTCTCTGCCTGGCAGACAATCCCTGCTGCGTGATTGGGTCTCTAAAGTCTACCAATAATGCTGGGTGGAGACCTAAGTTCCCGCCGAGTAATCCCGGAAATGCTCGGTGCTCACCGAGTACACGAGTAACGTGATACTCCGGCGAGTAACAAGTAGTGGCGAGCACGTTCGCTCATCACTACTCGCCACTACTCATTACTCACCCGAGTATCATGGTACTCGGTGTACTTGGCAAGCACCGAGCATTTCCGGGATTACTCGGCGGGAACTCGAGTCTCCACCCAGCTTTTTTGGCAAACTTTACAGACCCAATCATGATGCAGGGATTGTCTGCCAGGCAATGAATGGTCGTGCATCATCAAGGGTATAAGAGACCGGAGGCAGCCCTGCTCACTGCATTCAGCTCCAGATTGAGATAGTGTAGGGGGGAGCTGCTGCCAAGATAGGGTCAGAATTGAGGATTTATTAGTCAGTGTGGGGTCTACCATCGCCAACAGTCCTTCTAAGGACTAATTCCGGAGTATATAGGTTCCAGTGTTAGGTAGGCAGGGTAGTCGCTCTATACACATCAGTGAAGGCCTGCAGGCACTGTATGTGTGTATATACTGTAGATCATTGTATCATCAAGAGGGTCCTTTTCCTTTCCTGTGTTCTGCTGCTGCTACTTGTAGGATATATTGGCCATATATACCTAGCCCCAGGTGAAATTGGCTTTGAAAAATTTTTTGGCCAGGGCTAATAGTGCTTTTTTATTGCAAAGCAATCCAGAGAACTTTTTTTTTCTTCCTCCATTTGCTTTTTGACAGTGAACAATACAGCCAGATCCTTTTCCTAGCACAGCGTGTAAATCCAGCAATTTTAAAGACGTCCCAAACATCCCTTTTGAGTGCGCAGAGAAATATTTTATTTTTATGTGGTACGGTTGAGTAGATTTTTTTTGAGTGTCTTACACAAATTCTTCACACTATTTTGCTGAACCCCCCAAAAAATACATACAGGCCACATATTTTACAGTGTGGTATATCTGTGACATGCCTCATTCATCCGTCTGCTAAATATTTTGGTCTTTTTAGCCCTAAATTCAAATTTTTTTGCTGTTTGGCACTGTAATTATATACAGCACTATTTAGTCAAAAATAAGTAAATTACAGGCCACACATTTGTCGTAGTGGTATTTCCGTGCCAGCTGATATCTGCTCAAAGTTTGGCCAGTTTACGGCAGTTTTCTTTTTTTGTCCTGGGTGTCACTGTACTTATATACAGCAGTGTTTAGCCCCCCAAAAAAAACAGGCCACACATTTTTTGGTGTGGTATCTCCGTGCCAGCTCATATCTGTGCGTGCTCAAAGTTTGGCCAGTTTACAGTAGTTTTCTTTTCATGTCCTGGGTGTCATTTTACTTATATACAGCAGTATTTCGCAAAAAAATAAAAAAAATACAGGCAACACATTTTTTGGTGTGGTATCTCCGTGCCAGCTCATATCTGTGCGTACTCAAAGTTTGGCCAGTTCAAGGCAGTTTTCTTTTTTTGTCCTGGGTGTCACTGTACTTATATACAGCAGTATTTAGCCAAAAAGAAAAAAATGGGACACACTTTTTTCGGTGTGGTATCTCCTTGCCAGCTCATATCTGTGCATGCTCAAAGTTTGGACAGTTTACTGCAGTTTTCTTTTTTTGTCCTGGGTGTCACAGTACTTATATACATCAGTATTTTGCAAAAAAATACAGACCACACATTTTTCGTTGTGGTATCTCCTTGCCAGTAGAGATGAGCGACATTGCCTCTGGGAGGGTCGAGTCGGGTTTCGTGAAAACCCGACTTTCTCAAAAGTCGAGTTGAACGAAATCGGACGACTATCGGGAAAAGTCAGAGATTCGACTGAAACACGAAACCCAATGCAAGTCAATGGGGAAGCAAAGTCGGCAGGGAGTGGAGGACAGTAAACACACCTACAGTGCCCATTTCAATGCCAACACATAAATTCTTATTACTTAAGCTTCTCAACCTTCATTTACTTTATAATAATAGTTACGCATGGAAAACTGGGGGTTATTTGGCTAAAGTTGTGGGGGGGGTAGGGCTGGCTCTAGGTTTTTGTGTGCCCCGGGCGAAAGAGTGTCACTGGGTCCCTTTAACACATACCACAATTCATGATGCTCCGATACGGCACAGAAATATAGGTATAGTACAATGACAAATACTTCACTTCTTACATTACATGACTGATATCTATTTTAAATTCTACAATAGCTCAAAAACCTGGTCAGTATATTCCTCTACACAGTATTGTGGCCACCACATAGTGCGCCATACAGAATAATGAGCCCCATATATTGCTTCATACATAATTGGTCCCATATAATGTTCCATACAGTATATGATGAGCTTTACATAATGCTACAGTATATGATGGTCCCCATATAATGTGCCATACAGTATAGGACGGTCCCCATAGAGTATAATGACTGAGCCCCACATATTGCTCGATACAGTATAATGAGTCGCATATAAAGCTCCATACAGTATATGATGGGCCCCATATATTGTTCCATACAGAATGGGCTCCATATATTGCTCCATACAGAATAGGCCCCATAAGTGCTCCATATGATTCAGCTCCATACCCTTTATGATGCCCCATAAAAATGAACCCCATATGATGCTCCAGTATATGATGGGCCCCATGGATGATACTCCAGTGTATAATGGGCCCCATATATGATGCTCAGTGTATGATGGGCCCCATATATAATGCTCCAGTGTATGATGGGCCCCATGGATGATGCTCCAGTATATGATGGGCCCCATGGTTGATGCTCCAGTGTATAATGGGCACCGTAGATGATGCTCCAGTGTATGATGGGCCCCATTTATAGTGCTCCATTGTATAATGGGCCCCGTATATGATGTTCCAGTGTATGATGGGCCTATATAATGCTCCATATATAATGGACCCCATATGATGCTCCAGTATATGATGGGCCCCATTTATAATGCTCCAGTGTATAATGGGCCCCGTATATGATGCTCCAGTGTATGATGGGCCCCATTTATAATGCTCCAGTGTATGATGGGCCCCATGGATGATGCTCCAGTGTATGATGGGCCTATATAATGCTCCTTATATAATGGGCCCCATATGATGCTCCAGTGTATGATGGGTCCCATTTATAATGCTCCAGTGTATGATGGGCCCCATGGATGATGCTCCAGTATATGATGGGCCTATATAATGCTCCATATATAATGGGCCCCATATGATGCTCCAGCATATGATGGGCCCCATTTACAATGCTCCAGTGTATGATGTGCCCCATATATGATGCTCCAGTGTATGATGGGCTCCATGGATGATGCTCCAGTTTATAATGGGCCCTATCTATGATCTCAAGTGTATGATGGGCCCCATATATAATTCTCCAGTGTATAATGCTCCCCATATATTGCTCCAAACATTAAAAAAATGAAATACCTCTCCTCGCTGGGCACTGCTCTACTCTGGACTCCTCAGCGTCGCCATCTTCCAGCTCTCTACACTTGTACTGTTCAGGCAGAGGGTATACAGACGTGACATCATCACACTCTCTGACCTGAATGTCATTGTCAGGAAACGCGGAAGACATCACAGCAATGGAGCAGGGAGAGTAAGTATTGCAAGTGCTGGGGCCCTGAGCAAACTGAGGGCGCCCATGCGTGGGCAATGGCACTGGCACAGGACCCCTCATAGTACGCTGGTGTCTCTGATGGCGAGTGGGCCCCCCCCACCGACAGAGACACCAGCGTACTATGAGGGCCCTGTGCCAGTGCCGTAGCCCACGAGTGGGCCCCCCACCTGATCAGGGCACCGCCAATTGCCCGGGTGCGCCAAGTGCTGACGCTGGCCCTGGGGGGGTACAGCCAAGTTAGGGAGGTGGAAAAACTGGCATATGTTGAGGTGTAGGCTGGACGTTCAGCAGCTGCAAATGGAGGATTTGGAGAAGTCGGAGGAAGAGAAGGACAAAGCGAGCCATTTTGCTGGCAACCTATGTGTCATCAGGAGAAGGTGGTACAAAATCCTTTGAAACCCAGACATGGTTCATTTTAATGAAGGTGAGATCACCAATATATTGGGTCGACAGCTGGGTCCTTCTTTCTGTCAGGATTGATACAGCAGCACTGAAGACTCTTTCTGATAGCACACTACCAGCAGGGCAAGCGAGCTCCTGTAAGGCATATTGTGCCAATTCAGGCCAGGTGTCCAGTTTATAGGCCCAGTAGTCAAAGGGGAATGAACTGTGAGGGAGAACATCGATAGGGGAGGAGAGGTAATTTTGAAGCATAGCTGACAACTGCTGTCTCCTGTCTGTTGCAATCGATTCAGTATTAACAGTCGTGTGAGCGGTACTCGAGAAATCAGTCCACAACATGGTCGAAGGAACACTTTCCGAAACGCGCGTCGGGGCGCGTTATAGGAAGCGATCTCACTCACCCTTGCTCTCCCCCCGGGATTTTCCAGGTATTGTGTTTTTAGCCTCATTACTTATATGGTAGCACAGGTTTGCTTTGTTTTCATTTCGTAGCATTTTTCAGCATTGGAGCTTTCATTTGCATTGGCATGTCACACTTGGTTTTGGAAGCAATGCACAATTAATGATTTTTGGGCATTTCTTTTATTTTTTGATATCTTGGTCACTCTTTTTAGATCACAATTGTGATTTGGCACAGTATTTTGACACCTTTGTGTCATACTTTATTACACATTAGTTTTTTATTTTATGTTACACGATATTGGCACTGTGTGCCTTTCACATATTCATTTGGTTTGCTATACATATGCCTGGTTATGTGTTTATAAATCTCGGCTATTGGGCTTTGCAGGGTGGTGATTTATGTTTCCTTTTTAACATCATTTTATATTATTATGTATGTGCAATTTTTCATGTTATATTTCCAATAAAATATATTTTGTATCCAATCCTGCCTTGGTGGTGTGTTTTCCCCCTGTTCCTTTGCACTTGGGTGTTTCCACAACATGGTCATGAAACCCCTGTCTCCAACGGCACTTCGGCTGTGTGCACCACGAACACCTCTTCCATGTTGCCCAGTACGGCTTGTGGTAGAACCTGCACCTCTACTGTGTGCTGGGAATGCCTCTAACAAACAGTTTACCAGAGTTGCTTGTTTGTTCGCCAATATTAGCTCTAGGTTCTCCTGTAGCATGATGTTCTGTAATTTGCCTTTATAGCGTAGATCGAGGATGCTGGACAACCAGTAGTCGTCATCCTTCACAATTTTGGCAATGTGGGGATCCCTTTTTAGGATCCGCAAGACATATTCACACATGTGGGCCGATGTTCCAGGTGTCAATGATGCACTGACAGTGGTGGGTGGAGGAGCACTTTCTGCCAAATCCACAAGGGTACTGTATCACAAGCGTACAGCTATATACAGTCTAGGGGTAATTGTAAATCTCCATATATATTTCAGGAGTCAGACACAGACACTCACAGGCTCAGTTTGGATTACACCAGAATATAAAAAGCAGAAAAAGGGTACTGTATCACAAGCGTACAGCTGTATACAGTCTAGATGTAATTGTAAATCTCCGTATACATATCCGGAGTCAGACATAGACGCTCACAGGCTCAGTATGGATTAGACCAGAATATAAAAAGAAGAAAAAGGGTACTGTATCACAAGCGTACAACTGTATACAGTCTAGGGGTAATTGTAAATCTCTGTATATATTTCCGGAGTCAGAAACAGACGCTCACAGGCTCAGTATGTATTAGACAAGAATATAAAAAGCAGAAAAAGGGTACTGTATCAGAAGATACCAGGTGTATACAGTGAAGGGGTTATTGTAAATCTCTATATATTTCCGGAGTCAGAAACAGACTCTCACAGGCTCAGTATGGATTAGACAATATAAAAAGCAGAAAAAAGGTACTGTATCACAATCGTACAGCTGTATACAGTGTTGGGGTAATTTTAAATCTCAGTATATATTTCAGGATTAACACACAGACGCTCACTCAGTATGTATTAGATCAGAATATAAAAAGCAGAAAATGGGTACTGTATCACAAGCGTACTGCTGTATACAGTCTAGAGGTAATTGTAAATCTCCGTATATATTTCCTGAGTCAGACACAGACGCTCACAGGCTCAGTGTGGATTAGACAAGAATATAAAAAGCAGAAAAAGGGTACTGTATCAGAAGATACCAGGTGTATACAGTGTAGGGGTAATTGTAAATCTCTGTATATGCTTCTGGAGTCAGACACAGATGCTCACAAGCTCAGTATGGTGTAGGCAAGAATATAAAAAGCAGAAAAAGGGTACTGTGTCACAAACAAACTGCTGTATACAGTCTAGGGGTAACTGTAAATCTCCATATATATTTCCTTAGTCACACACAGATAGTCAGCATGTATTTGTCCGTTATACCAGCCGGTACATGGTAGTGTGTGAGGAGCGTACAGCTCTATACGATGTGGGAAAAAAATGAATGCTCGGTAACTGTGCAGATAAAACGAATAAAAAAATTAGTGCTGTGTAAAAAGCAGTCTGCACCGCAGTGTACACATAGCAATACAGCTAGCAGGCAGCCTATTATCCAGCCCTGCTGCACACAAGAAAATCCTCTCCTGTCACTGGCAGGCAGCCTAATAACCAGCACTGCAGCACACAAGAAAATCCTCCCCTGTCACTGCACACTAACTGTACAGCACAATTGCTATCAGCACAAGCACATAAGAACTTCTGTTTACAGCCCTAACTCTCTCCCTACTGATTAACAGCATCAGCAACCTCTCCCTACTGTTAAGATCGTCAGAAGTAAAATGGCGGTCGGCGGTCAGGGCTTTTATAGCCACTATGACGCCTCCCAAAGCAAGCCAATCACTGCAATGCCTTTCTCTAAGATGGTGGTGGACGCTGCCCATGTCATCTCGTTGCCCACAGTGTACGTCCTTGCTCATTGACTGAAAAAATGCGCCTTCAAGCATTATGGGAAAACCGACTTTGGCGCTTGGGTCGATGACCTCATGGACGACTTCACACTATGGTCCGGTTTCGCTCGGCGAAACCCGACTTTTGCGAAAGTCGGCGACTTATGAATCTGACCGACCTGTTTCACTCAACTCTACTGTATGTGCCAGCTCATATCTGTGCATGCTCAAAGTTTGAACGGACACCCAAGTGCAAAAGAAACAGGGGAAAGGAAGAAACTTCAACCCAGGCAGTAGAGGTAACAATGTAAAAATTTATTTATTGTCAATACAAATATGTAGAAATAGCACAAGCATCAAATACAAGATTAAAAGGGAGCATAAACACCACCAAAATAATATCCAATACCCAGGTGTTTTTTTAAAAAATAAAAAAAAAAATCAGGTAAGTATACAAAGTGCACAAACTATACAATACTGATAATAATACACTGAGGTATAAAAGGTATATATGTGCAACCATAAAATGAATTTGAGAAACAATTAAAGTGTGCCCAGTGCACAAACAAATATAAAAAATAATAAAAGTACAAAAATATGAAACAATATATATATGTGCAGGAAACAACGATTATAAACATGCAATATAATGCCAATATAAATGCTGAAAAAAACTATGTTACCCAATACACATAATATATAAGTCCCAGTGTAGTGTGACAAAAAAGCTAAATACACCTGATAAGACTATATAGAAGAATAAAACAAATAGTGCCAAAAAAGGAGGGACAATTAACACTGATAAAGTGAAAGCCAATATATGCTTGTGTTAAATAGTCCCAATAGCAACCAAGTGATACCAAAATATAAGTATATTACCTGAAAAAACGGGGGAGGAAAAAGTATTTGTTTTTTGTCCTTGGTGTCATAGTACTTATATACAGCAGTGTTTTGCAAAAAAATAAAAAAATACAGGCTACACATTTTTCGGTATGGTATCTCCATGCCAGCTCATATCTGTGCGTGCTCAAAGTTTGGCCAGTTTACGGCAGTATTCTTTTTTGTCCTGGTGTCATAGTACTTATATACAGCACTATGTTGCATCATTTTAAAAAAGAGGCCACATTTTACAGTGTGGTCTTTCTCTGACCACACCTCATACATCCGTGTTCAAAAAATTGAGGCATTTTAGGCCTAAATTCCTTTTTGTTGGAAGTCTGTCACTCTTGTTATATCCAGCACTCTTTTGTATCCACAAAAAAAAAAACAAACATATTTTACAGTGTGGTATATCTGTGACACGCCTCATACTTCCGTGTGATAAAAATTTGTGGATTTTAGGCTGGTATTCCAGTGTTTCCTGTCTGTTACTCAAGTTATATACAGCACTATGTTGCATTATTTTAAAAAACAGCCACATTTTACAGTGGGGTCTATCACTGACACGCTGTCACGCGGTCTTATGATATGTGTACGATGTCAGTAAACTATTCTTAAAAGAACAACACTCTATACAACATATAGATTAGCAACATCAGCATGTAAATATAGAATAGATTTACCTGACACGATATCCGTTGAACTCAGGGTTAATCTTGAGGACTTGATACACTGTCACAGGAAAGAGGAGGACCGGGGTCTAACCTGACCCTAAACTGGGGTCCTAACTAAACCCTCACCTTGGAGGTACTGATAATGGTTCAGAGGTCCAAGTCTCCAGCCTAACCCTGTCTCCTATCAGTCCCTGAACCCTGTAATCAGTCCTAAGAAGGATTCTGATTACCACCAAAGGGATATGGGCTGATCTCTGCTAAATACACAGATTAGACATATAAGACAGACTGGAGAAAACACAGACTTGCATACACACTCAAACACAGAAGGAACATAAATGATCTGGGATATTAAACTCTAAGCAAGGTGAGCTTAAAACAACTAAGGAGCTCTTTAACTTAAGTCTATACAGATACAATCCTATCTGTGGTCTGCATGAAGAATTTCACTGGCAACTCCCAACACAGACAACCAGAGATTTAAAGGAAACCAATCAACAAATAATTAATTGCAGCCGGGAGAAAACTGCACCCAGTCCCAGAACTGAGCACAGACAGAATTAACTCCCTAACTGCCAAACACAAAGAAACAGCAACTCAGCTGTGAGAAGTCAGAATGTGCAACCGCGACGATCTTCGTGGCGATGCACACATGACAGTACCCCCCCTTCTACGAGGGGCCTCCGGACCCTCAGGCCAGTTTGCCCGGGTGAGTTCTATGGAAGGTCCGCACCAAACGATCTGCGTTAATGTCAGACGCAGGAACCCACGTCCTCTCCTCTGGACCATACCCCTTCCAATGCACCAAGTACTGAAGGGACCGGCGATTCAGACGTGAGTCAATGATCTTTGACACTTGAAACTCCAAGTTACCATTGACCACCACTGGAGGAGGAGGTAGAGGTGATGGTATGACTGGTGCCACGTACCTCTTAAGTAATGACTTGTGGAACACATTATGAATTTTAAACGTAGGAGGGAGGTCCAGACGAAATGCCACAGGATTAATTATGGAACTGATCCTGTACGGCCCGATGAATCTGGGGCCCAGCTTCCAGGAGGGAACTTTAAGTTTTATATTCCTGGTAGACAACCATACCAGATCGTTCACATTAAGATCTGGACCAGAAACTCTCCTCCTATCAGCCATACGTTTATAACGGTTCCCCATAGCACTCAGATTATTCAATACACCTCTCCACACTGAAGCAAGTGACGACGAGAAACGCTCCTCCTCAGGAACCCCAGAAGGGCCCCCCCCATTGAATGTACAAAACGGGGGATGAAAACCATATGCCCCAAAAAACGGGGACTTACCAGTGGACTCGCTCCGCCTGTTGTTAAGAGCGAACTCTGCCAGAGGCAAGAAAGAAGACCAGTCCTCCTGGTTCTCTGAGACAAAACACCGAAGATAAGTCTCTAAGCTTTGATTCAGACGCTCTGTCTGACCATTGGTCTGCGGATGAAAAGCCGAGAAAATGACAATTGCATCCCCCGACGTAAACAAAATGCCCTCCAAAACTTGGACACAAACTGAGACCCCCTATCTGACACCACATCAGAAGGCAACCCATGAAGTCTCACAATCTCCCCAATGAACACCTGCGCCAGAGTTTTAGCATTAGGGAGGGCAGGAAGAGCATGAAATGTGCCATCTTACTGAACCTGTCAACAACCACCAGTATGACAGTCTTCCCTGACGACTGAGGAAGGTCCGTGATGAAGTCCATAGACAAATGAGTCCATGGACGCTCCGGAAGTTTCAAGGGTAAGAGGGTCCCAGACGGACGGGTATGAGGGGTCTTAGAGCGAGCACAAACCCCACAGGACGCGACAAAAGTTAAAACATCTTTATTAACGTTAGGCCACCAAAACCGGCGAGAAAGGAGATCTAAAGTAGCCTTACTCCCTGGATGTCCTGCTAAAGCAGAATTATGATGTGCCTCAATAACCTTTTGTCTCAACTGATTTGGGACAAACAGTCTCCCTGGAGTCCTGCAGGGGCGTCCCCCTGAGCCTCTAACACCTCCTCCTCAAGCTCAGAACATACAGCCGACACTACCACCCCCTCCTGAAGGATGGGAATCGGGTCATCCATTTTCCCGCCCCTGGGAAACTGCGAGACAAGGCATCCGCCTTAACATTCTTAGATCCAGGGCGATAAGTGACAACAAAATTAAACCTGGTAAAAAACAACGACCATCGAGCTTGTCTGGAATTCAGACGCTTAGCAGATTCCAAATACAGCAGGTTCTTGTGATCAGTAATGACGGTGACCGGGTGGACTGCCCCCTCCAAAAAGTGACGCCATTCTTCAAAAGCCAACTTAATGGCCAAAAGTTCCCTATTGCCGATATCATAATTCCTTTCGGCGGACGACAATTTTTTAGAAAAGAAAGCGCACGGATGCCATTTACCAGGGGACGGACCCTGGGACAATATTGCACCCACCCCTACGTCAGACGCGTCCACCTCCACAACGAACGCTGTGATGCATCTGGTTGGATGAGAACGGGTGCCGAAGCAAAACATTTTTTCAAAGAGGAAAAAGCTTGGCAAGCTTTGTCCGACCATTTAGAAAAATCTGTCCCTTTTCTTGTCATGTCAGTGAGAGGTTTGACAACAGATGAGAAATTACAAATAAATTTCCGGTAGTAGTTAGCAAACCCCAGAAAACGCTGCAGAGCCTTAAGATCCTCTGGCTGATCCCATTCAAGCACTGCTCTCACCTTTTCAGGGTCCATACGGAAACCGGAGGCTGACACCAAGAAACCCAAAAACTGAAGTTCCTGTACGGCGAATACACACTTTTCCAGTTTGGCGTATAGTTTATTGTCTCGCAAGATCTGCAACACCTGTCTCACATGCTCCTGGTGAGACACAAGATCTGGTGAGTAAATTAAAATGTCATCCAAATATACGACCACAAACAGCCCCACCAGATGACGAAAAATGTCATTAACAAAATGTTGGAATACTGCTGGTGCAGTAGTCAGACCAAAAGGCATGACAAGGTTCTCATAATGTCCCTCCGGCGTGTTAAACGCCGTTTTCCACTCATCCCCCTCTTTTATCCTAATCAGATTATACGCCCCCCTGAGATCCAATTTAGAGAACCATTTGGCGCCAACAATTTGATTGAAGAGATCAGGAATCAGAGGGAGTGGATACGGATCTCGACAGTAATCCGATTAAGTTCGCGGAAATCCAAGCAAGGGCGTAGGCCTCCATCTTTTTTCTTCACAAAGAAGAACCCCGCGGCCACTGGGAAGATGAAGGTCTAATATGCCCTTTGGCCAGACTTTCCGAAATATAATCTTTCATAGCCTGCCTCTCAGGACCAGAAAGGTTATATAACCTAGCTTTAGGTAACTTAGCATCAGGAAGTAAATTAATAGAGCAGTCATACACGCGATGAGGAGGCAACTCCTGACACCCCTCCTCAGAGAACACATCCCCAAAGTCCTCCAAAAAAGGAGGCAAAGTACTAGGCACGACCGCACTGATGACTGTGTTCATGCAGTTACTTTTGCAAAACTCCCCCCATTGGCTTATATCTCTGGACTGCCAATTAATCACAGGGTTATGTTTAACCAACCAAGGAAGTCCCAACACAATAGGAGTAGGTAGACCCTCCAACACATAACAAGATAATAGTTCCCTATGTATTGCCCCTACCCGAAGGTCAATGTTATGAACCTCATGAACAAAGCTACCTTGGCCGAGAGGCCTGGCGTCAATGGAGAATATAGGGATCGGTTTGACCAATACACTCAGATGCATACCTTGAGCCTGAGCAAACTGAGCGTCAACCAGATTAGCCCCGGACCCACTATCAAGAAGAACAGAAAATCTCTCCACTCTCGTACCAACCACCACCTCGAAATACATACTCCCAGGTTGTCGTCCACCACACAACCTGGGATTAACATTTTTCCGGCGACTTTTTGCTCAACAAGGCACGGGATGGACATCCCCCAACAAATGTCCCTCTTTCCCCGCAGAAGAAACACCTTCTAGTCCTGCGGCGTACCGCCAATCCCCTCCTACGAAATGATGTCCCTCCCAACTGCATAGGCTCCTCCGAACAGACAAGGGGAACCTCAACATAAGGGACTTTAGTAGTAGGTGGAGTAACAACAGGGGGCGGAGTTACCTCGCACCTCTCCCGGAGCCGTCTATCAGTACGGATAGCTAGGGCCATAGCAGCCTCCAGTGATGGAGGAGAATCATACTGAGCCAAAACGTCCTTTAATTTGTCAGAAAGCCCATGACAAAACTGGCTCCTAAGAGCTGGGTCATTCCACTGAGTATCTGTGGCCCATCTACGGAACTCAGAAGCAAATTCCTCCGCCGGACGATCTCCCTGCTGTATCTTACGTAATTTTGTCTCAGCAAGAGAGACCCGATCTGGGTCATCATATACCAAACCCAGGGCAGTAAAAAATCGATCTACTGACTGTAGAGCCGGGGATCCCGGAGGAAGGGAGAAGGCCCAGGATTGAGGGTCCCCTTGTAGGAGCGAGATAACAATTCCCACTCTCTGCTCTTCACTCCCTGATGATCGAGGCCGAAGCCGAAAATACAATTTACATGCTTCCCCGAAGGTAAAAAATTTGTCTCGCCCACCAGTGAACCTGTCCGGGAGAGCTACTTTAGGTTCAAATCTGGTTTTCTCCGAGGGAGACAAAACTTTGGACTTAATGTCCGTCAGCTCCATGGATAATCCCTGCAACTGCAGAGCCAGCTGGGCTACTGGATCCATGGCAACTGGGAATAATTTTATGGGCCAGTGAAAATGTCACGCGGTCTTATGATATGTGTACGATGTCAGTAAACTATTCTTAAAAGAACAACACTCTATACAACATATAGATTAGCAACATCAGCATGTAAATATAGAATAGATTTACCTGACACGATATCCGTTGAACTCAGGGTTAATCTTGAGGACTTGATACACTGTCACAGGAAAGAGGAGGACCGGGGTCTAACCTGACCCTAAACTGGGGTCCTAACTAAACCCTCACCTTGGAGGTACTGATAATGGTTCAGAGGTCCAAGTCTCCAGCCTAACCCTGTCTCCTATCAGTCCCTGAACCCTGTAATCAGTCCTAAGAAGGATTCTGATTACCACCAAAGGGATATGGGCTGATCTCTGCTAAATACACAGATTAGACATATAAGACAGACTGGAGAAAACACAGACTTGCATACACACTCAAAACACAGAAGGAACATAAATGATCTGGGATATTAAACTCTAAGCAAGGTGAGCTTAAAACAACTAAGGAGCTCTTTAACTTAAGTCTATACAGATACAATCCTATCTGTGGTCTGCATGAAGAATTTCACTGGCAACTCCCAACACAGACAACCAGAGATTTAAAGGAAACCAATCAACAAATAATTAATTGCAGCCGGAGAAAACTGCACCCAGTCCCAGAACTGAGCACAGACAGAATTAACTCCCTAACTGCCAAACACAAAGAAACAGCAACTCAGCTGTGAGAAGTCAGAATGTGCAACCGCGACGATCTTCGTGGCGATGCACACATGACACACGCCTCATACATCAGTGTGCCAAAAATTGAGGCATTTTAGGCCTAAATTCCCTTTTTTGGGCAGTCTGTCACTCTTGTAATATCCAGCACAATTTTACATCCACAAAAAAAAAAAATTACAGTGGGGTTTGTCGGTAAATAGATTTCTGTTTCAAATTGTTATGGTAGCTTCATGACTGTGTTAAATGCTCCAACTACTACAACCATCATCATCTTCAACCTAGAGGTTATCACTACGCAGATAGAAAGTCTGAGTAGCAGAGGTGAACGCTTAGGCAGTGTTGTACTCTGTATTGTACTCTGTCACTGTATTATGAAGGCTAAATCTTCTTGATGAAATCATGCCTGGAAGAACCATAGTAAGATAACGTTGAAGATCACGAGGACAGGACTCGCAACTACTGAAGCCTGGTGTTCCTGGGCAGGATTCTGACAAGCCCTCACCTACTAATACAGAACTGGTTGAACAATGACATTTAAAAGGAGCCCATACATTTTCTATAACTGAAGCTAGAGATTTTGACATTTCGGATGCATTTCCAGAGATGTCAACTGGAGAGCATGGTGGTCGGAGATGTGACTTCTATACCACCACATGAGCTGCTGCCTCTCCACCACCCGAGGTGCCGCTCCCACCACCTTCTGTCTTTTTCACATTCTGTCGCAGAATGAAAGTCGGCAAGGACAAGGTCCTCTCCCCTCTGTAACAGTCTGTCATTGTAATTTTTTGGGGTGTAAACAATATCTATTACTATGTATGTAACCCTTGTTATATGCAGCACAATGGAATTAATGGCGCCATATAAATAACTAAATAATAATAATACTATTGGGTGTTTCCACTAGACAATCCATCAAACATGTTATTGAAGGAATTTTTTTTCTGACAACTCTGCTCAGCTGTGAACAAATTATGTCAACTTGGTAGCTATACCCCAGTTGGTGTTGGCACAGTGTCATGTTGACTATAGTCCCCAGATGTTATTCAGGTCCCTAACCTCACCTCTACTTCAGCAGCATGATGAATTAATAGGAAAAGCACATGGTATTGGTGAAGCTGTTGTTTTCTTGACAAAGAAACTAAATAACATCAATGAGGTGGTTAGCCGCACATGGATTGGAGAAATAGTAAAGATGATAATTGAAAAGTAGTTTCACATTTCAGGGAAAACACACTTCAACAAGTTGCTTTAAACGCTTACAAAATTATAATCCAAAGCGTTGAAGAAAAAGATAAATATATTGTGAGCCAAATAGGTATGAATAATTAATCACACAAATTATGTAACATAATTCAAAACATACACAAGCTATCAGTTGGGAAATTATTTTCCACCAAAAATTTTAAGCATGAGACTAGTGTCATCTTGTGGAATGATATGAGCCACAAAGTCCTTCAAATTGAAACTGTTCTGGATGTACTGTAGAATTTTCTCTAAAAATTGGAAGTACATGCCTTCTATGCTGCTTGCATTAAAGAACTGATTTGCCAGATATGTACAGAGTCAGGATGACCGGGCTGCGGGTACCTGTGCTGCGCCATGTCCAGAACTGTCAAGGCTGCATCCCGTTTTCCAGCGGAAGGAATAGGGTAACAGACAGGCCCCATTACACAGAAAGAGGGGTTGTGTTTAGACAGGGATCCTGGCTGGAAGCTGAGGGGAAAAAAAAAGCAAAGCAGGAGTGAGTTCCCAGCTGTGACTGTGTGAGCTGCAAGGGGGGCAGTGCACTATGCTCCCGAAGAGCCGACGCTGTGGCAAAATGCAGCAGACAGACCTGGTGACCTAGAGGCATGGGGCCAGCTAAGAGAAAACGAGCAAGACATCAAAGATTTTTGGCATGGACAAGCAGCGCATAGGAGGCTGAGTAGCGTGCTCCGCCCTTAGAGCAGTGGCGCTGCAAAGTACAGTTCCCATTTTCTCCCACCACTAAAAGCGGTACTGCCATTTACCAAGGCGCCATTTGCCCAGTAACTGCCAGAGAGCGAGGTGCCGTGCGCTCCTTGACCGTGAGTACAGCGCACGTGTGCAGTAGAGAGAGCCCATCATGCCACGTGTTCAGCGTGGATAACCAATAATTAGAAGGCACAGAGGAATGACAGAGGACGTTGGTACAGTCAGCAAGGTACTCCCTCAGCATTTTCAAATACTTTCACTCCATGTGAGAGTCCCCTGCGCCTCAGGGACAGGGCGATGGGAGGGTCTGAGAAAACTGTCCCAAACTTTGCCAGTGTTCCACTGCCTTTGCTGGCTTGGAGTTCTTGCTTGGCCAAAAACTTTGACCTCTCCTGCCAGCGTTTTCAGATGTGAATTTTTTAAATAATTTCTCAAGAAGGGCCCTCTGTTCCTCCAACATTTAGGTACACCTGTCTGACTCTGCAATAAGAGATGTAAAGTTCTCCTTGTAGCGTGGGTCTAGAAATGTCACCAATCAGTATTGCCCGTCACCCAAAATATTGATAACGCGAGGGTGACGGGAAAGACAGCGTAACATAAACTCAGCCATGCGTGCAAGACTGCTAATAGTCAATACTTCCGTATCCTCACCAAGAGGATGACTAACCATGCTTTCCTCCTCATCCTTGACCTCAGGCCTCCAACACTTAGAACTAACCTCAGTAATATCATTGTACAAATATCATTGTAAATACCTTGTAAATACACCCCTGAATTTTTTATCTTCCCCATCTCAGTTTAGATTGTAAGATGTCACGAGCAGGATTGCTCCGTTTGGATTAATTATTGCTTTCGTTGTAACTTAATGTAAATTGTAAGCTGTCACCAGCAGAGTAGTTTTGTTTTGATTTAATTATTGGATTATTGTTATCGTTGTTACTTAGGACTGTTATGTTTGAAACTGTTAAAGTGTAAATATGTTTTTGCTCTATAATAACTCTCAATCTTTAAATTAGAACACAGATAAGCAGGATGGAGACATTAATTATGGTGTCATTGACGCTCACAATCTTTGTCGATTCGTCAAAGTTTTGGAGGATGTTACATATGTCAGACATCCATGTCCACTCCTCAGATGTTATGTGTGAAGACAGAACTGAATACCGCCAACCTTGTTGATGCTGGTAAACTATTCCCCAACTACCCTCTTCTGCTCACAAATCCTTTCCAACATCTGCAGTGTAGAGTTCCAAGGTCTGGGGGCATCACCCACCAGTCGCTGATCAAGAAGCTGCAAGTGCTGCTGAATCACGGCAAGGGCGGATGGAGCTGTAGCTGACTTTTTAAAATGGGTATTTAAAGCGTTGCACTTTTCTGAGCAGATCTGCCAGCTCCGTGTCACTTTTCAAAAAACGTTGACCAATTTGGTTAAGCACATGAGTGAGGCATGGCACGTGTGTGAGCTCGCCTCGCCACAGAGCAGCCACCAATTCCGGCCATTGTCACAAACAAACATGCCTGGCTGTGGGTTCAGCCGTCTCAGCCACTGATCTGCCTGCTCTTTCAGAGTTGTCCACAACTCTTCAGCATTTTGGGGTTTGTCACAGAAGCATATTAGTTTCAGTACAGCCTGTTCCTGCTTTCATTTGGCAGTGCTGCAGTGCTTCCAGCTTGTGACTGATGTGCTACAAATTGTAGCTGGAGGCTAAAGAGTTGGAGGAGGAGGAGGAGGTGCAGGAGCTGTAGAATGTGGGGGCAACCCAGATTGATGTAGGGCCCGCAATACTCGTGGTTTGGGAGGACGTGCCAAGCGGCCATGCGCATCTTTTATAGCAGCAGCTACAGGACCTACCAGAAAAGGACCAATGAGAAACTGTCTCAGAACACAAGCAGTCTCAGGACCTTCCTGGCGGACCAATAGGAGCTGCTGCAGTACCTGAGCATGTGACCCCTGATCTCCAATGAGAGATCTTACCCTGGGCATGCTCAGAAGGGGAAACGCAGGACTTAGTCCCAAAGACGTCTGCTCGCCGCTGACCAGTACTGGCTACAATAGCAGAACCTGGAGAGGCAGCAGTAAACCTCTGCACAGTACTAGGCTGTGCAAGACACTGGGACCGACGTCTCTGCTGAGGAGGCTCCACTGCGGCCGGAGACGGATGGGGACCGCAGAGGGAATGGCTCGAGATTCCCCCTGTGCAGAAGCGGGAACTCGACCTCTAACATATGACATACAAATCCTTCCACAACCTGTTTCCTCCAGACATCTGTGACATGGTCTCTCAGTGTCTGACTGGGTCATGACTTCTACGCAAACCCAGTGTGCCATCAGCGAGATGTACCATCCCTGCCCACAAGCACTTGTCCATGGGTCCGTGGTTAGGTGCACTTTCCCTGTAACAGCATTGTTGATGGCCCGGGTAATGTTGTGGGACACGTGCTTGCTTGTGTAATGTTGTGACGGCATACCCGGAGAAATAGTGGCTGGTGGAAACCGAGTACCTTGTTACTGTCAACACCATCAGGTTGTGGAAAAGCGTACGTCTCCCACGAGCCTAAAATGCAACATTTAGAGTGCAAGCAGACGAGAAATTTATTAATTTAGTACTGTGGTCTGTGGGCCGTTGGCTGCGTCTTTCCACTTACGGTCCAATGACTGGGTTATGGACAACTGAAGGCTGCGCTAGAACAAGGACATGGACGTGCTTGATGATGGTGCTATTTGACTGTGGTCAATGGCAGGTGCAGGGCAGGAGGCATCTTTGCATGTACCATGGACAGGGGATTGGCTTGCACGCACAACAGCAGAAGAAGCAGTGGTATCACCCGCAGACACTGTCCATGGAGCCTTGTGTTCAACCAACAAAGTCGAGTGCTTTGCTGCCATGTGCCTGATCATGTTGGTGGTGGTAAGGCAGGTAGTTTTGCTACCCCTGCTGATGCGGCCATGGCCGGTGTTGCAAATGTCCCTTTTGGGGTTATCGGCAGAGTCTTTAAAAAACAACAAGACTGTTCGGGGGGACTTTCATTGTCGCCCTCTCCCTCACCACCTCCTCACCTCGACACCTGTCTTTCGGTGTTCCCCAAGGCTCTGTTCTAGGACCCCTACTCTTCTCTATCTACACCTTCAGACCTGGGATCTGATGTAATGGCACGGTATGCAATATCATCACTACGCCGATGACACGCAGATCTACCTATCTGTACCTGACATTACCTCATTACTGACCAAAATCACTCGTATTCCCGCTATATCATCCTTCTTTTCTGTTTGCTTTTAAAAAGTAGTCACGAAGGTAAACAGTCGCACTCACTGATGCATATTGTTGCATAGAAAAATATATTTATTTATTTCAATCACCAAAATAATGAAAATAATATTTCACCACAGTTGAAGAAAATTGAGAGATTCCAGAAGCCTGAGGTAAGTATACCACGGTATCCTACCACCAGCATGATGTAAGCCCTAACGTGACTCTATTTCACTCTGCAAACTTTGTTTTCATCCTCTCTGAGCTTCTACATAAGTATGGTTTGACAAAGACCTCTGTTGGGTAATAACTTCATACTTACCTCATCCTTCTGGAATCTCTGAATATTCTTCAACTGTTGTAAAATATTATTTTCATTATTTTGGTGATTGAAATAAATAAATATATTTTTCTATGCAACAATATGCATCAGTGAGTGCGACTGTATATCTTCGTGACTGCATTTTTGTGGAATTAACTCTACGTTCAGTCTGCACCAACATAGCAAGAGTGCACATCTTTTTCCTTTTTTCACTTTCAAGAAGTGGACATGGACAAATCAGAATACATCATCTTTCAAGCATCTCACGCTGAGTACACCTGAGAGCTGTGCATGCTACCACTTTAGTAAGAGGTAAACTTTGCCCTAAAGAAAATGATTTTCCAGACATTCACTGCCTTTTTTGCACATTTTTTGCAGCTGTAAGCTTCATCTTATAGGTTTGGATGTGGTACATTTCTAAGTCATCATCAATACCATCATCGTCCATATGTTGTAAAGAGGAAATCAGGTGTTTCCAAGGGTCGTGGTTATGTATATTTTGTGCCATTCTTTTAACAGTGTTCATTACACTAGGACAATTAATTTTAGACTGAAACATTAGGATATTATTTGTAATATGTATGGGTGAAGATAAAGAAGCTTGTGCCACGGGTGTGTTTATAGTTACGGATGGTGCACTCCTCTTTAAACCTAGTTTTTCACGAGCAACCATTAGTTTGTTTGGTTTTCCTCAAACACTGATCTGCTTTCTCTAATTCAGCATCTCACGTACATGTTGCACTTTGCCCTTTATACAGACACGTGCGTCTTTGGCAACATATTTTGGACGGGCATTTCTTAGGTCGAGTCTCACACGTGCTTCTGTTACACCGATCTTCAAATGGGTATGAACCAATTCTGGTGATTGATGGTGGCTAAACGATGAATCATTGTTGGCTGTATCCTGGATTCATACCTCCCATAGCCACTGCTGTTATTAATCATGTACTTTCCCATTCCTGTCATCACCATGCCCCTTTTCTAGATCACTTCATCCAACGATTCGTCCACCATATTGTTACTAAAAACATGCACCTACCCAGCAGCAACTGTGTACGAAACCACTTACAGTTTTGCAGGTGTTTATGATGCCTCTAAAAAATAAATGTACACACTATGTTGATATCTACCCCCAGGGAAATGTTTTCCATTCCATACACTTAGTGTATGGGTATTCCAAGACTAGGAGACCCGCTCCTTTAAATTGGGCATAGTTTTAAATCAGGCCTTCCTCGTGTCAACATCAGCCGCCACTGGATCACCAGCGTTAACGTTTTCCATGGCGTTACAACCTGTGTCGATTGCTTAACAAAGGTAGGAGGTTATGCTGGCATAAAATACTTGTTCTGAAAACAGTTGAGGTGTACCCCACAGGGGAAAATGTTTGACAGCCCATATACTAAGTGTATGGGCATTCCAAGTCTAGGAGACCCGCTCCTTTAAATTGACCATAATTTTTAATCAGGCTTTCCTCCACCACGACTCATCATCCGCCGACACTAGATCACCAGCGTTAACTTGTTTTCCTGCTGCTACAGCCAGTGTCGAAATCCTAACAAGGGTGGGGGTTTTTGCTGGGCGTTAAATACTTGTTATGGAAAAGGTTTCAGATGTACCCCACAGGGGAAAATGTTTGTCAGCCCAATACACTTAGTGTATGGCCATTACAAGTCTAGGAGACCCAGTCCTTTTTAATGGGACATTTTTTGTTAAGAGGACCTCCTACATGTTTCTTCCAAGGTGGATTGTGGTTATTGGGATGCATATGACTTGGTAGCAGGGCAGGCCTTGCAGTCAATGCATAAGAAAACAGAATGGAAGTCCAAAATGAATAATGTGAAGTGGATTTTCCTGTGCCCATCCAGTATTTGGGTTCAAAGGCTTATTGGGGTGCAAATGACTTGGTAGCAGGGCAGGCCTCGCAATTAATGCATAAGAAAACAGAATGGGAGTACAAAATGATTAATGTGAAATGGATTTTCCTATGCCCATCCAATGGATTTTCCTATGCCCATCCAGTACCTGTGTTCAAAGGTATATTGGGGTGCATATAACTTGGTAGCAGGGCAGGCCTTGCAGTCAATGCATAAGAAAAGGGAATGGGAATACAAAATGAATAATGTGAAGTGAATTTTCCTGTGCCCATCTAGTATGTGGGTTCAAAGGCTTATTGGGGTCATATGACTTGGTAGCAGGGCAGGCCTTGCAGTTAATGCATAAGAAAACAGAATGGGAGTACAAAATGAATAATGTGAAGTGAATTTTCCTGTGCCCATCCAGTATGTGGGTTCAATGGCTTATTGGGGTGCATATGACTTGGTAGCAGGGCAGGCCTTGCAGGCAATGCATAAGAAAAGGGAATGGGAGTACAAAATGAATAATGTGAAGATTTTCCTGTGCCCATCCAGTACCTTGGTTCAAAGGCTTATTGGGGTGCATATGACTTGGTAGAAGGGCAGGCCTTGCAGTCAATGCATAAGAAAGCAGAATGGGAGTACAAAATAAATAATGTGAAGTTGATTTTCCGGTGGCCTTCCAGTATTTGGCTTAAAAAGCTTATTGGGGCGCATGTAACTTTGGGGCAAGCCAGAAATTGTATTTAATGCAACATTTTTTCTGGAAGCCCTCCTGTACCTCTCGTGAAAGGAGTATTGTGATATGTCATAATACTTGGCAGCCCATCCACTCACTGCATAGGCAATAAAAGTTTAGGAGACCCACTGTTTAAAAAGAAGATTAATGCCTCCTGATGCCCAGGTAAAAATAGGCTATGTGACTTTGAGTTCCTCATTCATAAATTAAACAAGATGTGTCTGCTTATGAGTGCACACCACATGGCCAGCTAGGGTTGTTAAATGTTACAATGATATTTCCAAGTAAATGCATTTGTATTGGTTGAAAGCAATGTTAAAGTTGAAAAACGCTTCAAAAACGCTGTGTCTGAACATAGCCCAACTGGGGGAGAACATTTTGGTCTGGTGTTAATTATTTTGTCTTATATACAAGTGATTAACCTGGAAAGGAAGTACCTTTACATATTTCCCAGCAAAATCCGTTTTGGTTTCGTTTTGGTATGTTTTTTGGTGCACCGGTAAAAAATGGCATGAAACTCTGACAACATTGTTTAAAGCTGTGAACTAGGAGTCAGAAATGCTTCCAGAGGCGATCCCCATGATGTCCCCTTGTCATTTGAGCAGTGTTTCCATCATTTTCAGATGTTTTTAGACCTTAAAAGAACCCCCAGGGGGATCGCGGAAAAAATGCTCGGATCTTAAATAGACTTACAAAGAGCTCATTGTTCTGTCCGAGTACCCGAGTATTCCAATTTGCTTGACCCCAGCAACCAGCACCTGAGCATTTTATTGGTCGCCCATCACTCCTAGTGACAACTTACTAGCAGGAACTTCAGCCTAACAAGAGAACAACAGTAATTTTTCCATATAAACAAACTACCTATTGGGAGAAATTATCTTTTGCACAACGCAAAAGATCATTGTGCATGGCAAAGCATTGTCTTGAGAAAACAGTTCTTGCACTCTCGAAAACCCTGGGCAGTCTACATGCACTGAGCGATCTATTATAATTGCTCAGTAAGTATCGTAACTTTGGTCTGTCTGTGTTGTGAATGTGTTGGAGACGACTTCGGAGCTGAGGCTCCCTCCGGTGGTTGCTGAGGGTATTGAACCAATAAAGGAATGGGTGTCAGGTGGGGCTGACTAGCCTGATAAAAGTGAGCTGAACTCCCATGATCCTCGCCGGTAATCAATTGTTGCTTCCAGGTCTTTGTTGGAATTTCAGCTTGCTTTCCTGCTATCATTCAGATAAGTGACTTTCTGTTTTTTTCTGTGGTTGGATTTTCCTTGCTTTTTGCAGTCTTGCCTTGGACTTCAGCCGGGTCCCCTTTGGGGGTTTGCGCTGCCCTCTGTTCTCATTTTGTATTTGCACTTGTTCTCTGTTCCTGTTATTTTTTTTATTGCTGGGTAGCTGTGTGTCACACCAGAGATCTGATATATGTGGTCGAGATCATGTGGTCTCAGGTTTTTTGTAATCAGAAGTGCTGGTATTTTTATTAGGGTTTTTCTGGCTGCAGACAGAATTTCTCTCCTGTACTTTACTTTCTAGACAGATTTGGGCCCCAACATTTGCTCATCCTATTTTCTGTCTATGTTCGTGTTTTTCTCTTGTCTTACTGCCATTACATGTTTGGGGGCTTCCTATTTCTTTGGGGTCTCTGGGGCAGTTAGCTTTCCTCTTTCTATCTTCAAGTGTAGCTAACTCTCCGGCTGTGTAGGATCACCGTAGGTACGCTCCACCGCTACTTCTAGTTGTGTGGTTAGTTTAGGGATCTGCAACCCATTAGGTTCCAGCCTCTCTGGTGTCTTGCTGCTTTGGCGGTATTTTGCTCCTATCCTCCTCAGCCACCAAACCATAACAGTCTGTGTAAACAGGCAACTAAATGGCTGCCAATCAGTAAAAGTTTACCAATTGGTGGTGGTTTAGTGCCGCAGGTCAGTCCATGTGAACCCTTAGTCACTTATTTTTGAGTCAATGCTTATCCCCTGCCCACTTTCCATTTTCTGTCTCTCCCCACCCGGTTCGCCTACTACCTGGATGAAGAAATCTTTTGCTTTTTTATGTTTTTTTGTGCTTTTTGGTGGCATATGGGAGGTTTTTTTGTGGATCTTGGAGGTTTTTTCCTTTTTCTGGGAGTCACACAGAACTCCTGGGAGAGTAGGCTTTGTAGAAGAATAATTCAGTTTGTAAAGTAATGCTTACAAGTCAAATTCTGCTGTACTTAGTGACAAAAAACTGCAAAAGCTGTATGTCAACAATATATTCAATTAGCTTATTTGATAAATTTTCATTCTTTTCCAGGAATCGGGGATCAGTGTGGTTCACCACCAACTGTTCTATTTGGAGACATCATCAATATTAGAAAAATGAGCTATAAATCTAATGAATTTGTGGAATATGAATGCCAAAGTTTTTACCTTCTTAAAGGAAACAAAATTGTGAGATGTTTGAATGGTTTTTGGGGAGAAGCACCAGTTTGTCTAGGTATGTTCAATTTCATTTATCACAAAGTGTGCAGAAAAAACATAAAGGTAATGAAATCATATCACTAGTAGGATTAGAAGATTGATGGTACATGAACAAAGTAAATATCATTCAATATTGTTCTGTCGTGCTGATTTCCAGCACTTACTGCTTTTTTCCTACACTTCTAATCTCATAAAAATAAATTATTTTTTAATTCTGTTTTTCAATCTAAAGCATAAAAGAAAAGATATAGCCGAGTTGCATTTTTTAATCATTTTGTTTTTTTTTGTGATTACTAAAGAATTTTCAAGGCTATTCTAGGCAAAACAAAAAAGTGCAAATAAAGGGGGAGTTGATTAGTTAATTTTTAAAATGTAGGAAGGCAGAGGTAACCACCATATTATTCAAAATATTTCTGCTCCAATACACCCTTTCGCTGGAAATAACCGGAATGACATTGTTGGTGCTAACACAGTAATATTTTATGCTCTGCCTGCTCCATCCTTCTCAAGGGTTGTCATGCAAACATGGGATGGCAGGCGCCAACCCTCCCCTCACGACCTTCCCAAATAACCAACTAAAATGAAACACGACACATAGTGTGCAGATAAAAGGATGAGGTATTTATTAATGGTTACGCAAATATTAAACATGTTAAACCAATAAATAACAATAAAATTCATTACTCCATAGACACTACAAACTATCCAGTCTCCATCCAGCATATCTGGGCAAGAACTATCTAATAAATACCACGACAACATTATAACTTAAGGGAGTGCGGGTGGGCAGCTGTTTCTTCAGAATCTCGGCTGCTGTGAGTCCCCTGACAGGAATGCAGGGCTTAAAAAGGCTCTTTTGCTTCGCTCCGAAATCTGTCCACCAATAAGGCTCCTGTCGCTCATTTCTGCCTGGCACCTGAAGACTAAGAAACCAATCTACAAAAGGGAAGTACCATTAGTCATTACATAACAAAGGAAGGGGGAGAAGGAATAGAAGCTCACTACTAGTGTTGAGCATTCCGATACTGCAAATATCGGGTATCGGCCGATATTAGCTGTATCGGAATTCCGATTCCGAGTTCCGATATTTTCGTCTTATCGGATACCGGAATCGGGATTGTCACTGTCACTGTCAGTGTCCGTCGGTCGGGTCTGTCAGGAGTCAGCGGCACTTACCTGGCAGAAGATCTCCGGCGGTCACGTCCTGCACTGCTTCATGGCCGCCATCTTCTTTCCCCGGCGGTCACATGCAGTTTCTCGCGATAACTGCAGTGACTGCTGGGTAATCGCGGCCGTAAAGCAGTCAGTCCGATGACGTCACCGCCGGGGAAGCAGGTAATCAGCTGTGCTGCGTCGCGATGACAGGCTCTGCCTGTCATTGCGATGTAGCAGAGCTGGATCATCGTGGGACTGTCGTTATGGACTGCGTCGGACAGGTGGTATACTGTTGGTTTGTTTTTTTTCTTTTTTTACAGGAGATCGATGGCGTCGCAGGAATGAGAGTACAATAAAAAAAATGAAAACTGTGTTGTCTCTTTTATTTCATTAAAAGACTTTTTTCTTGCTGTCTTTTTTTTATACATTTAATAACTTTGGGATTAATAATGGATCGGTGTCTTATTGACGCCTCTCCATTATTAACCGGGCTTATTGTCACCGTGCAATCAACGGTGACATTAACCCCTTATTACCCCGCTTGCCACCGCTACAGGGCAAGTGGGAAGAGCCGGGTAAAGTGCCACAATTGGCACATCTTTTGATGCGCCAAATGTGGGGCTGCTGTAGCCTGGTATTATCAGGCTGTTGAGGGCCAAAATCCATGGGCCTTGACAGTCTTTTAATACCAGGCCGCAGCAGTCTGCATTTTACTTGGCTGGTTAACAAAAATAGGGGGGATCCCCACGCCGTTTTTTTTTCGAGGGGATCCCCTATTTTTGTTAACCAGCCAAGCTAAGCAGACTGCTGTGGCCTGGTATTATCAGGCTTGCAAGGTCCATGGATATTGGATCCTTACCAGCCTGAAAAACCAGGCCTCAGCGGTCTGCTTCATCTGGCTGGTTAACAAAAATAGGGGGGACCCCACGCCAATTTTTTTCGAGGGGATCCCCTATTTTTGTTAATCAGCCAAGATATGCAGACTGCTGTGGCCTGGTATTATCAGGCTGGCAAGGTCCATGGATCTTGGCTCCTTAACAGCCTGAAAATCCAGGCCTCAGCGGTCTGCTTCATCTGGCTGGTTAACAAAAATAGGGGGGACCCCACGCCAAATTTTTTTCGAGGGGATCCCCTATTTTTGTTAATCAGCCAAGATATGCAGACTGCTGTGGCCTGGTATTATCAGGCTGGCAAGGTCCATGGATCTTGGCTCCTTAACAGCCTGAAAATCCAGGCCTCAGGGTCTGCTTCATCTGGCTGGTTAACAAAAATAGGGGGGACCCCACGCCAATTTTTTTCGAGGGACCTTTTTGTATCACCAGATATGCAGACTGCTTGTGCTGTATTATCAGGCTGGCAAGCATGATCTTGGCTCCTTCAGCCTGAAAATCCAGGCCTCAGAGGTCATGTTCATCTGGTGGTAACAAAATAGGGGGGACCCGCATTTTTTTCGAGGGATCCCCTATTTTTGTTAATCAGCCAAGATATGCAGACTGCTGTGGCCTGGTATTCAGGCTGGCAAGGTCCATGGATCTTGGTCCTTAACAGCCTGAAAATCCAGGCCTCAGCGGTCTGCTTCAGCTGGCTGGTTAACAAAAATAGGGGGGACCCCACGCCATTTTTTTTTCGAAGGAACCCCTATTTTTGTTAATCAGTTCCCTCTGACGTCACTGATTGTGTCCCTGGCTGACCTGAAGTGAAAGTGGAAAGCAATCAATTAAGCTTTCCACTTAAGGGCCCGTCTCACATAGCGATATCGCTACCGAGATCGCTGCTGAGTCACTAGTTTTGTGACGCAGCAGCGAGCTCACCAGCGATATCGCTGTGTGTGACATTCAGCGACGATCAGCCCCCCTGCCGGGTATCGCTGATCGTCGCTGAAATGTCAGGACCTTTGATCGCTGGTTTCCCGCTGACAGGCACACATCGCTGCGTGTGACAGGCGGGAGACCAGCGATCCGCTGGTAACCAAGGTACACAGCGGGTTTCCAGGCGCGGGGCTGTGCCTAGAAACCCGCTGTGTACCTTGGATACCAGCGCCCTGATGCAGGGAGCTGGTATCCAAGGTACATAGCGGGTTTCCAAGCGCTGCGCGGTGCATGGAAACCCGCTGTGTACCTTGGTTACCAGCGGATCGCTGGTCTCCCGCCTGTCACACGCAGCGATGCGTGCCTGTCAGAGGGAAACTAGCGATCAAAAAAGGTCCTGACATTTCTGCGACGATCAGCGATACCCGGCAGGGGGCTGATCGTCGCTGAATGTCACACACAGCGATATCGCTGGTGAGCTCGCTGCTGCGTCACAAAACTAGTGACTCAGCAGCGATCTCGGTAGCGATATCGCTATGTGAGACGGGCCCTTAAGCGATGTTACCCGCAGTGTCGCTGTCCCAGATCGCTGCCTGAGCTGCCTGTTTGGCAGCTCAGCAGCGATCATGTAGCGATACACCAGCGATCCTGACAAGTGCATATCGTTGTCGGGATCGCTGGTGTATCGTTATATGACACCCAGCCTTTACTCTCCTGTCAGGCAGGAGAGGAACTCATTCATTTGGGGGTTTACTGTGAGGCTGCAGCATTAGCTGCGGTCCCTGCAGTAAACATTAACCCTTTCTGAAGGATTACACCGTGGGACCTGACTGTGCATGGGATAGGTAAGAATAATTTTGCTTTTTTATTTTATTTTTATTACAGGAAATGGTTTTTGCAGTAAAATAAAAGATGGTCAAAAACATGTGTCTTTATTTCATTAAAATGATTTTTAATTAAAGTGTGTGTGTTTTATTTTTATTTCATGCAATAGGATTAATAATTGATAGTTGTCTAATTGACAGCTCTCAATTATTAACCTGGCTTAAGGTCACCTTTCAATAGCAAGGTGGCTTTAACCCCATATTAACCCATTCGCCACCGCTACAGGGCAATGGGAATAGACGGGCAAAGTGCCAGAAAGGGCGAATCTAATTATAGATTTGTCTTTCCTGGGGTGTCTGGGGGCAGATGTTAGTAGCCGGGGGGGCAAAAATAATGGTCCCTCTCTGGGCTATTATTATCTGCCCCCACTCACTGGCTTTGTCTGTCTGGTTGCGAAAATAGGGCGGGAGCCCACGCATTTTTTTTCAGCAATTTTACACCTCATATATATATATACATGTCATTGAATTTGTGATACATATATATATATATATTTATATTTGTAGTTCATACACTTCTACATAGTATAATAGCCGCTAATTCAATTGCCGGCTTTTGTGAAAATGCAGAACCCGACATGAAATGACACTTGGTGTACATAGGGTTAACCATGTCTTTTCATGTCCTTTGCTATCTAATTTGCACAAACAATTAAATCAGACTATGTGTGCAAAATTTCACACCTGTAGGGGTTAATTAAAGGTGTAAATTCGTAGCAAAAAAGTCCGGTTTTTTTTACAACGAATTTACACCTTTAATTAACCCCTACAGGTGTGAAATTTTGCACACATAGTCTGATTTAATTGTTTGTGCAAATTAGATAGCAAAGGACATGAAAAGACATGGTTAACCCTATGTACACCAAGTGTCATTTCATGTCGGGTGACCCGACATGAAATGACACTTGGTGTACATAGGGTTAACCATGTCTTTTCATGTCCTTTGCTATCTAAGGCCGGAGTCACACTGGCGACAAAATCGGACGACTGCAATGCGATGAAATATCGCATTGCAGTCGGACCTATGTTAATCTATGGAGCAGCTCCCAGTATCAGATTTTTTGTGGTCCGTTTTAAACGTCCGTGTACAATCGCAGCATGCTGCGATTGTCACCGATTGTCGGTCGACAATCGCCAATGCAAGTCTATGGGAGCGATGAAAAATCTGATTACAAACGGACCACACTGTGTGACTTGCGATGAAATCGCATCGGTGTCCTTTAGAAAAGCCGGCAATTCATCCCCGCCTATACTGTAAAATCACACTGACAGCTTTAATAAAGACTAGAAAGAATAGATATATACACATAGAACACATACATATATATATACATGTCATTGTGACATGTATATATACATATATTTATAGTTCCTAGACTTCTACATACTGTAATAGCCGCTAATTCAATTGCCGGGTTTTGTGAAATCACAGAAGCCGACATGAAATGATACATTGTTTCCACACATTTAACCATGTAATTTCATGTATTTTTATATATGTTTGAAACATACAATTACATGAGTGTATTTGTGCAAAATTTCAGACATGTAGGGGTTAATTAAAGGTGTAATTTCGTTGAAAAAAAATGCGTGGGCTCCCGCTGTATTTTCTCCACCAGACAGACAAAGCAAAGCGAGTGGGGGCAGATAATAATAGCCCAGGGAAGGTGCATTTTTTTGTGCCCCCCCTGGCTACTAACATCTGCCCCCAGACACCCCAGAAAGGGCAAATCTATAATTAGATTCGCCCTTTCTGGCACTTTGCCCGTCTATTCCCATTGCCCTGTAGCGGTGGCGAATGGGTTAATCTCACCTTACTGTCACCTTGCAATTGAAAGGTGACCTTAAGGCAGGTTAATGATTGATAGCTGTCAATTAGACAACTATCAATTATTAATCCTATTGAAGTAAATAAAAAAACACACACACTTTAAGAATAAATAATTTTAATGAAATAAAAACACATTTTTTTGACCATATTTTATTTTACACTAAATCCGTGCGAAGCCATTGATCTCCTAAAATAAAGAAAAAGAAATAAAACAACATTATTCTTACCTATTCCGCCGATCTGTCACGTCCCACGCTGTAATCCTTCACAAAGGGTTAACTAGCTTTGAGCCAAGCAGTGCAAGTAATCCTGCATGCTCAGCTCAAAGCTCATGAATGAATAAGTTCCTCTCCTGGCGACAGGAGAGGATGTGTTTCATGAATGAAGCTTAATTGATTGTGTCCACTTTCCCTTTAGGTCAGGTCACTACAGTTAAATTGGCAAGAAATCAATTAAGCTCCATTCATGAATCTATTCCTCTACTTTCGCTGGGAGAGGAACTTATTCATTCAGGGGAATACAGGTCTGAGACAGCATTATTAGCTCTCTGCGACCTTTAACCTGTTAACCCTTTCTGATGGATTACACCGTGGGACCTGACTGTACATCGGATTGGTAAGTATAATTTTGCTTTTTTATTTTATTTTTATTACAGGAAATGGTTTTAGCAGGAAAATAAAATATGGTCAAAAACTGTGTGATTATTTAATTAAACTTATTTTTTATTAAAGTGTGTGTGTTTGATTTTTCTTTCATACAATAGGATTAATAATTGATAGTTGCCTAATTGACAGCTATCAATTATTAACCTGGCTTAAAGTGACCTTTCAATTGCAAGGTCATTTTAACCCCTTATTAACCCATTCGCCACCGCTACAGGGCAATGGGAATAGACGGGCAAAGTGCCAGAAAGGGCGAATCTAATTATAGATTTGCCCTTTCTGGGGTGTCTGGGGGCAGATGTTAGTAGCCAGGGGGGGCACAAAAAAAATGTACCCTCCCTAGGCTATTATTATCTGCCCCCACTCGCTTGCTTTGTCTGTCTGGTGGAGAAAATACAGCGGGAGCCCACGCATTTTTTTTTAACGAATTTACACCTTTAATTAACCCCTACATGTCTGAAATTTAGCACACATATACTCATGTAATTGTATGTTTCAAACATATATAAAAATACATGAAATTACATGGTTAAATGTGTGGAAACAATGTATCATTTCATGTCGGCTTCTGTGATATCACTGAAGCCGGCAATTGAATTAGCGGCTATAACAGTATGTAGAAGTGTAAGAACTATAAATATATGTATATATATATATATATATATGCTCTATGTGTATATATCTATTCTTTCTTTTGGCATTTAAATACTATTCTTTTGGATCCATTATATGTCAGTTTTGCAAGCCTGCGAGAAAATCTCGCAAGTCGGATGAAAATCGGATGTTACAAGGTACACACACATGCGATTAAATCGCATCTTTGAAGGAAAATCGGATGCCAGAAGGATGTGTGATGTTTTTATTTTGATCCGATTGTCGACCGTCTAAAACGGACCGATTTTTTGTGGTTGTGTGTGACTCCAGCCTAATTTGCACAAACAATTAAATCAGACTATGTGTGCAAAATTTCACACCTGTAGGGGTTAATTAAAGGTGTAAATTCGTAGCAAAAAAAGTCCGTTTTTTTTACAACGAATTTACACCTTTAATTAACCCCTACAGGTGTGAAATTTTGCACACATAGTCTGATTTAATTGTTTGTGCAAATCAGATAGCAAACGACATGAAAAGACATGGTTAACCCTATGTACACCAAGTGTCATTTCATGTCGGGTGCTTCTGTCTTTTCACTGAAGCCGGCTTTACCCGGCAATTGAATGAGAGGATATTTTACTATGTAGAAGTGTATAAACTATACATATATGTATATATATATGTCACAATGACATGTATATATATATATATGTATTCTATGTGTGTATATTTAGTGTTTACAAGGAAAGAATGGGTTTTTTTTTAGTTGCGATATTTTGTTCCCATAGACTTACATGGGACTTCCGGTATCGGTATCGGGTATCGCCGATATTTTAGTGATATCGGCGATACCATTCCGATTCCGATACTTTAGGATATCGGAAAGTATCACTCAACTCTACTCACTACTGAGAGAACTAACAGGACATACCAAGACTAAACCCTAAGTAGACTAGGCTTTAGTAAAAAGGAGGAGTTGGTGCCGCAATCCCATGGAGCCCCCACGCTATTTGCTCTAAAGGGGAACTTGGACATGGGATGGTAGGCACCAAACCCCACCTTCACCACCTTCCCAACTGACCAATTAGAATGAAACACGACACATAGTGTGCAGATAAAAGGCCGCTGTGTTTATTAATGGTTACTCAAATATTACATACTAGATGGTGGCCCGATTCTAATGCATTGGGTATTCTAGAATATCTATGCGGCCGACACAGCGGTGTTTAAGTTTAGTGGCAAGATCGTTGATTGGTCGCGGTGAAAGACCGCGACCAATCATCGAATTGTATTGTGAGGACCGGAGAGCGCCGCTGCCTATGCGGCTACTTCCGCTGCGAGAACCCGGGACATGAGCGGGCGCTCGCAGCAGAAGTATCCCGACCCGCAGCGCCGCTCCCGGTCCTCTCTTGACATCCTAGCCGCATGGATGTCAGCGCCGCTGCCTGTGCGGGTACTTCCCGCTGCGAGAACCCAGGACATGAGTGGGCGCTCGCAGCAGAAGTATCCGGGCCTGTGCACACGTTGCGGATTCCTAGCGGTTTTGCCGTGAAAAACCGCTTACACAATATAACTCATTATGGCCTATGGGATTCCGCAATGCTGTGCACATGCTGCGGGTTTTTCTGCGGCGGAATCGCATCGCGGGAGAATCCGCAGCATGCTCATTCTTTTTTACGGAACCGCGGCGATTCCGCCGCCATAGGAATGCATTGAACCGATTACTTTCCGCATGTGGCTGTGCCCACCATGCGCAAAGTAAGCGGTTCATGTGCGGATGGTACCCAGGGTCTGGAATAGAGGAGACTCTCCTCCAGACCCTAGGTACCATATCCATGTAAAAACAATAATTAAAATAAAAAATAGTGATATTCTCACCTTCCGGCGGCCCCCGCAGCTTTCCCGCCTCTCAGCGACGCTCCCGGCCAATCCCGTTCCCAGTAATGCATTGCGAGAATCACCCCAGATGACGTAGCGGTCTCGCGTGATGCTACGTCATCGGGGTGATTGTCGCAAAGGACGCCTGGGAACGGGATTGGCAGGGAGCGTCGCTGAGAGGCGGGAAGCTGCGGGGGCCGCCGGAAGATGAGAATATCATTATTTATTATTTTTTTAATTATTTTTACATTAGATTTTTTTTACTATTGATGCGACATAGGCGGCATCAATAGTAAAAAGTTGGTCACACGTGTCTGCGGGATGGAGGTCAGCGGCGAGGCAGCGGGGAGATGACATGCCGCCATTATTTTTTGCCACTGCCGGACCAATGAGCGACGCGGGATTTCCTGGACAGACAGACAGACCGACCGACAGACAGACAGACAGACGGGATAAAGACAATTATATAGTAGATATTAAACCAATAAATAACAAAAAAATTCATTACTCCATAGACATTAAAAAACCCTCCAGTCTCCACCCAGCATAGCTGAGCCAGAACCCACATGCCAAGCTTTGCCCTTCAAACCACCGCAGCCTCCTCAATCAAACTGGTCAAATTTGTATTAAATATATCCATCCCAATTTCTGAGAGATGCACACCATCGTTCCTATACAGGCCTACCCCGAAACCCACCAGATCCCTATGCCTGTATGAGACTCCTCCAAGTGGAAGCAAGAACTTTTCCATACTTCGATTAAGCAATTTGTGAATTTTATCCATAAAAACAACTCTTTGCTGGACCAAATGAGGCGAGGTACTAATCTCAGAGAAGCACAAAATGCAACGGGGAAATAAACTTCTACAAATCAAAAAACTCCTCTGCATGGATCCCAGCAAAGAAAGCATCGGTACTCTGGCGACATAATTGCCCCCCAAATGTAGAATCAAAACATCTGGAGCCTCCCAACCTTGCATTTGATCCTGGAGCACCTCCCCCAAATGAAACCATTGTAATCCTTTTACCCTGCACCATTGCAATTGACATAAATCAAATTTCAGATTAAGACTAACACCATAACACCGACCCGGTACTCATCCATGGGCCCAAAAAATAAATGAATGGCCAATAATCCAGACCACCAAACACTTGGAACCTGAAAAATAAACAATCAAAAAGACAAGTTAGGTCTGACATAAGAATGATTAATTAGAACCCTACCTCCCAATGCCCTTAATTTTTGCCTTCACTCAAGCCCAAATTGAATGCATCCATCGCAGCCCCAATCCTGAAGTAATTCAATGTGATTTTTAACTGATCCAAACCTAACAACGACAAACAATCCCTCAGAATCTTAATGAATTTATATATAGTCAGGGGTGAACCGTCCGAATGAAGAAGAAAAAAAAAGGAACCATAAGAAACCAGATAATGCTTAATACAACAAACCGGACAAAATGTAGAATCAACCAACAGCTCAAACAAAAAACAGCACCTTTGAATAACTGTTCAGACTTAGAATGCCTAACCCGAAACCTACCACAGATTCTTCCACTTGCACATCATGGAACAAAAGATTAGACAGTAGTCGCTTACTATGAGCAACCAACTCACCAATAAAAAAATGCTCCGAAAAAGGCAATCATAAACACAGTACTAAACAATTAAATCTCGTAAGGGGAAGAACATACTAACTTGCACGCCTGCACTAACCGCTGAACCAAAGAAAAAGATATGGGACGACTGTTGTCCACAACACATTTACCCCTCCGGTAACCTTTCATCATCTGCTTGACCTAGAATAAGCAATTCAAAGGAACACAATTATACCATTTCTGAAAAAATAAAACACCAGCTAACACCTTAACTGTATGGCTATATGACAAATCCTGCCTAAATAAATCGACCACAAATTCTATGGCAATCTCAACGTCATAATCACTCACGCTGACCTTATGCCCACTACAGAAAAGACACCAATTCATCCAAGAAGTCAAAAAAGCCTTCCAAGTCTTTGCAGTCACAGACTTCTACAAAAAACTTTCAACTAGTTCCAAATCAATTTCCATAGGTAAGTGAGCCGGACACTTTAGCCCTTCCCTGTCGGCTGCAGGAACCAACGATCGGAATCTGTCCATCTGCCGACGGGAAAGAGAATCAGCAATCTGATTAAACTTACCACGAACATGCTTCGCTTTAAACAAAATGTTAAAACGCAAACAAAGACTAAATGTCGCAAAAGTTTAACTACCATCTCAGACTTGGAGATCAGGCAATTAATAGAAAAAACAACACCCATGTTTTCAGAGTAGGTAACAATTTTCTTGTTCCTCTAAAACTGGCCATATAGCACAAGAGCTACTACTACAGGAAATCATTCCAACAGGGTTATGTTGCTAGTTAAACCACTATCCACCCAAGATTTCTTCCACTGTTCTGCGCACCAATGTACAATGCCTTACGAAAGTATGCGGCTCCCTGGAACTTTTCAACCTTTTCCCACATATCATGCTTCAAACATAAAGATACCAAATGTAAATTTTTGGTGAAGAATCAACAACAAGTGGGACACAATTGTGAAGTTGAACGAAATGTATTGGGTATTTTATAATTTTTTGGAAATACAAAAACTGAAAAGTGGGGCGTGCAATATTATTCGGCCCCTTTACTTTCAGTGCAGCAAACTCACTCCAGAAGTTCATTGTGGATCTCTGAATGATCTAATGTTGTCCTAAATGACTAAGGATGATAAATATAATCCACCTGTGTGCAATCAAGACTCCGTATAAATGCACCTGCTCTGTGATAGTCTCAGGGTTCTGTTTGAAGCACAGAGAGCATCATGAAGACCAAGGAACACAACAGGCATGTCTGTTGTGAATGTTTTGGAAATGAATTCTGAGCAGAAGCTCCCTCTGGTGGTTACAAACAGTACTGAACCATTCAATGAGGATTGGCAATCAGGATTCACAGACTGGCTTGATATAAGGGAGGTTCCCTCCCATCATGGTTGCCGGTGATCAATTGTTCTTGTCTCAACTGTGGTTCCTGGTTCACTTGGAAGCTTGCTGAGTCTTGCCTCTTCTCCTGCTTTCAGATAAAATATTTTCTGTTTTTGTTTTTGTGCTTACCATTTGCATTTTTCTCTGCATTTCTGTGAGGTTAGCCAGGTTCCCCCCCGGGGGGCTTGGGCTCCTCTCAGTTCCGCTGGAGCCATTGTTATTTGTTCATTTGCCTTTTCCAGTTTTTTTCATTGGCTGCGGCTTAGTTTTGTTACACCAGAGAACTGATTTAGTTGTGGTGGTTAGTCAGGGTACTGCAATCCAATAGATTCCAACCTCTCTGGTGTATTGCCGTTTTTGCCTGCTCTCCTCAGCTACCAAAACATAACACAGGTCCGTGATACTGTTGTGGAGAAGTTTAAAGCAGGATTTGAATACAAAATGATTTCCAAAACTTTAAACATCCCAAGGAGCACTGTGCAAGCGATCATATTGAAATGGAAGGAGTATCATACCACTGCAAATCTACCATGACCCGGCCGTCCATCTAAACTTTCATCTGAATCAAGGAGAAGACTAATCAGAGATGCAGCCAAGAGGCCTATGATCACTCTGGATGAACTGCAGAGATCTACAGTTGAGGTGGGACAGTCTGTCCATAGGGCAACAATCAGTCGTACACTGCACAAATCTGGCCTTTATGGAAGAGTGGAAAGAAGAAAGCCATGTCTCAAAGATATCCATAAAAAGTGTTGTTTAAAGTTTACAACAAGCCACCTGGGAGACACACCAAACGTGGAAGAAGGTGCTCTGGTCAGTTGAAACCAAAATCGAACTTTTTGGCAACAATGCCAAACGATATGTTTGGCATAAAAGCAACACAGCTCATCACCCTGAACACACCATCACCACTGTCAAACATGGTGGTGGCAGCATCATGGTTTTGGCCTGCATTTCTTCAGCAGGGACAGGGAAGATGGTTAAAATTGATGGGAAGATGGATGGAGCCAAATAGAGGACCATTCTTGAAGAAAACCTGTTGGAGTCTGCAAAAGACCTGAGACTGGGACGGAGATTTGTCTTCCAGCAAGACAATGATCCCAAACATAAAGCAAAATCTACAATGGAATGGTTCACAAATAAATGTATCCAGGTGTTAGAATGGTCAAGTCAAAGTCCAGACCTGAATCCAATCAAGAATCTGTGGAAAGAGTTGAAAACTGCTGTTCACAAACGATCTCCATCCAACCTCACTAAGCTCGAGCTGTTTGCCAAGGAAGAATGGGCAAGAATTTCAGTTTCTCGATGTAAAAAACTGATAGAGACCTACCCCAAGCGACTTGCAGCTGTAATCGCAGCAAAAGGTGGCTCAACAAAGTATTAAGTTAAAGGGGCCGAATAATTTTGCACGCCCCACTTTTCAGTTTTTGTATTTCCACAAAAATTTTAAATAACCAATAAATTTCGTTCAACTTCACAATTGTGTCCCACTTGTTGTTGATTCTTCACCAAAAAATTATATTTGGTATCTTTATGTTTGAACCAAATACTTTCGCAAAGCACTGTAGATCCCAAAAAATACCAAACCCTATACCCCCAGAAGCATCCGTGAATAATCCAAGGGAGTCAGCATCCACAAACTGAAACATTGAACAATCATTGAAATGCAACAAAATTCCAGCCAAGTAGACAAATCTTCCTTCAGAGGTATTGACAAATGAATATATGACTCGAGTGATCTCAACCCCTTCATAGCCATATATAGTCTCTTGGAAAATATTCTGCCCATTGGAATAACCCGTGACGCAAAAACCAACAGACCTAGCAACTATTGCAAATGCTTCAGCCTGGTTTATGTTTAGTGACAACAATCTAACAATAGCTGCGATCATTTTAGACAACTTCTCCTCTGGCAATCTAAATTCCAATTACTCTATAAGAATGCCCAGGAACACCAAAGATGTGCAGGGTAACACAGTCTTCTCCTTTGCCAATGGAATTCAAAAATGATCCATCAGGGAAAGAAAATAATTCAACAAAGTTAAACAGCCTTACTTACAGCCGAACTAGCCTTACCTACAAATAAAAAGTCATCCAAATAATGGACCTTGCAGTCATTAAATACAGCCCAATTAAGGAAAGAAGAAAATGAATCAAAATAAAAACAAGATAAAGTAAAACCCATTGGTAGTGCCTTATCAAAATAAGGACGGCGAAACTAGCAATAATCGAAATGCTAATTTAATATCAGCCTTGGCCATTAGCACGCCCCGACCGAAATGACAAGTTAAGTCAACAGCACTGTCAAAGGATGCATAAGATACTGGGGTCATGGATTTATCCACCGAATAATTAAGTGAATAATCTGCTGGGTATGACAAATGATGAATAAGGCGAAAGCTACCAGCTTCCCTTTTGGGTACCAGACCCAAAGGTGATAGTCTGAAATTCTTGAAGGGGGGGAAACAAAAGGACCTTCCACCCTCCCTTCAGAAACTTCTTTTGCAATTTTGTCTCGTATCACCTCTAAATTTAGATTAACTGACTGCAAGTTATCAACCCACGTACAACCGGAACCTGTAAACTCAGGTACAAAAATCCGTCCTCAAAGCCCTTACGAACGAGGTCAACTAGTGTTGAGCATTCCGATACCGCAAGTATCGGGTATCGGCCGATATTCGCTGTATTGGAATTCCGATACTTAGTTCCGATATTTTTCATATATCGTATACCGGAATCGGAAGTTCCCATAATTCTTTGAGAGGCAATGTGATTATAGTCAGCCAATGAGGAATCCTAAGAAGTGTGGGCACATCCTGTACTGCTGCGGTCATGTTAACTAATGGCATGGCTGTGATTGGATGCTGAAATATGTCAGAATGCAGTATAAAAGGCGCCGCCGCCATTTTAGTGTCACTGTGCTGTGAACTCAGTTAGGGAAAGAACGCTGCTCTGCTGACTCTGAGGGACAGTTAGAGATTGCGATTTAGTGTACTGTGCTTTAGGCAGGCTAGTTTACCACCGGCTGTGTAAAGCTTCCTTTTGCCTGCAGTGTTGTTTTAACAGCTCTGCAAGGTGTGTGTGAGTGCAGGTGACGCTGCAGTTTGCTCTGTATGCAACGCTGTCTGTAGGCATCTGCACGTGTCACTCACAGACTCTTTTTTTTTTCTTCAGTGTAATTCTTGCTGCTCCATGTAATTGAAATAATAGTGTGACGTGCTTCCATCCACATACAATACCTTGGTTGCAAACACTATAGAAGTCCACGAAGGAGCCTTTCACAGCAAGTGAACAGTTGTGTTTCAGTGTTCACTGCAGTCTGTATTTTTTTTTTTTTTTTGAGTGCAGATCACGCTCCAGTTACTTCAACTAATGCTGCGTGTACTCTGCTGAGCGTCTGTCACTGGCTCATCCTTGTAATTTTTCAAAAATTGCTGCTGCTTTCTTCTATTTAAAATTTACAAAAATCTATTAGTGTGACGCTCTTCCATCAAAATACAATACATTGCTTGCAAACATAATAGAAGTCCACAAAAAGGCCTTTCACAGCAAGTGAACAGTTGTGTTTCAGTGTTCACTCTAGTCTGAGCTTTAATTTTTTTGTAGGAGTGTAGATCCCGCTCCACTTACTTCAACCACCGCAGCGTGTACTCTGCTGAGTGTCTGTCACTGGCTCATCCTTGTAATTTTTCAAAAATTGCTGCTGCTTTCTTCTATTTAAAATTTACAAAAATCTATTAGTGTTCCTCTCCCTGAGGAAGCCGCACATGCTGCGGCGGAACGCGTGGGACCTCGGTGTCCTCTGGTCCTGATTGCCCGCTTGCTCTCTCATGCCTTTATCATGAGGTTTGTTCTGGGGTAAACATTATTTGCTAGTGGCTTTTTTCATTTTTGGTTCTCTTTATTTTTGGCTTGCAGTTGTTTTTCAGGTTACAGGCGGGGGACTATCTCACCCCCGACCTGGTATTGCTCATATTTTTGATATTTTCACATTATCTCTTCTGTTATCCATACAGGTTCGCTCATTAAGGTTGATCATTATACATATCCAAATATATATTTATATATATATTTTTGTTTGTTTAGATTTATTATTATTGGTTGTATTTACCTTGTTATTCATTCATTATTATATGTTTCTTCAGCCACTTCTTTTGTTATTGTTATTGTTGAGACATTGTATATCATATATCTTCATCATGTTTGCGGGTGGTCGTTTGGGACCAGAGTCACCTTGATTTTACTTATGTTTTATTTCACTCTTTGTGTAACCAATAAAATTATATATATTTTTCTACCTTATATTATTTGAGTAGTGTGCGTTACTACGGTAGTTCCTTTCTTTTTCTCACACTCTGCTGAGTGTCTGTCACTGGCTCATCCTTGTAATTTTTCAAAAATTGCTGCTGCTTTCTTCTATTTAAAATTTACAAAAATCTATTAGTGTGACGCTCTTCCATCAAAATATAATACATTGCTTGCAAACATAATAGAAGTCCACAAAAAGGCCTTTCACAGCAAGTGAACAGTTGTGTTTCAGTGTTCACTCTAGTCTGAGCTTTAATTTTTTTGTAGGAGTGTAGATCCCGCTCCACTTACTTCAACCACTGCAGCGTGTACTCTGCTGAGTGTCTGTCACTGGCTCATCCTTGTAATTTTTCAAAAATTGCTGCTGCTTTCTTCTATTTTAAATTTACAAAAATCTATTAGTGTGACGCTCTTCCATCAAAATACAATACATTGCTTGCAAACATAATAGAAGTCCACAAAAAGGCCTTTCACAGCAAGTGAACAGTTGTGTTTCAGTGTTCACTCTAGTCTGAGCTTTAATTTTTTTGTAGGAGTGTAGATCCCGCTCCACTTACTTCAACCACCGCAGCGTGTACTCTGCTGAGTGTCTGTCACTGGCTCATCCTTGTAATTTTTCAAAAATTGCTGCTGCTTTCTTCTATTTTAAATTTACAAAAATCAATTAGTGTGACGCTCTTCCAGAGGACAGCGTTTGTTGGCCAGTTGTGAGTCTGCAGCACATGGTTGATTTCATGCTGCACTGCCTGAGAAACGACCGCCGCATCGGCCACATTCTCACCACGTCAGATTATTGGGTGTACACCCTCCTAGACCCTCGTTACCGGGACAACTTACAAAGCCTCATCACGCCGTTGAACCGGGACCATAAAATGCTGGAGGACCAAGACACACTGTTGAAATCCATAATGTTCTCCATTCCAGCCGAGAGCGCTGCTGCTGCTACTGCTTTACAAAGCAGCTCTGTGCGTCGAGGCATTGTAGACACCTCTGCAACAAGAGGGAGCACAAGCAGCGCCTCTGCACAGGGCAAGAGCTGTATGTTACAAATGTGGCGAAGTTTTGTGACAGGCCACCAAGGTGTACACCATAGTGATGGGAAATCTAGTTAATTTTGTTGATTAGTTCACCATGAACTAGTTCACTGAAAAGATTAGTTCAAAAGATTAGTTCATTTAGTTCATTTAGTTCAGTTTTTCTCCACCCTATCCTGTGAGGAGCTGATAGGAAATGCATCATGTGACCTCTGAACTAAATGAACTAATGAACTGCTGAACAAAATGTTCTATTGAGAATGACTCAGGACAGCCTAGTTCATTCTGATGCCTCTGACTGAGCCCAGCAGTGCCACATAATGATTGTGTATGAGGGGGCTGAGAAGCAGTTCAGCATCCACCATTTTAAGAACAGAACAGGGGTCAGTGTTAAAGATTTTAGCAAGACTGATCTTCTAGGCTAGAGGCATGAACTACACACAGAAACACTCTCTCTTATACACACATATGAGCTGTGTCTGTGTACTGTGTGTGCAATTTCATTTTTTATTAATAATATTATTATTACTGTTATATTTGTATTTGATGTGTGGTATGCCTTGGAGGGTGCTGGCTTGCCCTGCTGCCAGTGCATTATCTGAGCGCGTCTTTAGTGCTGCAGGTGGTGTACTAACAGACCGCCGCATGCGACTATCCTCAGACAATGTAGACCGGCTTATTTTTCTGAAAATGAACAAGGCATGGATCTCACCTGAATTTGCCTGTCCGTTTTCAGATTAAATAACTGTTTGCCAATGTTTTCCAAGTCTCCTGTTATGTTCATCTTTCTACCACCTGAACTCTACTCCCTGGGCTACAACACTGCCAGTCACAGGGGAATGATCATTTACAAAACAAAATGTTATCCCCAACAAATAGTAGCGCAACGACTCCAGTGCCCACTTTATCGCCAGGCACTCTCTCTCTACAATGCTGTCTCTGTTTTTTGATGGAGTAAGTTTTCGACTCAGGAAACTAATGGGATGCTCCTCCCCGTTAAGCTCCAGTCCTGAGACAACACGGCACCCATACCTACCTCTGACGCATCAGTCTGGACAATGAATTCTCTTTTGAACTCGGGTGTGCTCAAAACTGGTGACCCACACAGTGCCCCTTTTATTGCCCCTGTTGATGACCCCTTGCTGATTTATTAACCGGCTACACCAGATCCATGGGTATTCTCTCAAACTGGACCTCTAAAATTTTTAATGGCACCAAGGGTCTCACTAAATGAGGCTGAGGACTGTGTACCTGGCGCATGCGACAAGAGTTACAATACCGTTTAACTTCTTGATAGACCCCCTGCAGTAAAACCGTTGTATAATTCTGTGTAGGGTTTTCTTTTGGCACAAATGTCACCCTAGTACATGCGCATGCGCTAAGTCCATTACCAACCTCCGATATGACTGCGGTAGCAGCAATTGTTAAAAAATTTCAACATGTATTTTATAAACCTGATACAGCAAATCTTGGTTCAGCTCTAATTGTTGAAATACTGTAGCTGCCCCGGGGTGTTGGGGTTCCCCATTGACAACCAGTAAATTTTCACGGGCTAGACTCAACATAGGGGCCGCGGAGTTGCGCCTTAACAAATTTGTCACCTGTCACATTTAAGTATTACAATTCAGGTCCCGGTGTCAAATCTTCCATCTCCCCAACTAACACTTCGATAGGAGAGGGGTTTTCCTACTCCACCGAAGGCAAAGGTAATACTGCCCACTGCACACATGTGTTATGCATAGTGAGACTGATAGTAGCCAACAAAGTAGCAAACAAAGGCACTTGTGATCGCCCTATCAGCGTAGGACCAATGCTACTCAAAAGATCTGCCATGATCCTGGACAAAATCTTGATATAATGGTCAATGAGTGAGAATGTACGATAGGATCCAGGCAGATGTGAATGTTTGTTTGGTTTTAGTAGCAACTTCATGTGTGACATGTTTGAATGGCTGGGCAACCCTCCTGTCTCCAATATATGATTGAAGGTGCGTACCAATGTGGACGGGATATCCTCACTCAATAATTTAAATAATTTGGCTGTAAACCCGTCAGGTCCTGGAGCTTTCCCGTATTTAAAGTAACTTATCGCCGCTGTCACTTTCGTCACCTCAATTTGTTTTTTTAAAAGGAGAAGCTGATAGTTTGTGATGGATGGTAACCGTATTCCATCTACAAAGGTGTTACCCTCCGCACTATCCGTATGTTCCACCTTATATAAGTCTGAGTAGTATTCTTGTAGAATGGTGTTTATGGTTCGAGGGTCTGTGTTCATGATCCCATGTTTATTCATTAACGCTGTAATATGTTGATGACGAATGTGATTTCCTTTCGCTAGTCGTGATAATAGTCTCCCTCATTTGCTACCATAACGATATACATCGGCTCTATAATTGTTATTACTGCTTGTCTCTCGTCGATATACCCATACGTGTAAGTCAGCCTTAGCCTGCTTACATCTATTTTTAACCTGTGTTGATGAACTTGTCTTGTTTGCCGTGTACCTATCGCGTAATATCCTGCTAGCCTGCGAGTAGTTTGTCGCGATCTTCTTTTTTAGCGTTGTCTGATAACCTATTAGTTTCCCGCGCATTACTCCCTTCCCTGCTGCCCATAAAAGTTCCGGCCTATCCCTAGTATCTCCATTATCCCTTACATATTAAAAACACCATTGTTTCACGTGATGTCGAAACTTCTCATCCATTAACAAATAGGTCGGGAAGCGCCAAGTTTGGTTTGGCCCCATCTGCACCATATCTGGCAGGGTCACTGATACGGGCGCGTGGTCATATTTAGCTACGTTGTGCACATCTGCCTCTTCCACTCCCCTTAATAGCTCGTGTGCTAGCAATATATAATCTATTCTGGACCAAGAGTCATGTGGCGCCGAATAGAATGAATATTCACTGCCATCTGGGTTCAGGTGTGTCAAAATGTCTACAAAGTTACTCGTGTCTAGCAAGTGTTATTATAAACGTGTGTCATGTGATCGCACATTCATTCGCATCGACCTACAGTTCTTCACTGTTTAGATTCACCATATTTAAGTCACCACCGTGGGTGGTTTTAATGCTCTCCTATCGGCCTGATATGCTTGGATACCTGGGATAAATTCAGGAACGTCTCCAAACTCCCTACTCACATGTCAGCGCAGGAACCGTAAGAGGGAACGTGCTTGTTTTGTTGCGCATAGGTGGAGTTTTATACAGTAATGATTACTGCTGTCTATTTTTTGCGTCCCAAGGGCAGAATAAGTCTGCGTAACGTTACATTTTACAGACACTCATATAATAGACACACGCTACCCTAACCGTGACACAAGGAAGGTATTGTTGCCGGATAAAGCCGCCATTTTAGCGTCACTGTGCTGTTAATTCTGTTTGGGACAGAACGCTGCTCTGCTGACTCTGAGGGTCAGTTAGAGATTGCGATTTTGTGTACTGTGCTTTAGGCAGGCTACTTTACCAACCGCTGTGTACATCTTCCTTTTGCCTTGCAGTGTTTTTTTCACAGGTCTGCAAGGTGTGTGTGTGAGTGCAGGTGACGCGCTGCAGTTTGCTCGGCATACAACGCTGTATGTAGGCATTTGCACATGTCACTCTCACACTCTTTTTTTTTTTTTCTTTAGTGTAATTCTTGCTGCTCAATTCAATTGAAATTATAGTGTGACGTGCTTCCATCCGTATCCAATACATTGGTTGAAAACACTGTAGAAGGACACAAAAAGCCCTTTCACAGCTAAGAGTTGTGTTCACTGTAGTCTGAGATTTTAATTTATTCAATTTTGATCACGCTCAAGTTACTTCTTCAAGCAATGCTGCTTGTACTCTGCTGAGCGTGTCTTACTGCCTCATCCTTGTCATTTTTCTCTAATTGGTGTACATATACATCAAAGTAGTCTTCATTTTGATCGAAATCCAAGCAGGTACCCGGACACTGTATGGCTGCTTTTATACGGTGGACTGGCTCCAACATTCAATAACACTTAAGATGCAATCGGGCACCTTGTCAAGGCCCAATCCTCTTCTCCCTCTGATATAATAATAATAATATATCTTTATTTATATAGCGCCAACATATTCCGCAGCACTTTACACTTTAACAGTTTCAAAACACAAGTCATAGGTAACAACGTTAACAATACAATAATTAAAGTAAAATAAGCCGACCCTGCTCGTGAGAGCTTACAATCTACAATGAGGTGGGGGAGATACAAAGTACAGGTGTGTATATATAATGGTGCATTTCCAATGATGGTCCAGCCATCTTGAGGGAGTGAGGCATGGATGGAGATAGTGAATGGGCTCCACATACACACTTAAACATAGAACGACTTTGGTTATTGAATGTGATAGGCCACTCTGGACAAATGTGTTTTGAGGGAGCGCCTGAAACCAGGCAAATTGTGGATAGTCCTAATTTCTTGTGGTAGAGCATTCAAGAGGATTTGCGCAGCGCGGGAGAAGTCTTGTAGTCGGGAGTGGGAGGTACGGATTACTGCAGAGGTTAGTCGAAAGTCATTTGCAGAGCGCAGCAGTCGGTTAGGCCGATAGATAGAAATGAGGGAGGAGATGTAGGGGGGTGCTGCGCTGTGGAGAGCTTTGTGGGTGAGAACCAGTACTTTGAATTGGATCCTATAATGAATGTGCAGCCAGTGTAAGGACTGGCGAAGAGCGGACGCGTCCGAGTACCAATTAGCCAGATGGATGACCCTGGCTGCTGCATTAAGGATGGACTGGAGAGGGGATAGTCGAGTAATGGGGAGGCCAAGTAATAGAGCATTGCAGTAGTCCAGGCGGGAGTGGATCAATGCTACAGTGAGGGTTTTTGTTGTTTCCATGGTGAGAAAAGGGCGGATTCTAGAGATGTTCTTTAGTTGTGTAGACGGCAAATATCTAACAAACAGGTCATGCTGGAGAGACTTGCACCTACTGCCACTCAGGGTCGTCAGCTCCTTTGTGAGAAACTAATGTTTGGCCAGCCAGTATATCAAATAAAGTTCATGAGAAATGGGAACTGTGGTTGGCTTCACTTTTGGTACTGGCTGGGTGCTAATACCAAACCATGGTGTGGCATTCAATGGATATTCCTGGCTGGTTGGAGACAAGCTCATTCCCACAGAAAAGTACCTGAAAGCTAAGGAGATGGTGGCCTCTCTCAACATGAAGGAGTTTGCTCGTTGTCTAGGAGACCGACCACCCCTGCTGTGTACCTTGTCAACGTTGTGTTGAAGCTTGCAAGGATTAAGAGGTTACAGTGGTAAGTCTGGTTTTTACTAAAGATCCTGCTGTGTATTATAGTTTTTATGTTTTAAAAAAAATTATCTTAGGAATGTTAAATAAATTTGTTATTTTTTTGGTTAAATACATTTTTTTTGGTTTTTTATAAAATAAAATGTATGTTATGAATGTTAAATAACTTTTTTTTTTTTTTTTTCAGGTATTTGATCTACCGTAGCTAGTTGCTGATCGTTGACTCTACACCCCTCTCCCCAGAATGTTACTCGGGTTATGGGGAGAAAATCACCGCTATTCCAGACTGATTTCATGTTAATGTGTCTGGCTCTTACACAGCACACAGCACTTGATGTTAGTTTATCTTTTTCCTAAATTATTTGTTACACTGCCCTTCTCACATTTTATTTTCACTTTTTTTTTTAAGCACAAGTTTTTTTTACACTTCCTTGTTCTGTAAGTAGGCTTAATGGTTAAATGTTTTATACTAGATGTAAATATGTAACATGTAAATTTTAGATTAAGATTTTGCAAATTATTAGGTCCACACCATCAGGCTCTTTCGTCCCCTCTCCCTCAGAGTAGCGGTAATATATCGGACCCCAGGCTCGCCCACACAGTTCCTTGACCACTTCTCTGCCTGGCTGCCGCACTTTCATGTCCTCAGAAGTACCAACCCTTATCCTTGGAGACTTCAACATCCCCATTAACAGCCCTACTTCCACACTCAAAACACATTTGTTCAGAGCGGCCTATCACATTCACTAATCAAAGTCATTCTATGTGTAACTGTGTGTGTGTAGCCCATTCACTATCTCCATCCATCCCTCACCCCTGAAAATGGCTGGACCATCATTGTAAATACACCATTGTATATAAACAACTGTACTTTGGAGCTCCCCCTCCTCATTGTAGATTGTAAGGTCTCACGAGCAGGGGCGGCTTATATTGCTTTAATTATTGTATTGTTAACGTTGTCACTTATGACTTGTGTTATGAAACTGTTAAACTGTACAGCGCTGCGGAATCTGTTGGCGCTATATAAATAAAGATTATTATAGTAGAGGCCCACTCAGTAGTGGTGAAGTGAACGGCGCAAATTGCGAGTTGATTGCGACTGATGCAGCTGATACTCCATTACTGCTGGCTGCTGCTCACACAACCGCTCCAACATATGTAACGTGGAATTCCACCTGGTGGGTACGTCACATATGATGCGATGTTCAGGAAGGCAAATCTGCGTTGCAGAGCTGCAATGCGCGATCTGGCCATGGTGGAACGTCGCAAGTTAGCGCACTGTAGGCGGACCTTGTGCAGCAGTGAATCAAGATCCGGATAGTCCCTCAAAAAACTGTGGACGACAAAGTTTAGCACATGTGCCAGACATGGTATGTGAGTGACGTTGCCTAGGCCCAGACCTGCCACCAGATTTCGGCCATTGTCACACACTACCAAGCCTGGCTGGAGATTCGCTGGCAAAATACACATGTCGCTCTCTTGCTTTATGGCATTCCAGAGCTCCAGCGCTGTGTGGCTTTGATTCCCCATGGAAATTAATTTCAGGACGGCCTGTTGACGTTTGGCCACGTCTGTGCTCATATCGGTCAACAGGCTCGCTGTCTGGGTGTTATGTTTGACACCAATCTCTCCTTCACCTCCCATATACAATCTGTTGCCCGCTATTGCCGCCTACACCTAAAGAACATCTCTCCCGAATCCAAGATTTCTCCCGCGCTGTGCCAATACTGTGGAATGCTGTACCCCAAGAAATTAGAACTATCCACAATTTGCATGTTATTGGGCGCTCACTCAAAACACATTTCTTCAAGGTCTTCCCTCTCCTAGTGTATCCTCACCCATCCCTGTAGACTCTGAGCCCTTGCGGGCAGGGTCCTCTCTCTTTCTGTACTTGTGTGTGCCTTGTATTGCTCATGTTTACTGTACTTGTCTATACTTGCCCCTCTTCACATGTAAAGCGCCATGGAATAAATGGCGCTATAAAAATCTATAATAATAATAGCGGCCTATCACCTTCACTAATCAAAGTCATTCTATGTGTAAGTGTGTGTGTGTAGCCCATTCACTATCTCCATCCATCCCTCACTCCCTCAAAATGGCTGGGCCATCATTCTAAATACACCATTGTATATAAAACCTGTACTTTGTATCTCCCCCACATATTTGTAAATTGTAAGCTCTCACGAGCGTGTGCGGATTATATTGCTTTCATTATTGTATTGGTAACGTTGTTACTTATGACTTGTGTTCGGAAACTGTTAAACTGTAAAGCGCTGCGTAATCTGTTGGCGCTATATAACTAAAGATTCTTATTAGGCGTTCACGGGTCCATGTGGAGGTAGACCGTGACGGCTCCTGCAACGATGTTTCTGAGGAACTGGAGAAGGAGAAGTCAATGTGTACAGACTTGATTCCCGCAATCCTTGTAGTTGCCTGAACACGTACAGCGCCACTCGCAAGATCTGTACCCGGCTCCACAACATTGACCCAATGGGCAGTAAGGGAAAGGTATCGTCCCTGGCCATGGGTACTGGTCCACACAGCGGTGGTCAGGTGGACATTGCTACTGACGGAGTTTAGTAGCGCATGTTTAATTTTAACCTCAACAACATGGTTTTGCAGACCAGGGACGGCTTGCCTGCTGAAATAAAATCAGCTTGGCACATTGTATTGTGGGACTGCCAATGCCATTAAGTTCCGTAAACTGTCAGTCTCCACCAGCCTGAATGACAGCATTTCAAGGGACAGGAGTTTTGCAATGCCAGCATTCAGAGCCTGTGGTCGTGGATGGTTTGCCGAGATTGGGCCTACACCCGATACGCCACAACCTGACACCCACAGATAAACAAGCCATAAAATCTCTGAAAGATAACCCCAACATTATTATTAAACCAGCAGATAAGGGGGGTGCTATCTTTATTATGAATAAGACCCAATCTATTGCCGAAATTCATAGACAACTGTCAGTTAACCTAACCTACAGACAACTCAATTGTGACCGTACATTTTACATCTGTCAAAAAATTGATTGTATCCTGACAAAACATCTTTAATTGATCACCATAGACTGTAAGACTATGACATTCCTTAATATTCAATACCCCATCACCCCTGTTTTCTACACACTCACAAAAATCAACAAAAAACTACATTATCCACCCGCATACCCTAGAGGGATAATTCTCCGTGTTCTACAGTATCACCCAAATGTTTAACATGTTGCCTAATTCCTATGTATATATATTCTTCACCCTATGTATATATTGTATATATTATACATTGTCATTGACTGTAAATTTTTCTATCTCTTCCAGCGACTATTTGATAAAGGCCACTGCGTTGCCCAAAACGTCAGTCAGTCGTCTCATAGCTATTTTCTTTTTTCACATCAAGTGTGCAATAAAAATTTCAAATTTAACCATGACATATGCAGTTAAACTTGTGCTGTGATTCTCTATAGACTGTACATCTTCAGTGTGTCTTTGTAACTCAACTACGTGTTTTCTACGCACTATTTTAGACATATTTGTGGTATTGAGGTTACTGACACTTTACCTCTTTTTACTTTTTGATTACACAGCTTGCATTTGACATGGCAAATATCATCTGCAAGTGTGTTAAAAAAGGACCACGCAGTGCAAGTCCTGGGAGCGTCCGTTTAGACTTTTGGAAGAGAAATCCGAACAGGTGCCAAAATGGAGGCTACAGGCAACAGAGTATGCAGCCTAACTCTCCCTCCTGTTTGTACCGTTGGGGCAATCGCTTCCTCAGAGCTGCTACCACCACCTTCCTGTTCCTCACGCCATGTTGGGTCTTGGACCTCATCATCTCCACTAACCTCTTACAACACCTGCTGCTGTTGGGTGGTCTGGCCACCACCATGCTCAACAGAAACTGGCACCTGAGTCTCATCATCATCAGATGCGTTCTGCGGTGTGCTGACCATCGGCTACTGTCTCACCCGCCTCTTCAGATTCAGAGAGACACAGCTGTTGCGCATCACTGCATACTCCCTCTTCTTCACATTCCAGAATGCTGCTTGGCTGTGCCCCTGTTTGCAAACCAACAGATTCTGAGAACAGAAGCAGAGACTCAGCTGGCTCCTGTACAGAACTCTCTGACTGACTGGGCAATTTGGCAGGCGGTGAAGAGACAGATGGTTGATCAACAGTGCTGTGTTACTGAGAGGAGGTGGAAGCAATTGAAGTCGATGCATTGGACCCTGGGCTCCAACACCGCCAGTTGTTGCCTGTAAGTGCTGTTAGCACAGTCAACACTTGCTCCTGTGTTACTGGGGTTGAGTAATGGCAGCTGTTCCCCTGCTGTGTGTACAACAAAAAGTCATGCTGCCTCCACCCTGTCCTCCTCTCATCCCTGGGCTCCAACACCGCCAGTTGTTGCTCGTAAGTAATTGGACACGGGTACTGACTCATGCCCACCCTCTTTACAGCACCACAGCTGTTTCCTGGCAGTGTCAACGTAAATTAGCCTCCAATAAGTTGTCCTGTCATGTTGCATTCCGGTTATCCGACTCTATGGTGCCTGCAGTTTAGGTGATTCCTATGTGTGCTGTGGGATATGTAAATAAAGGCTCTTTCCGTTGTGAAAATAGGACAAGCACCCACTCTAGGACTGTGTGATTTGGTAACTGCAGACGGCTTGCGGCCTGTCAACTTACATTTTCATGGGTGCCTTATGGTACCCGTCCGAGTTCCAGTACCGTTAGCTGGTTCTCCACAGTGCCTTTGGCCTAGGTGCCTCCATCTCGGTATCCGAGTTCCAGCAACGTCTGCTGGTCCTTGGTAGTGCTTTGGAGCACAGGTACCTCCTGCTTAGTAACCGTGTCCCAGTAACGTCAGCTGGTCCTCGGTTGTGCCATTGGCTCTTTTCCTTCTGCTGCCCCTCCGGGTTCCAGCACAGTCAGCTGGTCCTCGTTACTTGCATTGGCTCTTGTACCTTCTGCTACCCGTCCGGGTTCCAGTACCGTCAACTGGTTCTCCGCAGTGCCTTTGGCCTAGGTGCCTCCATCTCGGTATCCGAGTTCCAGCAACGTCTGCTGGTCCTTGGTAGTGCTTTGGAGCACAGGTACCTCCTGCTTAGTAACCGTGTCCCAGTAACGTCAGCTGGTCCTCGGTTGTGCCATTGGCTCTTTTCCTTCTGCTGCCCCTCCGGGTTCCAGCACAGTCAGCTGGTCCTCGTTACTTGCATTGGCTCTTGTACCTATGCTACCCGTCCGGGTTCCAGTAACGTCAACTGGTTCTCGGAAGTTAGACGACCCTAAAGACCACCCCGAAGACGATGACGACCCCAAGGATGACGAGCATCAAGCCAACCAGCCTGAACACCATCACAAAGAAGAAATATAAGATTACCCAGAATAAGATCACCAACAGGAAAAAGAAGGTTACGACAAACTACAAGATACAGAACAAGAGACAGAAGAACAATAAGCAGAAGATCAAAAAGCAGAAGAACATGAAGTATAAGATCAAAATGAAGAGCAAAATATATGCTCTAAATTATAAGCAGAAGAAGACTAAGCAGTGTATGGGGGTGAGTCCGTTCCTCCTCGTGGTGCCCCTGGAAAATGCCTGCTGCTGCAGGCTAAACTGAACACGGACAAATACTGTTGTAATTTAAATCTTTTGTGACAGCAAGAACGGAAGGATGAAAAATTCATACTTTGACAGATTACAAGTACAGGAATCTCTGTCACAAATAAGAATATGATGAAGAAGATGAAGAGGAAGAAGATGAAGATGTAGAATATGAAGAAGAATAATAGTTTAATAAGAACAATATGAGTAATGTTAACAAAAAGATGAATAACAAGAAGTTTACGAAGAAGATAAAGAAGGTGAAGATGAAGAATAATTTGATGACAAAGATGATGCTGCTGAAGATTATGAAGGAGAAAGTGTGTCAAAAGTTAAAAAGGTGAAGAGCATGGAAGTTGTGAAACATACATATTTGCCAAAATAGAAAAAAGGTTAACAACATAGTCAATTTCTTCGTCAATCCAAACGTATTTCCAAAAAAAAAATATTAATGCTATTCCATTGGATTGGGTTAAACATCTATGCCTTTAATGTCTCCTCAACCTCCCCCAATACATTCTACATTACTCTTTGTTGTTTTCCTTCATGTACAATTAACCAACAAGGCAAGAATGTTTTTTTTTTAATTCCGATATTTTGTTCCCATAGACTTACATTGGATTTCCGGTATCGGTATCGGGTATCGCCGATATTTTTGGGTATCGGCGATACCATTCCGATTCCGATACTTTTGGATATCGGAAAGTATCGCTCAACTCTAAGGTCAACTTGTCGGGATAAATTTCTATCCAGTGATGCATGTTTTGTAGCCTCACTGAAGTCAACGCTTTTTGAAAGCATATCTTTTGCACCAGGCCAGACTGATTTGCCTTTTTGAAACACTTAACCACAGGGTTTGGGAACCCGCAAAATAAACACTCATGGTTATACCAACAGTTGATGAGCCATTTACATTGACCTTCATTAAAAGCAAAGCAGACTCCTTTACAAAACAAACGTTGCCCTTGTGTCTGCCTAGGTGCTACAGCACGGTGCGGTATTATAAGACTGATCCACAGGCCAACATCTATTTGGCCCCATTTCATTGAGGGATGCCCCGCCATCTTCTGATGAAACATTTCATCATACGTGCACCATGCAGACCCTCCGAAGTTCCTATAGGCTGCAGTAAAGATACAGAACGCTTGGAGCCAATTGTGAAATGACCTGAAAGCACTACATTTCCCATCATCCTCTTTCTCATCCTTCTTGTCATTTTTTAATTCCCTACCCGAAGGCAACAAAGAAAATAAATCAACATAATCACCTTTCCAAAAATTTTTTTCACTGCTATTGACAAATGCAAACCAAGAGGAGAGACATCAAAAGTCAGTAACTCCTTCAGACAAATACGAGGTATAGATAAATTGGAGCTACTCTGAGTTCAAGTCACCCCCTCCCTCTCAGTGACAGGAGGATTAACCCAAGCAGCAGTGTGAGCTGCTGAACAAGATAAACTTTCACATCAGCTGGAGGATTAAGGATACTTTCATACATCAGTTTTTTGGCGTCAGGGAAGATCCGGTGTCGCGCCTGAGCGCCGGATCTGGCTCAAATTGTGTAAAAACAGATGAAACGGATCCGTTTTTTTGCTGGATCCGTCTAGCGGATACGGCTAAAAAACGGATCCGTTTTATCCGTTTCGTCCATTTTTTTCTCCATTTTCCGACGGATTACGACGGATCCGGTTTGTTAAAACAAAACTTGATTGGCTACTGAAAACCTATATATACAGTGTTCCTACAGCCCATCTTTGACAGGTTGTAGAGGAGCAAGTGCAGGTTGGAGAGAAGAGCAAGTGGCTGGCGAAGATGGACGGCGTGATAGCAAACATTCTGTAGAATTATGTGGATTTCACTGTTGAGGCAAATCGTTTGAAAGCGATTGTTCTGGAGGAGAGAGAGAGACAGCAGCGCATCATGCGTCAGCGCCGACGACGTTTGTGGATCCACCCCATCACAGCCCAGAGAATGACACGTGTGGTGTATTCTACACTATACATGGAGCTACGAGGAAACCCTGACAAATTTTTCTCGTATGTTCGGATGCAAATGGAGAACTTTGATGTATTGGTGGAACAAATTGGACACTTCATCAGAAGAAATGACACATATTGTTGCTTCTCCATTTCGCCGGTGGAGCATCTGATGGTGACTCTTCGGTAAGCCATATTTCTTGGATCTCCTTGTTTTGGAGCACACTTGTAATGGATTGTTGTTGCTGGTAGTTTGTAATAATTCTTTTTATAGTATCTCCAACTGTTAAATCTGACTAACTGTTATGTTATTGCTGTGATTTTGAACTCATTTGTCACCTTTTTTTAATTCACAGATTCCTTGCAACTGGAGAATCCCTTTCGTCACTCCATTTCCAGTACAGACTTGGTATTTCCACCATATCTGGAATTGTCAAACACACATGCCGTGCATTGTGGAACTCTTTGCATAGTGAGTTTATAATACATCCCACAACGGAGAGTTGACTGGAAATTGCTAACAAGTTCCAAAAAATCTGTCAGTTTCCAAATTGCTTGGGTGCAGTGGACGGGAAACATAACCACATTGTCAAATCTGCTGGATCTGGATCCGAATATTTAATTATAAAAATCATTGTGCTCATGGCCATTGCTGACGCAGAATACAAAATTATAGCGGTTGATATTGGGGCCTATGGCCGCTCCAATGATTCCCAAGTATTCAAATTGTCTGCAATGGGGCGTCATCTCTATGGAAACACCTTCCAGTTCCCACCCCTAGACTGCTGCCTGAAAAATCAGGGCCACCAATGCCATTTGTTTGTGTTGGGGATGAAGCCTTTCAGCTATCAGAACACCTGCTGAAACCATACTCCAGCAGTGGATTGACACCAACAAAAATAATTTTTAATTACTGCCTCACACGAGAACAAAGGATGGTGGAGTGCGCTTTTGGTATTCTGACAGCCAAATGGCATGTTCTATTGACCGCTATCAACCTCAAGACAGAAACTGTGGACGAGGTGGTCAAAGCTTGTGTGGTCCTGCACAATTTTTTTATCTGCAAGAAACAGATTTCCATTGATAACCACTCTGAAGAAACAACCTTGCATGGTTACCAGAACATTACCTGTAGAAGTTCTGTGGCAATTTCCAGAATGAGGGACAAATTTGCAGAATACTTTATTTCACCTGAAGGAAGAATAGACTGGCAGGATGATTCAGTTTGAAAAATTGCTCTGGGAACTTATAACCAAAAGTCATTTACCTTCTGTACCCAAAGTAGTTTACCTTTTTTACCCAAAGTTGTGTACCTTGTTGTGCATTACCTACAGTATTTTACCTTTTACCCAAAGTTGTTCACATGGTTGTGTATTACCCAAAGTATTTCACTTTTTACCCAAAGTTGTGTACCTTGTTGTGTATTACCTAAATGCTTTAGGTAATACACAACAAGGTACACAACTTTGGGTAATACACAACCAGATACACAACTTTAGCTAAAAGGTAAAATTATTTTACCTTTTAACCAAAGTTATGTACCTTGTTGTGTATACACAATCAATTTACCTTCGTGAACCACAGTATTTTACCTTGTTTTAAACATATTTAAACTTATAAATAAATTAAAGACAACAATTTTTTTAACCAACAAATTGTGATTTTATTTTCAGCATATTAATAATTTTTATAAATTGAGGAAAATTTTTTTTTAATAAAAATATTATTTTTTATCATAAATTAACATAGTGTGTGGTGGAGATAATGCGGGGGGGCTGCCAGTTTGGGACACTTCGACAGTGGGAGTGTGGAGAGAGGAATGGGATGGTGGTGGGGAAGGATCAGTAGGTAAAACAGGTGAAGGGGTGGAGAAAGCAAGAGAACGGGTGGACATTTGGGAGGCAGAAGAGTGGTGGGTGGTGGAGAGGAGGGTTGGGCAGGGACTGGAGGCGCGGATGATGTGGTTGGGAAGTGGTACGGGGTGGAATGCTGGTACGGGGAAGGATGTTGGTACGGGGCAGGTTGCTGGTACGGGGCAGGTTGCTGGTATTGAATAGGAGGAGGAGGAGGGACAGTGGCTGGAGGGGGAGCAGATGTGGGAGGAACTACCCGGGTGGGTGGAGGAGCTTGGGAGCTAACCTGGCTAGAGCAGAGTGGCACGATTGCATTACATGCATCTGCTGGTCAGGAGATAGTGTATCCATGCGCTCAACTACAGACCGGAAAAAGGTGTGGTTTGGAGATCTACTTGCATCTGAATGCATCCTAAGCAGAAGTGTTTTCAACTCCAGAATACTGTTGTTGAGCAAATTAAATCCTGCGGCCATTTGCTCAGACAACACTTTCAGACAGTTCTGGAAGGAAGCATTCAGATGCAAGAACTCCTGACCCCTCTGGCGCTGCTACCCAGTACCCACAGGTGTACTAGAGGTGGCAGCGGCAGAGGGGTGGGGTAAAGAAAAAGCTATATCCTCACCAGCAGATTCATGCAATGCAGTCGGCCCCGATGCTCCAGCGCTGGTGGATGGGACAGAGGATAAGATCCGAGGGAAGGCTGGGAAGGTGCAGATGGGCCGGGGCGGTCGAAGTGTCCCTCGGTGGCGGTCTCATGAGGGATCGCCCCAGAAGGGTACAACTATGCAGGCTCCCGAGTGCTGCTGATGGTGCTGTGGAATAAAGAGAAAAAAATATATAATTAATATATTGATATTACATGGCCCTGGCTGAAACACAAAAAATTGTTACACATTTAAACATTTTTTTTGTAATGGGGTGTGTAATATTTACCTTCTGGTCACCATTGTTGCCCGTAGGAACGTCAGGGCATGCACATACTTGTACTTGCTCCTGCGTCCTCCATATCCACTTGGGGCCTGCATCTCTTTGTTGAACTCCTTCTTGAAGCGATCCCTGATAGACCACCACCGCTTCACAATTCTCTCACCTGCAAAGTGAAAGCACAAGTTAGTATACAACATCAGTGTTTCCCAAACTCCAGTCCTCACAGCACCCAACGGGTCATGTTTTCAGGATTTCCATAGTGTTGCACAGGTGAGAGAATTCCTGATGCCTTGATGATACTTCCACCATCTGCGCAATATGAAGGAAAACCTGAAAACATGACCAGTGGGGGTCTTGGTGACTGGAGTTTGGGAAACACTGCTTTACATCCAGCAACATAACTGAACTGTGTATACTTACGTGCTTGAATCTGGGCCCGAGCATCGAGGTCCTCCCACTGGTCCACGAGTTGTGCACAGATTCCCTCCCAGAGCCGACGGGTCACAATGAGATCAGCATGGCATACAGCCCCGCCTCCTCACCGTCCGAGTCAGGAGCACGCTGTGAAGCCTGTTAAAAAAGAAAAAAAAACACATTAGACTCAAAACAAAAAATAGTAGATTCCAAAAAAAATAAAAAAAAAATAAAAGAAAAAAAGACTGAAAAAAACAAGAAAAAGTAGATTCCAAAAAATAAATAAATAAAAATTGAAAAAAAAAAAAAAGGTACTTGCACTATGGAGACTGCCCTGTCGCTGACGCCGACGTCCCTGGGAGGCACTTCGAGGACCTCTTGGACGAGCACCAGATTCAGAAGACTATAATAAAAAAAAAAAATTTACATGCTTGGATGTAGGCATATGTGTTGTGTGCAGTGTGATATCTGCAGTGATCTTTTTTATGTGTTGTATGCAGTGTGATGTCTGTACTAAATTGTTTTCTATGTGTTGTGTGTAGTGTGATGATGTGTTTGTGCGATGCTGTGAGTCGCACTAAGTACCAGGGCTATGGGGTACTCGGCACCGAGCCCATGAAAGTCTATGGGGTTTGTCACTGGCAGCAGGACTCGGTCCGTGGCCCTGGCCGCTCATACAATGGGGAATTGTAGGATTTTAGTTTTAGTTCGTGACGCCACCTGTGGTATCTGATCAATTGGACCAGCGCTGCTATATGGATCTTCACAGGGGATGTTATGGGGCAGCTGGATGGTAGGTCTCCCACAGGTGAGACTGGTCCATGGAAGTCTATGGTGGTGCAGAGTGTAGGTAATAAAGCAGTCTCACACAAGGCAATCTCTTTCCATACCTTTACTTGCAGATGTTTCAGGCAGGTCCCGGGGAGCTGGTCGGGGTGGAGAATGCACATTCGGGATAACCGCTGAGCAGGTTACAGGCCTCCTTTACTTCATATGTATGTGAGTCCAAACTTGCATGAAGCGAAGTTAACTCTGTTAATCTCCAGCTTTTCTTTAATAGCTGCCAAGCCCGGCTGACATTGTGGTAGAGCCTTCTATGTCTCTGGTTATCAGATGTTGAGAGAACTAAGTCCTTACTTTTGTCGTGCACTTGACTCAAAGTCCCCGTTCTCCCTGACTCCGTTTACGTATCAGCACTTAGGGCTACCTTCTGCGACTTGTAGTCCAGAAAGCCTCCGGTTTTCTTGTTACTAGGCGTGAAGCGCTAGCAACGCCTCGGACCCCGGTGTCCGGTGAATTAGTGCAGGTAATCCGGTACCTGAAGCACTTATCTCTGTCCTTCTCCACTGCGCCCTTCGCCCTGCTCTCGCTCTTAACATAAGCACTTGTAGCTTTGATGGAAATGTCAGCTTTCTCCAGAGCTCACTGAACAGCTCTCAGTATCCTCCAAGTCCAGACTGGACTGAAAAGACTGAACTACACTGTACTAAGACAGGAAGCTGACTCGACTCTGACTGAACTGATCTGTCTGAAGACAGGAAACAGACTGACTGACTGCTACGTGTCACTCCCTTTTATACCCCTGATGGGTGTGTCTGAAAGTGTGAGTGACGTGAATGGATATCAAGCTTTTGCGGTTACCTTCCTGTGCATTTTCCTGGATTATGTGTGCCTGACATAGCTGGGCCACACATCCCCCCTTGGTTAAACACAGCACTCCCGGGCTGTAAAAGAGAAAAGAAAAAACATTTTTGTTTTTGCGTTAAACATAAACATTTTTAACTCATCCCATCCGGGAGGTGAGGATCTTTAACGTTACAATTTGTACATTAGAAAAATACAAAAGTATCAAAAGCACTTTCATAATACAAGACAATATTCTTGTGGAGGACCCGCACCAAACCTCCCACGTGGGTCCTGGGTGGGCTGCAGGACTTCTGACTGCAGACCTCACTCTAGGCCACACCATACGGGTTTTCTTTCAGAGGTAGTAATGGTTTCATGTAAAACCAAGATGTAGCACCGAAGTGCAAACTATTTACATTGAAAGTTTTTGGGCTGGCACAGTCCACAGCCACGCAGTCCATGCATATGAAAACACATTTCAAGAAAAATCAATAGAAATCACATTTATATCTCAATATTTTAACTCTTTTTCAAACTTTATACATTTTCAGTTGAAATAAACCCCTATCTGGGTCATACTAAACTAGTTTACTAGGACTACTCTTGATAACGAATAGGTAACCTTCCTTTCGTTGTACGTTCTGACCTACGTGGAGTGGTGTCAAGTGTAGTAGTCTCTAGTCTATCTGCTCTGTGTACCGGCAAACTGTAAACACGACTCCACCTTTCTAGGGACCTGGCAAGCATGCTAGCGACTGGGCGATGCGGTACTGCTCCACCAGGGGTTTCCACTTCTTGTGGTGCTGCCTCTTGTGGTTCCGCTACTTGGGATCCCAATGGTTGAGGGTCTGCCGGAACAGGTCCTTCTGGAACTGACTCTACTGGCACAATTGGTACGACTTGATGTAGAGATTCTTCTTGCGGTTGATAAAACTGCAGCACAGGAATGATTACAGCTTCTCCCACTCTGGGCCAATCCGCAGGTAGATCTCCCAGATCCGTATGTATGACCGCTTCATCATTTTCTTTCTGAAGGACAACAGGTTCTTCTTCACGAAGCTTTAATGGGCCCGGACACAACTTTATATGATCTCTAGACACAGTTGCAGTCGTTTTTTCCTCCATCCTTGCTGATGGTACAGGTTTTTCTGTTATCAAATTTGGAATTTTGCACGACATAGGGCTCCTGTTCCCACTGATCATCCAATTTGTGCATTCTTCTCTTCCTTTTTAGCACAATTTCTCCAGGCATAAAAGGCTTAGCGGGAGCATTTTTGTTGTAGTTCTTCTCTTGCCTTTCTCTTACTTTATTGAGACTGTCTTCCACGCAGGCTTGTACTCTCCGGTACTGTTCCTGTCGATTCGTGTCCCAATCTTCAGCATTGTCATCAGCCTCTGGCTCTACCACACCAAGTTCCAAATCCATTGGCAGTCTTCCTGGTCTTGCTCTCATAAGGTAGGCTGGAGTGCAGTTGGTGGAACTCACTGGTATGTGGTTGTACAAGTCGACCAGGTCAGGCAACAAGTCTGGCCACCGGTTTCTTTCTTCCAGTGGTACAGATTTCAGTAAATCCATGACAATGTGATTCATCTTTTCACAAAGGCCATTGGTTTGAGGGTGGTACGGTGTTGTTCTGATCTTCTTACACCCATACAATTGACAGAATTCCTTAAACAGTTCAGCTTCAAATGCAGGACCTCGATCAGTCAGCACTTGCTCCGGATATCCGTGTGGTCTGCAGAAACTTGCTTGGAAGGTTTTTGCTGCTGTCTCTGCCGTCATATCTTTGACAGGGGCGACCACCAGAAATTTGGAATAGTGATCCACCATGGTCAGGGCATATGTGTATCCCGACCTGCTTGGTGACAACTTGACATGGTCCAATGCTACGATCTCCAAGGGACGAGTCGTCTGGATAGGCTGCAGGGGTGCTCTCTGACTACAGTAGTCTTTTCGCCTGAGGCCACAGGGTCCACAGTTCCGTCACCACTTCTCGATGGAGCTGCGCATCCCTACCCAGTAGAACCGACACCTTAACAGGGTCTCCAGCTTTTTCCAGCCAAAGTGTCCCGCTTGATCGTGGTAGGCTTCTAACACCATTTGGATGTCTGCTCTGGGGACCACTATCTGCCAAACCATCTCATGGGTCTTTGGGTCGACGTATCTCCTGCACAACTTCTCACGGTAGATGAACAACCGGCTTCTCTTGTTCCACAGGAGCTTTGCTGGTATTGGTGCATCTTTTCCCAAGGAGGAACCTTCCTGTCTTATCAGCTCCTTGATACGGCTGACCACTGGATCGCTGTCTTGAGTCTCCTTCCAGCTGTGATGAGGTAAAGGGTTTAACGTCTTTTCACACCGCTTTCCGTGGACTCGTTGCTCATGGATCATCCCGTTTCTGTGGAATGCAGGTAGCTCAATCTCTTCCAGGTCATCCGATTCTTCCTCCGTGTCGGATTCATGCGGCATTCTGGACAAGGCGTCAGCGTTGGCATTTTTACGGCCCGCCCTGTACTTGATGGTAAATTGATAGTTTGACAGCCGAGCCATCCAACGTTGCTCCATGGCTCCCAGCTTGGCTGTTTCCAGATGCGTCAAGGGGTTGTTGTCTGTAAACGCAGTGAACTTGTTGGAGGCCAGGTAATGCTTGAATCTTTCTGTAATGGCCCAGACCAGTCGCCAGGAACTCCAACTTGAAGCTGCTATAGTTTTCTGGGTTCCTCTCAGTTGGCCGGAGCTTCCTGCTTGCATATGCGATGACTTTTTCTTGGCCATTCTGCTTTTGACTGAGGACAGCTCCCAATCCTTCGTTACTGGCATCTGTGTACAGCAGGAACGGTTGGCTGTAATCAGGGTAGGCTAAGATTTCATCGCCTGTCAGGATCTCTTTCATCTCTTTGAATGCCTCAGCTTGTTCTTTACCCCAGTGGAATGGAGGGTTTCTGCTCTTGAGGGGTTGTCCTACCAGGAGGTCCTGCAGAGGCGCTGCTTTCTTGGTGTAATCTTTTACAAACCTCCTGTAGTACCCTGTCAGTCCCAGGAACTGACCACCTCCTTGAGATTCTTCGGCTCCGGCCATTTCTGGATGGCCGTGATCTTCTCAGGATCTGGCGCTACTCCTTCCGAGCTGACAATATGTCCCAAGTACTGTACCTTTCGTTTGAGCAGATGGCACTTCGAGGGCTTAAGTTTCATCCCATATTTGGACAGTGATTCGAATACCTCTGCCAGGTGTTTCAGATGATCCTCATACGTCTTGGAGTACACAATTACGTCATCCAGGTACAGCAACACGGTTTCAAAGTTGAGATGTCCCAGGCAGCTCTCCATCACTCTCTGGAATGTTCCAGGGCACTGCTGAGTCCAAACGGCATTCTGTCAAACTCACAGAGTCCCATTGGGGTGGTGAAAGCCGTTTTCTCGCGATCCTCCTCAGCCACAGCTACTTGCCAGTACCCACTAGTGAGGTCGAGGGTGGAAAAGTAGTTAGCCGTTTTCAAAGCAGCTAAGGATTCCTCAATGCGTGGTAATGGGTATGCATCTTTATGTGTTATGCGATTTACTTGTCTGTAATCCACACACATTCTCATGCTTCCATCCTTTTTCTTAACTAGGACTAGAGGTGCTGCCCAGGGACTACAACTATCCCTTATCACCCCGGCTTCCTTCATGTCACGCAACATTTCCTTAGCTTTCTGATAGTGGGCTGGAGGTATAGGCCTGTATCGCTCTTTGATGGGAGGATGACTGCCTGTGGGGATATGATGCTGTACTCCCTTAATTGTCCCAAAGTCAAGTGGGTGTTTGCTAAATACCTGTGCGTACTCCTGTACCACCCGTAGTACTCCCTGTTTCTGGTGGGCGGGAGTGGTGTCTGTCCCGACATGGAGTTGCTGACACCAATCCGCCACCTGGGTTATCGGGTCATTATCCTCCTCTGGTTGGCGGGAGGCTAAGGACTCGGTTGTGAGAATAGCATTGTTATCTACGGTATGTAATTTAGCAACAGTGGCATAACGTGGTAATTTTACTTCATCTTCTCCCCAGTTGAGAAGTCGCACTGGTACTCTCCCATTTACTACTTCCACTACCCCCCTAGCAGTCAAGAGTGTAGGTCTGTGCTCTGAACAATGGGGCTCTACTACTGCTTGGTAGTTCTGTCCTCTCAGACCTATTGCTGCTCTACACCATATTAGCATTTCACTCATTGGGGGTATCACAATGGGGTTCGGGTCCGTGACCCGTACATTACCAATTTCACCATCTGTAAGCTTCGCTTGCTGCTGACACATCAGGGCCCGGATCTCCCTCTGGATCACTCCCTTCTGCTTTGGCTTTGCAACTTCAGCAAGCTATTGGAGCAAAAACACAACTTCTCCCAGACAGTTACTGATAATGTTAGTACCTAAAACCACATTTAAGCCATTTTCCACATTTACAGTCTTTACCACTAAGAGTCCCTGATCCTCCAGCTCCACTCTGCCCACCTTTACGTCCACGTTTTTGGCTCCGAGTACTTCAACAGGGAGACCATTAGAGGCGTACACCGTAAAGTCAGGGCTCGGGGCTGGAGACTGTCCATAGACCAGAATTTATTATAAAGGACATCAGGTATGATGGTCACCTGAGATCCAGTGTCTAGCAGTGCAGGAATTGCGATCCCGTCCAGAATGATGGACAGGTAGGGCCTTCCACCCACAAACCTGCGGTTCCAGTCTAAGGGGCCTGATGAGTCTACTCCTGGGTGTTGGCCCTCGGACCCAGGGGCTGCTCGTTTAAAGGACACTGCTGAGCCATATGACCTTTTCGGTTGCAGCGGTAGCAGATGATCTCTCGGCGAGGATGGTGCTGATCAGGGGTCGCTCCTGGGGATGGCGTTGTCTTCCTCCGGTGAGGCGACGTCCTCCATTTCCTCCGGTTCATCCAGGGAACATCCTCTGGGCAGTCGGCTAGCAGGATCTTTCCTCCTTCCTCTTTCCGCAGTTGCAGGGCACTCATTACAGTGGCCAGGTTTTTAGTCAGCTGGCGCACTTCTGAGCGCAGACAGTCCAATTCACTAGGGGACGCCACCTGCGTTTTGGCTTCTGCCACCAGCGGGGAAAAGGTGGATACTGCCGGCTTTAGAGTGGCTTCACCCAGGTGATACTGAGTTGCCACCTCAGGCTTTTCCAGGGGTCGTAGTCCTTTTATAGCCATATCTTTTAGGGCATCAAAGGTAGCATCAGGATGATCCAAGGACCACCAGTTCACAATCCTGCCTTCCTCTTGGGACCTCAGTCCCCGTACAAATTGTTCCTTCAACATTTTTCTTTCATCAATGGCACTTATAGGGTTAACCTGTTTGAGAGCTCGCAGGGCCCCCTGTAGTCGGCAGGTGTAATCCCTAATACTGTCACCTGGTCTCTGAGAACATTGGTAAAATGCCATCCGGAGATCTGTTTCTGTACGGTCCTCAAAGATAGCCTGTAGCTTTAAGAGAATCGCAGGCACTGACCCTGGTCTGCAGTGGTCCAAGCCTCTACTTCTCTCTCAGCAGCACCAGCTAACTGCCCTATTACCACAGCAGCTTTTTGCTTCTCAGTCATTGAGTACATGTCCAGTATACCACATATTTTTCGTTTGAACACTGACAGTGTGCCTGGCTCGCCGCTGTACTGAGGGAGCCACTTCGCTCCTGGCATGTATGGGAGCGTTAGGGGCATGAGCGGGACCACAGGACCTGGTGAGGGGCCCACATTTCCATCCTGCGCTACAACGCCAAGCGGTAAGTCATTGGGGCCACCGGCTGGGGCCGCGCTGTCTGCCGGTTGTTGCGACATGTTGGCGCCCCTCTGTTTGATCGGAGCCTACCTTTTCCAAAGGCTGCAGCTCTCCAGACACAGCGGTGCAGACAGGACCTTAGTCGCTGGCGCTCTGATGTCAGAGCGTTCACTTCCGCTTTCACAGGACCTGCTGCTGCGTCAGCCTTGGGGGCGGGGCTAGGGAACAGCGCGCTCTTTCAGGTACGCCCACAAATGCACGCCCACCTTCTTCACCAGCGCCCCAGGGTGCAAATATGGCGGCAAAGATGGCGGTATATGGCGCCAAAAATGACAATAAGCAAACAGTCTTTTTCTGCACAAAACAGTTCAATAGGCAACACAGGACTCACAATTTTGCAAGCTTCGGATCCTGTTCGTGACGCCAGATAGATGAGTCGCACTAAGTACCAGGGCTATGGGGTACTCGGCACCGAGCCCATGAAAGTCTATGGGGTTTGTCACTGGCAGCAGGACTCGGTCCGTGGCCCTGGGCGATCATACAATGGGGGATATTTACAGGGGAATTGTAGATTAGTTAGTTCGTGACGCCACCTGTGGTATCTGATCAATTGGACCAGCGCTGCTATATGGATCTTCACAGGGGATGTTATGGGGCAGCTGGATGGTAGGTCTCCCACAGGTGAGACTGGTCCCTGGAAGTCTATGGTGGTGCAGAGTGTAGGTAATAAAGCAGTCTCACACAAGGCAATCTCTTTCCATACCTTTACTTGCAGATGTTTCAGGCAGGTCCCGGGGAGCTGGTCGGGGTAGAGAATGCACATTCGGGATAACCGCTGAGCAGGTTAGAGGCCTCCTTTACTTCATATGTATGTGAGTCCAAACTTGCATGAAGCGAAGTTAACTCTGTTAATCTCCAGCTTTTCTTTAATAGCTGCCAAGCCCGGCTGACATTGTGGTAGAGCCTTCTATGTCTCTGGTTATCAGATGTTGAGAGAACTAAGTCCTTACTTTTGTCGTGCACTTGACTCAAAGTCCCCGTTCTCCCTGACTCCGTTTACGTATCAGCACTTAGGGCTACCTTCTGCGACTTGTAGTCCAGAAAGCCTCCGGTTTTCTTGTTACTAGGCGTGAAGCGCTAGCAACGCCTCGGACCCCGGTGTCCGGTGAATTAGTGCAGGTAATCCGGTACCTGAAGCACTTATCTCTGTCCTTCTCCACTGCGCCCTTCGCCCTGCTCTCGCTCTTAACATAAGCACTTGTAGCTTTGATGGAAATGTCAGCTTTCTCCAGAGCTCACTGAACAGCTCTCAGTATCCTCCAAGTCCAGACTGGACTGAAAAGACTGAACTACACTGTACTAAGACAGGAAGCTGACTCGACTCTGACTGAACTGATCTGTCCGAAGACAGGAAACAGACTGACTGACTGCTACGTGTCACTCCCTTTTATACCCCTGATGGGTGTGTCTGAAAGTGTGAGTGACGTGAATGGATATCAAGCTTTTGCGGTTACCTTCCTGTGCATTTTCCTGGATTATGTGTGCCTGACATAGCTGGGCCACACACATGCAAGAAACTTACGAATTGCGAGCCCACTCCAGGTATCTCTCCACCCCTTCGTTCTTCTTCTGGGAGCACCTCTTCAGCTTCAGATTCCTGTTATACAAAAAAATATAGATATTTAGATATATATATATATATATATATATAATATATATATACATTGTGAGACAGTGAGAGTATGTGTATTGAATGGGGTGTATATTTCACCTAGCTACTTTACTGACTGGTATAAGGGAGTGTGTGTGTAGACCTAGTGGTAGAGAAAGGTCACTACACCTTACATTCAGTACACACTTGCAGCTCAGGCCTGAAATCACTCAGGTGTTAATTAGGAGACCAGAAGTAGGTGTATTGGAACACAGTCAGGGAGCTCGCTTAGTCTGGACAAGGAGTCTAGGCACAAGAAGCAGTCTCCAGGAGTTTGAGCTATCTCAGTCTGGGTGCTCGATGTACCCCGGACACAGGAGTAGTCTCAGTGAGAATCCGTGCGAATAGCGGCTGAATAGGAGGGGAGCTCTCTCAAGTCTGGACATTGAAGGTGCCTTCAGACACAAGGAGGAGACTTTGTGAAACTCCACGCTGGTAACTACTGAACATATGTGTTGTTTTGGGCACAGACTGGTAGAGTCTGGACCCGGATAGAAAGGGAAATCTATCTAAGTGTAATTAGTGGCTCGACAAGCCCAGGTCTTATGTTTATGATTTGTTTTATCTGTTTGCTGTGGACTTTAATAAAGCTGGTAGCGGCCAGTTTTTACCAGAACTGCTGTCTCTGTATGAACTGTTTCTATGCCATTCTGTCTACCCGGACGGCGATCCCAGAGCTATATCCCCTGGAAATGTTACAATTGGCGGAGAATGCTGGGGCAGCACAGTGGCTGATACAAATGGTGCTGGAATGTGCATGCAGCACAGTGGCTTAGAGACAGCAATAAAGGTGAAGTCTGTTGAAATAGCAGCAGAGAAAAAAAAAAAAGTGTGTCAAGAGAAACGTCTATTGGAGCAGTCTTAAAGAGACAGTAGCCCTAATAGAGTTTGCAAAAGAGAAAAAAAAAAAAAAAGGTGTGTCTGCACAGCAAAGCCGAACTTGTTGTGGAAAAGACTGTGGAGTGTGCAGCAGCAAAGAGAAACGTCTATTGGAGCAGTCTTAAAGAGACAGTGGCCCTAATAGAGTTTGCAGAGAAAAAAAAAAAAAAGTGTCTGCACAGCAAGGCTGAATTTTTTGTGGAAAAGACTGTGGAGTGTGTATGTCTTGAGTGAAGACTGCAGTTGTTGAGACAGAGAAGTCTGACAGCATGGATGACAGCATGGAGGCGCTGTTTGAACAAATGGCGCAAGTTAATGTGCAACATAAGACTGCCGTGGTTGAGACAGATAAGTCCGGCAGTATGGAGGAGCTCATTGAGTACTGGTCCAGGCCCAGCGGAGCATGCAGCAGAGCATGGAGCAGCAGCGCCTGCAGCACCAGCAGCGCATGCAGCAGGCCCAGCAGCAATTCCTGCAGCAGCAGCAGGAGAATAACCGGTTATTTGTTGAGCAGATGGCAGCACAAAAAAAGGATTTCGGTGCCGCGTCCCGAAGTGATGTGGCAAAGTCACCTGCATTGTCCGCTGTAAATAAGGCGGTAAGACGGTCCCTGAAAAAGATGACACCTCGTGATGATGTGGAGGTATATCTCACTAGCTTTGAGAGACTGGCAGAGAAGGAGAATCTGCCCCTATCTGAGTGGGCCATGATGGTCGCACCCTATCTGATTGGAGAACCCCAAATAGCCTATGCTGACCTGAGCGAGCAGGACAGCCAAGACTATGCCAAGTGAAAGCGGAGATTCTTACCCGGCTGGGTGTTACGGTGACAGCCCGTGCCAGGGGAGTTCATGACTGGAGATGCAGTTGGGAGTCTGCAGTAAGCAAACCTGATTATGGAGTTGAAAAGGTGATAGTGAACCGCTACACCCGAGCATGTCCTCCTGAGGTACAGCCAGAGGTCGGACAAGGAGACCACCAGGACGCCAATCGTCTGGTCAGCCTGATGGAGAAGGCCTTCGCCAGCAAAGACTGTCTCCGTGACCAGCCGTCTGAGAGGTCGTCACTTCAGAGTTCCCGGACGCTGAACTCTCGCGGTAAGAGCGTTCCAGCTGTTGGGGACAGGGGTATGCTGATAAGCGGGTTCAGGCCCGAGGGAACATATGGGTGGGAGAGTGTGATGGACAGTGTTGGAGATGTCGTGAAATTGCAGCCAACTGTCCAATAGAGGGGGAGCCTATGTGTTGTGATGTTGGCGGATCCCTCTCTCCCTGCGCAGAGCCTGTGTGTGTGTCCACCTCAGCCGAAGAGACTGGACCACAGGTGTTCCCGGTGGTTGTGGGTGACTGTCCAGCACAGGCCCTCTTGGACTCAGAGAGTCCAGTGACTTCCGTATGTGACAGCCTGATTGATAGGGACTTCATCCCTGATAAGCACCTGAGTATGGTGTGCATCCATGGAGACACCAAAGTCTACCCAGAGACTGCCGTGGACTTGGTCCCCAAACTCGGGGAGGTTTCATATGAAGTGGGGGTAGTGAAGAACCTGGTGCACCCCGTCATATTGGGTAATGACTTTCCCCGATCTAAGGGTCTCTGGGGAAAAAATGTTTCTGATGGACAGTGTGATGAAGCTCCTATTGAGGGTGCGCAGTCCCGAGGGCGGAACACAATGCTAGTGGGCCGTTAAACTTATGTGATGATGATAATGATAATGATGATGATGATGATGATGATCATGATAATGATGATGACCATGATAATGATGATGATGATAATGATAATGATGATGATGATGATGATCATGATAATGATGATGACCATGATAATGATGCTGATGCTGATAATGATAGTGATGATGATCATGATAGTGATGATGATACTGATCATAGTCATGATAATGATATTGATAATAATGATGACTGTGATAGTGATGAAATTCCTTTGCAGGTGATGTTGGGAGACGAGGATGGTGGTTCTCGGGAACCGAGTGTCCCTGACTTACCTGTGTCCTGTGACAATTTTGAGAGTGAGCAGTGGCGAGACCCCTCTCTTAGGACGGCACAGGAAAATATGATTGTTCTAAATGAGGTTTCCCAGGAGCCTGGCTCTGAGGAGAGGTTTCCTCATGCTGCCATGGACAATAGCCTTTTGTATAGGGACACTGAAGTCCAGGGAGAGGTCGTGAGTCAGCTCCTAGTACCTGAGCTATATAGAAGTATAGTGCTGGGGTTGTCACATAGTCACATACTTGAGGGACCAGATGGTGAAGTTAATGTTGTGGATGACATGTTAACTAAGGTTCCAGATCAGGATGTGAATGAGAATGAATTGTATACTCCTGAAAGTGAGCAGGATGAGAATAGAATGAATTGTATAACCCTGAAAGTGACCCGGATGTGGCTGAGAAAAAGGGGTCAGGCAGGGATATTGGGAGTGATGGTGAGTCATCTGATGACAATAAAGCAACCAGTGCAAATGAGGAAGGCATGGTAGCAGAGGAGGTTGAGAGTCCTGAGAAGAAAGCTGATACTGACCTTACAGCCAGACAGAAGATGGCATCTGAAGATGTTTTACAGTTGGCCGGTTCCCTGGCGAGACTAAGGTGAAAGGAGGAGAGCTGAGCTTTAAAGGCAGGACTCTGAAACTGAACACAGCACAAGTGGATGCTGTTGAAGATGAGAAGTTGTCGGTGTGCGGTGTGGATCTGCATCATGCCAAGGACTCTGAAGGTGATGCTGCAGAGGTGGAAAAAGCCATAGAAGTGGTAGACACCAAACCAGATGCCTCATCAGAAGCTGAGGTCTCAAGTGAAGCTGTGAGGAACAAGACTGAAGATATGGGGACTGACTCTGTCCAGGAATCTGTTTCTGCCGAAGACAGTGGCGTGGACGGGTTGCGGTTCGGATCAGTAGCTGCAACTCGTGAAGCTCAGGCTGGAAGTTCGGCGCCCGGAGCCCCAGCGGTGTTCCCGAGTGACACCAAGGATCTGGATAAGTCACAAGATGAGATTTTGAGACATCAGGCTGGCGTTGGTGAGCTCAAGCGCACTTTCATGGAGTCTACATCGGAGCCACGTCCCAACAAATGGGAAAAGCGGTGTGTCACTCCGTTGCCGCTGCAGACACACGGGAGCTCAGATGGGATGCAGAACGTGGTGGAAGAGAAGAATCCGGCGGTTTCTGAGTATACAGATGCAGCTATCAAGGAGAACTTGAGAGCTGGAATAAATGGAGATATTGGAGACCATAATGATGTGTCTGAAGAAGTAGAATGTAAGACTGACGGTAGGGCTTCTGAGCATGTTCTACCAGAAGAGCCTGTACAAGAAGAGGATGAATTATGTGTACCGAAAAAGAAAAACGATCAGCTTCCTCTACAGTGCCAATTGTGGGAACAGTGTGGCTCAAAATGGTCAGAGACCATGGCAGAGGTGCTTAAGTTCTGTGAAATAGAATTTATGAACCAACTGATATTTAAGAAAGTAGATGTGCTAAAAAAGGTTCAGGGGGAATTAGAGAAAGGTGAAAAAACCCCTATACCTCCTGTGACAGTTGGTGACACAGGGTCAGTGCCCCAAAAACAGGAGGTACGAGAGTTTCTGTGGAAGAATCAGCAGAGGTGTTCTGACGTGCCTGGTCGTACTTCTCTGGCCAGGCACTATATCGAAACTGAGCCCGGCCCTAAGGTCAAGATGAAACCGTGCAGGATACCCGAGGCCCGCAGAGAGCATAGGCCTGGGAGGGTACAGGGTAGTACGGATGCTTCAGATGAAGAGAAAGCTGATGTTGGCTATGACTCAGGTGAAGATACAAATGACAGTGGTGAAGATGAAGCTGATGAGGGCCATGACTGGTCCAGAGTTCACTGTCTCTGTTGGATTGTTAACCAGCCCTCCGGTCTGGATGACCAGCCCTCCGGTCTGGAGAAGAGGGGGGGGATATGTGAGACAGTGAGAGTATGTGTATTGAATGGGGTGTATATTTCACCTAGCTACTTTACTGACTGGTATAAGGGAGGTGTGTGGCTTTGTAGACCTATGGTAGAGAAAGGTCACTACACCTTACATTCAGTACACACTTGCAGCTCAGGCCTGAAATCACTCAGGTGTTAATTAGGAGACCAGAAGTAGGTGTATTGGAACACAGTCAGGGAGCTCGCTTAGTCTGGACAAGGAGTCTAGGCACAAGAAGCAGTCTCCAGGAGTTTGAGCTATCTCAGTCTGGGTGCTCGATGTACCCCGGACACAGGAGTAGTCTCAGTGAGAATCCGTGCGAATAGCGGCTGAATAGGAGGGGAGCTCTCTCAAGTCTGGACATTGAAGGTGCCTTCAGACACAAGGAGGAGACTTTGTGAAACTCCACGCTGGTAACTACTGAACATATGTGTTGTTTTGGGCACAGACTGGTAGAGTCTGGACCCGGATAGAAAGGGAAATCTATCTAAGTGTAATTAGTGGCTCGACAAGCCCAGGTCTTATGTTTATGATTTGTTTTATCTGTTTGCTGTGGACTTTAATAAAGCTGGTTGCGGCCAGTTTTTACCAGAACTGCTGTCTCTGAATGAACTGTTTCTATGCCATTCTGTCTACCCGGACGGCGATCCCAGAGCTATATACCCTGGAAATGTTACAATATATACTGTGAGACAGTGAAGGGGTGCGTACTGGACGGGGTGTATATCTCGCCCAGGTTTCTTAGCTGGGTCGCATAAGGAATATAGGAGTGAAGGTAGGATGGCAGTACGACGTTCACTCCAATCCCCATCCAGTACAGGCTTGCAGCTCAACCCTGAGTACACACAGCTGCCTAATTAAGCAGCCTTAAAGAGACAGTAGCCCTAATAGTGTCTGCACAGATATGGAAGATAGTGAAGGGGTGCGTACTGGATGGGGTGGATATCTCGCCCAGGTTTCTTAGCTGGGTCGCATAAGGAATATAGGAGTGAAGGTAGGATGGCAGTACGACGTTCACTCCACTCCCCATCCAGTACAGGCTTGCAGCTCAACCCTGAGTGCACACAGCTGCCTAATTAAGCAGCCAGAAATAGGTGGTAGAGTTACACAGACAGAGCTCTCAGTCTGAATCTGGCTTCAGACGCTGCTGGAGTCTCCTGCAAGCCAATCTCTGGTAATTATAAATTTGAGTTGTTGTGGCCAGGCTGCTAGAGCCTAGACCACAGTAGTGAGGTAACTGACTGTGTTTAGCTAGCAGCCTGACAGGCTTAGGATTTTATTTTATGGTTTGATTTATGTATATTGCTGTGGACTTTCAATAAAACTGGTTGCGGCCAGTTTACACCAGTACTGTTGTCTGTGATTGGACTCTTTATGCCACTCCGTCTACCCGAGACAGCGATCCCAGAGCTATATACCCCCTGAACTGGTTACAATACACACACACATTTACAGGGGGGCTTATGTGACCATCAAAATAATACACAGGGCATCATAACTTTCTAGGGGTAAAATCTGGTCACTGTTTTCTAGGGATCTTGCACAGGGCATTAACATTTTCTAGGGGGCCATTTTACCATGTAGAGGGCACAAATATGGGTGTAGACAAAATGAAGCACTGCCATTGTGTCAAATAGCCTATACACTAGGATGACATGCTCAGAGATGGCATATCAGAGATGGATTGTGAAATACCTAAATACATTAAAAAAAAAAAAAAATACCTCTAAGCGCTGACGACGTGAGGGAGGGACATGTCCTAACTCTGCTGGGCGTCTGCTGGCAGCTGCTGGGCATCGTCTGCTGCTGGTGGCTGCTGGGCGGCGTCTGCTGCTGGGCAGCGGCTGCTGCTGGCCTCTGCTGGGCGGTGGCTGCTGCTGGCCTCTGCTGGGCGTCAAAGGCTGCTGGCCTCTTCTGGGCATTGGCTGCTGCTGGCCGGTGGCTGCTGACCTCTGCTGGGCGGCAAATGCAGCTGGCCTCTGCTTGGCGGTGGCTGCTGGCCTCTGCTGGGTGGCAAATGCTGCTGGCCTCTGCTGGACAGCTGCTGGCAACTGCTGGCTAATGGCCGTCTGCTGGCTGATGGTCGGCTGCTGGCTGATGGGCGGCTGATGCCAACTGCTGGGTGGCTGATGGCTGCTGGGTGGCTGATGGCTGCTGGGCGGATGGCTGTTGCCTTGTTCCTCTGCGGCTGGCTCCTCTTTGTTTGGCAGGCTGCATGGTAATGGCTCAGGGCCCCACTGGCATGGTTTACATATGTTTGCTGGGGGCTGGTCAAATCTGAGCATGCTCAGATGTAAAAACTGGATCCGGCCACCGGATCCTTCTTTTTCCGGATCCTTCTTTTTCCGGATCCGGCGCATTGCGGAGTCCATACACTTCCATTGTAGCAAAAAACCATTGTAGCCGGCGTTTCCGGCTTTTTCACTGCAGACAAAAAACGTTACTGTAGCCGTGTTTTCCAGACGCCGGAATGAAAATTTTCGTCGGATCCGGCAAAAAACGGAAGAACCGCAAGGCCATGGGGCGCGATACGGCGCTAATACAAGTCAATGGGAAAAAAACGGATCCGGCGTTAGATTTCGCCGATTCTGGTTTTTCAAAAAATAGTCAAATCACGCCTGACGCCAAGAAACTGATGTGTGAAAGTAGCCTAACTCTGCTTTCCGAACCATAGCATCATAAAGACCTCCACTGTCTTGAGAAACCTTAACCTTGTCTGTCCCAGACAACCCAGTAACTAAAGGAACAAATAAACAAGAAACAAAATTATGTTTACCAAATACCCTTATTATTATTTATTATTATTACAACTTCATGCATGTTTTGCAATATATTTTTTATTTTGTTTTATTTTAGGATATTTGTTTCTTGTTTTTTGTTTTCTCTGTTTAATGGTCATGTGTTTGATATGCATTTACATTTTGCATACACATCAACTTACTTTTTCAGTTCAGACCCAGTTTTTCATTTTTTTCTTTTCCAGTAACTAAAGGGCTGACAGTAAAATTGACAGCATTCCTTGGATTATTCATAAAATCCACAAAACTCTGAAATAATACTGCATACCTGGCAGTGATTGCACTGCAGGTATTGGCTTTCTTGGGGCTAGATCAAACATAAGAAAATTGCTCTCACCTGTAGATATTGATGCCTCTGGCGCGGCACGCAGAACCTGACTCCCTTGCTCATTGCTTCGTTTGTCCACTGAGCCCGCTTGTGCCAATTATCCAACAGGTGAAGATGACTGATGGCCATTGTTCCTCTTGGTTTTCTGTATCCCCAGAGTTGAATATCACCTGCTCTGCATCTTGTTTCTCCGGTACTCTTTTCTCACAGACTATCATCCAGCACAGATTCCTCTTTTCCTGCTTTGTAGCCTGGGTCTCAGCCACAACATCCACATCCTGGACTTCAGTAGTTAAATCTGTTGGTATATGCAACAGATTATGACTTAAAGTTATTATAAGTAAAAGGAGGACTTTATGCTGACCTGACAGTAGATGGCGATGTTGTGTAACGTTTCCTTCAGTTTAATGTATTGTATAAGAAATAGTCTCACTTGTAGTTTCACTTTCGTTTTGTTCCTGTTTCCTGATGCAATGCTGAAATGACTGTGCATTATTATTTTACCTCATGTTGTTAGAAGTAAAAGCTTGTTACCCCATGCAGCCTGCTCTGTGAAGTTTTCTACTGCAAAGGTGTGGATTCAGAAGCTGTGCAACAGGTTATGAGCCCAGTCACCCCAGACCCAGTCACTCCAGACACAGCGGGCCCAGATACAGCGTACCCAGACATCCAGACACCAGAGAATCCAGACACCACAGATCCCAAGCACCAAGAATACCAGATACCCAGGACACTGGAACTCTCAGCAAGACCCTGGTGGATGCAGAAGAATTCTTCAGCGCAAGTCTCTCCAAACAAGTAAGATAAGTTAAAAATGACAAGTAAGACAGAGCTAAAACTCACAGTAGCTAAACTGAATGATGAGAACTATCAGCTATGAAAGTTCAAAGTAGAGATGTTATTGTCTAAAGATGATTTATGGGAAGTAATTGTTACAGAAAAAAACAGATCAAGATAATCAGACATGGGATGAAAAGAATAGACAAGCGAGAGCCACCATTAGCTTATTAGTGGATGATGCTCAATTAATACATATAAGAAATGAAGAAACAGTGAAAGGAATGTGGGAAGAATTAAGAAAGCTATATGAGAGACCCAGCTTAAATCACAAGTTATTTTTAGTAAGAAAGCTTTACATTATGAGACTAAGTGCAGACAGTGACTTGCAGAAGCATATATTCTCAATGATAGAAGTGATATCACAGCTAAGATCTATTGGTGAAGCTATTAAAGAAAGTCATATAGCAGCTATATTGTTGTGCAGTTTACCAGATTGGTATACAGCCTTGATAAATGCCCTAGAGACAAGACCTGAAACAGACATTACATTACAGTTTGTGAAGACAAGACTCATAGATGAATATCAGAGAAGAAAAGAACAAAGCAATGATTCTTCTACTGAAAATGAAAGTGAAAACGCTCTTAAAGCTACAGAATTTAAAAAACCCTATAATAAAGAGACAAGAGAATGTTTTAGATGTAAGAAAAAAGGTCATTTAAAGAAAGACTGTACCATATGGAAAGCAGAACAACAAAAATTACAACATAAAAAGCATACACAGAAAGTAAAAAAACACAATTTCCGATTCATGTGAGAATAATTGGTATGGCACATTCAAAATAACAGACAAGAAGTCATCATTTGGTTGGTTTATTGATTCAGGAGCAACGAGTCATATGACAAGTGACAAGAATTTCTTTACTGATCTTGATTTAGATAAGAAAGAAGCAATTTATCTTGCAGATGGACGCAAAATAACCGCAGAAGGTATCGGACAAGGTATGCTAACTTGTTCAAACAAGTTCGGACAAGATTCAAAGATACTTGTACAAGATGTGTTGTATGTTCCAAAATTGGAAGGCGGATTATTATCTGTGAAAGATTTAACAGCAAAAGGACTTACAGTAAAATTCAAAGATAATGAGTGTGCAATTATTGCAGGAAACAAGATGATAACCAAAGTCAAGGCAGATGAACAATTATATCATTTTGACAAACCAAAGGAACAGATGAAGGTATGTACACATGATCACAAAATCTGTATTCACATGTGGCATAGACATCTAGGACATAGACACCCGGACAGTATAAGGCAGTGTTTCTCAACTCCAGTCCTCAGGACCCACCAACAGGTCATGTTTTCAGGATTTCCTTAGTATTGCACAAGTGATAATTTTATCACCTGCTCAAGCATTAATTCCATCACCTTTGCAATACTAAGGAAATCCTGAAAACATGACCTGTTGGTGTGTCCTGAGGACTGGAGTTGAGAAACACTGGTATAAGGGAACTTCAGAGAAAAGAATTGACAAAAGATTTAAAGATATCAGATTGCTCAATTACCATAAGATGTGAATGTTGTATAAAATCCAAAGCCACAAGGATATCTATTCCAAAAGAAAGTGAGATGAAAAGCGAAAGACCACTTGATTTGGTGCATCCTGACGTATGTGGACCCATGAAAGTGACTACATCAGGAGGCAAAACAATAGTGACATAACTGAAGAAATATCTGATGAGAAAGAAGTAGAAATAATTGAAGAACAAAATACTGAAAGTGAAGAATCACAACTACAAACAGACACAGAACCAAGACATTCAATAAGAGAGAACAAAGGAAAACCACCAAAACTCCTCTCATACAAGGCAAGTACAAGTAAAATGTATGAATCTATCTCTTGGGAAGACATAGCTCGACTTACAGAAGAAGAAGACTATGATGAAACATTTGCTCCAGTTGTCAAACACACTACAATAAGAACTTTACTTACAGTTGCAGCAGTGGAACAGATGGAACTAAGATATCTGGATGTAAAGACAGCTTTTTTGAATGGAGATTTAACAGAAGACATTTACATGGAACAACCTCCAGGATTCAAAGATGAAAGAAATCCAAACACATTTTGTAAACTACAGAAAAGCATATATGGTTTAAAACAAGCAGCTAAAGCGTGGAATGACAAAATCACGGAAGTACTAACAAATGAAAAATTTCAAAGAAGCAAAGCTGATCCATGCTTGTACACAAAAAGGATGAGTAATAGATGGATTTATGTACTTATATATGTAGACGACATTTTGAATTGTTTTAAACAAGAAAGGGATAAAGAAAACATTCTAAAAACCCTGAAACAACATTTTGCATTAAAGACTTATGAAATGTAAAACAGTACCTAGGAATACAGATAGAAAGACAAGAAGTACTGTGGTTAAGACAATTGTGGACAGAATTAGGATAACCACAGTTGGAACCAACAAAACTAAAAGAGGACAATCAAGGATGTCTTGTTCTTGCTCAGATGGAAAGAGTCAATCCAAGAACCAAGCATATTGATGTGAAATATCATTTCTTGAGAGAACATCAGGATCAAGGAGTCTTGAAGTTGGAGTATTGCCCTACTGAAGAAATGACAGCAGACATTTTCAAGAAGGCGTTGAATGCTGATAAACATCAGAGACTAATAAAAAAGTTGGGTTTGATTGAATAAGTCCTTACTGTTGAGAAAGGGTGTTTGTATATGCAACAGACTGCAAAGGTGTGGATTCAGAAGCTGTGCAACAAAATCTTCAGTTTGAGATAACAGGAGGTTCTTTAGCCACTCCTCTCCACTCCTCCCTGCATGCTCTGCCACAAGCCTGAGGAGATGATCCATGGACCGAGGTACAGCTGTTTCTTCAAAATACCGGCTGCTGTGTGTCCGGTGATAGGAATGCAGGGCTTAAAAAGTCTATTCTGCATTGCTCCGAAATCTGTCCAACCCAATCATTCTCCTGTCGCTCATTTCTGTCTGGCACCTGAAGACTAAGGCTAGTTTCACACTAGCGTTCGGCAAGGCTGTGGAGGACTTCGTACTTCCTCCCTCAAACCCCGCCCACTTCCTTTCAGAGTCGCCTACCTCTGCATGCGTCCTATATTTAACATTTGGTACGCAGGCCATGCGGATGTATGCGGATGCCTCCGCATGCATCGTTTTGACGCTGCGCCGACTGCAACAAAATGCAACATGTTGCATTCGATGCAGTTCCGCACAGCGTCAAAGCGACGCATGCGTCGGCATCCGCATGGCATGCGTACCCAATGTTAAAGATTGGGTATGCAGATGCATGCAGATTTAGGTGGTGCTGAAAAGAGGAGGTGCGGCAGTGGGTGGGGCTTGACGGAGGAAGTACGCAGCCCTCCCAGCTCTGCCGAATGCTAGTGTGAAACTAGCCTAAGAAACCAATCTGCAAAAGGTAAGTACCATTAGTCATTACATAAAAAAGGAAGGGGGAGGAGAAGGAATAGAAGCCCACTACTGAGAGAACTAACGGGACATATCAAGACTAAACCCTAAGTAGACTAGGCTTTAGTAAACGGGGAGTTGATGCCGCAATCCCATGAAGCCCCCATGCTATTTGCTCTAAAGGGGTGCTTGGACATTCTCTTTCTGCGGTCACTGAATTATTTGGAAGGTGTCCTAAGAGTAGGGGAACTGTTAACACCTGCTCTGAATATTCTGGTCCAAGCTTCCTTCTCCTGACTCCGCAGTCCTCTGTGATGGTCCATATGGGGTTTTGCAAGTTGCCTGGCATGGATCAATTATAAATAGCAGAAGGTGTGGTAACTAGTGATGAGCGATTAACGTAATATTCGCAATCACTATACTCGTAACGAGTACTTTGTAAAATTGAATATTCGTTCCAATAGCTAGTACAATGCAAGTCAATAGGAAATGCAAGTAATTTTCTGCTGGACCCTACAAAGGGTCTGGGGGCCTGTGGAAAAGGCTGGAATGAATGGGAAAGTGATGAAACTGAATGGGAAGAGCCTGGAGACTATGCCTGCATGCATTTCTGTCTCGCATATTGTTTCTGGGAAGAAGTTTGCCGCAGTATTGCGCCACTTTTACGGATGTACAAGAACAACTACCAAACCTAACCTAAATTGCATTTAACATACCAAAAATGTTAAGAAACAGTTTTTCCTGCATAATCAATTGTATATAAGGCTAAATAAGAGAAACAAAACATATCCCTTTTACATTTGTTCACACGTACTGTTGTGTTTTTTTTTGCCTTTTGCAATTTGGAGGGCCCTGACATATATTTTGTACAGTAGGTCACTCTGTCATACATCATTTTTAGTTAGCTACTCCCCAAACTTTACAAGGCCAGTTACAACGTAGATATGTTGATCTTTGACCTGAGAGGCCTCAGGTGGCCCTGTAACATGTGTTTTTTGAGGGACTGCTGTTACTTATATATTTGGGTGGTCCCTCCCTCATTGACACTCAGATAGTGGAATGCACATTCCACAGCAGTTTACAATGTGTCTATTGGTAGCTTTGGGCTTCACCCTCCGCTCCCCTCCTTCCTCCACCTCCATGTGTTTCTGCTGCTCTAAATTCAAATGTTCAGAGGGCCTACAGTAGGCAGGAAACCAGAGTTTGGTTAGGGCCCAGAGGGGGTTCTGTAACATACGTTTTAGAGGGACGGCTCTTACTTAGACATTTGGGCGGTCCCTCCCTCATTGACACTCAGTGGAATACATAGTCCATAGCAGTTTACAATGTGCCCATTGTAGTGTTGGGCTTCACCCTCCTCCTCCCCCCTTCCTCCACTTCCATGTGATTCTGAAGCCCTAAATTTAAATGTTCAGGGTTCCTGCAGTAGGCAGGAAACCTGAGTTTAGTGAGAGCCCTCATGTGGCCCTGTAACATACAATTGGAAGTGCCCTCCACAAATTTTGGAGGGCCCTCTTGTGTACATTTGAGAGTGCCCTCACTTATTCATATTGTACGTTCCTCACTCTATTATTTAACTCATTTAAGGGCAGAGACTACATGGAAAAAGGGCAAGAGACATGGAGTATCAGAAGGCAGCAGTGAGTGCGGCCTGCGATCCTCAGGTTTGTGTGAACTCTGTGAACAGGAAAAATAAGTCTGCACTAATCAACTGGATGACGAGCTCAATTATATCTCTTGGGCAAGTCAATGGACAAAGGATATATGGTGCCCCCCCCTCCAGGATGGTTTGGAGTATTGACAATATTCATCAGATTATATCGGAAGAGAAGACTTCTTGATACTGACCTACTTGGTCGAGTGCAGAATGTGCGCCATATTCTTACTTGACAAATATTATCTATGCTGGATGACTGTAGTAGTTGTGGGCCTCCTTTCAAGTTTTCAGATGGCTATCACTCGGTCATCAACAGTCAGTGTACAAATCTTTTGAATATGTATCCCCTATCTCAGTCACAATGTTGCTCAACCCATCAATGTTTTTTTGACAGATAGGGTGACTGACTGTAGATTTCTATTGAATATGTATCCCCTTTCTCAGTCACAATGTGGGACAACTTGTCACAAGGGCCTCCAATGACAAATATTAGTTTGTTAGGACCACTCTGCATTCAAGATTTGTCCACTGCACAGTGGTTTGCAAAAATTAACCCTATGGTGCTGAGTCATGGTTGACACAGGAAGCCACTATCCCAAGGGCCTCCAATCACAAATAGTAGTTAGGCTGGAGTAGGAATACTGTCCAGGTTTGTCCACTGCACAATGTGCATAGGGTTTGTAAAAATTAGCCCTATGGGCTGGGCCATGGTTGACACTGGAAGCCACCATCCCAAGGGCCTCCAATCACAAATAGTAGTTAGGCTGGAGTAGGAATTCTGTCTTGGTTTGTCCACTGCACAATGTGCATAGGGTTTTTTATGGGAAGGGGTTGGCGTTCACAGCAGTTGCATGAATCAGCATTTTTGGTGAATTTAGGTTGGCTTGCTGTCATCAGGATGGATAGCAAACTGTGGAGATATCCAGTCCATGTTGAATATAATCAGAGAAAGTCTGCATTTTCCGTGGAGAGGTGTGGGCACCTATCAATGATGATTGGCCCCGTCGGAACTGAAAATACGCTTTGACATCACACTAGCACCTGGGCAGTTCTGCACCTCCAAGGCGTATAAGGAGAGGTCGGGCCAAGTATTCAGCTTGGACACCTAATAGTTAAAGGGAAGTGAAGCATCAAAAATGACACACGGATGGTCACTTAAGTACCCCTTGACCATGTTCTGCAACTTATCCCTCTTGGTATTGTTACAGGCACAGAAAGGCCTTGCTGTTGTGCTGGTTTATTGAAAATTGCCCAATTTGTGCACATTTTCCCCCTACCTCTGTTGGACCTGGTATTCATGTCTCTCCCCATTAACCTTTGGTGTTGAAAACAGCCGCTACCTCTGCCACCAGCATTGTTGAGGGTGATGTTTTCAGCAACTGATCTACAATGGCCCTCTTGAACGATTCCATTGTAAAACTCTTTGGTAACTCCAAAAGGAGAGAAGGAAATTTCTCCTTGTACCTTGGATTGAGAAAGGTGGCCAACCAGTATTTGTTGTTGGATAAAATGTGTATCACGCGAGGGTCTTGCCACAGACACTTACACATGAAACATGTGCCATGTGAACCAAACTGCAAAAAGGCAAAAGTTCTCTGTACCCAACAGTAGAAACAGTACCATTCCTCTTCTCAAGCTGATTCACCTCTTCCTCCTCTCCAGCCCATCAAGGCTGCATAGACATGAAACTTGGGTTGGGTCTCCCCTCTATAGCATTAGGAGTCCGCTCAATAGCACAGAAAAACAAGTCCTCTCCCTCCTCATCTTCCTCCTCATCACCCAATGTTGCCTCAGAATATCGGCTGAGCTAGGTAGTATCACCCATTGTGAAATCTGGCTCCATACCAACATGCTGGGCACTCAAAGCTTCCTCTTTAAGATTATTCAGTGATTGTTTCAAGAGACACAGCAGGGGGATGATTACAGTGATAATAGCCTGATCATCGCTCACTAGGTTGGTGCAGTACTCAAAGTTCTCAAGAACAAATGTCAGCAATCCACACCCTCTTGAGAGTTGTCATGTGTGGTGGCTGACTCTCAGTTTGACGGGCATGTTGAAGCTGGTATTCAGCCACTGCCCTCTGCTGCACACTAATTCTCTCCAACATATGATCGGTTGAGTTCCACCGCGTGGGCAGGTCGCAAATGAGTCGGTAACTTGGCAAATTCAAGTGCTTTTGCAGTGCTGTAAGACCAGCCGAAGCGGTAGAGGAATGGCGGAAATGGGCACTAATATGGCGCACCTTCTCAAGTAGATACGGCAAGGCAGGGTAACTTTTCAGAAATTTCTGAACAACTAGATTCAGCACGTGAGCCATGCATGGCACGTCTACCAGCTTGCCGACCTTTAAAGCCGCCACCAGGTTATGCCCATTATCGCAGACAGCCATACCGGGTTGTAGGTGCAGCAGGGAGAGCCACTGATCGTACTGTTGTTGTAAAGCTTGCCACAGCTCTGAAATTGTTTGGACTACTACTTTGCATAGGGCACTAAATGCCTTTTTAAATGGAATAATGTGGACAGCAGAAGACAGGCTGTGACCACAAAAACAGCGGGGAAAATGGATTGTTGTGTGCTTGGTAGCAGGCAGTAGGCAATGTTTGGACTACTGCTTTGCGTAGGGCACTAACCCAAAAACAGAGGGGAAAATAGACCGGTGCTTTAAAAAAAAGGCAGCTCAAAATGCTAGTACTCTGTGTGCTGGAAAAATATTGCTTTGCCTCAAACAAGAGCTGTTTTAACCCCTTTACCCCTAAGGGTGGTTTGTACGTTAATGACCTGGCCAATTTTTACAATTCTGACCACTGTCCCTTTATGAGGTAGTAGCTCTGGAACGCTTCCATGGATCCTGGTGATTCTGACAAGGTTTTCTCAAGACATATTGTACTTCATGATAGTGGTAAATATTTCTTTGATATAACTTGCGTTTATTTGTGAAAAAAAATGGAAATTTGGCAAAAATTTTGAAAATTTCTCAATTTTTCAACTTTGAATTTTCATGCCCGTAACTCTCAGATACATTTCACACAAAGTACTTAATAATTAACATTTCCTACATGTTTACTTTACATCAGCACAATTTTGGAACCAAAATTTTTTTTTGTTACGAAGTTATAAGGGTTAAAAGTTAACCAGCGATTTCTCATTTTTACAACACTATTTTTTTGGGGACCACATCACATTTGAAGTCACTTTGAGGGGTCTATATGATAGAAAATACCCAAAAGTGATACCATTCTAAAAACTGCAACCCTCATGGTGCTCAAAACCACATTCAAGAAGTTTATTAACCCTTCAGGTGCTTCATCGGAAATTTTTTAATGTTTAAAAAAATTGAACATATAACTTTTTTTCACAAAAAAATTATTTCAGGTCCAATTTTTTTTACTTTCCCCAAGGTGACAGGACAAATTGGACCACAAAAGTTATTGTGCAATTTGTCCTGAGTAGGCTGATACCCCATATGTGGGGGGGAACACTGTTTCAGCGCATGTCAGAGCACAGAAGTGAAGGAGCGCTGTTTGACTTTTTCAACACAAAATTGGCTGGAATTGAGAACGGAGCCATGTCGTGTTTGGAGAGTCCCTGATGTGCCTAAACAGTGGAAACCCCCCAATTCTAACTCCAACCCTAACCCCAACACACCCCTAACCCTAGCCCTGACACTAGCCTTAACCCTAATCCCAACCCTAACCCTAGCCCTAACCCTAATCCAAACCCTAACCCTAGCCCTAACCCTAACCCTAATGGGAAAATGGAAATAAATACTTTTTTTTTTTATTATTTTTCCCTAACTAAGGGAGTGATAAAGGGGGGGGTTCATTTACTATTTATAGCGGGTTTTTAAAGCAGGTTTTTATGTTTGGCTGTTGTCACACGCTAAAAGATGCTTTTTATTGCAAAAAATAGTTTTTGCATCACCACATTTTAAGAGCTATAATTTTTCCATATTTTGGCCACAGAGTCATGTGAGGTGTTGTTTTTTGTGTGACGAGTTGACGTTTTCATTGGTACCATTTTTGGGCACATGACTTTTTTGATCGCTTTTTATTACGATTTTTGGGAGGCAGAATGAATAAAAAACAGCAATTCATGAATTTCTTTTGGGGGGTCCTTTATACCGTTCCACGTGTGGTAAAATTGATAAAGCGGTTTTATTCTTTTGGTCAGTACGATTACAGCAATACCTTATTTATATCTTTTTTTATGTCTTGGCGCTTTTATACAATAAAAACAATTTTATATAAAAGTAATTATTTTTGCATCACTTTATTCTGCGAGCTATAACTTTTTATTTTTTTCGCTGATGACGCTGGATGGAGGCTCGTTTTTTGTGGGTACCATGTTTATATCCATCTTTTTGATCGCGTGTTATTCCACTTTTTGCATGGCGGTATGATGATAAAGCATTGTTTTTTTGCCTTGTTTTTTTTTAAGGGGTTCACTAAAGGGTTTAACTACTGGGACAGGTTTATAGAGCGGGTCGTTATGGACGTGGCAATCCTAAATTTGTGTACTTTTATTGTTTTTTTATTTACATAAAGAAATGAATTTATTGGTGAATTTTTATTTCTTTATTTAGGAATTTTTTTTAATCATTTTTACAGATGTTAATTTTTTTTATACTTTTTACTTAGTTTGCAGAGCACTGTGTCAGATCAGCGATCTGACAGGCAGTGCAGGAGGCTTCTCAGTGCTTGCTCTCAGCAGGCACTGACAAGCCACCTCACTGCAAGACCTCGGAAGGACCCCGCGGCCAACTTGGATCCGGGGGCCTGCAGGGAGGAGACCCTAGAAACAGAGCGATCACATCGCGTTGTTCTGAAGGTCTCAGGAAGCACGCAGAGAGCCCCCTCCCTGCCCGATACTTCCCTATGCCGCCGGAACATTGCGATCATATTTACATCGAAGTGTGTCGGTGGTTAATGTGCCGGGAGCGGTCTGTGTCCACTCCTGGTACTTAGTGCCGGATGACAGCTGAAAATCAGCTGACACCTGGCCGCGATCGGCCTCGCTCCCCCGTGTAGCGCGGCCAATCGCATATGATGTACTATCCCGTCCACGGTCATATGGGCCCGGGTCACCTGGACAGGATAGTACGTCTGATGTCAGATAGGGGTTAAGATGGGCACTGGAAGACCACTTTAACCTCTCCATACCAAATAAACAATCTCTCCCTCCCTGTACTCTAACTTTGATGTGTGTCTTCAGCTCTGAACAGAGCTATTTTTTGGTGGTATTATGGAGCTAGTGACCGGCTTCTTTAAACTGTCCCTGCTCGAGTATATCTCTCTCCCTACTCTACACTGACCTAGTATACACTGCAGGTAGCCCTGAAAAGGGCTTTTGTGTGTTTTCAAGAGGCTTAAAGACTCTCCCTAGCAGCTGAGCAAACTTTCCCAATGCTTGTAGATGCAATGTGTGCAAAATGGCGACGGCAGGGCTTAAATAAACCTTATGACGCTGGGCGGCAATCCAATCACAGTAATGCCACAACCAAGATGTCTGAAGCATTACTGTAATTGGTTAAAAAGCCCAGCATGTTTAGTGACAGCAAAGGAGGCACCAAAATTGCAGCGCAGGACATCCGAATATAGCAAGGCGAGTACACAAATACTCGCAATGTAACGAGTAACCCGAATACCGCACTAACTGTGCGAATAGCGAATAGTAACGAATATACCCACTCATCACTGTTCTCACTAAGCCCTTCATTTTTTCCTTGCCTTATATGTAATGTATATGTATTTTTATTTAGTCTATATATGTAATTCTTTGAATAAACTTTGTAGTAATTTTTTGAAAGGATAGTTACTCATTTTTTTGGTGTTATGTCATAGGCTGAGACTGGGGTATATACATGACAGGAGGCTGAGGCTTTCACCGCTCCATACAGTAAAAAATTCTCCATGTCGGGATGCATTCAGATTCTAATTAGGGGAAGATGAAAGGCGGCAGTGCGGAGAAGATTTCATGTTGATGCCAAGAACAAAGAAGAGCACAAACTCTGCCCACAGAAAAACTTCCTAATGCTGGAACTATCTGTTAGGTTAGGGTCTTTTTTAGAGAAAAAACCCAAGAGTGGACCCTCTGGGTCGTGGCTCCAGAGCTCCCAAGGGCGAGCGGACCAGGCGAGACCACCCATATACAGGGAGTGTTAGGAGCAGGTCCAAGGGAGATGGGCGACTCAGGGCAGAGCAGGAGGGTCTGAGACCACCGGAATGGTAGCGCCGGGGTGGGTACACAAGGATGGACGGTCCCCGAGAAATCTGGACAGACGGAACCAGAGTTGTAGGGAAGATAGAGGAAACACAATAAAGGAGATGCAAAGGGACAGTGCTGGAGATATGAGCACACAACCAATAGACACAGGGAGACACCAGACGGACCGCCACAGCGGAGATGCTGGACGGACAGGAACGGCTGAGAGTCAGAAGTGACAGGCTTGGCTGAAACACAGGACAGTACGGCTGAGACACGGGGCAGGACGACAGGGATACAGGGCAGCACGCCTGAGACAGAGGCAGGCACGACTGAGACACAGGGCAGGCACGGCTGAGACACAGGGCAGGCACGGCTGAGACACAGGGCAGACACGGCTGAGACACAGGCAGGCACGGCTGAGATACAGGGCAGGCATGGCTGAGACACAGGGACGTACAGCAGGGATACAGGGCAGGCACGTGTGGCGCCCCTGAGGGTTCAGTCACCACAGAGGTACTGCATCTCAGCCAGAGATGTGGTATTTCCAACTTTCAGGTAAGGTGGAGACACTACAGCTGGCTCTGGCAACACTGCACCCAACACACATTCGTTAGCTGAGTTCTTATGCCTCAGCTAGCAAAGGGTGTTAGATGATGGGTGGAGCTTGTGGGTCAGAGCAGGAGTTAGAAGGAAGTTAGAAGAGAGTTCCCCCTTGGGGAGGAAGAGAGCAGACGTGTTGAGACAGCTCTCCCATAAGGGAGAGGGGAAGAGATAGAATCGAGTAGCAGGCTCCAGGCCTGAGGAGCTGCTCATAGAGAGAAGGGAAGAAGAGAGGTTCCCTGGAAGGGAAAAGGGATTCTCAGAGAGAGACACGGCTGCGCTGAAAGCTACAGATGGGCTCATTCCAGGACTGGCAGATGCCGGCTGGAAGAATCCAGGTCGCAGAAGGGAACTCGGCCCCTAAACTAGTGGAAGAACTTTATGACTCAGCTAGCAAGCCGACTGCTGTGATAACTTTAGGGATCACAGTCACAACCGCAAGTATCTTCTCCGGGAAGGAATGCTATATAGGATCAAGGAAACGCAGAGATAAGACGTTATCCGACGTTATCCGACAGGATCCGCAGCTTCTAGACTGGGACATTGCTTAGCGAAGGTGCTGGAAGGAAGAAAGGAGTGGGAAATCAGCACAGTGAGATGGCCAGGGAAGGCAATAACTGACAGGGAGCTTTGGACTAGTGTTCTCCATCCACCTGGGAGATGGTTGTACTGCTCACCTGGAGGACGTGGCACCAAGCGGGCACCTGTACTGTGCACACCTGAACTGTGAGTCAAGCTTTGGAAACTGCAATTGACTGTCTCCTCAAGTTCTTCATTCGATGCACACTCCACTCTGCTACATCTCTCAGCACCATTACTTCCAATACCATCTCACTGCCCTGAGACAACAAGCTTCACTTGTGGGAAGCTATTCCAACTCTGCTGCATCACACCATCAGTCTCAGAGGATCTGCACTGCAGCGCAGGTCACCTCTGACCAGACACCACAAGTGGCGTCATGAATACCTTACTACAAACTCTAAATCCCCTGTAAATATATCCCTTTTATTGGATGCCCAGGGCCACGGACCGGATCACTGCCGCTGTGACTCATCCCTTTAATACACCGGCTCGATACCAAGTATCCCACTGTCCTGGCGGGCGATCCACACGACTGAGACACAGGGCAGGCACGGCTGAGATACAGGTCAGGCATGGCTGAGACACAGGGCATGAATGGCTGAGATACAGGGCAGGCACTGCTGAGACACAGGGCAGGCATGGCTGAGACACAGGGCAGTACGGCAGGAATTCAGAGCAGGCACGACTGATGCCCAGGGCAGCACGGCTGAGACACAGGGCAGTACGGCAGGGATTCAGGGCAGGCATGGCTGATACCCAGGGCAGCACGGCTGAGACACAGGGACCTGAGGGAGAGGCAGACACCAGGTGCAAGGACGCTTGGTGCACCAGCCGAAGATCATCAGGCATCTTACCTGTACAGACACTGGCAGAAATACCCGGTGGGCACCGCCATATGGGGGCGGAGCCACCGGGTCACGAACTCCCAGGCACCCTTGCAGCGGAGAGGATGCCACTGCCCCTGCACAAGGCACAGACGCGACGAGACCCGAAGTGGGAGGTCGAGGAGCGGCGTGGGACAGCAGCGGAGATGCGCCGGGAGCGGGGACGCGTAGGTGAGTATCAGCGGCGTCTGTGACAGTACCCCCTCCCTTACTCCCCCTCTTTTTAAGGCTGGTGAAAAATCTCCTCATGATCAGAGGAGCATTAATGTTCTCCCGGGGCTCCCATGATCTCTTCCAATCATTCTGGTGAGCATTGGAAAAATGACGAAGGTAGGATGTTAGTGCTTGATTGACTCACTCCACTTGACCGTTGGACTGTGGATGATAGGCTGAGGAGAAGTCCAGGGTAACCTTCATTAATCTGCAGAGGGCTCTCCAAAAACGGGAGGTGAACTGGACCCCATGGTCCGAGACGATATGTTGTGGAAATCCGTGAAGTCGGAATACATTGTGCAAGAAAATTTTCTCGGGAGCAGAAGGCAGACCAGGCAATGGAACAAAATGGGCCATCTTGGAAAACCGATCTACGACTACCAGGATAACGGAGCAGTTCGAGGATCGAGGCAGATCAGTGATAAAGTCCATGGCAATATAGCTCCAAGGGACGGATGGCACGGGCAGTGGATGCAGGAGTCCAGAGGGTAACTGCCAGGGAATCTTGCTCCTGGCACAGGATGGGCAGGAGGTAGTGAATTCCAAGACGTCTTGGCGGAGCAATGGCCACCAATAATGGCGGGAAATAAGAGAAAGAGTCTTCTTAGCTCCGCCATGGCCAGCAATCTTGGAGGAATGTCCCTAACGCAAGACTTTGACCCTGTCACTCTCTAATACAAAGGTTTTGCCAGGTGGTAGAGTGATAATGTTTAGAGGAGCTACCGTGACAATCCTAGCTGGGTCGATGATATGTGCTCATCCCTCCTCTACGTCTACTGGCTGAAAAGACCTTGACAGGGCATCAGCTTTGATGTTCTTATTACCAGTATGAAAGTGGAGTTCAACGTCAAAATGTCCAAAAGAACAAGGACCACCTGGCTTGCCGAGGGTTGAGCCTTTGGGCCGAACTGGACATAGGCCAAATTCTTTTGGTCGGTGAATATGACGAAAGGGTGAACGGTCCCCTCAAGGAGGTAATGCCATTCCTCTAAAGCCAATTTTATGGCTAGCAGTTCTCGATCCCCAATGGAGTAATTGCGTTTGGGGGAGAGAAGGCTTTAGAGAAGAATCCGCAGGTGACCAACCGTCCGGAGGCGGATCTCTGTAAAAGCACTGCTCCTGCTCCAACAAACGATGCTTCAACCTCGAGGATAAATAGCTTGTTGGCGTCCAGTCGATGAAGCACAGAGGCCGTAGCAAATTCTCGTTTTAGGGTCTGAAAGGCGTTTTCAGCCTCAGAGGGCCACAGTTTGGGGTTGGCTCACTTGCGAACAAGAGCAGAAATCGGCTTAGTCAAGGAGGAGAAATGGGGAATAAACTGCCTATAATAGTTGGCGAAGCCAAGGAAGCGTTGGATGGCCTTTACTCCAAGAGGACGTGGCCAATTGAGGACAGCAGACACCTTCTCAGGATCCATCCTCAGGCCGGAATCTGAGACGATATACCCCAGAAAAGACAGGGAACACTGTTCAAAAATGCACTTCTCCAACTTGGCGAAAAAATGATTCTCTCTTAGACATTGCAAAACTTGACGAACATCCCGTCTGTGGGCTGATAGATCCAGAGAAAAGACGAGGATGTCGTCAAAGTAGACCACAACACTAGAGTAGAGGAGATCCCAAAAAATGTTGTTCACAAATTCCTGGAATACAGCAGGTGCATTGCAAAGGCAGAACGGCATAACCAAATACTCATAGTGCCCGTCACGCGTGTTGAATGCGGTCTTCCACTCATCCCCAGCACGAATTCGGACCAGATTATAGGCCCCACGAAGATCAAGCTTGGTAAACACTCGTGCTCCTCTCAAGCAGTCAAAGAGCTCCGGGATAAGTGGTAACGGGTATTTGTTCGTTACCGTGATGTTATTCAAGCCTCTATAGTCAATACAAGGACGAAGGGAGGTATCTTTCTTCTTTACAAAGAAGAAGCCCGTGCCGGCAGGTGAAGAAGATTTCTGAATAAAGCCTTTAGCCAGGTTCTCCTGAACATACTCCGACATGGCTTGAGTCTCTGTAGGCGAAAGAGGATAGATTCTTCCTCTAGGAGGGACGGCACCAGGGACGAGGTCAATGGGGCAGTCATAGGATTGGTGCGGAGGAAGGCTCTCAGTCTCCTTTTTGTCAAAGATGTCCATGAAGGAACAATAAATGGAGGGCAATGCGGAAGAGACGGAAGGGGAACGGGAAACACCAGCAGCAGACACCACCCCTGGCAGGAATCCCCCCAGTGCAGAACATTACCATTATGCCAGTTCAAAGTGGGCTCGTGGGTTCGCAACCAAGGAAGGCCGAGAAGGATTGGATGAGAGATGCCCGCTAAAACATAAAATGCTTTTCTCTGTGTAAAGCCCCTACCTGAAGCTCTACTATTTGCGTGACCTGGGTAATAATCTCCTCCAAGGGTTTACCATCTACAGAGCAAGGATCAGAGGATTCTCTAATGTCCTCACCGAGACCGAGAATTTAATAACCTCCTCGAGCCTAATAAAATTTCCTGCTGCACCTGAATCCACATAGGCTGTGAATGAAAAACGTCTACCACCAACATGCAGTAGGACAGACAGAGTGAGGGGTAGAGAGGTATCACACACCCTAGGAAGGCCTCTTTTACCTGGCCTAGGCGAAGGAGTTTCCCGGACGTTCTTGACAGGCTCGGAGCAAATGGGACGCACTCCCGCAATAGAAGCAAAGACACCGGGTGCGCCTCTCCTTACGACATTGCTCGGATAGCTTCAGTTGGTCCACTTGCATCGGCTCTGGTGCAGAGGCAGAAGAGGAGATCCCGGGCCGAGGACTGGAAGGTGGATGGGAGGACAGAGAAGGACGAGGTGGTCTTCTCTCACGAGCACGCTCCTGGAAGCGAAGGTCAATGCGGGTTGCCAGCGAAATTAATCTTCCAAGGCAGTTGGGGTGTCGCGGCCTGCCAACTCATCCTTTATACGCCCTGAAAGACCTCACCAAAAGCTCCACCAGTGCCTCGGTGTTCCTGCCTAAATCAGAGGATAGGGTAACGAAATCGGATGGCATACTGGCCAACCGACAGGGGCCCCTGGTGGAGGTTAAAGAGCGACTCCGTAGTAGAAGCGAGGCGACCCGGCTTATCGAATACCCGACGAAAGGTCTCCAAAAAGTAGACAGCTGAGAGACCACAGGGTCGTCACGCTCCCAGAGAGGATTGACCCAAGCCAAAGCGTCTCCCTCCAGATGGGAAACAATGAAGGCTACCTTGGCCCGATCTGTGGGGTATTGTTGAGATAGGAGCTCGAAATTGAGACGGCATTGGATAAGAAACTCCCGACATAGTTTAGGGTCACCATTGTACCGGGGGGGTTCGCCAAACGGGGAGGAGGGTAGGAGTCATGGCTTGAGCAGAAGTCGAAGCGGCCGACTGTAAGGAGAGCAGACGGTCATCCACCGAGGCCATATAACTAAGGATATGAGCCTGGGTGTCTCGCTGCTGGGCCAACTCTTGTTGTAGACCAGCAAGCTGAGAGGCATTTCCCGGATCGAAAGTCTGAAGCACGGAGAGTCGAGAGTCAATGGACTTCATAAAGGACATGATACGGGTCTGATTCTCCTGTAAAAATACAAGCTCCTTCAGGGATGCCGATGCTCCAGCGGGGTCCAAGGCCTGATGATACTGTTAGGTTAGGGTCTTTATTAGAGAAAAAAACGGAGAGTGGACCCTCTGGGTCGTGGCTCCAGAGCTCCCAAGGGCGAGCAGACCAGGTGAGACCACCCCCTTTACAGGGAGTGTTAGGAGCAGGTCCAAGGGAGGTGGAACCACAACAGCCGGAGCCAAAGGGGCAACTCAAGGCAGAGCAGGAGGGTCTGAGACCACCGGAATGGTAGCTCCGGGGTGGGTACACAAGGACGGACGGTCCCCTAGGAATCTGGACAGACCGAACCAGAGCTGTAGGGAAGATAGAGGAAACACAATAAGGGAGATGCAAAGGGACAGTGCTGGAGATATGAGCACACAACCAATAGACACAGGAAGACACCAGACGGACTGGCACGGAGGAGATGCTGGACGGACAGGAACGGCTGAGAGTCAGAAGTGACAGGCTTGGCTGAGACACGGGACAGCACGGCTGAGACACGGGGCAGGACAGCACGCCTGAGACACAGGGCAGGCACGGTTGACACACAGGGCAGACACAGCTGAGACACAGGGCAGGCACGGCTGAGACACAGGGCAGGCACGGCTGAGACACAGGGCAGGCACGGCTGAGATACAGGACAGGCACGGCTGAGACACAGGGCAGTACGGCAGGGATACAGGGCAGGCACGGTAGAGACACAGGGCAGGCACGGCTGAGATACAGGGCAGGCACGGCTGAGACACAGGGCAGGCACGGATGAGATACAGGGCAGGCACGGCAGAGAAACAAAGGCAGGCACGGCTGAGACACAGAGCAGTACGGCAGGGATTCAGGGCAGGCACGGCTGACACCCAGGGCAGCACGGCTGAGACACAGGGCAGTACGGCAGGGATACAGGGCAGGCATGGCTGATACCCAGGGCAGCACGGCTGAGACACAGGGACCTGATGGAGAGGCAGACGCCAGGCGCAAGAACGCTTGGCGCACCAGCCGAAGATCATCAGGCGTCTTACCTGTACAGACGCCGGCAGAAATACCCGGTGTGCGCTGCCATATTGGGGGCGGAGCCATCGGGTCACAAACTCCCAGGCACCCTTGCAGCGGAGAGGATGCCACTGCACATGCGCGAGGCACAGACGGGCCGGGACCCGAAGTGTGAGGTTGAGGAGCGGCGCAGGACAGCAGCGGAGATGCGCCGGGGAGAGGGGACGCACAGGTGAGTATCAGCGGCGTCTGTGACGCTATCTATTGTCATACATGGTTTAGTCCCTGTGTATACCGCGATGGTATCATCAGTGCGCATGTACACTGTGTCCACTTAAAGGGCCGATGGACAAAAACCGTGGCTGGCGTCCCACTCTGCAGCTCCGTGCTGCAATACATCAGGCATTTGCCCGCTTGGTCATTGAAGATCTTAATGGCCATCTCACCAACACCCTGGTCAAATTTTTGCAGATCTGGGACCTCTAAAACCAACTTCCTAGAAACCTGTTGGAGTCATGGTCATAATACCTCTTTCCTTTTGTCCTAACCCTGCTCTTCTCTTTTACCCTTTGTCTTGTAATATGTACCCTCCACCCTTCTCACACTTTTGATCTTTTCTTTTTTCCTTATTAAGCATTGAATTGCACATATTTTTGAGAGTTTAGAACAGTGAACATTAGCTTGAATTTTGTTAATGAGTTTGTATTACCGTACTCTTGTAAAATTTCAATAAAAATTATAGATAAAAATAATTTAACGTGATAGGATAAAATGTCTATTTTATGTTGCAGAACCATGTACTGCAAAAGAAAAGAGCATGGAAGAAAATAATATACAGCTCAAGTGGAAAAAATTATACGCTACACACGGCGATAGTGTAGAATTTGTTTGTAAATATGGATATGACGTTCCGCCTAACACGAGTATGAAAGTTACTTGTGAAAATGGAAAGCTGGAATATCCAAAATGCTTTAGAAGAGGTAAGTGTCTAACACAGATCTGTGCACAAAGCGATCCAGGTGTAGTTCTTGTATTGTATGTGCTCTGTAAACTGTTGCTAATGAAATACACATATTGGACTTGGAGATAAAGAAAAAAAAAGAAGATTGGTCTATCAGATCATAGTCGTGCAGGAATGCCATGGTTGCCGAACATTCACAATTTTCTGACAGTCTGTAAAAAGAGAGTAATTTTTTTCAAGAAAAGAAAATGTAATGTGTAGTGTTGAGCGATATTGCTCGATATCTAAAAATATCGGATCGGAATGGTATCGCCGATATCACTAAATATCGGCGATATCCGATTCCGATACCGGAAGTCCCATGTAAGTCTATGGGAACAAAATATCGCAACTAAAAAAACCTTTATTTCCTTGTAAACACTAAATATACACACATAGAATACATATATATATATATATATACATGTCATTGTGACATATATATATACATATATGTATAGTTTATACACTTCTACATAGTAAAATATCCTCTGATTCAATTGCCGGGTAAAGCCGGCTTCAGTGAAAAGACAGAAGCACCCGACATGAAATGACACTTGGTGTACATAGGGTTAACCATGTCTTTTCATGTCGTTTGCTATCTGATTTGCACAAACAATTAAATCAGTCTATGTTTGCAAAATTTCACACCTGTAGGGGTTAATTAAAGGTGTAAATTCGTTGTAAAAAAAAACGGACTTTTTTGCTACGAATTTACACCTTTAATTAACCCCTACAGGTGTGAAATTTTGCACACATAGACTGATTTAATTGTTTGTGCAAATCAGATAGCAAAGGACATGGTTAACCCTATGTACACCAAGTGTCATTTCATGTCGGGTTCTGCATTTTCACAAAAGCCGGCAATTGAATTAGCGGCTATTATACTATGTAGAAGTGTATGAACTATAAATATATATATATAAATATATGTGTCACAAACTCAATGACATGTATATATATATATATGAGGTGTAAAATTGCTGAAAAAAAATGCGTGGGCTCCCGCCCTATTTTCGCAACCAGACAGACAAAGCCAGTGAGTGGGGGCAGATAATAATAGCCCAGAGAGGGACCATTATTTTTGCCCCCCCCCGGCTACTAACATCTGCCCCCAGACACCCCAGAAAGGGCAAATCTCTAATTAGATTTGCCCTTTCTGGCACTTTGCCCATCTATTCCCATTGCCCTGTAGCGGTGGCGAATGTGTTAATAAGGGGTTAAAATGACCTTGCAATTGAAAGGTCACTTTAAGCCAGGTTAATAATTGAGAACTGTCAATTAGACAACTATCAATTATTAATCCTATTGTATGAAAGAAAAATCAAACACACACACTTTAATAAAAAAGAAGTTTAATGAAATAATCACACAGTTTTTGACCATATTTTATTTTCCTGCTAAAACCATTTCCTGTAATAAAAATAAAATAATAAAGCAAAATTATTCTTACCAATCCGATGTACAGTCAGGTCCCACGGTGTAATCCTTCAGAAAGGGTTAATGTTTACTGCAGGGACCGCAGCTAATGCTGCAGCCTCACAGTAAACCCCCAAATGAATGAGTTCCTCTCCTGGCTGACAGGAGAGGAAGTGGAAAGCTTAATTGATTGCTTTCCACTTTCACTTCAGGTCAGCCAGGGACACAATCAGTGACGTCAGAGGGAACTGGTTAACAAAAATAGGGGATCCCCTCGAAAAAAATTGGCGTGGGGTCCCCCCTATTTTTGTTAACCAGCCAGATGAAGCAGACCGCTGAGGCCTGGATTTTCAGGCTGTTAAGGAGCCAAGATCCATGGACCTTGCAAGCCTGATAATACCAGGCCACAGCAGTCTGCATATCTTGGCTGATTAACAAAAATAGGGGATCCCCTCGAAAAAAATTGGCGTGGGATCCCCCCTATTTTTGTTAACCAGCCAGATGAAGCAGACCGCTGAGGCCTGGTTTTTCAGGCTGGTAAGGATCCAATATCCATGGACCTTGCCAGCCTGATAATACCAGGCCACAGCAGTCTGCTTAGCTTGGCTGGTTAACAAAAATAGGGAATCCCCTCGAAAAAAAAACGGCGTGGGGATCCCCCCTATTTTTGTTAACCAGCCAAGTAAAATGCAGACTGCTGCGGCCTGGTATTAAAAGACTGTCAAGGCCCATGGATTTTGGCCCTCAACAGCCTGATAATACCAGGCTACAGCAGCCCCACATTTGGCGCATCAAAGATGTGCCAATTGTGGCACTTTACCCGGCTCTTCCCACTTGCCCTGTAGCGGTGGCAAGCGGGGTAATAAGGGGTTAATGTCACCGTTGATTGCACGGTGACAATAAGCCCGGTTAATAATGGAGAGGTGTCAATAAGACACCGATCCATTATTAATCCCAAAGTTATTAAATGTTTAAAAAAAAGACACAGCAAGAAAAAAGACTTTTAATGAAATAAAAGAGACAACACAGTTTTCATTTTTTTATTACTCTCTCATTCCTGCGACGCCATCGATCTCCTGTAAAAAAATAAAAAAAACAAACCAACAGTATACCACCTGTCTGACGCAGTCCATAACGACAGTCCCACGACGATCCAGCTCTGCTACATCGGAATGACAGGCAGAGCCTGACATCCCGGCGCAGCACAGCTGCTTACCAGCTTCCCCGGCGGTGACGTCATCGGACTGCTTTACGGCCGCGATTACCCAGCAGTCACTGCAGTTATCGCGAGATACTGCATGTGACCGCCGGGGAGAAGAGGATGGCGGCCATTAAGCAGCCCGGTATGTGACCGCCGGAGATCTTCTGCCAGGTAAGTGCCGCTGACTCCTGACAGACCCGACCGACGGACACTGACAGTGACAGTGACAATTCCGATTCCGGTATCCGATATGACGAAAATATCGGAACTCGGGATCGGGATTCCGATACAGCCAATATCGGCCGATACCCGATATTTGCAGTATCGTATCGCTCAACACTAGTAATGTGTCCTTGATCATTTTTAAGCTGGAGAAGCTTATGTTATTATATCTGTACTAGATGGTGGCCCGATTCTAACGCATCGGGTATTCTAGAATATGTATGTAGTTTATTTATGCATGGCTCCTCTCCCACCCTTGTATGCATGGCTCCGCTCCCACCCTCCCATCCTATATACATGGCTCCACTCCCACCCTATATACATGGCTCCGCTCCCACACTCCCATCCTATACACATGGCTCCGCTCCCACCCTCCCATCCTGTATACATTACTCCGCTCCCACCCTCCCATCCTGTATACATGGCTCCGCTCCCACCCTCCCATCCTGTATACATGGCTCCGCTCCACCCTCCAATCCTATATACATGGCTCCGCTCCCACCCGCCAATCCTATATACATGGCTCCACTCCCACCCTGCCATCCTATACACATGGATCCGCTCTCACCCTCCCATCCTATATACATGGCTCCGCTCCCACCCTCCCATCCTGTATACATGGCTCCACTCCCACCCTCCCATCCTATATACATGGCTCTGCTCCCACCCTCCCATCCTATATACATGGCTCCGTTCCCATTCTATATGCATGGCTCCGCTCCCACCCTCCCATCCTATATACATGGCTCCGCTCCCACCCTTCCATCCTGTATACATGGCTCCCCTCCCACCCTCCCATCCTTTATACATGGCTCCTCTCCCACCCTTGTATGCATGGCTCCGCTCCCACCCTCCCATCCTATATACATGGCTCCACTCCCACCCTATATACATGGCTCCGCTCCCACACTCCCATCCTATACACATGGCTCCGCTCCCACCCTCCCATCCTGCATACATTACTCCGCTCCCACCCTCCCATCCTGTATACGTGGCTCCGCTCCACCCTCCCATCCTGTATACATGGCTCCGGTCCCACCCTCCAATCCTATATACATGGCTCCGCTCCCACCCGCCAATCCTATATACATGGCTCCACTCCCACCCTCCCATCCTATACACATGGATCCGCTCTCACCCTCCCATCCTATATACATGGCTCCGCTCCCACCCTCCCATCCTGTATACATGGCTACTCTCCCACCCTCCCATCCTATATACATGGCTCTGCTCCCACCCTCCCATCCTATATACATGGCTCCGTTCCCATTCTATATGCATGGCTCCGCTCCCACCCTCCCATCCTACATACATGGCTCCGCTCCCACCCTCCCATCCTTTATACCTGGCTCCGCTCCCACCTCCCATCCTATAAACATGGCTCCGCTCCCACACTCCCATCCTATATACATGGCTCCATTCCCATCCTATATACATGGCTCCACTCCCACCCTCCTATCCTATATACATGGCTCCGCTCCCACCCTTCCATCCTGTATACATGGCTCCGCTCCCACCCTCCCATCCTATACACATGGCTCCACTCCCACCCTCCCATCCTATATACATGGCTCCACTCCCACCCTCCCATCCTGTATACCTGGCTCCGCTCCTGCCCTCCCATCCTATATACATGGCTCTGCTCCCACCTTCCCATCCTATATGCATGGCTCCGCTCCCACCCTCCCATCCTATATACATGGCTCTGCTCCCACCCTCCAATCCTATATACATGGCTCTGCTCCCACCCTGTATACATGGCTCCGCTCCCACCCTGTATACATGGCTCCGCTCCCACCCTGTATACATGGCTCTGCTCCCACCCTCCGCTGGGCTCCCTGTCCTCCCCCAACATACTTACCCTCCTTGCTCCATCGCTGCATGTCCCTGCATCTCTATCCCAGTGGTCAGCTTCTTCCTCTGAGGAGCGGTCACGTGGTACCGCTCATTAAGGTCATGAATATGGACACCACGCCTATAGGAGTGGCGTCGCATCCATATTCATGACTTTAATGAGTGGTACTACGTGACAGCACCGTACAGCATAGAAGCAGACGCGCCGGCCGGGACAGGGATGCAGCGACGGAAGGTGAGTATGTACGTGGAGATGACCCGCGGCTACCGTCAGGAGATCAAAGGCTAGCGCCGCTGATCTCCTGACGATAGCGGTGGCGTGCCGGGTTGAAATCCTGCGCCAATTCGCGTCCAGAAGTGCCTGTCACTGATTAGTCGCGTCCCGCCGGGCGCGACCAATCAGCGATGCAGGATTTCCGTTACAGACGGAAGTTAAAAGTTAGCCAATTATATAGATAGATTATCATTTTATAGTTTACACTGAAAGCAGCTAATGTGGTCATATCAGATTTATGGGTAATGGACATATATCACTTAAAATGATAATGATTTATTATGGTTGTCCGTAAATTATGTTGCCTATTCATGATAATTTTGTAATGTAGTGAGATTAAAGGGAAGTTCTCTCCACACAGCAACGTATTTCTAAAGTTTACAGTCATCTCACTTTTCTCCCTGTGTTGGTGTCTGTTCAGCTCTTGTGTCTTCACATATACTTCTGTGGAGCCCAGCTGCACCGGATCCACATATCCTAGAAGGGTGCATGAAGGATTCATCCACCTAGAGGTCTCACTACATACACACACCTTCACCCGTCCTCAGTCCACCAGAGAGAGCCCTGATTGGGATATAAAAGGGGGTGAAGGCAGGAAGTCAGTCAGTCTGCAGAGCAGAGTGAGTCTGCAGGGCAGAGTGAAGTGAAGCTGAGTCTGCAGGGCAGAGTGAAGTGAAGCTGAGTCTGCAGAGGAGTTTTGTTCAGTCTAGCTGAGGAGTCCAGCAGATCAGGCTAGAGAGCTAAGAGCGTGCCGACGCTCTGGAGAGCAGCAGAAGGCAGCCCACCAACTGCCAGTGTGTATAACCTTTTGAGGGCCCGAGTAGGCCGAAGGCAAGAGGAGATTAGCAAAGGGGCAGAGGAGCCTTACCAGCTCACCCCATCAAGTACAAACCGAACATCGGGTCCGAGCCTACAGGGATCTCCACGAACCAGTAGGAGACAACCGGAATTCCTGGAGGACTACAGGTCCCAGGAGCACCACAGAGCTGATATGTAACAGGGCCAGGGGACACGGAGATACGATAAGCAGGGAAAGTGTACTCCAGGAGAAGGTCCTACCACAAGGTCAGCCGGTGCAGGACAGAGACTATGTTAGGCCCAGCTACAGGCAGGCCAGAAACTCATTACAGAAAGGCAAGAAACAGGAGGCCTTATACCTGCTCAGTGGGAGAATCTGGATGTGCACCCTTCACCCTACAGTGCTCCGGGATGTACCTGCACCATCTCCAGTAAAGGTACCAAAGTGACTTGTGTGTGTGTCCACCTTCTTGTTTCTAACCTGCCGGATTCCCTCCGTCCTGCATCCCTACACCTTATGCTGCCCTGAAGGCCTGCTCCACCTGTGGGGAGCGATACCACCCTAGCTGCCATAACACCGGCCTCAGTGGACTGCTGCAACGCTGGTGATCCTCACCAAACACCACAGGTGGTGTCACGATCTACTGACATTCTCCCCTGTAAATATTCCCCTTTTTGAAGGTGAGCACCCAGGGCCACGGACAGAGCCGTGGCCGCCGTGATATTCCCCATTGAGATCAACGGGCTGGGGTCCGAGTACCCCAACAGTCCCAGGGTGGCTCAGCCTGACTGGCGTCACGAACAGGATTTTGTGCCCCACAGCAACGGAAGAAGTGGTGCCCGTTACTGCCGGGTACTGTGCGCTTTACTAAAAGACTGTAGCTCGTATAGTGGTGAAGATTTCCCGCCATTGTCCGCCATTATCGTGTCACCGGGAAAACTAGGAGGCGTACCTGTAAAAAGCGTGCTGAGTTCTGGACACGCCCCCACATGCTGATGCCGTGGCAGGTCCTGACAAGGAGCTCCAGTGAACGCTCTGAGGTCGGAGCGCCGGCGACGCAGGTCCTTCAAGCAACTGTGCCCTGCGGAGCTGCGGCCTAGAGAGGAAGGTAGGCCACGGTTCACTAGTGGGGTGCCAGGATGTCACAGCCCTCTTCCAATGGCACGGCCCAAGCCGACAACCCTGATGATCAGCCCTCGACTGCTACCATGCCGGCCGCAGCAGCCGCCCCTCACCTGGGCCTGTGGCCCTGATAGTACCGCTGGCGCTGCCGTACATGCCTGGAGCAAAGTGGCTTCCCAAGTACAGCGGCAAGCCAGACACCCTGTCGGGATTCAAGCTCAAAATATGCAGCATACTGGACATGTACTCTATGTCAGATAAGCAAAGGGCTGCAGTAGTAGTGGGACAATTAATTGGCGCTGCAGAGAGAGAAGCGGAAACGTGGTCGGCTGCAGACCAGGAGTCAGTGCCTGCAATTTTCCTGAAGTTACAGACTGCCTTTGAGGACCGCACCGAAACAGACCTCCGAATGAGATTCTACCAATGCTCCCAGAAATCAGAGGACAGCGTGCGGGATTATGCCTGCCGTTTACAAGGGGCTCTGCGAGCTCTCAAACAGGCTAATCCCATGAGCATCACCAATGAGAATAAAATGCTAAAGGAACAATTTGTATGGGGACTGAGGTCCCAAGCGGAAAGCAGAACTGTGCGTTGATGGTCCCTGGATCATCCCGATGCTACCTTTGATGCACTTAAGGACATGGCTATAAAGGGACTGCAACCCCTGGAAACGGCAGATCTGGCAGACAAGCATTACCCGGGTAAGGCCTCTCTCACGCCAGTAGCATCCACCGTTTCCCCGCTGGTGGCTGAACCCAAAACGCAGCCAGCGCCCCCTACTGAGCTGGACTGTCTACGCTCGGAAGTGCGCCAGCTGACCAAAAACCTGGCCACTGTAATGAGTGCCCTGCAACTGCGGACGGAGACAGAAGAAAAGATCCTGCTAGCCGACTGCCCTGAAGATGTCCCCTGGATGAACCAGAGGAGAAGGAGGACATCGCCCCCTCGGAGGAGGACAACGCCACCTCGGAGGAGGACAACGCCAACCCCCAGGAAGGACCAACGATCAACGCCTTTTGCACCGAGAGATCATCTGCTACCGCTGCCAGAAAGCAGGTCACACCGTACGTCAGTGCCCATTAAACGAGCGAACCCTGGGTCTGAGGGCCAGCACCCAGGAATAGACTCATCAGGCCCCTCAGACTGGCACCGCAGGTTTGTGGGAGGAAGACCTTTCCTGTCCATCATACTGGACGGGATCGCAATACCTGCCCTGCTGGACACCGGAACCCAGGTAACCTAACCATCATACCTGATATCCTTTATAACCATTACTGGTCTATGGACAACCTCCAACCCCCAAACCCTGATTTTGCAGTATACGCCTCTAACGGCCTCCCTCCTGACTTACTGGGGGCTAAAAACGTAGACGTAAAAGTGGGAAGGGTGGAGTTAACCCCTTCACCCCCAAGGGTGGTTTGCACGTTAATGACCGGGCCAATTTTTACAATTCTGACCACTGTCTCTTTATGAGGTTATAACTCTGGAACGCTTCAACGGATCTTCGCGATTCTGAGATTGTTTTCTTGTGACATATTGTACTTCATGTTAGTGGTAAAATTTCTTCGATATAACTTGCGTTTATTTTTGAAAAAAAACGCAAATATGGCGAAAATTTTTAAAATTTTGCAATTTTCAAACTTTGAATTTTTATTCCCTTAAAACAGAGAAATATATCACACAAAATAGTTAAGAAATAACATTTCCCACATGTCTACTTTACATCAGCACAATTTTGGAACAAAATTTTTTTTTGTTAGGAAGTTATAAGGGTTAAAAGTTGACCAGCGATTTCTCATTTTTACAGCAAAATTTACAAAGCCATTTTTTTTAGGGACCACCTCACATTTGAAGTCACTTTGAGGGGTCTATATGGCAGAAAATACCCAAAAGTGATACCATTCTAAAAACTGCACCCCTCAAGGTACTCAAAACCACATTCAAGAAGTTTATTAACCCTTCAGGTGCTTCACAGTAACTAAAGCAACGTGGAAGGAAAAAATGAATATTTTACTTTTTAGCCACAAAAATGATCTTTTACAAACTTTTTTTTTATTTTCACAAGGGTAAAAGGAGAAAATGGACAGATAAGGTTGTTATGCAATTTCTCCTGAGTACGCCAATACCCCATATGTGGGGGAAAACCACTGTTTGGGCACACGGCAGAGCTCGTAAGGGAAGGAGCGACGTTTGACTTTTTCAAACTAAAATTGGCTGGAATTTAGATTGGATGCCATGTCGCGTTTGGAGAGCCCTGATGCGCCTAAACAGTGGAAACCCCCCACAAGTGACACCATTTTGGAAACTAGACCCCCTAAGGTACTTATCTAGATCTGTTGTGAGCACTTTGAACCCTCAAGTGTTTCACAAAAGTTTATAAAGCCTCGGTGTGAAAAAAAAAAAATCAATTTTCCACAAAAATGATTTTTTAGTCCCAAATTTTTGAATTTTCCCAAGGAAATTGGACCCCAAAAGTTGTTGTCCAATTTTTCCTGAGTACGCTGATACCCCATATGTGGGGGGGGGAAACTGTTTGGGCGCACGGCAGGGCTTGGAAAGGAAATAGTAACATTTTGGAATGCAGACGTTAATGGGGGTCATGTTCCGTTTGCAGTGCCCCAGATGAGCCTAAACAGTGGAAACCCCCCACAAGTGACCCCATTTTGGAAACTAGACCCCCTAAGGAACTTATCTAGATCTTTGGTGAGCACTTTGAACCCCCAAGTGCTTCACACAAGTTTATAATGCCCGGACATGAAAATAAAAAATCCCACAAAAATTATCTTTTAGTCACTCATTTTTTATTTTCCCAAGGGTAACAGGAGAAATTGGACCACATAAGTTGTTGTACAATTTGTCCTGAGTACGCTGATACCCCATATGTGGGGGGGAACCACTGTTTGGGCGCACGGCAGAGCTCGGAATGGAAGGAGCACCATTTGACTTTTTCCAACCAAAATTGGCTGGAATTGAGTTTGGATGCCATGTTGCATTTGGAGAGCCCCTGATGTGCCTAAACAGTGGAAACCCCCACAAATGACCCAATTTGGGAAACTAGACCCCCTAAGGAACTTATCTAGATTTTTGATGAGCAATTTGAACCCCCAAGTGCTTCACACAAGTTTATAACGTAGAGCCGTAAAATTTAAAAATCATATTTTTTCCACAAAAATGATCTTTTCACCCCAATTTTTATTTTTCCAAGGGTAACAAGACTCCAAAAGTTATTGTGCAATTTGTCCTGAGTGCGCTGATACCCCCTATGTGGGGGTAAACCACTGTTTGGGTGCATGGCAGAGTTTGGAAGGGAAGGAGCGCCGTCTGACTTTTTCAACGCAGAATTGGCTGGACGCCATGTCGTGTTTGGAGAGCTCCTGATCTGCCTAAACAGTGGAAACCCCCATAAATGACACCATTTTGGAAACTAGACCCCTCAAGGAACTTATCTAGATGTGTGTTGAGAACTTTGAACCCCCAGGTGTTTCACTAAAGTTTATAACGTACAGCCATAAAATAAAAAATCTTTTTTTTTTTTTACAAAAATGATTTTTTCGCCCCCAATATTTTATTTTCACAAGGGTAACAGAAGAAATTGGAACCCAAAAGTTGTTGTCCAATTTGTCCTGAGTACACTGATACCCAATATGTGGGCGAAAACTACTGTATGGGCACACGTCGGGGCTCGGAAGGGAAGTAGTGACGTTTTGGATTGCAGACTTTGATGGAATGGTCTGGGGGCGTCATGTCACATTTGGAGAGCCCCTGATGCACCTAAACAGTGGAAACCCCCCACAAGTGACCCCATTTTGGCAAATAGACCCCACAAGGAACTTATCTAGATGTGTGGTGAGCACTTTGAACCCGAAGTGCTTCACAGAAGTTTATAACGCACAGCCGTAAAAATAAAAAATCTTTTTTTTTTTTACAAAAATGATTTTTTTGCCCCCAATATTTTATTTTCACAAGGGTAACAGGAGAAATTGGACACCAAAAGTTGTTGTCCAATTTGTCCTGAGTACGCTGATACCCAATATGTGGGAGAAAACTACTGTATGGGCGCACGTCAGGGCTCGGAAGGGAAGTAGTGACGTTTTGGATTGCAGACTTTGATGGAATGGTCTGGGTGCGTCATGTCGCATTTGGAGAGCCCTGATGCGCCTAAACAGTGGAAACCCCCCACAAGTGACCCCATTTTGGAAAATAGACCCCACAAGGAACTTATCTAGATGTGTGGTGAGCACTTTGAACCCCGAAGTGCTTCACAGAAGTTTATAACGCACAGCCGTAAAAATAAAAAATCTTTTTTTTTTTTTGCAAAAATGATTTTTTCGCCCCAATATTTTATTTTTACAAGGGTAACAGGAGAAATTGGACCCCAAAAGTTGTTGCCCAATTTGTCCTGAGTACGCTGATACCCAATATGTGGGAGAAAAACTACTGTATGGGTACACGTTGGGGCTCGGAAGGGAAGTAGTGACGTTTTGGATTTCAGACTTTGATGGAATGGTCTGGGGGCGTCATGTCGCATTTGGAGAGCCCCTGATGCGCCTAAACAGTGGAAATCCCCAACAAGTGACCCCATTTTGGAAAATAGACCCCACAAGGAACTTATCTAGGTGTGTGGTGAGCGCTATGAAGCCCCAAGTGCTTCACAGAAGTTTATAATGTACAGCCGTATAAAACAAAAAAATAATTTTTTTTGTACAAAAATGATATTTTCGCCCTCAGTTTTTTATTTTCCCAAGGGTAACAGAAGAAATAGGACAAATTGCACAATAACTCTTGGGGTCCAGAGTACGCTGATACCCCATATGTGGGGATAAACTACTGTTTGGACGCATGGCAGAACTCAGAAGTGAAGGAGCACCGTTTGACTTTTTCAACGCAGAATTGGCTGGAATTGAGATCAGACGCCATGTCACATTTGGAGAGCCCCTGATGTGCCTAAACAGGGAAACCCCCCAATTCTAACTCCAACCCTAAACCCAACACACCCCTAACCCTGGTCCCAACCCTAACCACAAACCTAACCCTAACACCACCCCTAATCCCAACCCTAACCCTTAATCCTAACTTTAGCCGCAACCCTAACCCTAATGGGAAAATGGAAATAAATACATTTTTTAAATTTTATTATTTTTCCCTAACTAAGGGGGTGATAAAGGGGGGTTTGATTTACTATTTATAGCGGGTTTTTATGATTGGCAGCTGTCACGCTAAAAGATGCTTTTTATTGCAAAATAGTTTTTTGCATCGCCACATTTTGAGAGCTATAATTTTTGCATATTTTGGCCCACAGAGTCATGTGAGGTCTTATTTTTTGCGGTACGAGTTGACGTTTTTATTTGTACCATTTTTGAGCAGGTGACATTTTTTGATCGCTTTTTATTTCGATTTTTGGGAGGTTAGAATGAACAAAAATCAGCAATTCATGAATTTCTTTTGGGGGAGGCGTTTTTATTGTTCCGCGTGTGGTAAAATTGATAAAGCAGTTTTATTCTTCGGGTCAGTACGATTATGGCAATACCTCATTTATATCATTTTTTTATGTTTTGGCGCTTTTATAGAATAAAAGCAATTTTATATAAAAAATATTTATTTTTGCATCGCTTTATTCTGCGAGCTATAACTTTTTTATATTTTTGCTGATGATGCTGTATGATGGCTCGTTTTTTGCGGGACAAGATGACGTTTTCAGCGGTACCATGTTTATTTATATCGGTCTTTTTGATCGCGCGTTATTCCACTTTTTGTTCGGCGGTATGATGATAAAGCATTGATTTTTTGCTTCTTTTTTTTTTTTTTTAAGGGGTTCACTAAAGGGGTTAACTAGTGGGACAGTTTTATAGGGGGGGTCGTTACGACGCGGCGATACCAAATATGTGTACTTTTATTGCTTTGTTTTTTTTATTTACAGGAAGAAATGAATTTATTGGGGAATATTTTTTTTTTTTTTTATTTATTTTGGATTTTTTTTTATAACATGTTTATTTTTATTTTTTTAACTTTTTTACTTTGTCCCAGGGTGGGACATCACTGTATTTTATCAAATCGCTGGTGTGACAGTGTGCACAGCACACTGTCACACCAGCGATCGCTCAGGCAGTGCAGCAGGCTTCTCAGTGCCTGCTCTCAGCAGGCACTGAGGAAGCCGCCTCCCTCCAGGACCCCGGCGCCATCTTGGATCCGGGTCCTGGGAGGGAGGAAGCCCTCAGAACAGCGCGATCACATCGCGCTGGTCTGAGGGTCTCAGGGGGGCGCGCAGGGAGCCCCCACCCTGCGCGATCCTCCCCTGTGCCCCCAGTACACCGCGATCATGTTTGATCGCGGTGTGCTAGGGGTTAATGTGCCGGGAGCGGTCCGTGACCGCTCCTGACACACAGTCACGGGTGTCAGCTGTGATAATCAGCTGACACCCGGCGGCGATTAGCTGCGCTCCCCTCAGGAGCGCAGCTGATCGCCTATGACGTACTATCCCGTCCATGGGCAGAATGGCATGGGTTTTATGGACGGGATAGTACGTCTAATGTCAGAGAGGGGTTAAAGGACCAGGGACTTATTGTAGTAAAAACTGTTAATGAAGAAAATGGACTGAATGTGGTTCTAGGTACTAACATTATTGGTAACTGTTTGGAGGAGATTGTGTTCTTACACCAACAGCTCACCGATGTTGCCAGACCAGGGCGAAAGAAAGCGATCCAGAAGGAGATCCGGGCCCGCAGCAAGTGGAACTGACCGGTGGTGAGATTGGTAATGTACGGGTAACAGACCCGAACCCCATTGTGATACCCCCATTGAGTGAAATGCTTATTTGGTGTAGAGCAGCAATAGGTCTGAGAGAACAGAGCTACCAAGCAGTAGTAGAACCCCTTTGTTCAGAACACAGACCTACACTCTTAACTGCCAGAGGGGTATTGGAGGTACGCAATGGGAGGGTGCCAGTGCGTCTTCTGAACTGAGGGTAAGATGAAGTCAAATTACCACGTTATGCCACTGTTGCCAAGTTACATGCTGTAGATAATAACTCCATGCACATAAAGGAGTCCTTAGCCTCCTCAAAACCAGAGGAGGATAATGGCCCGGCAACCAAGGTGGCAGATTGGTGGCAGCAGATCCACGTTGGGACAGACACCACTCCAGCTCACCAGAAACAAGGGGTACATTGGGTGGTCCTGGAATATGCACAGGTATTCAGCAAACACCCACTTGACTTTGGGAAGATTAAGGGAGTGCAACATCATATCCCCACAGGCAACCATCCTCCCATTAAGGAACGGTACAGGCCCTTTCCTCCAGCACACTACCAGAAATCCAAGGAGATGTTGCAGGACATGAAGGATGCAGGGGTAATAAGGGATAGTTGTAGTCCCTGGGCAGCTACCCTAGTTCTAGTCAGGAAAAAGGATGGAAGCATGAGAATGTGTGTGGATTACAGACAAGTAAATCGCATTGCACATAAAGATGCATACCCTTTACCACGTATTGAGGAATCTCTGGCTGACTTAAAGTCTGCTAATTACTTTTCCACCCTTGACCTCACTAGTGGGTACTGGCAAGTAGCTATGGCTGAGGAGGATCGGGGAGAAAATGGCCTTCACCACCCCGATGGGACTCTGTGAGTTCAACAGAATGCCGTTTGGACTCAGCAGTGCCCATTGGAACGTTCCAGAGAGTAATGGAGTGCTGCCTAGGACATCTCAACTTCGGGACTGTGTTACTATACCTGGAGACGTAATTGTGTATTCCAAAACGTATGAAGACCACTTGAAGCACCTGGCGGAGGTATTTGAGTCACTGTCCCAGTATGAGATGAAACTGAAGCCTTCAAAGTGCCACCTGCTCAAACAAAAGGTACAGTACCTGGGACATATTGTCAGCTCAGAGGGAGTAGCGCCCGACCCCGAGAAGGTCACCGCCATCCAGAAATGGCCGGAGCCGAAGAACCTCAAAGAGGTGCTTCAGTTCCTGGGACTGACAGGATACTACTGGAGGTTTGTAAAGGACTACACTAAGAAAGCAGCGCCTCTGCAAGACCTCTTGGTGGGACAGTCGCTCAAGAGCAGAAATTCTCCATTCCCTGGGGTAAAGAACAGGCTGAAGCATTCAAAGAATTGAAGGAGATCCTGACACGTGATGAGATCCTAGTCTACCCTGACTACAGCCAACCGTTCCTGATGTATACGGATGCCAGCAACGAATGATTGGGAGCTGTCCTAAGTCAGAAGCAAAATGGCCTAGAGAAAGTCATCGCATATGCAAGCAGGAAGCTCTGCCCGACTGAGAGAAATCCCGAGAACTATAGCAGCTTCAAGTTGGAGTTCCTGGCGCTGGTCTGGGCCATTACTGAAAGGTTCAAGCACTACCTAGCCTCCAGCAAGTTCACTGCCTACACTGACAATAACCACTTGACGCATCTTGAAACAGCCAAGCTGGGATCCATGGAACAGCGATGGATGGCTCGGCTGTCGAACTACCAATTCACAATCAAGTACCGGGCGGGCCGCAAAAATGCCAACGCTGATACCCTGTCCAGGATGCCTCACCAGTCAGACACAGAAGAAGTGGATGACCTGGAAGAGATTGAACTACCTGCCTTTCACAGGAATGGGATGATCCACGATCAAAGAGCCTTCAGGAGGCAGCGTGGTAAGACGTTAAATCCTTTACCTCACCACAGCTGGAAGGAGACCCAGGAAAATGATCCGGTTGTCAGCCGTATCAAGGAGCTGATAACTCAAGAAGGTTCCTCCTTAGAGAAGGATGCGTCTCCACAAGCAAGGCGCTGTGGAATGAGAGAAGCCAGCTGTTCATCTACCGTGAGAAGCTGTGCCGGAGGTACGTCATTCCAAAAACCCATGAGATGGTATGGCAGATAGTAGTCCCCAGGACGGATATCCAGATGGTGCTGAAAGCCTACCACGATCAGGTGGGGCACTTTGGCTGGAAGAAGGAGGAGACCATGTTGAAGTGTCGTTTCTACTGGGTGGGAATGCGCAGCTCCATTGAGAGATGGTGCAAAGATGTGGACCCTGTGGCCTCAGAAGAAAAGACTACAGCAGCCAGAAGGCACCCCTGCAACCCATCAGGACGACTCGACCCCTGGAGATGGTGGCCCTCGACTATGTCAAGTTGTCACCCAGCCGGTCAGGATCCTCCTATGCCCTGACCATGGTGGATCACTACTCCAGGTTCCTGGTGGTCGCCCCTGTCAAAGATCTGACGGCAGAGACAGCAGCAAAGACGTTCCAAGCGTATTTCTGCAGACCACATGGATATCCTGAGCAGGTGCTAACTGACCAAGGCCCAGCCTTTGAGGCCAGAATTGTTCAATGAGTTCTGCCATCTGTATGGATGTAAGAAGATAAGAACCACACCGTACCACCCACAAACCAATGGTTTCTGTGAAAAGATGAACCACATTGTCATCGACCTGCTGAAGACCTTACCACTTGAGGAGAGAAATCAGTGGCCATACCTACTACCTGTCCTGGTACATCTGTACAATCACATACCTGTGAGTTCCACCAATTGCACCCCAGCCTATCTCATGCGGGCAAGACCAGGAAAGATGCCCATGGATCTGGAGCTTGGTGTTGTAGAGCTAGAAGCAGATGCGACCACTGAGGACTGGGATACAACCAGACAGGAGCAGTACAGAAAAGTACAGGCCTGCGTTGAAGATAGCCTCACTCGGGTGAGAGACAAGCAAGAGACTCGCTACAAGTGTGCGCCAGCAGAACCCTTCACACCTGGTGATGTCGTGCTGAAAAGAAAGAGGAGGATGCACAAACTCGATGATCAGTGGGAAAGAGAGCCCTATGTACACTGTGTTGAATTCAAGGTTTGATAACAGAAAAACGTGTTTGATCAGTAAAGATGGAGGGAGAACGACTACAACGGTATCTAGGGACCACCTGAAGTTGTGCCCAGATCTGCTAAAGCCCCAAGAAGAAGTGCCTTTTTATCACCTCGGAGGAACCTGAAGAAGCAGTAATACATACTGAATTAGGAGACTTTCCGGCAGATTGGCCCCGAATTGGAGAAGCAGTTATAATCCCAGTACTCCAATTCTTTCAACAGCAAGAAGAACCTCTACAGCCAGTAGAACCTGTAAGTACTGCAGAAGAGCCGGTTGCCGCAGTAGAGCCTGTTTCAGAAGAATCCCTAGAAGAAGAATCCCTAGAAGAAGGATCCCCTGCAGAAACAGAGCCAGATGGCCCAGCCCATGGTATACTTGCCAGTCCAGTAGCGAGGTTAAGGCAATTTTACAACTCACTCGTACGTAGAGCAGAAAGGGTAACTGATACTTCACAGACCACTGCACCACGCAGATCAATACGTAGCACAAGAGGTCAACCCCCTGCTAGGTACAGAGACTAGTCAAACCTCTAACAGATGTAAATAGTTACCATTGGGGTAATGTATATTATTGTATCATATTGTTATTCCTATTATTCCTTGATCTAGTTGCTTATTAATTTTTTCTCCTAATGACAATTCAAGTGAAATGGACACTGCTCAATTGCTTTCTATTACCCTTTGAGTAACCTTTCCAAAAGAGACTCTGACTTTTTGGTTTCTCATTTTTCTAACTGCTTTTGCCATGTATATATGTATATAGTTACTTACCTTTTGCGCAACAATTCAAGGGCCCTCACCTTCCGTAAAGGGAAGATTGTTAATAGTTAATTGTTAATTGTTCATTGTTATTGTTATTTTTGGAACAAAAATGTACTTCAGCCCGGGAGTGCTGAGATTTACTAGGGGGGAATGTGGAGCCCAGCTGCGCTCGGATCCACATATCCTAGAAGGGTGCATGAAGGATTCATCCACTAGAGGTCTCACTACATACACACACCTTCACCCGTCCTCAGTCCACCAGAGGGAGCCCTGATTGGGATATAAAAGGGGGTGAAGGCAGGAAGTCAGTCAGTCTGCAGAGCAGAGTGAGTCTGCAGGGCAGAGTGAAGTGAAGCTGAGTCTGCAGAGGAGTTCTGCTCAGTCTAGCTGAGGAGTCCAGCAGATCAGGCTAGAGAGCTAAGAGTGTGCCGACGCTCTGGAGAGCGGCAGAAGAGGCAGCCCACCAACTGTCAGTGTGTATAACCTTGTGAGGGCCCGAGTAGGCCGAAGGCAAGAGGAGAGTAGCAAAGGGGCAGAGGAGCCATACCAGCTCACCCCAGCAAATACAAACCGGACACCGGGTCCGAGCCTACAGGGATCTCCACGACCCAGTAGGAGACAACCGGAATTCCTGGAGGACTACAGGTCCCAGGAGCACCACAGAGCTGATACGTAACAGGTCCAGGGGACACGGAGATACGATAAGCAGGGAAAGTGTACTCCAGGAGAAGGTCCTACCACAAGGTCAGCCGGTGCAGGACAGAGACTAAGTTAGGCCCAGCTACAGGCAGGCCAGAAACTCATTACAGAAAGGCAAGGAACAGGAGGCCTTATACCTGCTCAGTGGGAGAATCTGGATGTGCACCCTTCACCCTACAGTGCTCCGGGATGTACCTGCACCATCTCCAGTAAAGGTACCAAAGTGACTTGTTTGTGTGTCCACCTTCTTGTTCCTACCCTGCCGGATTCCCTCCGTCCTGCATCCCTACACCTTATGCTGCCCTGAAGGCCTGCTCCACCTGTGGGGAGCGATACCACCTAGCTACCATAACACCGGCCTCAGTGGACTGCTGCAGCGCTGGTGATCCTCACCAGACACCACAGGTGGCGTCACGATCTACTGACATTCTCCCCTGTAAATATTCCCCTTTTTGAAGGTGAGCACCCAGGGCAACGGACAGAGCCATGGCCACCGTGATATTCCCCATCAAGGGGCTCGGGTCCGAGTACCCCAACAGTCCCAGGGCGGCTCACTTCCATGAATCATCATTCAGGTCAGTCAACTAGTGATGGGCGAGCGCGCTCGGCACTACTCGAAGCTCATTCGAACATCTGGCTGCTCAATGAGTTCAGTTCTCGTTTGAGTATCCGGGTACTTGCTTGCCATGTTTGACTCCCTGATTGTTTGGCACCTGTTTTTGAGCCACTAAACATGCAGGAATTGCCTGCCAGTCACAGTAATGCTATAGCCATGTTGGCTACTGGCATTACTTTGATTGTCCAGCTGCATAGAGTCATCAGTAGTGATGAGCGAACGTGCTCGCCACTACTCGTTACTCGCCCGAGTATCATGCTACTTGGTGTACTTGGCGAGCACCGAGTATTTCCGGGAATACTCGGCAGGTACTCGGGTCTCCACCCAGCATTTTTAGCGGATTATACAGACCCAATCACAATGCAGGGATTGTCTGCCAGGCAATGAAATGCCGTAGCCATCTTTGTTGTGGTCGTGCAGTGATTGGATGGCCGCACAACATCATCAGGGGTATAACAGACTGGACGCCGCCCTGCTCGCCGCAATCAGCTCCAGATTGAGATAGTGTAGGGAGGCTGCTGCCGAGATAGGGTCAGATTTGTCGATTTCTTAGTCAGTGTGGGGTCTACCATCCTAAACTACTCAAATCCAGATAAACCAACAGTCCTTCTAAGGACTAATTCTGGAATATATAGGTTCCAGTGTTAGGTAGGCAAGGGAATGTACTTGGCTCTATACACATCAGTGCAAGGCCTGCAGGCACTGTACGTGTGTATATAGATCATTGCATACATCAAGAGGGTCCATTCCCTTCCTGTGTTCTGGTGCTGCTGCTGCTACCTGTATGATATATTGGCTGTATTTAGCTAACCCCAGGTGTAATTGGAATACAGGCCACACATTTTACGGTATGGTATCTCCATGCCAGCTCATATCTGTGCGTGCTCAAAGTTTGGCTAGTGTGCGCCATTTTTATTTTTTGGGCCCGGGTTTAACTGTACTTATACACACCTGTATTTAGCCAAAAAAAACAGGCCACACATGTTTCGGTGTGTTATCTCCGTGCCAGCTCATATCTGTGTGTGCTGATAGTTTGGCCAGTTTACGCCAATTTTTTTTTGGGCTGGGTGTCACTGTACTTATATACACCAGTATTTAGCAAAAAAAAAACCCAAAAAACAGGCCACACGTTTCGATGTGGTATCTCCGTGCCAGCTCATATCTGTGCATGCTCAAAGTTTGGCCAGTTTACTCCAGTTTTCTTTTTTTCGCCTGGGTGTCACTCGAGTTATATACAGCACTATTTAGAATAAAAACGCTAAAAATACAGGCCACAGAATTGTTAGTGTGGTATCTCCGTGCCAGCTCATATATCTGCGTGCTCTAAATTTGTGCCTTTTAGGCCAGTATTCAATTTTTCCTGCTGTCTGTCACTCTAGTTACATACAGCACTGTGTTGCTTTGTTAAAAAAACAAAACAGGGCAGATATTTTACAGTGTGTTATATCTGTCACACATCTCATACATCCGTGTGCTCCAAATTGGTGCATTTTAGGCCAGTAGTCCTGTGCTTTCCTGTCTGTTACTCAAGTTATATACAGCACTATGTTGCTTTTTTAAATAAAACAACCCACATATTTTACAGTTTGGTATCTCTGTGACACGCATCATACATCCGTGTGCTACAAATTTGGGCATTGTTGTCCTACCTATTCTAGTGGTTTTGCTGTCTGTTAAGTTACTTTGTGGCAACAATTGGCTAAGCAAAAAAACATTTGTAATTACAGTCCACATATTTTAAAGTGTGGTTTTCCCGCACACTTATCACATACAAGTTTGCTCCCAATTCAGCCATTTGTAGTGAACGTGTATAATATTCGAGTCCATTTACAATGAGCAAGGCACGTGGCAAGGGATGGGGAAGTGGCTGTGATGATCATGGTGCATGCGTTGGCAGAGGCCGTAGGCAAGCTGAAATTGGGCCAACAAAAACACCCACTCCTTCTCGCTGGACCTTAGTTTTCGAAGTCCTTGGGGACCACAGCAAGACAGCACTATTGAAGCCAGAGCAGTGTGAAAAGGTTGTTGGTTGCATAGCAGATAATAATTCCAGTTACATGGCCACCACCACCAGCACCCTGTCTTACACACGGTCAAGTCTGAGTAGCCGTGAATCTGGCCCGCATATTCCTTACCCTGATCCTCCTTCCTCCCACCATGCTGAGTGCCCTGAGACAACTGATCCCACACTTGGACACTCTGAAGAGCTGTTCACTTTTCCATTTATATATTCGGGCATCTCACCTGGTTCACTTAAAGCAGGGCAAGATGAGATTCCATGTAGTGATGCCCAAATAATTGAGCAGCCACGGTCAAAAGAATGGACGATGATGAGACACATTTTCCGGAAAGTCAGTAGTAGAACCAGGGTGCGGAAGTGGAAGATGAGGTGGTGGATGACATAGTAACTGACCCAACCTGGCAGGAGGACATGCAGAGCAAGGACAGCAGCACACAGGGGGAGGGAGGCATAGCACCCCTTCAGGCAGGAAGAAGCCGTGTGGTGGTTGCAGAGAGAAGGCGGGCAAACATTCCCCGTAACACCAACATGATGGAAGTTGCCAGTCCAACTGTTAGGTCTTCCTGAGTCTGTTATTTTTTTAAAGACTTTTTCAAAAATTAAAAAATTCAGGCCACATATTGAACAGTGTGGTATCGCTGTCAGACATCTGATGTATTTGTGGACCCTAAATTGTGGCTATTCAAGCCTAAATTTCACTGTATTTGCTGTCTGTTACCCTAGTTCTTTACACTATTTTTTTGTAAAAATACAGCCCAAATATTGAACAGTGTGGTATCTTGGTAAAAATACTTCTGTTTCAAGTTGTTATGGTTGCTTCATGACTGTCTTAAATGCTCCAACTACTACCACCATCATCATCTTCTTCCTATAGTCTGTCACTGCGCAGATAGAAAGCCTGAGGAGCAGTGGGTGAACGCTTGGGCGGTGTTGTACTCTGTCTCTGGATTACGAAAGGCAAAATGTTCTAGATGAAATCATACAGTAAAGATGTATATCTTTGTACCGTGTTAGCCAGTAGATAGAAAAATATTTAGAGTTGAGAGTATCGCTGTCCATTTGTGCACGTTTCTAGATGAAATCATGAATGGAAGAGCAGGAGGAAGAGCACCTGGAAGAGCACGGGGCCAGGACTCGCAACTACTGAAGCCTGGTGTTACTGGATTCTGACAAGCCATTACCTACTAATACTGAACTTGTCAGACGATAATGTCAAAAGGGAGCCCCTGCATTTTCTGTAACAGAAGCTAGAGATTGTGACATTTTGGCTGCATTTCAAGAGGTGTCAATTAGAGAGCGTGGTGGTCGTAGATGTGACTTGTACACCACCACCCGAGACACGCCTCTCCACCAACCGAGGTGCCGCACCCCCGAACTTCTGTCTCTTCCCTATTATCACACAGAATTTTAAGTCCACAAGGACAATGTCCTCTCCCCTCTTACCAGTCTGTCATTTTAAATTTGTTAACTGTAAAACGATATCTACTACTTTGTATATAGCCCCTTCTCATGTACAGCACCATGGAATAAATGGCGCTATATAACTAAATAATAATTATAATAATACTTATATGGGTGTTTCAACTTGACAATCCATCCAACATGTTATTGAATCAAAATCTTGTTTTTGTGACAACTCTGTTCTGCAGTGCACTAAGTATGTGAAATTGTTAGCTAAACCCCAGTGGGTCGTGCCACAGTGTCATGTTGCCTACATACCGAGATGTTATCTAGATCCGTAATGTCACTTCTACTTTACAAGCATGATTAATTAATTGGAAAAGCACGTAGTATTGATGGAGCTGTTGGTTTCTTCCAAAGAAAATCAATACGATCAATGAGGTTGGATAGCCGCATACAAATGGAAAAATATTTAAGATGACAATTATTTTCACATTTGAGTTTAAACACACTTCACCAACTTGTTTTCACTTTTACAACATTATATTCAGAAGTCTTAAAGAAAAAGATGAATATATTGTGAAGCAAATAGGTATGAATAATTATTAAATCAGCAGGAATTGATATTCCCAAGATAATAATGTATATAAGCATCATTTTTTGAGAAATTGGGTGTTGTGATTTTTTTTGCACCCAGCATACTAATTATTCGATATACGTATCAGTCGCATTGTTGTTTACATACATATTTGATATATGCAATAGTTGCATTGTGTTTATATATAGTGACTAGGCAGCTAATTATTTATACTTTTTACTTGTCCTTCATCTTCTCTTGGTTTGGGTATTTTGTTGCTCACTGGGTATATAATTTGTGTTTTTGTGTATTTGTAAGTTTTTAGTGTAGTTTAATAAATGCTAAGTTTTATTGTATCCTTTGCTATATACATGAATAATTATTATCACCCAAATGATGTTACATAAGTCAGAACATACACAACCTATCATTGGGGAAATGATTTTCCACCAAAAATTAGAACTATGAGACTACTAGTGTCACGTTGTGGATTGATATGAGCCACAAAGTCCTTCAAAGTGACACTGTCTGGATGTAATGTACAATTTTCTCTGGAAAATTGCAAGAACATGCATTCTATGATGCTTGCATTAAAGAATGGATTTGTCAGATATGTACGGATTCAGGACGACCAGGCTGAGGGTACCTGTGCTGCGTCGGGTCCAGAACTGTCAAGGCTGCGTCCCCTGTTTCCTGGGGGAAGGAAAAGGGGAATGGACAGGTCCCATTACCCATGAAGAGGGGGTGTGTTTAAATAGGGAACCTGTGCCGAAGGTGTGGAAAAAAAACAAAAGCAAGAGTGAGTCCCCAGGTGTAAGCGTGTGAGCATGAAGGGGGTAGTGCACTACGCATCCAAAGTGCCGACCCTGCGGCGAACTGCAGCAGACAGACAGATTTGGTGACCTACAGGCATGGGGCCAGCTTAATACAAAGCGGGCACGACAGCATAGATTTTTGCCGTGGAGAAGCAGCGCATAGGAGGCTGAGCAGCGTGCTCTGTCCTTAAAGCACTGGCGCTGCAAAGGACTGTTCCCGTTGGCTCCCGTCACTAAAAGCAGTACTGCCATTTAGCAAGGCGCTGTGTGCCCAGTGACCGCCAGAGAGCAAGGCGCCGTGCGCTCTTTGACCGTCAGAACAGCGCACATGCGCAGTACAGAGAACCAGGTCATGCTATGTGTACAGCGTGGATAACCAATAATTATGTCCACTCCTGAGATCTTATGTGTGAAGTCAGAACTGAATACCGACAACCTTGTTGATGCTGATAGACTAGTCACCAAATGCCCTCTTCTGCTCACAAATCCTTTCCAACATCTGCAGTGTAGAGTTCCAATGCCTGGGGACATCACACACAGTCGGTGAGCCAGAAGCTGCAAGTGCTATTGAAGCATGGCAAGGGCGGATGAAACTGTAGCTGACTTTCTAATATGGGTACACAAAGCGTTGTACTTTTCCGAGCAGATCTGCCAGCTCCGTGTTGCTTTTCAGAAAATGTTGACAAATGAGGTTAAGCGCATTTGCCAGACATGGCACGTGTCTGAGGTCGCCTCACCACAGAGCAGCCACCAGGTTCCAGCCATTGTCACACACAACCATGCCTGGCTGTGGGTTCAGTAGTGTCAGCCACAGATCTGCCTGCTCTTTCAGAGCTGTCCACAACTCTTCATCATTGTGTGTTTTGTCACCTAAGCATATTAGCTTCATCACAGCCTTTTGCCGCTTTGATGAGGCAGTGCTGAAGTACTTCCAGCGTTTGACTGATGTGCTACTTATGGAGATGGAGTCTGAAGAGGAGGCGAAGGAGGAGGAGGATGCAGGATCTGTAGACTATGGGGCCAACCCAGATTGATGTAGGGCTCGCAATACTAGGGTTTGGGAGGATGTGCACCATACCAAGGTCGGAGTGGGTCCCGGCTTCCACTTGTTAACCCAGTGTGCCCTCAGTGAGATGTACCATCCCTGACCCCAAGCACTTGTCCACGTGTTTGTGGTTAGATTGAGTTTCCAAGTAACATCATTGTGGAGGGCACGGGTAATGTTGTGGGACACGTGCCTGTGTAATGCTGGGACAGCACACCGTGAAAAATAGCCCCGCTTCTATGTGGCCTTGGGGTGATCCTCCACTCTGCCCTCTCTTTCAAGCTACATATCCAAGCCCTTGACTCCTCCGGCCCACTACAACTCAAAAACATTTCCTGGATCCGTACATTTCAAGAAGCTTAAAAAAAAATTGTGCATGCCCTCATGATCTCCCGCCTCGACTAGTGCAACCTTATACTCTCTGGCCTCCCCTCTAAGCACTCTTGCACCACTCAAATCTATCCTATACTCTGCTGCCAGAGTAATCCAACTGTCCCTCCATTATTCCCCAGCCTCTCCTCTCTGCCAGGCCCTTCGCTGCCTTCCTATTGCCCATAGGCTACAGTTCAGAAGCCTAACTATGACATACATACCTTCCAGAAACTGTCTCCTCCATATATCTGTGACATTGTCTCCCAATGTCTGACTGGCTAATGACTTATTCAACGCTAACCCAGTGTGCTTTCAGCGAGATGTACCATCCCTGCCCACAAGCACTTGTCCATGTGTCCGTGGTTAGATGCACTTTCCCAGTAACAGCATTGTTAAGGGCCCGGTTAATGTGTTGAGACACATGCTTGCTTGTGTAATGTAGTTAAGGCAGACCTGGAGAGTACCTTGTTACGGACCACCATCAGGTTACGGAAAGCTTCTGTCTTCCATGAGCCTAAAATGCAACATTTCCATCACAAACAGAAGAGAAATGTGTTAATTTAGTATTGTGGTGTTGGCTGTGTATTTCCACTTGTATTCCAAGGACTGGGGTATGGACAACTGAACGCTGCGTTGGGACAAGGACGTAGACGTGATTGTTAATGGTGCTGGTTAAGTTTGTGTGCAACTATAGATGCAGGGCAGGAGGCATCTTTGCATGCACAATGGACAGGGAATTGACTTGCACGCAGAACAGCGGAAGACGCAGTGGTATCACCCGCAGACACTGTTCATGGAGCCTGGTTTTCAACCAACAAAGTCGAGTGCTTTGCTGCCATGTGCCTGATCATGCTGTTGTTGGTAAGGCTGGTAGTTTTGCTACCCTGCTGATGCGGGTATGGCCGGTGGTGCAAATGGCTTTTTTGGGGTTATCGGCAGAGTCTTTAACAAACAACAAGACTGTTAGGGGGACATTCATTGTCTTCCTCTCCCACACCTCCTCCTCAGCTCGACACTGTCTTTCGGTGTTCCCCAAGGCTCCCCCAGGGGGAAATGTTTGCCAGCCACTGTATGGGCATTCCTAATCGAGGAGACACGCTCCTTTAAATTGGACATAGTTTTTAATCAGGCCTTCCTCCACTGCTCATCATCCACTGCCACTAGATCACCAGGGTTAACGTGTTCCATGCTGCTACAGCCAGTGTTGAATTCTTAACAAGGGTGTGTGGTTATGCTGGGCATAAAATACTTGCTATGGAATAGGATGAGGTGTACCCCACAGGGGAAAATGTTTGCCAGCCCATACACTTAGTGCATGGGCATTCCAAGTCTAGGAGACCAGCTCCTTTAAATTGGGCATAGTTTTTAATCAGACCTTCCTCCACGGCTCATCATCCACCACCACTACATCACCAGGGTTAGAGTGTTCCATGCTGCTACAGCCAGTGGCGAATTCCTAACAAGGGTGGGTGGTTATGCTGGGTGTAAAATACTTGTTATGGAAAAGGTTGAGGTGTACCCCACAGAGAAAATGTTTGCCAGCCAATGCACTTAGTGTATGGGCATTCCAAGTCTAGGAGACCTGCTCCTTTTTAATGGGACTTTTTTTTTATGAGGCCCTCCTCCATGTTTCTTCCAAGGGGGGATAGGGGTTATTGAGATGAATATGACTTGGTAGCAGGGCAGGCCTTGCAGTCAATGCATAAGAAAACAGAATGGGAGTACAAAATGAATAATGTGAAGTGGATTTTCCTGTGCCCATCCAGTACCTGGGTTCAAAGGCATATTGGGGTGCATATGACTTGGCAGCAGGGCAGGCCTTGCTGTCAATGAATATGAAAATAGTATGGGAGTACGAAATGAATAATGTGAAGTGGATTTTCCGGTGGCCACCAGTACGTGGCTTGAAAAGCTTATAGGGGTGTATGTAACTTTGGGGTAAGCAAGGCCTTGCATTCAATGCAACATTTTTTCAGGAAACCCTCCTGTATCTCTCATAAAAGGGGTATTGATGTGCATCGTAATTCTTGGCAGCCCATCCACTCACTGTATAGACAATAACAGCATAGGAGACCCACTGTTTAATAATGGCCCTTTAAGAAGATTAATGCTGCCTGATGCCTTTGTAAAAATAAATGAAATAAGATGTGTCTGCTTATGTGTCACACGCCACATGGCCAGCTTGGGTTGTTAAATGTTACAATGAGATTTCCCAGTAAATGCATTTGTATTGGTTGAAAGCAATGCTAAAGTTGCAAAATGCCTCCAAAACGCTGTGTGTGAACATAGCCCAAGTGATGAAGGAACATTTTTGTTTTGGGTTAATTATTTTGGCTTAGATAAAAGTCATTAACCTGGAAAGGAAGTTCCTTAACATATTTCCCAGCAAAATCCATTTTGGTTTCGTTTTTGTAGGTTTTTTGTGTGCCTGTAAAAAGGGCGTGAAACTCTGACAACATTGTTTAGAGCTGTGACCTAGGAGTCAGCAGTGTTTCCATCATTTTCAGACGGTTTTAGACCTTAAAAGGACCCCCAGGGGGATCGCGGTAAAAATGCTCAGGTCTTACATAGACTTACATAGACTTACATTGGGCTCATTTTTCTGTCCAAGTACCCAAGTATTCCAATTTGCTCTACCCGAGCAATGAGCACCCGAGTATTTTAGTGCTCGCCCATCACTAGCGCTTACAGTAGCCGCTTCTTCCTCGGCGGCTGTACATGTGGTACTGATGCGGCACACTAGTGGCACATGGTTACCACACGTGTGCCGCACGTAGTACACACAGACACACGGACACTAATATTTCCGGTACCATTTTTTCCGGTACTGGAAATATCAGGACGTGTGAAACCGGCCTAAGTGCTGCATTCCCCAATTACACTTTATCAGTAAATGGCTCGCATTTATGCACACCGTATGTTCGGCACTTCAGGTCTGTAGCATTGTAGTTATTTGTTTTATAGTATCACTAAACATGTCATCTGTCATAGGTTTTTTCTGAGTAAACACTATAGAGAAACAAAGCCATTTGATTGGCCCACGGAAGAATTCTCATGTATGTAAAAGTCTCAGGATCTGAGCTCCCTCTACACACGGCAGACAACGGTTATATTACATAGCCAGCATCTGTCTTTAGAGTTCTGGCCAAAGCTGTTAACCATTTAAATGCCAGGGTTGGTCATTACTTTCTGCGAGTGGCTCTGGAATTCAGAACCTGCGCACCCATACAAGTCTATGGGTGTATGTGAGGGATGTCATCCAAGGGCAGTATGATTACCGCTGACACAGAGAATGGAGAAGATCGAGAAATTAAGTTATTCGTCTTCTCCCACCTGTTCTGTGATTCTCTCATGCAAAAGAATCGGATCACTAACTAGAGATGATGGTGTACAGCAAAATTACAAATCATAATACACAAGGGGTGCAAAAAGATGGTCTTATGTCATAACCAGAAAAGAGAGAAAAGAAGACCACTATAGATAATGCACACCACAATAATATAATAATGGAAAATAGGAATTTTATTGACACTACAAGATAAAAACATTTAAAAACAATGTAAACCCCGCATGGTGTCCGCTACCATCACAATGGCCAATATACAATACAAAAGTAAGGCAATGTTCCACAAAAAATGTATATTATATATATATATATATATATATATATATATATATATATATATATGCATATACACAATAACACTAGTGAAGGGCACAATAAATTACACCAATATAAATTGCCCAAAATTGAGCCTGTGTGAACAAGAGCCTAAAATTGTAGCATGATATTGCCCTACAAGATGGATGTGAAGAGCCTGGGCAGAATGACCCACCTAAAAAACCTAGAGGTGAACCCTGACCTGAGAATAATGCCCTAAAGCCCCAGTGGTACAAAGAGAATTAGGCAGAAACAAGCTGTCCTAGAAATAATTGAGCATAAAATCTCAGGGATACCAAGAGTCCTGTATACCCAGGGTGCATAAATGCAGTGACTGCAGAGAGCCAAAAATAGACACAATAGGGCTCACGTGCAGCAAATCCTGGATGAAGGATCCTAAAATGCAGCCAAATAGTGGCAAGTGCTGAATAAAGGTCCATATGATGCGGCCATGGTGGAAGCAGGACCCAGCGGCGGGGGGACCCAACGCGTGTCGCCGTAACAAGGACGGCTTCGTCAGGGGAATGTCAATTCCCCTCATATGGACCTTTATTCAGCACTTGCCACTATTTGGCTGCATTTTAGGATCCTTCATCCAGGATTTGCTGCACGTGAGCCACATTGTGTCTATTTTTGTCTCTCTGCAGTCACTGCATTTATGCACCCTGGGTATACAGGACTCTTGGTATCCCTGACATTTTATGCTCAATTATTTCTAGGACAGCTTGTTTCTGCCTAATTCTCTTTGTACCACTGGGGTTTTAGGGCATTATTCTCAGGTCAGGGTTCACCTCTAGGTTTTTTAGGTGGGTCATTCTGCCCAGGCTCTTTACATCCATCTTGTAGGGCAATATCATGCTACAATTTTAGGCTCTTGTTCACACAGGCTCAATTTTGGGCAATTTATATTGGTGTAATTTATTGTGCCTTTCACTAGTGTTATTGTGTATACGCATATATATATATACATTTTTTTGTGGAACATTGCCTTACTTTTGTATTGTATATTGGCCATTGTGATGGTAGCAGGGCACCATGCGGGTTTACATAGTTTTTAAATGTTTTTATCTTGTAGTGTCAATAAAATTCCTATTTTCCATTATTATATTATTGTGGTGTGCATTATCTATAGTGGTCTTCTTTTCTCTCTTTTCAAAGAATCGGATCACACTAAAATGACAGTTTGATCAGTTTGATCTGAGTGTCATTAGCATAAACAGCCCAATTTTATTGCATGGGAGAATATAAGATCAATAGCATGGGTGAAGGGGAAAAGGAAAATAGTCAGCTCATCACCAGTCTTATGCAGGTTTCTCTGATTGAACACCACGGAGGCGCCTTGATCAGAGGCGTGGTTCACAATGGAAAATGGAAAAGGAAAAATTCTCCAGCGTGTAATCCAATAAAATAATTTTTTTATTCAAGACATTTTAAAATGTATGTATCAAAAATTCAAATGAACAAAGGAAAGGAAGGATGGGGTCCCCATAACAACCAACGCGTTTCAACCTCTTGCGGCCTTAGTCATGGTATGACCGCAAGAGGTTGAAACGTGTTGGTTGTTATGGGGACCCCATCCTTCCTTTATTTTGTCCATTTGTATTTTTGATACATACATTTTAAAATGTCTTGAATAAAAAAATTATTTTATTGGATTACACGCTGGAGAATTTTTACTCTTCCATTTTCCATGGGAGAATATACACCCATGCGTTATGGTCACTTTTTCCTACTTGACTCCATCACATTTTTTACATGGTAACTTAAGATACCAGTGAACCAATAAATTGTCAGAATTTATCTAACTAAAATATCCCTTATACTGTATGTATCTCACTGAAGTTTATAAGGCGGAATGTGCATGGATTTCTGCAATTAATATTCAGATGAATGTGACATCTGCAAACATTTCTGCAAGAAATATTCTACACCTGAATATACCCAGATGCTTTATGAAACATACTGTGCAATTACAATAATTTAACAATGCTAAAAAGAAACAGGAACTCATACAAAATGTCTTTGTATTGCAGGACGATGTTTATTCCTTAAGGCGCATATTGAAAATGCTGACCTTTTAAATTTAAAGTCGGTCTATCTGGAAGGAGAAGAAGTGAATTTTAGGTGTAAATCTCCTTTTCAGACACAAGATGGAAAGACCAGTGGAATTAGAACATGTCTCCCTAATGGAGAATTTACTACAGCGAAATGTTCTAGTAAGTATAATTAATTATTTGCAGGATGCTTTTAAGTTATGTCAATCAAGTTATTAGCAGATGTCTCTAAGATCTGCAAATGAATAAATATTTAGGCTGCTGACTACAATCTGTGGCTTATGAGAGGGATATAAATATAGCTGGTTGAAATTAATTTATTTTTAGCCACATAAAAAATCGGATTAAGTCTTGTGATGCCTCCTGTTCGTCAATCTGCCAACTACTATTACTTGTTGTTAACTGAGAGGGACAGAATCTGTGAAATGAGAGTCCTTGTTTTATGACTTTTGCTGATCACAATGTGCATAGGACCAGACGTCAGCACTGTTCAATGTTACGTGTCACAGTAGTTGTAGAACAATGATAAACTGGAATGTCGGCAAGAGATGCATAAATGCAAAACTCTGTATAGACAGATCATCAGATTCAATAATTGGCACACAGTGATTCATTCTATACTGCACAAAAAAATTGAACAGCACATACAAGCTTAAGTGTGTCAAACAGTGTCTAGACAAATCATTTGAAGGCATTTGCTTGACATTGGGTTTTAGATAAGACATCCACCTAGGTTTTCCATTGAGCCCACGTCAATGCTCTCAAAGGCAAATGTGTTAAAGAGCAAGTTAACACTGTTGGCTAGAGTGGAAGTCTATCCTATTCTGCGATGAGAACCACGTTTGTCTGGGATCCAGAGATTGGTAAGGAAACCATGTGGGCAACACAATGAAGAGGTTTTCATGAGAGAATTTCACAACAGTCCTCCTGGGATTATGGTGTGTGGTGGCATAGTGTATGGACCCAATAGTCTTCATTTCAGGTACACTAACAGCTCAGCATCAGATTACTTTGGCCATGAAACCAGTTATATAACCATTTCTTCAACATGTTCCAAGAGCTTTTTTCCAGCATAACAACACCAGTGTCATGTTTTCATCACTCACTGTGGCTTAGGAAGCTGTCAATGACAACTCAACCATCCTGTAGGATCTAGGATCTGGAGTGTGCTGTCCTGTTAGTATTTTGAGTGACAGCCCAGTCGTCCAATCTGAGGCTGGGGCATGTTGGGCTGTCCACATTTTGATTGACATCTCTGCTGCTCAATCTGGACTAGTGTAAGGTTCTGTGTACATGTTCCTGAAACTCAGTTTGTTCGTCAGCCATTTTACTTTCTGTCTTGCTGCAGCTATCTTGCCCTCAGTCAAAATGGAGTTTCCAGCTTGCATGTTCCCGCCTGATTCTCTCCTTTTGCTTCTTAAGCAGCCACAGCTGAGCAATCAGTGCTTCAGAATCTAGCCTGCAGTGAACCTGTGACCTGACTCCTAAAGCCTTGGACCTTGTACTCCAGCTATTCCTACTGAGGAACTCTGAAGCACTTGTGGACTCTGGAACCCTGCTCTTTGAAAGACCCACGTTTGCATGGACTTACGGTAACAGAGAAGAAGATCCTGAACCTGTTGTGGAGAGTGATTGCTGAGCTTAGATTACTCTGGCCTGCTGTGTCTCCTGCTTCTGTGTCTGCAAACTGTGTGACTATTTTTGCCAACTTGTATGAAGTAATACAAGACTTTCTTTATCAAACCTGTGTCTCATGTACAGGTCCTTCTCAAAAAATTAGCATATAGTGCTAAATTTCATTATTTTCCATAATGTAATGATTACAATTAAACTTTCATATATTTTAGATTCATTACACACCAACTGAAATTTTTCAGGTCTTTTATTGTTTTAATACTGATGATTTTGGCATACAGCTCATGAAAACCCAAAAATCCTGTCTCAAAAAATTAGCATATTTCATCCGTCCAATAAAATAAAAGTGTTTAAAACAAAATAAAAAAAAAACATCAAATAATAATGTTCAGTTATGCACTCAATACTTGGTCGGGAATCCTTTTGCAGAAATGACTGCTTCAATGCGGCGTGGCATGGAGGCAATCAGCCTGTGACACTGCTGAGGTGTTATGGAGGCCCAGGATGCTTCGATAGCGGCCTTAAGCTCATCCAGAGTGTTGGGTCTTGCGTCTCTCAACTTTCTCTTCACAATATCCCACAGATTCTCTATGGGGTTCAGGTCAGGAGAGTTGGCAGGCCAATTGAGCACAGTAATACCATGGTCAGTAAACCATTTACCAGTGGTTTTGGCACTGTGAGCAGGTGCCAGGTCGTGCTGAAAAATGAATTTCGATGGAAGCATGAAGTGCTCCAAAATCTCCTGATAGCTAGCTGCATTGACCCTGCCCTTGAAAACGGGTTGACCAACACCAGCAGCTGACATGGCACCCCACACCATCACTGACTGTGGGTACTTGACACTGGATTTCAGCCATTTTGGCATTTCCTTCTCCCCAGTCTTCCTCCAGACTCTGGCACCTTGATTTCCGAATGACATGCAAAATTTGCTTTCATCAGAAAAAAGTACTTGGGACCACTTAGCAACAGTCCAGTGCTGCTTCTCTGTAGCCCAGGTCAGGCGCTTCTGCCTCTGTTTCTGGTTCAAAAGTGGCTTTACCTGGGGAATGCGGCACCTGTAGCCCATTTCCTGCACACGCCTGTGCACGGTGGCTCTGGATGTTTCTACTCCAGACTCAGTCCACTGCTTCCGCAGGTCCCCCAAGGTCTGGAATCGGTCCTTCTCCACAATCTTCCTCAGGGTCCGGTCACCTCTTCTCGTTGTACAGCGTTTTCTGCCACATTGTTACCTTCCAACAGACTTCCCATTGAGGTGCCTTGATACAGCACTCTGGGAACAGCCTAATTGTTCAGAAATTTCTTTCTGGGTCTTACCCTCTTGCTTGAGGGTGTCAATGATGGCCTTCTGGACATCAGTCAGGTCGGCAGTCTTACCCATGATGGCGGCTTTGAGTAATGAACCAGGCAGGGAGTTTTTAAAAGCCTCAGGAATCTTTTGCATGTGTTTAGAGTTAATTAGTTGATTCAGAAGATTAGGGTAATAGCCCGTTTAGAGAACCTTTTCTTGATATGCTAATTTTTTGAGACAGGATTTTTGGGTTTTCATGAGCTGTATGCCAAAATCATCAGTATTAAAACAATAAAAGACCTGAAAAATTTCAGTTGGTGTGTAATGAATCTAAAATATGTGAAAGTTTAATTTTAATCATTACATTATGGAAAATAATGAAATTTAGCACTATATGCTAATTTTTTGAGAAGGACCTGTATTTTCATCGCACCCAAGCACAAGACGCTATATGAACTGTACTACATACATTACAAGATTCTGAAGCCCTGATTGCTCAGCTGTGGCTGCTTAAGAAGCAAAAGGAGAGAATCAGGGCGGGAACATGCAAGCTGGAAACTCCATTTTGACTGACGGCAAGATAGCTGCAGCAAGACAGAAAGTAAAATGGCTGACGAACAAACTGAGTTTCAGGAACATGTACACAGAACCTTACAACTAGACTTTGGGCCTTCTTCCAGGTGTCTCCTGTTCTTCATTATTGGCTAGCTATTTAGTTAGACAGCTATGAGCAGGCCCTTGTCAGCTGTAGCTTTGCTCTGTGCTGTGTGTGCTTTGCGTGCTTTGCTTTGATTCTGATTTCCTTATCTTGGACCATGGATTTGTTCTGACTTGACTATTAATATGTGTTATCACCTTTGCTCTTGAAGCTCTCTGACCCTAGGTACCGAACCCCGGTCTTGGCTTCTACCTATACGTTTCTCTTTTCCCCTTATGTTGATGTACGCTTCTGCTATTTGTATTGCCCTTCTGTACTATTAGAACCTCTTGGTATCTGACCTCGGAACCCCTGACTACCCTGCCTCATGGCTTGTCAGTGAGTAGTAACTCAGCTTCACAATCAGGCTGCATGTTGCTCGAGTGAGAAGCCTGCATGGCCACAACATGCTACCATTAAGCTATGCCCATGACCAAGGTTTGAGATTGGCCAAAACATTGCTATTTTTGTACATATATATGGAAATTTCAGCTCTAATCTTCACAAATTTGTACCTCCAGAAAAAGCATTGAGTGTCACGGTTTACTATAGATTTCCAGATTTCTACCTTATCTCACAGCATCAGAAGCACACCCAGAGTGCCAGACATATTTTTACTTTATTTAAACATGATACCATGGATTGCGTTGTCTCCGGACTTGCCTTGCATCAAGCACGTCTGGGACATAATGTGTTAGCAAATGTAAAAGAAGCTTCCAGCAGCATTTCTTGTTGATAATGCATTCACTATGACATAGCATTTCTTAGAGACCATTAATAACCTCATTGATAGCATGGACAGCATGTAAAAGCATGTATTTTTTAATGTGGTTGCTCATACTCAATACTGAATAAATCAAGATTTTTCAAAACTTTATTTCCATTTTTCCATTATTTGCATTTGAGCTTTGTCAGAAATTCAGCACTGACATTTGAAAGCACACAGGGACATTTTCACAGGCCTCGTTATGATAACAATATTAATAATTCTTACAATAATGGCCTCTGTGCCTCATAATAATAGTAGTAAAAATAATAATTTATAATAATAATGACCCTGTGCCTCATAATAATACTAAGTAAAATGCCTCCCTGTGCCTTTTTGTAATAATAATAATAATAATTATGATAATAACGGTCGCTTGTGACTTATAATTATAAAGCCCTGCTGTGCCTAATTATAATAATTATTATTAGAATTATGCCCATTGTGCCTCCTTTTAATAATGATCCACAGTTGCACCTCCTCTTGCACTGCCTATTGTTAATAATTATTAAAAGTTCACTTTTATTAATTTAATATTAAGACTTGTAGTAACCACACAGCACAAAATATGAAATCAGGATGATGTTCCTAATTGTCCACCAATAGTGATGATGAGCAAGCACTAAAATGCTCTGGTTCTCATTACTCGAGTCGAGCAAATCGTAATACTCAGGTTCTCGACCCAAGTAACGAGTATACTGGAAATCAATGGGAAACTGGAGAATTTTTCCAGCGGCCCCCCCCTCGTAGGTCTAGAGGGGTTTAAAAATTGCGCAAATCAATGGAAGCATCTCTGAATCCCAGGTTGCTGGGAACAATGTTTTCAGAGTATTACGCCACTTTAACGGAGTGACAATAAAACATACAAAACCGAAGATAAACTGAATTTTACTGGTAAAAATGTTAAGAAACATTCTTTCCAGGATAATGACTTGTATATAAGAGAAAATAAATAAGAGAAAGAAATGCTTCCCCACACTTTGGTCTATGTTTACACGTAGTGTTTTTGCTGCGTTTTTGCACGTTTGCATTGCTTTCAATAGTGAAAAAAACATTCACCAGAAAATTTAATTTTAACATTTTACTATCTTATCTGGCCATGTGGTGTGTGAGTCATGAGCAGACACATCCTGTTAAATTTATGAAGGATGGACTCTGAAAGCCACAAATTTTTTGTCTCAGGTGACTCTCTCTATTGTAGAAGGCCATTAGCCAGCCCTTACTATTGCTAATTGCCAGCAGCTGGCACTCATTATTGTTAGAGGGCTAGCAGTAGGCCCTGACTATTGTCAGAGGGCCATCAGGTGGCCATCATTATAATTTTAGAGGGTCATCAACTGGCCCTCACTAAGTAATTTTAGATAGTCAGCAGCCCGTTATGCTTTACATAGCTGTACATGGCTACTGCAATATAATTTATACATCTGAGGGGGCAAATTTATTTTTCATATTAATACTGCAAAGTTTGAAACTTGGAGAGCCAACAGGTGGCACCCACTGTTTTTAAAGTGCCAGTGGACGTTTTATTGACAGTTGAGACCAAGATAGAGCTTTCTGGTATCAAGGCATCATAAAATGTGAAGATTCCCAAAGGATTTTGGGTTGCTATGTAGTGCCCAGTATCATAAAGCTGGGTTTGCATCATAGGTCATGGGTGTTCCAGCAGGACAATGACCCTAAACAGACTTCATGAAGCACCCAGAAATGGATGGAAACAAAGCACTGAAGAGTTCTGAAGTGGTAATTCAAGCTCCAGTAGCATAAAGTCCCCCACCACTACTTCTTGCAAACAGATGCTACAGAGAAACTGTGAATGGAAGCATTAAATCAGGTAATTTTGCCTACTTTGATAAATTTCTGAGTACAAATCACTGTAAAAAGCATGAATCTGTCAATGAGTGTATGGAAAAAATCAGTCAAGTTATGGATTGTGAAAGAGATGTATGTAACAAGAATGAACACTTATTTTCATCAGATGATACCTAGCACCTATCCCTACATTAAATACAGCTAACAGCGGTATTAATAGGAAACAGAATAGATGTTACCTTGATTTTTTTTGTTAGGTTGCAGCAGCCAGGACAATAATAATCCCTGACTAAATGTCTTTAATATGCTATCCCTATTGCGACAGCTAACCCTACACCAATTGGAGATAAGAGCAGTATTATTATATGGAGGAGACCAGGATTTTCTCTATTTACTAAACAAAGTCTCCTGTCCCAACTGTGAAATCCTTTATGTAATGTGAGAACTCCCTACAGGGCCAACATCAGGGCATTACTGCCCTGACTGGCCTATAGGGCCTGATGAGCAGAGGGGGCCCAAATCAGACCATCTCTTCTCATCAGGCCCCAGACGCAGGTTCAGTTAAACTCTATTGCCGTTCGGGTGTAAGGAGAAGGACTGGACCAGGCATACTTTTTCCGTTGCGGATCCGTAACTGTCAGAGCTGTCACCCATGTTGCAGGGGGAAAGCGTAAAACCCCGGACCGTTCTTTGCACTCAGTGTAAGGGGGAGTGGCTAAGCTAAAAAAGCCACGGCACGCTGGAAACAAGTCACTCTTAGCAGGAAAGCGCAGCGTGCAGGATGACAGTGTCAATGCTCCGACCTCTGAGCATCAGGACGGAGCAGGCCCAAGTCTTAGGTACATCAGATCCTCAACCAGAGACTGCTGATAGAGACTGGCAAAGTGTCTGTTGACACCCATGACCATGAGGGAGAGAGTCTTCTGTCAGGGCATAAATGCACACGTGCCAAGACAGGGAAGCCGGGTGGCCCGCTGTGGACTGTATCAGAATACACCCGTGTGCAATTGCCAAGTAACGTTAGACTCTGGCAGTGTAAATAAGTCTAGCCATTCCTGTACTTCACCTTCTGGACCCAGGACCCCCGTCGGGACAGCGAGGATCCACCATCGTCGCCTGGACCCGGGACACTATTCCCTTCAGGACCACGCTGGACCCCATGCATGCCACGACCTTGGTTCCATTACTTGTATCCAGGATTCGGGTCTCTGACGTCGTGGGACTGATAAGTTTAACATTACTGAACTTTCCTCTCAACCTTCCCACACCTGTTTGCCCCAGTTAGCAAAATTCCCCTCAAATCAGTTTTTACCCTACTCTCTCCCTGCGTGGAGTATCGTCTGTTTAAATAAATCCCACATTAACACTTGCTCTGCCTCCTTCCATTACTGCATCCCGCGTACCTGCAGATTCCTACATGTGCCTGAACGGTAATAGTTAAAAGCCGCCAGCCAATTAGAGGCTGGCAGCTGATGTCAGTGCTCACATCACCGGCGTATGATGTCATTGTCATTCGCTGTCAAGGCGCACTTGAAATGCCTGGAGGGAGTATCGCAGCAGGAACGTGGCCAGGTAAGGAGAAAGGTTTTTTTTTATTATTTTTATTGAAATATGCAAATACGCAATATGTTTCAATGGCAGGATGGAGACTCATGGACCATGTGTCTCCATCCTGTCTGTGGCAGAATGGAGACACAGGGGCAGAATGGAAACACGGGGAAGAATGGAGACACAGGGGGTAGAATGGAGACACAGGGGCAGAATAGAGACACGGGGCAGAATGTGGGGCAGAATGGAAACACAGGGCAGAATGGAGACACGGGGCAGAATAGAAACACGGGGCAGGATGGAGACATGGTGCAGGATGGAGACATGGTGCAGGATGGAGACAGATGGGGCAGGATCATCGGGCAAGATGTAGGCAGATGGGGCAGGATGAAGGCAATTGGGGCAGGATCATGGGGCAGGATGGAGACACATGGTGCAGGATCATGGGGCAGGATGGAGACATGGGGCAGGATGAAGACAGATGGTGCAGCATCATGAGGCAGTATGGATACGATGGAGACAGATGTGGCAGGATCATGGGGCAGATGGGGCAGGATCATGGGACAGATGGGGCAGGATCATGGGACAGATGGAGCAGGATGGAGACAGATGGGGCAGGATGGGGAGATCATATGCTGTAGGATGGCAAGATCATATGAGGTAGGATGGGACATCACATGGGGCAGAATGTATACTCATGAGGGCAGGATGGGAGAACATATGGGCCCAGGATGGGAGAACATATGGCTGGAGCCAGGAATGAGACACATGGAGGGCAAGATGGGGGATATTATTACCATAGAGGTTAATTAAGGGATATTATTACTGCAGTAAAGTATTTATTTTATTTTTTAAAGATACTGTTTAAATAGGGGAGGCAATCCTGTTGCTGTGCAGAGCGACAATATGTCGCCTTTTTTCTTCATCTGGTGTAGTTTAGAATTTAGAAAAAATTAAGAAATGTGTTCTGCAAGCTGTGCTCTAAATAACTGTGTTATTTCCTGCAGAGACGAGCCCTGGCTGGAAGAAGTGATGGCGGTCTGTGCTGGATGAAGGTGAAAAACGAAGATGAAGGAATTAACCCTATAATAACCGAGCCAGCCAAACCATGACACCATGCCATTCTAAAATTTGTTTTGTGGGTGAATTGAGGCCACTTTCTTGGTGTCTGCCCCTAATTTCATGTGTTTTGACAGCTTTTGTATCCGTTTGAAGGTGTTGTGAATGCGTTTGTTTTTGCCTCCCATTGACTAGAATGGCGTTCGGCTATGTTCGACAAATAAATTGGCGAATATTGCAAATTCGTAATCCGAAACGAACATTGAAATATTTGCTCAACTCTAGTTATTAGTGCCACCTGGGGGTATTATAACTGATAGGTGCATCAGCTTGTCAACTGAAAATGCTGACAGGCTGACTCCTCAAAATGAGCAAGTTCTGAATTGGCCCACACTTCTCAACACCACCAGTTGTCAGCAGTGGAAAATAAACATGAATCCATTTTTTTTCATGTTCTATTCCCATGCACCCCTTCCCATCAAAACACAGCTATATGCTTCAGGATTTTGTCTTTTCTTGTGTCATCCTCCTCCTTCTCCTCCTCCACCACCATATCAACAGGGTGATCATGCTACCTTCCCTTTAAATTTTATAAAGGTGTTTATAATGACCGCATTAAGAATTTTGAGAGGCCCACTCCTTAACAATGGGGAAAAAAATGTTTTAGGCCTTTCACTACATCTCTTCAAAGGGCTATTGGAGTGCCTCCCAATTTTGGCATCCATTGCACTTAGTATATACTATTTACCAGTGTAGGAGACCCATTCCTTAGTAATGGGAAAAATGCTTTTCTGAGACTCCACCTTCTAGTTGAGGTAACATTTTTGGAAACCAAAAGAGCCTGTGAGTTCTTATAGTATATGATCCAGTGCATTGTTGTGGGCTGTCAGGTGGTCACAACCTAGGGAGTCAGAGCTGGCACTAGGAATTTCGGGGCCACATATTGGCAATATTTTTGAGGCGCCATTGAGACTACACCCAGGCTCCACCAAAGCCCCGCTTACACCACTCGAACTGTTCACAGTCCCACTGCTCTCTCTTGGAAAAACTCCACTTTTCACCAAACACACATTAACAGTTCCCATCACCAGATTACACATATAGCCAGCAGCTTTTGTTTTGTCCAAAAGATTTTTTAAGCCGCTACCACAACAAGGTAGACTCTTTTGGCCTGGCCCTACTCTACTCTAAGCTATTAAACATTTGTTAAAATATCCAATACAATTTAGATATATTTTAATTTAGTTTGAAATTTTTAAAATGACCAATAATATAGCATACAAGGGACAAATACCACTGCACCATTACAAGATACCATATTACCACCACATAGTGACCTATAATACCACATACAAGGAACAATACAACCACACCATATCCAGACTACATATTACCACCACAGTGACTGAATAATATCACATACAAGGGACAAATACCACTGCACCATGTCCAGATCACATATTACAACCACATGGTGACCAATAATACCACATACAAGGAACAAATACCACCACACCATGACCAGACCACATATTACAGCCACAGTGACCAAATAATAGCACATACAAGGAACAAATACTGCCACACCATGGGCAGACAACATATTACGACCACATAGTGACTGATTACTACAATACTGATCATTAATAAAAAAACACAATGCAAATATCACCATAAGTGCCATTAAACACAGGAGATCTGTACTTAATATGAAGTGTCTGTGTACAGGTAATACAGTGATTACCGGTGACATTATACACATGAGCTCCGTATACAGTATCAGTGTACAGGTAATACAGTGATCACGTTGACATTATAAACAGGAGCTCCGTATATAGTGTATAGTGTAAAGATAATACAGTGATCACTTGTGATATTGTATACAGGAGCGCTGTATATAGTATACATTATATATTGTTAGTCTCAACTCAAAATAAGGGAAAATTGCACACAGAGAATATATTATAAAAGTAGAAACATTTTATTGAACAATTTTAAAAAACAAGCATATTAGAAAGAGTGACAGTGGTAACCAGAAATGGAGTGGAACCACACAGGTACTCAGGTACAATAACAATATAGAGCTAGTATACTATGATACACATAGAGTAGAAACGACCATACTAATACTATGCCAAAGAATCCGTATCATGAGACTGTATATAAAGTCTTCCAGAGATCAGGCAATTAGTGACACAAGTCTAAACACAGGCTAAACGCCACTTTAAGGACATGCAGTCACAGTTAAAGATAGAGGTCGAACACATACCTGAGACCCAGTGGTGACACTCTCCCCAACGCGCGTTTCGGCGCTGTGCCTTCTTCCGGGGGAGTGGCATCAAAGGTAACCAAGGAGTATTTATGTGCCTATGAACCAATCCGATGGATAGAATCAGAATAACAGCTTGTCTGCTCATTATAGATGGCGCATGTGAACGCCGAGAAAACCGGATGCAGCCATCACCAAAAGCGTCATCAGTCAGGCCCGCCCGCGTCACGAGGCCCCGCCCACCAGGTCATGTGAGCGGAACCTCAGACGCGAGCAGAGCGAGACCAAGGAGAGACGCGATCAGAGATGCCTAGCAACCGGCCCCCAGCGCACATGCGCACTAGCAGGCATCCGATTCATTAGCAAAATTACATAGAGAGCAAATATGTGAACGTAGAAACGCCAAATCATATAATGGATAATAATCCTAATTGGCATAATATGCAAATAACTAAAACATTAATCAATAAATACTAAAAACAATAATAAACAATTATATACTAAACGCATAAATGTGAAAAGTGACCAAGTGACAAACAGAAATATACATAAACCCAATTGGGGAAAGCACATACCATACATGTAATATCCACAACATAACGTGCGAACATAGATAAAGTACATAGTGTGGGTATATAAAGTGCTGTAACAGTGTACTCATATATAATGGCAATGTATAAAGACATCGATAATTGTGCAATTGGTACATTTAAAACTGCACATAGATCATGTGCTAGTGAATACAGAATTACATCCAAATAATAAACATCACAAAAAATCAAATACAAAACACATAAATACAGCAGTTGTCTATATCTCATATGTTCCAAAGCGTGGATCTCTCTACAGCACTTCGGAAGCTTCATTGCCCAGGACACATATATCCTGTTATTGGAAAACTTCCAACGGATATTATATCAAACCATAACGATGCATGAAAGAGAATCTAAAGAAAATAAAAATATATTAATAATGAAAAAACATAAAATGATGCCATAAAAAATGCAGGTACGAGTGATCAGAGGAATGGTGCGAAACTCAAAGACTCATTTAGGCCGTTGGGGTGGAGAGACTGAAGCTTCCAAATCCAGAAAGCTTCTCTCTGTGCGAGAAGTCTGCTCATTTTGCCCCCCCGCAGGTTGGAAGCCACACGATCAATTCCTCTGAATTTCAATACAGTTGGATCACAATCATGGTGCATTTTGAAGTGCCGAGGAATTGTTTTCAAACATCAAGATTATTCTCATCTGCTGCTGCTACAATATCACGAATGTGTTCCCTTACACGGATTTTAAACGCACGGGTTGTTAAACCAACATAGATCTTCTTACAGGGACATGAGGCATGGTAAACAACAAAGGTTGTTGAACATGTGATGGTTTGAGTTATAGTAAAGGTTCTTCCATCCGAAGAGAAGAATTCCTTAGTATGTAGCACATTAGGACATGCCACACAACCATCACATGGTTTACAACCCCATTGCAAATTAGGCCGAGCACGATTCGTGGCAAAAATAGATGGTTGGGGACGTGGCACAAAATAGCTTCTTACTAAGTGATCCTTTAAATTATGCGATCTTCTCGCAGTCATGCTTGGTTTGTCTGTTATATATTGCTTCAAAACAGGATCTGCCAAAAGTATAGGCCAATATTTGGCCAAAATTTCACGCATCTTCTCCCACTGTACATTATATTGAGAAACCAATCTCACCTGTGAGCCATCCTTTACCCTCGGGGAGGAATACAATAGATCGTTTCTTCTCGTATTTCTTGCCCTGTTGTATGCCCTTTTTATGCATCTCTTGCTATATCCTCTATCAAGGAAGCGTTCAGATAGATCTTTGGCTTGAATTTCAAAATCCTCATTTGATGAGCAAATCCTTTTAATACGCAGAAATTGACCCGTAGGCACAGAATTAATCACATGAGGTGGGTGTGAGGACTTGGCATGTAATACAGAATTCACAGACGTATCCTTGCGGAATATGTCAGATATAAGGGTGCCGTCCGGGCCTCTCCTCACAGTGACATCTAAAAAATCAATTGAAGAAAAATCATATTTGTAAGTCAGATGAATATTCAAATCGTTCATATTTAAATCATGAAAGAATAACTCCAACTCAGATGGAGTACCACGCCAGATCAAAAAAATATCGTCAATGTAGCGGGTCCATAGAACGACCCGCTCCATTGACGCAATACGATCTGTAGTAAATAGGTCCCTCTCCCACAGCCCCAGGAACAGATTCGCATACGACGGCGCACAAGCCGCGCCCATCGCTGTACCCTGGAGCTGCAGGAAGAAGGACCCGTTAAACAGAAAAAAATTATGAGTCAACAGAAAATCCAAAAGTAAAAGTAAAAAATCAATGTCACCGGAGGAGAAGCTCGTCATGGACAAAAAATGAGAGACTGCCCTCAAACCATCCTGGTGGCGAATATTTGTATAAAGTGACTCAACGTCACATGTGACCATGATCATGTCGTCATCAATATGTATAGCATCGATCTTCTTGAGAAAATCAGATGTATCTTTCAAAAAAGATGGAATTGTCTCCACCAGGGGTTTGAGGAACATGTCAATATATCTGCCAATGCCCTCTGTAAGTCCACCCAAACCAGAGATTATTGGCCTACCTGGAGGATTTGTGATGTTTTTATGCACCTTAGGCAACAGGTACAGAGTTGGAATGCATGGTTCTTTAATCAATAAGACATCACGTATATGGGTAGGTATGATCTCATTATCAACTGCCCTCTGTAGAATTCTGGACAGTTCTGCCTTATAAGAAATCAAAGGATTGAACGTTAATTTCCTATAGCATAAAGGATCCTTTAGCATACGAAGGGCCTCTGCCACATAAAGTTTAGATGGCCAAATCACAATGTTCCCACCCTTGTCAGCTGGCTTGATTACAATGTCTTTAAGTTGTTTTAACCTTTTAAGACCAATGTTCTCTGCTGGAGTCAGATTCCCATATTGGGATCGAGAAGGAATTTGGTCAAATTCCTGGGAGACCAATTTTACAAAAATTTCGACATTGGGACACAGTGACAAGGGTGGGAACTTGTTGGACTTAGGACGTAGGGAAACAGGTAACCTACCCAGAGTGAAGCTATTATGTTCACTAGCCAACTCCTCCAAATTCCGCAAAGCCGCCTGTTCCTCAGGTAATGGGAAAGCACGTTGTACGTCTTCATTGTGATGCCATTTTTTAAAAATAAGAGATCGTGCAAATATGTGAAGATCTTTGAGAGCCAAGAATGGATCAAAACGCATGCTGGGAGAAAAAGTCAGGCCTTTAGATAAAAGAGATATTTCATCAGGACTAAGAGTGTATTCAGATAGATTAATTACCTTGGGTGTGTCTCTTTTATAGGAGGAACCATATTTCTTGTTGGGGGCCTTCCTATCCCATTTTCTCTTATTGTTATTCCCAAAGCGTGTCCGCATTGAATGTTGTGATGTATCAGATGTTTCCCCCACTGATGACAGTGAGGACACTGAAGGTGATCTTTGTGCCCCATTAGAGGTATTGGGGCGTCTCCATCTGTATACAAAGTTGCGTTGAAAATCCGTGCTGTCTCTAAGTAGTTTTTTTGCCTGGGTATTTTTAATTTGAGACTCCCATTCTGTGGAATTTTTCTCCAACATGTTATTAAATGCCGTAATAACTTCAGAGGAAGCAGTTTTTTTAAATTTAGAAAAAAGTTCATCAATTTCATTTTCTAATATATTGACTGATTTTTTATTCAATTCAATTAATAGCTCCATAAACTGAAAAGAGGCTTTAGTACAAATATCCTCCCATTTGGAGACAAAAACTTCATCAGATATTGGAAACGATGGGAAAACCTGAATACGCAAGCCACGTGGTTTCAGTTTCTTTTTAATATAATTATCTAGAAACGCCCTATTCCACCACATTTTCGTGCGTTTATGCAAGGCCTTTTTAATATGAGTTTGTAAAACACCAACATCACTCTGATCACTCGTACCCGCATTACTGGGACCACTGTCAAACACCTGAGCAACCTGTGTTTGCCAGGCTAAATCTCTTGCTTTATAGTCCATAGTAGCCTATGAAAACCTGTGAAAAATACACAGAATTAATATATAACCTATATAAGGCTAGCACCTTTTTGTAGATATACAAATAGTAATACACAGTGCCTAGATGGGAGAACTCAGTGCAAAAACCCTTTTAAAAGGGCATGCAGTCACATTAAATTTGGGGGGAAAAAACCCCCTCCCCAAACCCCCTGTCCCCTTCCCCAAAAAGCGCTTTTCCCCGGCGCGGGCCCTTTTCCCCGGGGGAGTGGCATCAAAAAACCCAAAGGAGTATTTATGTCCTATGAACCAATAGGAAAAAATCAGAATAACAGCTTTCTGCTCTTATAGATGGCCTTTTTGAGCCGAGAAAAAAAGGGGTGCAGCCATCCCCAAAACGTCTCATCCCCGCCCCCAAGGGGCCCCCCCACCGGGGAAAATGTGAGGGGAACCTCAGCCGAGGACCCAACCAAGGAGAGACGCGATCAGAGATGCCCCCGGCCCCCAGGCAAGCGCACTGGGAGGCATCCATTCATTAGAAAAATTTAATAAGAAAAAATTGTGAACGTAGAAACCCCAAATCATATAATGGATAAAAAAAAAATTTTTGGAAAAATATGCAAAAATAAAACTTTTAATCAAAAAAAAAAAAAAAATTAATAAACAATTATTAAAAAAACGCATAAAGTGAAAAGTGCCCAAAAGTACAAAAAGAATATATTTAAACCCAATTGGGGAAAGACATCCCAAAAACTTTAAATTTTCCCACTTTTAACGTGCGAACATAGATAAAGTACATATGGGGGTTAAAAGGGGCTGAAACAGTGACCATAAAAAAGGCAATGAAAAAGGGACATCGAAATTGGGGAAATTTTGGTACATTTAAAACTGAAAAAGTTTCAGGCATAATACAAAATTACACCAAAAATAAAATCACAAAAAATCAAATAAAAAAACACAAAAATTTACGCATTGTCTATATCTCATTTTTTCCCAAAAAGCGGGGCCCCCTTAAAAAACCCCTTTTCGGAGCTTATTGCCGGGGGCACATATACCCTTTTTTGGAAATTCCAACGGATATTATATCAAACCAAACGATGATGAAAAAAATTTCTAAAAAAAATTTAAAAATTTTATTAATAAGAAAAAACAAAAAAAGAGCCAAAAAAAATTTTCCCGGGAAGGTGACCCGAAAAAAGGTTTGCAAATCAAAACTCTTTGGGGGCCGTTGGGGTGGGGAACGAAGCTTCCCCCCCCGAAAGCTTCTCTTTGCGAGATTTTTGAAATTTTCCCCCCCCGCAGGTTGGAAGCCCACATCAATTCTTGAATTTCAATAATTGCACAATCATGGTCCCTTTTTAAAACCCCCGGGAAATTTTTTAAAAAAACCCTCAAGATTTTTCCCCCCCTGTGTACAATATCACAATTTTTTCCCCTTCAGGGTTTTTTTAAACGCAGGGGTTTTTTAAAAACCCAAACCCAAGTTTTTCTTACAGGGACGGGGCCCTGGAAAACAAAAAAGGGTTTTTTTGAACTGTTTTGGTTTTTGATTTTAAAAAGGGGTTTCCTTCCCCCCCGAAGAAAAAAACCTTAGTTTTGGGACATTGGGAATCCAAACCCATCCAGGTTTTAAAAACCCCCTTTGAAAAGGGGGCCCCGAGCCCCTTTTCGTGGCAAAAATGGGGGGGTTTGGGGGGCCCGGGGCAAAAAAAAGCTTTTTACAAGGGAAATCCAAAAATTTCCCGGCTTTCCAGTCAGCGGGTTTTTGTCTTTAAAAATTTTTTTTAAAAACGGATCTCCCAAAAAATTTGGGGGCCCAAAATTTTTTCCCAAAAAATTTCATGTTTTCCCCCCCACTGTTTTTTAAAAAGAAAACCAATCTCACCTGTGGCCACCTTTCCCCCCGGGGGGAAAAACAAAAAAGTTCTTCTGTATTTCTTGCCCTTTTGGGACCCCCTTTTTATGCATCCTTTTTTACCTTTAAAAAAAGGAAAGGGGTTCCCAATAGACTTTGGAAAAATTTTAAAAATCCTCTTTTATGAGAAAAAACCTTTTTTAAAACGCAAAAAATTTTTGGGGAAAAATTAATCACAGAGGGGGGTGTGAGGCTTGGCTGTAAAACAAATTCACAGAGTATCCTTGGGAAAATTCAAATATAAGGGGGCGCCCGGGCCTCTCCCACAGGACACAAAAAAAACAATTGAAAAAAAAAATTTTTTTTGAAGTAGATGAATATTCAAATCTTCCCTATTTAAAAAAAAAAAATTTCCCCCCAAATCATAAAAATACCAGCCAGATCAAAAAAATATCGTAAAATTAGCGGCCCCAAAAAAGACCCGCCCATTGACACAAACGACTGTAGTAAATAGGTCCCTCTCCCACACCCCCCGGAACAGATTATACACGGGCACAAGGCGCCCCAACGTGTATGGAGCTGCAGGAAGAAGGGCCCCCTTTTTAAAAAGAAAAAAAAATTTTGGTCAACAAAAAAAAACCCAAAAATTAAAAAAAAAAATCAATTCCCGGGGAAAGCCGCCCGGACAAAAAATGGAGACCCCCTCAAAAAACCGGGGCAAAATTTTTGTTTTAAAAATGAAACAACGTCACTGGACATGCATGGCCCCCAAAAATTTTAATTGCATGGGGGGTTTTTTAAAAACAGATGTATTTTTCCAAAAAAAAAAGGGAAATTTTCTCCCCCCGGGTTTTTAGGAACATTCCCAAAATTGCCAATCCCCCCGTAATTCCCCCCAAACCCCGGGGTTTTTGGGGCCCACCGGAGGTTTTTTTTGTTTTTTTTGGGCCCCTTGGGGAACAGGTAAAATTTTGGAAAAGGGAAAGGGTTTTTTAATCAATAAGACATAAAAATTTTGGGTAGGTATGATCTCTTTTTCAACTGGGCCCCTGTAGAATTCGGACATTCTGCCTTATGAAAAAAAAAGGGTTTTAACTTTAATTTTCCCTTTGCAAAAGGACCCCTTTTGCATACAAAGGGGGTTTCCACATAAAGTTTAGATGGCCAAAAAAAAATTTCCCACCCTTTTCACGGGTTTTTTTTCAATTCTTTAAGTTGTTTTTTTTTTTAAGACCAATTTCTCTGTGGAGCAGATTCCCCCAAATTGGGGTCGAGAAGGAATTTGGTCAAAAATTTCCTTTGGGGAAATTTTTTCAAAAAATTTTTTAAATTTGGGGCCAGTGACAAGGGTGGGGAAAATTTTTTACTTTTTTTACGTAGGGGAAAAAATAACCACCCAGAGTTAAAAAAATTTTGTTCATAGCCAACCCCCAAAAACCCCCCAAAACCCCCCTTTTTTCCCCCCAATGGGAAAAAAAAGTTGTACGCCTTTTGATCCTTTTTTTAAAAAAAAAATCGGCAAAAAGTGAAAACTTTTTAGACCAAAAAAGGGTCAAAACCCCTGCGGGGGGAAAAAGTCAGGCCCTTTTGATAAAAAAGGTTTTTTACCCGGGTAAAAAGTGTATTCGAAGTTTTAAATTTTTGGGGGTTCTTTTTTAGGGGGAACCATATTTCTTGTTGGGGGCCCTTTCCCATCCCCAAAAATTTCCCTTTTTTTTTTCCCAAAGGTTTTTCCCCCTTGAATGTTGTTTATGTTCAGAGTTTTCCCCCCCAGACAGTGAGGGAAAAAAAGGGATCTTTGTGCCCCCCCAAGGGGATTGGGGGTCTCCATCTGTATAAAAAAGTTCGTTGAAAAAAAGGCTGTCTCAAGTAGTTTTTTGCTGGGTATTTTAATTTGAGATCCCCTTTTTGGGGAATTTTTCTAAACATTTATTAAATGGAATAACTTCAAGGAACTTGGAATTCTTCTCTTCGGAGGAAGAACCTTTACATAACTAAAACCCCAAACTTTCAAAAACCTTTGTTTTTTTCCCATGCCTCAGTCCCTGTAAGAAGATTTGTTGGTTTAACCCCCTGCTTAAAAACCCGGTAAGGAACACATTCGTGATTTTGGTACAGCAGGGATGAAAAATCTTGATGTTTTTAAAACAATTCCCCCGGGACTTCAAAATGCACCCTGATTGTGATCCAACTGTATTGAAATTCGGGAATGATCGTGTGGCTCCAACCCGGGGGGCAAAATGACAGCTTTTGCACAGAGAGAAGTTTTGGATTTGGAAAATTCTCTCTCCACCCCAAGGCCAAAAAGGTCTTTGAGTTTGCAATTCCCTTTTCACTTTTCCCGCTTTTTTATGGATCATTTTATGTTTTTTATTATTAATTTTTTTTTATTTTTTTTAGTTTCTTTCATGTGTTATGGTTTGATAAATATCCTTGGAAGTTTCCAAAAAAAATTATAGGTCCTGGGCAATGAAGCTTCCCAATGCGAGAGGATACGCTTTGGGAACATATGAGATAAACCGCTGTATTTTTGTTTTTTATTTTGATTTTTTGTGATGTTTTTTATTTGGATGTAATTCGTATTCCTACACAGATTTTTGTGCAGTTTTAAATTACCAATTGCACAATTATCGATGTCTTATAAATTGCCATATATATGAGTACAAAGTTCGCACTTTTTTTAATACCACCTAGTATTTATTATGTTCGCAGTTTATTGTGGGTATTACAGTATGGTATGTGCTTTCCCCCAAATTTGGGGTTTTTGATATTTTTTGTTTGCACTTGGTCACTTTTTACATTTATGCGTTTTGTAAATAATTGTTTTTTATTGTTTTTAGATTTATTTATTAATTTTTAGTTATTTTTCATATTATGCCCCTTAGGTTATTATCCATTAATGATTGGGAATTTTTCCCAAATTTTCTCTCATGTAATTTTTCAAAGAATCGGGGA
>JARQOD010000009.1:139297062-139350141 GCA_033576555.1 Oophaga sylvatica
AAATATTTTGCAGTAGGATTATGTATCTACAGTTACGCAACCAAATAATTTCTTATGTATATATAATATCTGATATGTTGAAAAATTCTAAGAATGCTAAAGCATAAATAGTTCATGCCCTGCGGACGTGATGAGCTCCGACCTACCTTTTGCATCTGCCTATGTTTTCTGCAGACACTGCTGCTGTCAGTAGAGTCTGCAATGGAGAAGCTGTAGGGTACGTTCCCATATTAAGGATCTGCCTCGCTTTTGACGCTGCAGAATGTCTGCACCATTTCCGTACCTATAATGCAAAATAGCATTAAAGCATTTGTGGGCCACTAGATGGGGGCATACTAGTGTGCACTGGTAGGCATAGTTGATAGGATGTCCATGGATGGTTAAGAGTAGGAGGGGCTGCCAGGTAGCTAGAGAGAAGTTTCTAGGAAGTTAGTTCAGACGGGGCCAAAATATTTGAGACGCTTTGCACAAAATTTGGCCAAATAATGTCTGCCCATTTTGCTATTCACATTTCATGTATTTCATATTGACATGCTTTAACATGATTGAGTGCAACCTTTTTCGTATATTGTACACATTTGAAAAAACACCTAATGCAAGACCCTGAAAATATATCAGTAAAAGGGGTGATAGGGATCACCTTGACCCCCTCTCGTTTTGTGACGTATCCAGGGGGGGGCAGCCGGGGCACTTGCCCCGTGCGCAGCCAGCAGGGGGGCGCAGTCGGGCCACCTAATGCGACGGTCAGCAGTGTCTCCCCGCGGCTGCATTCTGCCGCCCCTGGCCTGGAAGTCGGCGGTTCCCTGTCTTGGCTGTCCAGCTGACAGCCGGCGCACAGAAGCTGCTGCGTGGCGGTTCCCAGGGACCAATTGTCTATACAGATGCCAGTACAATTGTAGCTCTGACCGCTGGATCAAAGCGACGCCAGCAGTGTGACCAGGTCATGTGATCACGCTGCTGACGTCACTCGCCTGCAGTGCCCAGAGCTGAAGAATCCACCGAAGAGTAAGGGGATGGGGGATACTTTGAGTGGGGGGGATTTGGAGTGGGGATGGAGGATACTTTGGGTGGGGGGGATTTGGAGTGGGGATGGGGATACTTTGGGTGGGGGGGATTTTGAGTGGGGATGGGGCATACTTTGTGTGTGGGGATTTTGAGTGGGGATGGGGATACTTTGGGTGGGGGGGATTTTGAGTGGGGATGGGGATACTTTGAGTGGGGGGATTTTGAGTGGGGATGGGGATACTTTGGGTGGGGGGGATTTTGAGTGGGGATGGGGATACTTTGTGTGGGGGATTTGGAGTGGGGACAGGGGAGTTATTTAATATGTGGGGGGATTTGGAGTGGGGATGGGGCATTTAATGTGTGTGGGGGGATTTGGAGTGGGGATGGGGGGTTATTTAATGTGTGGGGGGATTTGGAGTGGGGATGGGGAGGCTATTTAATGTGTGGGGGGATTTGGTGTGGGGATGGGGGATTTAATGTGCGTGGGGGGATTTGGAGTGGGGATGGGGGGATTTGATTTGTGTGGAGGGATTTGGAGTGGGAATGGGTGATTTAATGATGGGGAGATTTGAGGACACTGAGTATGTATGTATGAGTGCATGTATGAGGAAACAGTATGGGGGGATGGGTGCAGACACAGTATGGTGCGTGGGAGGATGGGTGCAGACAGTATGGGGAGCGAACGGGTGAATGTATGTGGACACAGTATGGGGAGTGAGGGTGATGGGATGTGTGCAGACAGTATGGGGAGTCAGGGGTATGTGTGAGCAGACAGAATAGAGAGTGAGGAGGTAAATATATGAGGAGACAGTATGGTGAACAGGGGGGATGTGAGAGGAGACAGTGTGAGGAGGAGGGGAATAGTGTGAGACGACAGTATATTGCAGATATTTTTATTTAGGAGCATTATAATGACACTTCTATCTTTAAGGGCATCGTGTGGGGATGTGCTGCAGAAGACCGCAGAAGATGGAGGTCTGCAGAGACGGCTGTGGATGAGAAAACTCATCATGGGGTCTGGACAAGATGAAGACAAGAAGGAGAATGACTCCAGAGATGACGTCATCTATAAGGTACCTGGGTGTAAATATTTGTGACACTGACTAATTCTCATGTTTTTATTTATGTTAGGAGAATTAAAGGGGTCATCCAGGTCTGTGCAGAGTCTGCAGACATTCTTTGTGACTGCAGACTTCTGAATTCTCACAGCGCTCACTGCACACTCTTAGGATTCTCTCGGGCTGGTGATTTACATACATGCGGTCACATGTTGACTAGACGTGTGTGGCCTCACTCAATGAAAATGAACGGAGCGAGGCCGGCACGTCTAGTCAGAATGTGGTCAGAAGTATATAAATCACATGCTTGTGCTGACATGACCGTGTACTTTTGCCACCGGTAAAGGAGAACCCTAAAAGTGTGCAGTGCATTAGTTGTAGTAGAATTCAGAAGCTGCAATGTCAGGATTCAGCTCTGCAGGTTCCAGTAGTCATCACATGGACATTTCACTCATATGCGATTTTCATACTTATGGTCCTGTGACAACGAGCTTCTCTTCCAGCTTCTCTCAGATTTTCACTGAACATTGAAAGCATTAGGGAGAGCAGCTCGTCCTTACATGATTAAGTGTGCAAATCGCATGTGTGCGGAGGTGGTGGGGGGCGCTTAACCGAATTCTTGCCCCAGGTGCCAGAAAGCCTAGATACACCTCTGCTCGTTTTCATTCATTCATCAGCTTATTGTGTTTCATTTTTAAAGGTATCTTCCCTCCTTCCCCCATTTCTTGTTCAGGCAAATGGTTTTGGTACTGACCTCCTAGAAGAATCTGCTGTCGGGTCACATGTGCAGGCAGTTTTGAGCAACAGGTCTTTGATTGGCAGATGTCAGTTTTGGTGGGAAGACTTTTTTTTCTATATAAACTGTGGCTCTCTGGTTCCAGTCCTGTCAAACTGAGGAGAACAACACTGAAGCATCTCCCCATCCACCCACCCTTGATGTTAAGATTATACTCATTGCCATATTAATTTGAGGGATTTTTTAATGGATTGATATAATATTTACATTGATGATTTCTTAAATGATTGAATAAAATGTATTAATATGTGGTTTAATTATTTGAATGTTTAGGTAACCCTAAATAAACACCACGGACTGTGATTGATTGCTATGGGCAACAAAAACACTTTTACTTTTATTCAATTTATAAAACTGCCCCCTCTAATAAATATAAACTATATTTCTATATAATTTCCAGTGTTCTACTCTGTAAAAGAACTATCGTTTTTACTAATTTTGCTGCTTCCATATTTTTAGTTATTATATCTTGATTTTATATAGTACTAGCTGAAGAGCCCGGCGCTGCCCGGGCATAGTAACTAACTACGGTTAGTTATAACAAATTATAAGGATTATATCTCTATATATAAAGCTGAGTGTATAGCCTCGCCCACTCCGCATAGCCACATTCACTATAATATCCCACATCATCCCGTCAGCCAGAGCTACCGGACTACTACCCCTAATATCCCACATCATCCCGTCACAGCCGCCAGACTACTACCCCTAATATCCCACATCATCCCGGCACAGCCGCCAGACTACTGGAGATCCCATTAAAAGAGGCCTGGGTTCAGTACCAAAGTGCGGACTGGATTTGCCCTCACTCCCATACCGGGGATCCCTTTAAGGGGGGCCTGGGGTCAGAACCAGAGTGCTGAGTGGAATTGCCCTTATTTCCATACCAATGATCCTTTCAGAGGCCCTGGAGTCAGAACCACAGGGCTGAGTGGAACGGTCCTAAGTTCCATACTGGGGATCCCTTTAAGAGAGACCTGAGGTCAAACTAAAGTGCTGGATGGATTTGCCCTGACTTCCATACTGGGGATCCCTTTAATAGAGGCCTGGGGTCAGAATCAGAGCACTGAGGGATTTACCCTAACTTCCATACCGGAGATCCCTTTAAGAGAGGCCTGGGGTCAGTACCAAAGCGCAGAGTGGATTTGCCCTAACTTCCATACCGGAGATCCCTTTAAGAGAGGCCTGGGGTCAGTACCAAAGCGCAGAGTGGATTTGCCCTAATTTCCGTACTGGGGATCCCTTTAAGAAAGGCCTGGGGTCAGCATCACCCAGTCACTGTCTGCTGAGGTGTTGTCGTGGAGTGAGAAAACTGTTGTTCACAGCAATCAATCACAGCTCAGCTTCTTTTAAGCAGCTCTGGTGATTGACAGGTGATACCCACACACACACACATTCAATTTTATATACAGTATATAGATGTTTGGGAGTGTTAAATACTATGGTATTACTTCTATATCAAACCTATACAGACAGACAATACTCTATTTTCTTAGTTTTTTAAATAGAAATTTTTATTTGCAATGACATTTGATTCTTTTCTTCTTTTGCTAGAACCATGCACGGTCCCCCAACTTCTACATGGAAAATACACCCCAAATAAAAAAGAACTTTCTAATGGAGCATATTTGCAGTATGAATGCGATAAAGGTTATATGACAGAAAAACGCAGACTTTTTGCCACAGTCCAGTGTCTTGATGAAGAATGGTCTGACATTCCGAAATGTATAGGTAGGTCTTGTCTATGATGCGAAAAATGAAAAACAATGATTGACCACATTTACTAATTGTTTGCTATCAACTAAAAAAATTTCTTTCTGCTGCTAAAAGTCTGCAGTCTCTTAGTTAGAATTATAGCTTGCACACCAAATGTTTTCAGAATTCTCCGGTGTCACTGGCAAGAGTGGGCGGTCAAGTGGCCACAAGCATGCGATTTGCATACTTCTGGCCACATTATGACTAGGGCAAGACTGAATGGACAGAGGCCGCTTACGTCTAGTCAGAATGTAGACTGCAATATGCTAATCACCTAGCTTTGCTAGGTTTAAATTTATAGGAAGGTTTAATTTAACTCGTTAATAATCAATCAAGTAACTTAAAACAAACAAACATATTTCCAGTCCAACATGGATCATAAACTGTAAAAGTAAGTGAGATGATATACAGCATCCGGGATCAAACCTAGGCAGATGAATGAAATATATTCCATTAATACAGACTTGCAAAGATGGGAGTGAGAGTGCAGGCTCCAAGTGGACAAATGCAGCAGATGAATTAACTTATATACCTACAGTCATGGCCAAAAGTTTTGAGAATGACACAAATATTAATTTTTACAAAGTCTACTGCTTCACTTTTTCTAATGGCAATTTGCATATACTCCAGAATGTTATAAAGAGTGATCAGCTTAACAGCAATTACTTGCAAAGTCAATATTTGGCTAGAAAATGAACTTTATCCCCCAAAACACATTTCAACATCATTGCAGCCCTGCCTTAAAAGGACCAGCTAACCTCTTTTCTGTGATTGCTCCATTAACACAGGTGTGGGTGTTGATGAGGACATGGCTGGAGATCAATCTGTCATGATTAAGTAAGAATGACACCACTGGACACTTTAAAAGGAGGCTGGTGCTTGGCATCATTGTTTCTCTTCTGTTAACCATGGTTATCTCTAAAGAAACACGTGCAGTCATCATTGCAATGCACAAAAATGGCCTAACAGGGAAGAGTATCGCAGCTAGAAAGATTGCACCTCAGTCAACAATCTATCGCATCATCAAGAACTTCAAGGAGAGAGGTTCCATTGTTGCCAAAAAGGCTCCAGGGCGCCCAAGAAAGACCAGCAAGCGCCAGGACCGTCTCTTAAAAGTGTTTCAGCTGTGGGATCGGGCTACCAGCAGTGCAGAGCTTGCTCAGGAATGGCAGCAGGCAAGTGTGAGTGCATCTGCACGCACTGTGAGGCGGAGACTCTTGGAGCAAGGCCTGGTCTCAAGGAGGGCAGCAAAGAAGCCACTTCTCTCCAGAAAAAACATCATGGACAGACTGATATTCTGCAAAAGGTACAGGCAGTGGACTGCTGAGGACTGGGGTAAAGTTATTTTCTCTGATGAATCCCCTTTTCGATTGTTTGGGACATCAGGAAAACGCCTCATTCGGAGAAGACAAGGTGAGCGCTACCACCAGTCTTGTCTCATGCCAACTGTTAAGCATCTTGAATCCCTTCATGTGTGGGGTTGCTTCTCAGCCAAGGGAATCGGCTCTCTCACAGTCTTGCCTAAAAACACAGCCATGAATAAAGAATGGTACCAGAATGTCCTCCAAGAGCAACTTCTCCCAACCCTCCAAGAGCAGTTTGGTGATCAACAATGCCTTTTCCAGCATGATGGAGCACCTTGCCATAAAGCAAAGGTGATAACTAAATGGCTCAGGGAACAAAACATAGAGATTTTTGGGTCCATGGCCTGGAAACTCCCCAGATCTTAATCCCGTTGAGAACTTGTGGTCAATCATCAAGAGACGGGTGGACAAACAAAAACCTAAAAATTCTGACAAAATGAAAGCATTTATTGTGCAAGAATGGACTGCTATCAGTCAGGATTTGGTCCAGAAGTTGATTGAGAGCATGCCAGGGAGAATTGCAGAGGTCCTGAAGAAGAAGGGTCAACACTGCAAATATTGACTTGCTGCATTAACTCATTCTAACTGTCAATATAAGCTTTTGTTACTCATGTTTGCAATTATTATATTTCTGTCTGTGATAAAAACATCTGTCAAACACACATAAAAACCAGAGGGCAGCAGATCATGTGAAAATATAATATTTGTGTCACTCTCAAAACTTTTGGCCATGACTGTATATGAGGAGATGAGTGTTAGATTCATGCCATGGGTAACTGCCCTGGCACTTTAAAAAAAGCAAATCACACCTGTTTTATTAGTCAAATTTGACCACATTCATACAATGCAGTGTTGCAGGTGCTGGCTTTTTGGATGAGTTCCATCTTAACATTCTTTACATTTAATTGCTCATTTTTTGCACACCAGTTTTACCTCTCCAATTTGACAGCTGTATATGCCTCACTTAGGGCTCTCTCATACAAGTGTAAAGTTCCGACAAGTGCTGTCCGAATTTTTTATCGAATAGCACACTGACTAATGTTATTCGATGAAGGAGTGCAGACAGCCAATTTCTTCACTGACAGAATTTGTCTGTGAATAAAATGAAAGCATGCTGCGATTTCACTGGGCTGAGTGCAAGAAAAAAAAAACGGATGCCATACAAACCATCAAAGTGGCATCTGAATTTTATGGATACATTGCAATTCTGTAATATGGGAAATTGTGAATGGATCTGTAAAAGATTAATTGTGCACAGACAGCACACAGGTGACAAATAAGAAAAAAAAATTGTCCCACTCTCTTGGATGATGTTTTCATATATACATTTGTGTGACCCCAGCCTTATACTGCGGACTGTTGCCACATTTTGCTGTCTGCATGTAACACTCAAGTAGTGGTGAGCAGAGATGAGTGAACTTGTTTGAAAAACGTTTCAAATTCGGCACAAACGTTGCACTTTCAAATCCGTATTCAGATTCCGGAGTTTGTTTCGTAAAAATTAGCAAAAGACAGTCAAAGTTCAGTTAATGACATAGTTCATTAAATGCTCTTTTAGACGTCAGTGTTTCCCACACACGTGCACACTGATGACACATGGATGACATCCCTGTATTATCAGTGTGACATGAACTGGCATCTGGGAATCAGCGATACTATTCAGGCTGTTCCCCAGTGCATGGTGCTGAAGTGAAGAGAGCTCACATCATTTTCCTTTGCTAATGCTATAATCAACACTAGCAGGGACAATGTTGAGAGTTGTATTCAACTGTTAGGCCGGCGTCACACTAAGGGCTCATACCCACTGGTGGGAAAAAAATCGGTCCGTTTTCTGGACGGAAAAAACGGTACGATTCTAGTAAAATGTCATGCGATTTGCATGCGATTTTAAATCGCACCATGCATTTTCCATGCTTTTTCCATCAGTTTTCCATCTGTATGCAATGCGATTTTAACATGAAGTTTTACATAGAGCAGTTATCTCTATGTAAAAAGTCATGTAAAAATCACATTGTAAAAAAAAATGTACACAAAAAGCAAATAATTATATATATATATATATATATATATATATATATATATATATATATAATATATATATAGGTCATACACTTCTACATAGTATAATAGCCGCTAGTTCATCCCCGGCTATACTGTAAAATCACACTGACAGCTTTAATAAAGAATAGAAACAATACATATACACACATAGAATACATATATATATACATGTCATTGTGACATATTATATATACATATATTTATAGTTCATACACTTCTACATACTGTAATAGCCGCTAATTCAATTGCCGGCTTTTGTGAAATCACAGAAGCCGACATGAAATGATACATTGTTTACACACAGTTAACCATGTCATTTCATGTATTTTGATATATGGTTTTAACTTACAATTACATAAGTGTATGTGTGCAAAATTTCAGACATGTAGGGGTTAATTAAAGGTGTAAATTTGTTGAAAAAAAATGTGTGGGCTCCCACTGTATTTTCTCCACCAGACAGACAAAGCAAGCGAGTGGGGGCAGATAATAATAGCCTAGGGAGGGTCCATTTTTTTTGTGCCCCCGGCTACTAACATCTGCCCCCAGACACCCCAGAAAAGGCAAATCTCTAATTAGATTAGCCCTTTCTGGCACTTTGCCCGTATATTCCCATTGCCCTGTAGCGGTGGCGAATGGGTTAATAAGGGGTTAAAGCCACCTTGCAATTGAAAGGTGACTTTAAGCCAGGTTAATAATTGAGAGCTGTCAATTAGACAACTATCAATTATTAATCCTATTGAAGTAAATAAAAAAACACACACACTTTAAGAATAAATAATTTTAATGAAATAAAAACACATTTTTTTGACCATCTTTTATTTAACTCTTAATCCCTGCGAAGCCCTTGATCTCCTATAATAAAGAAAAAATCATAAAACAACATTATTCTTACCTATCCGGCGATCTGTCAGGTCCCACGCTGTAATCCTTCACAAAGGGTTAACTAGCTTTCAACCAAGCAGCGCAAGTAATGCTGCCTGCTCAGCTGAAAGCTCCTGAATGAATGAGCTTATCTCCGGCCGACAGGAGAGGATGTGATTAATGAATGAAGCTTAATTGATTGCTTCACACTTTCACTTCAGGTCAGGTCAGGGTGACCTGACCTGAAGTGAAAGTGGGAATAAATCAATTAAGCTAAACACATTAATCACTTCCTCTCCTTTCACTGGGAGAGGAACTGATTCATTCAGGGGGTAACAGCTCAGCAGGCAGCATTAGCTCCCTGCTAGCTGTAACCTGTTAACCCTTTCTGATGGATTACAGCGTGAGACCTGACTGTGCATCGGATAGGTAAGAATAATTTTGCTTTTTTTATTTTATTTTTATTACAGGAAATGGTTTTAGCAGGAAAATAAAATATGGTCAAAAACTGTTTGATTATTTCATTAAACTTCTTTTTTATTAAAGTGTGTGTGTTTGATTTTTCTTTCATACAATAGGATTAATAATTGATAGCTGTCTAATTGACAGCTCTCAATTATTAACCTGGCTTAAAGTCACCTTTCAATTGCAAGGTGGCTTTAACTCCTTATTAACCCATTCGCCACCGCTACAGGGCAATGGGAATAGACGGGCAAAGTGCCAGAAAGGGCTAATCTAATTAGAGATTTGCCTTTTCTGGGGTGTCTGGGGGCAGATGTTAGTAGACAGGGGGGGCACAAAGAAAATGTACCCTCCCTAGGCTATTATTATCTGCCCCCACTCGCTTGCTTTGTCTGTCTGGTGGAGAAAATACAGCGGGAGCCCACAATTTTTTTTCAATGAATTTACACCTTTAATTAACCCCTACTTGTCTGAAATTTTGCACACATACACTTATGTAATTGTAAGTTAAAACCATATATCAAAATACATGAAATGACATGGTTAACTGTGTGTAAACAATGTATCATTTCATGTCGGCTTCTGTGATTTCACAAAAGTCGGCAATTGAATTAGCGGCTATTACAGTATGTAGAAGTGTATGAACTATAAATATATATATATATATATATGTATGTGTCACAATGACATATATATGTATATATATGTATTCTATGTGTATGTATCTAGTGTTTTGTGAGCTGTCAGTGTGATTTTACAGTAGCCGGGGATGAATTGCCGGCTTTTCAAAGGAGACTGGTGCGTATAAATCGGACAGCACTCGCATGGTGCGAGTGCTGTGCGATGATTTCTCGCACCCATTGACTTGCATTGGCGATTATCATGCCAAAATCGCATCAAATCGCAGCATGCTGCGATTTTTTTCTCACACCAATTTCGGCTGAGAAAAAAATCGCAAATGAGATGTCACCTATTGAATAACATTGGTCAGATTTGAATCCGATTTTTTTTCAGCTGAATATCATCCGTTTTTGGCGCAAGTGAGTATGAGCCCTAAGGAGGAATACGGACGAGTGAAATGACAAAGAAAAGACTAAGCACTCAACTTAATAATTTATTAGTAGTATCTTCAAAACGTTTCGGTCTTGTTGACCTTCATCAGTAACTACTTATATGTATATAGAAAATGGCTCCTAGAAAGACAGGTGCCCCAAGTGAAGAATGCTGCATAAAAATAAGCGTGGCTTATGACAAAGCTCTGTGGTAATGCCGAGTGTCTAATATTGCGGTATCCAACGCTATGAAGACTGGGGCTGAACCAGGACGCTATCTGCGCAGTCTAGATGTCTTCACATCTTTGTCATTAGTACCTGGTGTGGGAACCTAGACTTTAAGCACCATTTCCATTAAGGTTGTGCTCACGATTTATTTTCATACGGACGAGTGAGAGGCGTGAAAACTACGCATTACACATGGACCCATATTTCTCTATGGGGTAGCTCTGATCATGCGTATTTTTCTCGGGCGTATCTTGCGGTGCGAGACACCCGCAGCATGCTGCGATTGTACGCTTATTACGCCCATTGTACGCCAATGAAAGTCTATGGGTGAGAGAAAACAACGGATTACACACGGACCAGGCGTGTGACTTGCGAGAAATACGGATGACTTCTGCAGCTCACAGGAAATGGTGCAACACATGCAGGAGGAAGCTCACACATGCAAATTAGCTCAAAAAGAGCGCCAGACATACCGGAAGGACGCCTCCACGGAGTCAGCCATGATGCCTACGCTCATCAATGTGGACATGTTGAGAGTCTTGCTGCAGAAGAGGGCCCAAATGTGCCACAAAAGAGATGCACATTATTACGCGGAACGCGCAACCAAAGAGGCGGCATGGAGGCGCATCTGTGGGAAGGTTTTTCACCACTTTGGCGACAGCCCACGCGAGAAGCATCAGCGAATCAGTAAGTTTCTTGATTTGTATTAATTTTTTGGAACACTCACAGCGTAGTTCTAGTGCAGAAATAGCCCCCCCTTATTGTTAACATTTGTCCGCCAAATGTTTTGTATAGTCGCATCCTACTAGACCCCCATGACTATATAACGTGTCTGTAGAATAATTATGCTTTGTCCAGCTAACTAAATGAGTACATTATATGTCGCATTGCAGTGGATGATGTTATGAGAAGAAGGAGAAGCAGCCGTGATCAATTCAGGCACCAACCCAGCAGAGGGGCATGAGTGGGTCACCAGCACCCAGAAAGCGAAAGAACGTTTACTTAGACAGGCTGGGTTTTCTTCCACCTATTCTGGCTCTCAAACCGTAAGTACATACATCACACCACATACCACACATGCAGTTTAGGCTCACCTCTCAAACATGTTGTAATCCCCTTTCATTTCCCAACAGATATGATGATCCTCCTGCACGGGTGCCTACACCTCTTCCCATTCCCCCACCGAAACAACGTTGGCAACAACACGGTCAAATGCCTGCCTATAATCCGATTTCTCAATATTACCACTTGTACAGATCCAGTGTTGCAGGCTGGTCCCAGCCTGGATGTGCTAAACATGGTCATATTGGGGGGTATGAGTCTCGTGGGTATCATCTTCCACAGAAATGTAATCTCACTTATCTGAATGGCAATGTGCCCACACACCAACCTGACCATGGCCAGATGTTAGCTCAGAGCCCTGAAAATCCACCCCAACTGGGTGATGGTCAAGGTGGTGATCAAGCCAAACACAAAGAGATGATGGGAAGCCACCAACCTCACCACCCACATACCACCAGCTGTGATTTTGTATGAATCTTATATTTTAGGATTTAGAAAGCAGTTAGCAATGGTTTTAGATTTACTTTATCCTCCTATTGTGTCTAAGACATTAGCAGTAATATACATGACTGTTACCAACTTATGCTTGCAATATGCTGTTGACTAGGCATAGTCAACGTCTATTATTAAAAATATTTGATTCTATTGCGAGAAATGCTAGTTATTTGTGATCATTTAGTTTAACAACATGTTGTGTAACGAATATTTGCACTAATCTGAATGCCTATAAATACCATATGGTACTTAGCTGGTGGTATACGGGATATGGGAAAATATTATTATTTCGTTAGATATTATAATTTCTACCCATGTTTGTTATTTTGTACCCATCCCTGTTAAAAATTGTTGGCTAATGCATCATTGCATTAGTCTAGTCTTACAACCTAACCATATGGGCAGATATGGTGCTCACTAGTGGTAGTGAAAAGTAGTTATTTGGTTACATTCAATTTCACTCCATGTTGGCTACTGCATATTAGAAGTAGTATAATCTTGTCAAACAAACATATCGGTCACATATGATCAGCATTACCCATAGTGACTATTGTTTTAGGCATTTATATACTATGATGTATGGAGCAATTTGGAATGTTGTGTTGCCTTGTGTTTGTTCTTGTTTAAGACTGCAAACTTACAGAAATGTGGTGTTAATACATATACCATATGAAGCAATTATGCTTGTCACTACCTCAAGTGCCAGTTAGCACATATAAATATGTTTTTGGACATAAAGTTTGGACTCTTTTTTCCTAAGTTGCTTGTACTCAACCACCAACACATGTGTTATTATGACCATTAACACCAGACAGACACTATGAGAATATGGCAAGTTTCATTGGTCCTCAAATCCCCTGCCAATCCTCTTCCACTCTTCCATCTTTGGCTCAGCCATCACCAGTTGATGAAGTCTGTAACACAGTTGTGAGCAGGTATCACGAATAGTGTTGAGCGATATTGCTCGATATCTAAAAATATCGTATCGAAATTGTGTCGCCGATAGCACTAAATATCGTCGATATCCGATTCCGATAGCGGAAGTCCAATGTAAGTCTATGGGAACAAAATATCGAAACTAAAAAAAACCTTTATTTCCTTGTAAACACTAAATATACACACAAAGAATACATATATATATACATGTCATTGTGACATATATATATACATATATGTATAGTTTATACACTTCTACATAGTAAAATATCCTCTGATTCAATTGCCGGGTAAAGCCGGCTTCTGTGAAAAGACAGAAGCACCCGACATGAAATGACACTTGGTGTACATAGGGTTAACCATGTCTTTTCATGTCGTTTGCAATCTGATTTGCACAAACAATTACATCAGTCTATGTGTGCAAAATTTCACACCTGTAGGGGTTAATTAAAGGTGTAAATTCGTTGTAAAAAAAAAGACTTTTTTGCTACGAATTTACACCTTTAATTAACCCCTACAGGTGTGAAATTTTGAACACTTACACTCATGTAATTGTTTGTGCAAATCAGATATCAAACTACATGAAAAGACATGGTTAACTCTATGTAAACCAAGTGTCATTTCATGTCGGGTTCTGCATTTTCACAAAAGCCGGCAATTGAATTAGCGGCTATTATACTATGTAGAAGTGTATGAACTATAAATATAAATATATATATATATATATATGTGTCACAAATTTAATGACATGTATATATATATATATATGAGGTGTAAAATTGCTGAAAAAAAATGCGTGGACTCCCGCCCTAGTTTCGCAACCAGACAGACAAAGCAAGTGAGTGGGGGCAGATAATAATAGCCCAGAGAGGGACCATTATTTTTGGCCCCCCCCGGCTACTAACATCTGCCCCCAGACACCCCAGAAAGGGCAAATCTCTAATTAGATTTGCCCTTTCTGGCACTTTGCCCGTCTATTCCCATTGCCCTGTAGCGGTGGCGAATGGGTTAATAAGGGGTTAAAATGACCTTGCAATTGAAAGGTCACTTTAAGCCAGGTTAATAATTGAGAGCTGTCAATTAGACAACTATCAATTATTAATCCTATTGTATGAAAGAAAAATCAAACACACACAGTTTAATAAAAATGAAGTTTAAATAATCACACAGTTTTTGACCATATTTTATTTTCCTGCTAAAACCATTTCCTGTAATAAAAATAAAATAATAAAGCAAAATTATTCTTACCAATCCGATGTACAGTCAGGTCCCACGGTGTAATCCTTCAGAAAGGGTTAATGTTTACTGCAGGGACCGCAGCTAATGCTGCAGCCTCACAGTAAACCCCCAAATGAATGAGTTCCTCTCCTGGCTGACAGGAGAGGAAGTGGAAAGCTTAATTGATTGCTTTCCACTTTCACTTCAGGTCAGCCAGGGACACAATCAGTGACATCAGAGGGAACTGGTTAACAAAAATAGGGGATCCCCTCGAAAAAAAATTGGCGTGGGGTCCCCCCTATTTTTGTTAACCAGCCAGATGAAGCAGACCGCTGAGGCCTGGATTTTCAGGCTGTTAAGGAGCCAAGATCCATGGACCTTGCCAGCCTGATAATACCAGGCCACAGCAGTCTGCATATCTTGGCTGATTAACAAAAATAGGGGATCCCCTCGAAAAAAATTGGCGTGGGGTCCCCCCTATTTTTGTTAACCAGCCAGATGAAGCAGACCGCTGAGGCCTGGATTTTCAGGCTGTTAAGGAGCCAAGATCCATGGACCTTGCCAGCCTGATAATACCAGGCCACAGCAGTCTGCATATCTTGGCTGATTAACAAAAATAGGGGATCCCCTCAAAAAAAATTGGCGTGGGGTCCCCCCTATTTTTGTTAACCAGCCAGATGAAGCAGACCGCTGAGGCCTGGTTTTTCAGGCTGGTAAGGATCCAATATCCATGGACCTTGCAAGCCTGATAATACCAGGCCACAGCAGTCTGCTTAGCTTGGCTGGTTAACAAAAATAGGGGATCCCCTCGAAAAAAAAAACGGCGTAGGGGTCCCCTATTTTTGTTAACCAGCCAAGTAAAATGCAGACTGCTGCGGCCTGGTATTAAAAGACTGTCAAGGCCCATGGATTTTGGCCCTCAACAGCCTGATAATACCAGGCTACAGCAGCCCCACATTTGGCGCATCAAAAGATGTGCCAATTGTGGCACTTTACCCGGCTCTTCCCACTTGCCCTGTAGCGGTGGCAAGCGGAGTAATAAGTGGTTAATGTCACCGTTGATTGCACGGTGACAATAAGCCCGGTTAATAATGGAGAGGCGTCAATAAGACACCGATCCATTATTAATCCCAAAGTTATTAAATGCATAAAAAAAAGACAAAGCAAGAAAAAAGTATTTTAATGAAATAAAAGAGACAACACACTTTTCATTTCTTTTATTGTACTCTCATTCCTGCGACGCCATCGATCTCCTGTAAAAAAAGAAAAAAACAAACCAACAGTATACCACCTGTCCGACGCAGTCCATAGTAACGACAGTCCCACGACGATCCAGCTCTGCTACATCGCAATGACAGGCAGAGCCTGTCATCGCAACGCAGCACAGCTGATTACCTGCTTCCCCGGCGGTGACGTCATCGGACTGACTGCTTTACGGCCGCGATTACCCAGCAGTCACTGCAGTTATCGCGAGAAACTGCATGTGACCGCCGGGGAGAAGAGGATGGCGGCCATGAAGCAGTCCAGGCCGTGACCGCCGGAGATCTTCTGCCAGGTAAGTGCCGCTGACTCCTGACAGACCCGACCGACGGACACTGACAGTGACAGACCCGACCGACGGACACTGACAGTGACAGTGACAAATCCGATTCCGGTATTCGATAAGACGAAAATATCGAAACGAATTATCGAAAGGCCGATAGAGCTAATATCGGCCGATAGCCGATATTTGCATTATCGTATCGCTCAACACTAATCACGAACAATAGCAGAGATGTTGTACGTCACAATCCAAAAATGCTGATGGAGTGCGGAATAGGATATGCCAGTAGTTAATAACTTACAAGTAAGCCAATGTACAGACAACAATCAATGCACATGCACAAAGGTTTAACAAAAACACTATACATAAGCCTTACATGACTGAATATCCAAACAATCATAAGTTTAATGTAGGCCAAGTACAATTTCTCTATAATTTAAAGAATCACATCATTGTTTGAAGAGACCTGAGCAGTCTCAAAAGCTTGCAGTTTGTTACCATCTTTTCAGCTAGCCATTAAAAGGTATCAACCACTGAGGACTCTCAATTCTAAATATTTTTCAGGTATGTCAAGGTGATATATGGCCTATATTATGAAGATATATCTGCAACAGCCATAAGGGTAAATGGAAACTACTGCTAAAACACATCACCAATAGACAGTATGTAGGTCATAAATCCAGACGGTTGCCTAATGATAAGCCGCTCCTGTGCAAAGATTGGTTTCCGCATCCTGCTAGTAGTGTTGAGCGATACTGCTCGATATCTAAAAATATCGTATCGGAATGGTATCGCCGATATCACTAAATATCGTCGATATCCGATTCTGATACCGGAAGTCCCATGTAAGTCTATGGGAACAAAATATCGCAACAAAAAAAACCCTTTTTTTCGTTGTAAACACAAAATATACACACATAGAATACATATATATATATATATACATGTCATTGTGACATATATATATACATATATTTATAGTTTATACACTTCTACATAGTAAAATAGACTCTGATTCAATTGCCGGGTAAAGCCGTGACATACCCCATAGAAGTCGACGGGCTCGGTGCCGAGTACCCCCAAAACCTCTGGCTCTGTGCGACTCAACTTGGGCGTCACGAACAGGATTCTGTAGCTCGCTATAAGCGAGTCCTGTGTGCCTGAATTGAACTGGTTTTGTGCTTGAGAATTGCTAAAATCATCAGAGAATGTATTTGCCATTTTTCAGCCATATCTGCGTCACGACGAGGCACTGGTGAAGAAGAAGGGCATGCTCTTCGTGGGTGTACACTCACTCAGCAGCGCGAAAACGATGGCCGACCACTGTAAATGGTACTGCAATGTAAGATCGTGCCCCACAGCTCTTCCGTTCCGCCTCCTCATCCTCCTCAGTGTGCGGAAACTAACACGAAGGTCCGCCTCCCTACAAAAGAGGGGCCCTCTCCAGATGCTAATGACACATGTGACTTGGCAGAGATGGCTAATGGACACGAGCAGAAGTGTGAAGGGATGGAGCAGTCAGAGCTCTCCCCCCACGGAAGCGACCCGATCACCACGGAACCACCGTTGGGCACCCGGCCTGGAAACCCTCCTACGCTGCAAGAAGCGGAGGATACCCTAAGAGGCCTGGCCCGGCACCTGGAGGAGGTCGCCAGGATGGAAGCCAGCTGGCGTGCCCTAAAACTAAACTTGGAGCGGCGCCAATCCCTCTTACCTGAAGTGTCTGTACCGGAAGGTGAGGCACCCGTTCTAGTAGAGGAGTCCGTGCGGGCATCCCAGCCCTTGCAATGTGATCCGGTTGATGTTGTCGCAGTGGAGGCACCCGTTCCTGCAAAAAACTCTGCACCAGCAGCACCCCAGATCCCGCTGTCTGCCCCCGTCGCTGAGACAGAAGAAGCGACACCCGTCCTCATGGAGGAGGCCGCGCAGGCACCAGAGCACTACCTGCCTGTACCGGAGCCCCGACTGTCATCTGTTCCAGAGCCGGCTGCTTCCTCCGCAGGTGAGCGCCGCCAGGACTGGGGGGCGCCAGGAGAGCTGCCGCAAACCGGACACTGTAAGCTGCAGTTTGATGGTGGAGACATGGAGCTGCTGGTGGAGGAGAATTTCAACCGGCGTCAGGAGGAAGAGTGGAGACGTTGGGAGCGGGAAGCAGAGCGACAAAGGGAGCAGCGAGAAACCCAAAAGCTTCGGCAATGCAACCTGGAGAAGGACCGGGCAGATAAGGACCGGATGAGAAAAGATAAAGGAACCCTGTGGGAGCCGCGGCGTAAGGGTGCAGTACGAAGCTTTAAATTGAAAGGTGGTTGGGGCTTCATCCAGGAGCCTGGACTTTATTTAGAAGTTTTTGTGAACCGGCGGGACGTGGAGGCTCACCTCCCAGAAGGACACCCGGGGAGGGACCTGTTGCCAGGAGACTTGGTGACTTACACCCGACACTGGGGTTACAATGGATGGTACGCCCTAAATGTTACGTGCGAGGTGTTAGTGCGACCCCTACTCCCCAGAGTGTCAGGAACCTGTGAGACCCTCGGAGCCTTCAGCCTCCCACATCCAGGCCTCTGCAAAAGTGCCCACGCCGTAAATCTCCCCAGCCTCCTCAGTGGTCTCCTCAGCAGCCCCAGCTATGGACATGATAAGTATAGCTGGCCCGTACCCAGCGCCTGTTAGGCCCCTGGGGTTCGTTCAGTCCGGGACATAGGGTTCCAGACCCGGAGGGAGATGAAAGAGGTGGCCACACAGACCCAGATAGCGGGTCACGACTTGACTGTACAGGCCACACGACGTCATCAGGTCCTGGTGGTCCTTGGTGTCTCGGATGTTTGGCAAGCATCAGAAGAGTACCAGGTGGTACCTGGAACACCCCTGCCAAAGAATTATAAATAACCCGGACAGGGTCCCTGTATGTAAATAGTTATATTGTTGATGTACCCGGACGGGTGAATGTTCATAAAAAGTTTTTTAATTTAATAAAAAAAACAAAACACAGTTTTCATTACTTTTATTACAGTCTCATCCTGCGACGCCATCGATCTCCTGTAAAAAAATGAAAAAAAAAAAAAAGTATACCACCTGACCGACGCAGTCCATAGTAACGAGTGTCCCACGACGATCCAGCTCTGCTACATCAGAATGACAGGCAGAGCCTGTCATCCCGGCGCTGCACAGCTGATTACCTGCTTCCCCGGCGGTGACGTCATCGGACTGGTTTACGGCCGGGATTACCCTGCAGTCACTGCAGTTATCGCGAAAAACTGCATGTGACCGCCAGGGAGAAGATAATGGCGGCCATCAAGCAGTCCAGGACGTGACCGCCGGAGATCTTTTGCCAGGTAAGTGCCGCTGACTCCTGACAGACCCGACCGACGGACACTCACAGTGACAGTGACAAATCCGATTCCGGTATTCGATATGACGAAAATATCGGTATTCGGAATCGAAAGCTCGATACAGCTAATATCGGCCGATACCCGATATTTGCAGTATCGTATCGCTCAACACTACCTGCTAGGTCATCCCTGGCCGCACATTCTCCCACAAAACCTCAAAGCTTCAAATGGTAATCACACAAAAATCGACAAAATAATATGGAAGAGTCTGCAGAGATGCATACAGCCGGTGAAAATGTGCTTTATTGAGTCGTTGCCTCAAATGTGGAAACGCCCACATTCACATCCTTCTGCGCGGATCAACGATCACTGGGTAAGACTGGCCAAAGAGGCGGGAATAAACCCAGTTGTACAACACTCTATCATTTGGGGTGAACTGTCAGACATGTTGGCAAACAAGTAGAAGCCCTCCAACACAAGCAGACCACCCAAATGGCAAGATTGAGGGTTGCAACCGGATGCAGAGGCAATAAATAGCCTTGCTGATGATGATTTGAATGAGTTTCAGGCCTTAAAACCGTTAAATGTCCATTTTGGAAGGCTGCGAGAAAAAAACGCTATACGGATGCCATATGGATTGCATACGGATGCTTACATGAGCAAAATCTGCAGCCGCACCCTGAAAACGCAGGAAATACGGATTGGTGTGCCAGCAACATTTTGGCGTAATACTGCCGTACAATATGCTCCATATTTTTGTACGGTGAGTTTGAATGCTGGCCTTAACAGCAAGAACAGGAGACGGCTGATGGGAGTATTCAGCAGCCACCTGTGCTATAAATAAATTAAAAAACAAAATTATGTGCGGTTCTCCTATATTTTTATAACCTGCCAGGCAAAAATGACAGCTGCAGGCTGCAACCCTCAGCTGTCAGCTTCAGCAAGGCTGGTTATCAAGAATAGAGGGGTCCCAACAGCATATTTTTAAATTATTTAAATAAGTAATTTAAAAAAGCGGGATGGGTGTCACCTCATTTATGACAATCAGTCAATCTAAAGCTAACAACTGGGGACTGGTATTCTCAGGCTGGTAAGGGGCCATGGATTTTCCCCGCAGCCTAAAAATAGCAGCCCGTAGCCATCCCAGAAAAGGTGCGTCTGTTAGATGCGCCAAATCTGGTGCTTTGCCCAGCTCTTTCCACTTGTCTTGTGGTGGTGGCAATTGGGGTTCATGTTTATGGGGTTGATGTCACTATTGTATTTTCCGGTAACATCAAGCCCAAGACTTAGTAATTCAGAGCCGTCTATAAGATGCCTCTCCATTACTATTCCTATACTTATATTGTAAATAAACCCACAGCCAGAATAAAGTCCTGTAATTAAAAGATTGACGCAGACTCCTTTAATGAATCTAAATTAAAACATATTCACATCATCACCCATTCCACTGAAGCCATGGTTTCATGCAAAAAATAAACAACCATATCTCTCCCTGTCCATTGTTTTGTCCCACACCATAATCCATGTCTGGGGAGAAAAAGTTTTCAAATGTAGATGATGTCAAAATGCAACTGTACAGACTGCGAACCACTGAGAAATTAGCTGCTGAGAAAACCAGCTCTCAGCTGTTCGCTTAAGCTGGGCTGGTTGTCAAAAACTGTGGGGACCCCACACTGTTTTTTTAAATTATTTATTTAAATAATTAAAAAAGCAGCTTGGAGACCCCTATATTCTTGATAATCAGCCTTGCTAATGCTGACAGCTGAGAGTTGCAGACTGCAGCTGTCCGTTTTGCCTGGCTGGTTCAGCGAACATGTTTGGCGAACATCAGACTTTTGCTGATCTGAACCTAACCTAGTGGTAAGATGATCGGACTGAAGATGAGCAATAACAGTATGCTAGACACAATGGCACAAGCTGTCACGTTTATGCACAACTGGGGATACTCTTCACCAGCTCCCACTAAAGGAAGGGATCTTTTGCAGTGCCCTTCCCAGGTGCCAAAGGTGGGGTGGCTGAGCACACTGACCACAGTTGTGTTGGACACACCAATAAACTATACTGGGAAGGCAGAGACGAACATAACAAACTTGAAAGATCAGGGAGCATAAACAGGGAAGCAGGAACCAGAGGACACCAAACAATAGAGACAAACCAAAGAAACACTCACCAAAGAGTTACCAACCATACCACTTAAGTGAAACTTAATAATCTGTGGTGAAGTAGAAGATATGATGGATTTAAATATCCCTCTCATGGTTCACTTGATACAACTGTGGTAATGCCCAATCTCCACCCTCTACCAAGAGAGACAGAGAAAGGGGTGAGGAGGGCGGAGAGAAAGGCACCTCCCACCACATATCTGAGCCTGCATCCTATGTTTTCTGGAAACTGCTGAAGCTGGGGAAACCAGCGCTCTGGGCCCCTGAACAGAGTCAGTGCTAGGAGCGATGGCATCCCAACTCCCAGCCACACCATGTCCTGAGTCATGTCCCCTGGAATGGAATACACGAGAATGGAGGGACCCCGCACCGGCTCCATCCCAGAATGCAGCACCCCACCTTTTGCAACCAGAAAGCGTCGAGAAGCAACCCACAGGGAGCCAGAATGTGACTGGAAGCACGAGGGGCATGCTTCAGCTAGTTGATAGTACCCCCTCTGGAGGAGAGACCTCTGGACTCTCACCGCCCGGTTTATCAGGAAACCTAGAATGAAACTTAATAATTAGCTTATCCAGATGGCTGTGCCAACTAGGGACCCAGGATCTCTTCTCTGTTCCATAACACTTCCAGTGAATTAAATCTTTAATGGAATTTTGGACTTTCTGTGAATCAAAGATTTGTTCAACTTTATGTTCCTCTTGATTATTGAACAACAAAGGACCAGAAGGTGGGATGAGAAACCAAAGAGCATTCTTAAGGATAGATCAATGAAAAACATTGGGGATCCTGAAAGTGTCAGGAACTTAAACCGTGAAAGCTGCTGGATTAACAACCTCTAGGATAGAAAAAGGTCCCGTAAATCTGGGGGCGAATTTAAAGCAGTGAGCTTTAAGTTTTAGGCTGGAGTCACACTACCGTAGAATACGGCCTAGTGCTATGCGAGAAAACATCGGGTTTGGAAAGTATTCAGACCCCTTTAAATTTTTCACACTTTGTTTCATTGCAGCCAATTCAAAAAAGTTCATTTTTTCTCTTTAATGAATACTCTGCACCCCATCTTGATGGAAAAAAACAGAAATCTAGAAATTTTTGCAAATTTATTAATAATGCTCAGACACTTATATATGTCACATGCTGTCCATTTCCTTGTGATCCTCCTTGAGATGGTTCTACTCCTTCATTGGAGTCCAGCAGTGTTTAATTAAACTGATAGAACTTGATTTGTAAAGGCACACACCTGTCTATATAAGACCTCACAGCTGACAGTGCATGTCAGAACAAATTAGAAATTAGACTAAATTAGAATCATGAGATCAAAGGAACCGGTCAAGGTGCTCAGAGACAGAATTGTGGCATGGCACACAACAGGCCAAGGTTATAAAATAATTTCTGCAGTACTCAAGGTTCCTAAGAGCACATTTGCCTCCATCATCCTTAAATGGAAGAATATATCCTAGAAATCTGAGCCTAGGAAAATGGCGCTTCTCACCAAATAAGTAAATCCAAAAAGACCTGGAAGCATATAGCCATGTAACAAACACTTTATTGAAAAATACACAAAAAATTCCACAAGCAACATTAAAAAAGATTATACCCCCCAGGACGAAGCAAACGCGAAACGCTCGTCGGGGCATCTCAGTCATCCCTTAAGTTCGTATGTGTTTTATATCATTACATCCATAGCTTAGCAAGGACTTTTAGCACAAATATGGTTTAACTGCAGTATTTTTGCCTGGGTTAGGCGATGTTTTATATGGCTACTGACATAGTGTTATACTAACTTAAGATATGCAGTGCAAGTACACTTGTAATATAGCTACTAATTTGTGATGCACAAATATAATCTGGTAGACCGTGTATATATATATATACATTGTATTAATACTATGGCACTAGCCATCATACAACAGGGTTGAGCCATTGGTATTTTTTCTTGCTTTTTTTTGCAGGTTTGATTATATTATATACCTAGTCTATGTTAGACGATACCTTTAACAGCCACCTGTATAAAATTACATTATTGAGGATTTTTAGCGTTTATACAGGTCCTTCTCAAAAAATTAGCATATAGTGCTAAATTTCATTATTTTCCATAATGTAATGATTACAATTAAACTTTCATATATTTTAGATTCATTACACACCAACTGAAATTTGTCAGGTCTTTTATTGTTTTAATACTGATGATTTTGGCATACAACTCCTGATAACCCAAAAAATCTGTCTCAAAAAATTAACATATTTCAACCGTCCAATAAAATAAAAGTATTTTTTAAAAACAAACAAAAAAACCATCAAATAATAATGTTCAGTTATGCACTCAATACTTGGTCGGGAATCCTTTTGCAGAAATGACTGCTTCAATGCGGCGTGGCATGGAGGCAATCAGCCTGTGACACTGCTGAGGTGTTATGGAGGCCCAGGATGCTTCGATAGCGGCCTTAAGCTCATCCAGAGTGTTGGGTCTTGCGTCTCTCAACTTTCTCTTCACAATATCCCACAGATTCTCTATGGGGTTCAGGTCAGGAGAGTTGGCAGGCCAATTGAGCACAGTAATACCATGGTCAGTAAACCATTTACCAGTGGTTTTGGCACTGTGAGCAGGTGCCAGGTCGTGCTGAAAAATGAAATCTTCATCTCCATAAAGCATTTCAGCCGATGGAAGCATGAAGTGCTCCAAAATCTCCTGATAGCTAGCTGCATTGACCCTGCCCTTGATGAAACACAGTGGACCAACACCAGCAGCTGACATGGCACCCCACACCATCACTGACTGTGGGTACTTGACACTGGACTTCAGGCATTTTGGCATTTCCTTCTCCCCAGTCTTCCTCCAGACTCTGGCACCTTGATTTCCGAATGACATGCAAAATTTGCTTTCATCAGAAAAAAGTACTTGGGACCACTTAGCAACAGTCCAGTGCTGCTTCTCTGTAGCCCAGGTCAGACGCTTCTGCCGCTGTTTATGGTTCAAAAGTGGCTTTACCTGGGGAATGCGGCACCTGTAGCCCATTTCCTGCACACGCCTGTGCACGGTGGCTCTGGATGTTTCTACACCAGACTCAGTCCACTGCTTCCTCAGGTCCCCCAAGGTCTGGAATCGGTCCTTCTCCACAATCTTCCTCAGGGTCCGGTCACCTCTTCTCGTTGTACAGCGTTTTCTGCCACATTGTTTCCTTCCAACAGACTTCCCATTGAGGTGCCTTGATACAGCACTCTGGGAACAGCCTATTTGTTGAGAAATTTCTTTCTGGGTCTTACCCTCTTGCTTGAGGGTGTCAATGATGGCCTTCTTGACATCAGTCAGGTCGCTAGTCTTACCCATGATGGGGGTTTTGAGTAATGAACCAGGCAGGGAGTTTTTAAAAGCCTCAGGAATCTTTTGCATGTGTTTAGAGTTAATTAGTTGATTCAGAAGATTAGGGTAATAGGTCGTTTAGAGAACCTTTTCTTGATATGCTAATTTTTTGAGACAGGTTTTTTGGGTTATCAGGAGTTGTATGCCAAAATCATCAGTATTAAAACAATAAAAGACCTGACAAATTTCAGTTGGTGTGTAATGAATCTAAAATATATGAAAGTTTAATTGTAATCATTACATTATGGAAAATAATGAAATTTAGCACTATATGCTAATTTTTTGAGAAGGACCTGTATATCTGCACTACTGCAATTAATTGCCTACGCTTATATAAAATCTCCTTTGTGTTTTTTTTTATATTCCATGCCTTATACAAATACTATGGCACTGGGCACTGTTTAATGGCTCTGATAATATGTTCAATGTCAAGATAATGATCATCATACATATATGGCATTGAGCAGTAGGTTATTTAGTGGTCTATTCAGATACTTGTACACATACTTACCTATGGGAGTTCATTGGACACACATCCCATTTTTTAATGTTGTTTGTGGAATTTTTTGTGTATTTTTCAATAAAGTGTTTGTTAAATGGAAGAAGTTTGGGACCACCAGAAGTCTTCCTAGGCCTAGCCGTCCAGCCAAACTGAGCAATCGTTGGAGAAGAGCCTTGGTGAGAGAGGTAATGAAGAACCCCAAGATCACTGTGGCTGAGCTCCATAGATGCAGTAGTAATTTGGGAGAAAGTTCCACAAAGTCAACCATCACTGCAGTCCTCCACCAGTCGGGCCTTTATGGCAGAGTGGCCCGATGGAAGCCTCTCCTCAGTGCAAGACATATGAAAGCCCACATAGAGTTTGCTAAAAAAAAAACACTTGAAGGACTCCCAGACTGTGAGAATTAAGATTCTCTGGTCTAATGAGACGAAGATAGAACTTTTTGGTGATAATTCTAAGCGGTATGTGTGGAAAAAAACAGGCACTACTCATCACCTGCCCAATACAATCCCAACAGTTAAACGTGGTGGCAGCATTATGCTAAGGGGTGTTTTTCAGATACAGGGACATGACGACTGGTTGCCATTGAAGGAAACATGAATGTGACCTAGTACCGAGATATCCTGGATAAAAACCTCTTCCAGAGTGCTCTGGAGCTCAGACTTGGCCGAAGGTTCACCTTCCAACAAGACAATGACCCTAAGCACACACATTTAAAATAATAATGGAGTGGCTTTGGAACAACTCTGTTACCATTCTTGACTAGCCCAGCCAGAGCCCTGAACTAAACCCAATTGATCATCTCTGGAGAGACCTGAAAATGGCTGTCCATCAATGTTCACTATCCAACCTGATGGAACTGAAGAGGATCTGCAAGGAAGAATGGCAGAGGATCCCCAAATCCAGGTGTGAAAAACTTGTTGCATCCTTCCCAAAAAGATTCATGGCTGTACTAGCTCAAAAGGGTGCTTCTACTCAATACTGAGCAAAGGGTCTGAATAGTTATGACCATGTGATATTTCAGTTTTTCTTTTTTAATAAATTAGCAAAAATTTCTACATTTCTGTTTTTTTTTTCAGTCAAGCTGGGGTGCAGAGTGTACATTAATGAGAAAAGAAAATAACTTTTCTGAATTTACCAAATGGCTGCAATGAAACTAAGAGTGAAAAGTTTAAGGCTAAGTGCACACGTTCAGGAATGTTTGCAGAATATTCCTGAGCAAAAACGGACATTTTTCGCGGTAAAAACATGCGGTTTTTTATGTTTTTTTCGCGTTTTTTGCGCATTTTTGGTGCGTTTTTGCGCGGATTTAGCGCGTTTTTACCGTGATTTTTCCCTGAACTTTCTAGGTCAATAATATAGCGGGAAAAACGCTAAAATTCCGCGAAATTAATGAACATGTTGCTTCTTTTTCGGAGATGCGTGTTTTTCACGGAAAAAAACGCACCATGTGCACAAAAATTGCAGAATTCATTCTAAATGATAGGATGCTTAATTCATGCGTTTTTGACGCATTTTTTCCCGCTAAAACACGAGAAAAAAACGCAAATATTCCTGAATGTGTGCACTTAGCCTTAAGGAGTCTGAATACTTTCCGTACCCACTGTATATACCATCCTCCAAAACTTTCAGGACTCCACTAAGATGGTGAGCAGCGATGACGCCATAATTAGCGTCACCATCCCGCTTCTGTGTGTTCTGAAATGCTCTCTGCTCACAATCAAGGAGGATGCATTGCTTGCGGAGCATGATGAGATGGAGCAAGGAACCATACAGGGTGATTGGACACAGCCCAGCCTCATCTTATCCCAATGTGGATTGGGTGACAATGAGGAAGAGGAGGAGGAAGAACAGGAGCTAATTTAATGCGCTATAGACAGTACTACAAGAAAAACTGTCATACCGTCTGTTCAGTGTGGATGTCCTGAGGACAGGGAGGAGGAGGAGGAAGAGAGCATGGTCTGTCATCCTCTTTGTGAGGACATGGAAGTCTTGCCCGTTAGCAGTTTGGCATGCACGGCTGAGTTTATGTTACGCTGCCTTTCCCATGACCCTCACATTCTCAAAATTTTGGGTGACAGTCATCACTGGTTGGTGAAACCCACGCTACAAGGAGAACTTTCAATCTCTTATTCCAGAGTCAGACAGGTCTACTAAAATGGGGCAGTACCAGAGGGCCCTTATTGCGGAATTATTAAAAAAAATTCCCATCTGAAAATGATGGCGGCAGAGGTCACAGTTTATTGGACAACCAAGGAGTACAGGTGAGAGAGACTCAACTCAAATCCAGCAGAGGCAGGAGAATACTGTCAAAGTTCTGCTAGAGTTTTCTTAGACCCTCCTATCGCAGTGGCCCTGAGGCGCGGGGTACTCTTACAAGGAGTGCAAAGTTTTGGAAGATGAGGGAGAACCTTGTTGACCGAACCAACATCCTCAGTGATTCCTCTGTGCCTTATAATTATTGGGTATCCAAGCTGGATACGTGGCATAAACTGGCTCTCTATGCCTTGGAGGTCCTGGCCTGCCCTGCCGTTAGAGTTTTGTCAGAGTGGGTTTTTAGTGCTGCTGATGGAAATATAACAGACAAGCACATCTGCCTGACAACTGAAATTGCTACAAGCTGACTCTTATAAAAATGAACAAGGGCTGGATTGGGCCATACTTCTCAACACCACCGAATGATAGCAACGTAACAAACTCAAATCCAGTGTCTCTTTTTGAAAGGTCCATTCCCATGCACCTCTTCATACCCACAAATGGGTATACGCTTCCTGATTTTGCCTATTTGCTGTTGTCCTCCTTCTTCTCCTCATCCTACACCACCAGATCACAAGTGGAAATGTGGTCTGTGATGCAACACCTACATATTTTATTTAAAGAGTGTTTATGATGCCTGTACAAAAAAAATGGTTGTACAGTATGTTCATGTATACGCCCCAGGGGTAAATGTTTGTCAGCACATACACTTAGTGTATGGGCATTACAAGTATAGGAAACACGCTCCTTTCTAATGGGAACATTTTTTATGAGGCCCTTCTACACGTCTCGTCAAAGAGGTATTGGGGTGCCCCCAAATTTTTGGCAGCCCTTCCATTCACTGCATAGGCAAACACTATGGGAGACCCACTTCCTAAAAATGGCAACATTGTTTTCATTAGGCCATCCTGTACGTCTCGTCAAAGCGATATATCGAGGTGCGCCAAATTTTTGGCAGCCATTGCATTCTCTGCAGAGGCAAACAGTATGGGTGCCTCACCCCCTTTTGGTCCTCCACCCCTGTTGGGACCCCCAGTATGCAGTGGGCTACTTTTCAATGGAACCTTCCGTTCCCGATATCTCTAGACCAGTCCATTGGCATTCCGGGGATCACCCTGGGCAACCCAAGTCTGTACGGGCCTCAGCAGGGATTGTACAAACCTATCCATCACCACCCGTTCTACCATCTGCACAGGTGTAGAGGACTCTGTCTGCATCCACATCTGGACTAGGTGCAACAGGTCAAACATTTGAGAGCGGGGTGGTTTGTCCCAGTGATACGCCCAATGGTGAACCCGCTGTGCCCTGAGAGTCATTGTTACCCCCAAACGTGCAAGAATATCCGTTTTTAGCTTGCCATACTCTTTAGCATCCTACAAAGCTAAATCATAGTATGCTTTCTGGGGTTCCCTTGTCAAGTATGGTGCCAGTACCTCTGCCCACTGCTCTGGCAGGAGTTTCTCCCTCTCGGTGACCCTTAAAAACACCGTCAGGAAAGCCTAAACATTGCAATTCTCCATTGTTAATACTTCGGCCTCAACAATAACAGCTCTGACAGCCGACACAGAGAAGCTGCAGTGTGCTGGCTCCCTGTGATCAATTATTCTTGTATCTTACAGATGCGAGTACACTAGAAGCTATGACCGCAGGGACTAGAACGGAGTTGATTTTTGAAGGTGATGATGTCACTGGAAGGGGCGGGGCCTCCTTCAGTCCAGTGAGGCTCCCATAGCAGGATGCTGCTGGAGAAGAGAAGTGGGACTGTGTAAGATGAAAAAATGTCTTGATATGTAGTGAGGTTTTCTTTAGAATTTAATAAACACCACTATGAGGACATTGTGAGATAATATTGGGGTTGGTGTACATGAAGAGATATGACTTGACAGTTACGGTACCTTATTGGTCATAAATTCCAGTATTGGTGTATTTAAAAGGAAATTTAAATACTTAGGCAATGTCTTAGAAAGTACCTTGATCACCTTCATAAATACATGCTTTTGTGAGCTACACCGAACAGATCGGGATTTATTGCAGTGTAGAGTAGTTCTGCTGTAGGTAAACTGCTAATCTGTGCTTGCTGTTGTAAACTAAAATGCAATCTGCAAAGAATATTTCAGTATGGTACCATGCCAGACACTGCATATGTTACAACTTCAGAAGATCATGACTTACATTGCTGCCTGTCATCTGCACAAATATCTGCATGTAATGTGCACAATGCTGATCTCTGTCACTATCCCTCTACTCTCTACTTTATACAGCTGTTTTCACTTAAACAGGGGCGTAACTACCGAGGTTGCAGGGGCCCACAGTGCTTAGGGGCCCAGCAGTTAGAGTAGCGTAGTTCCGGGTGGGCTCGTCAGCTTTTTTATTATTATTATTTTTATTATTATTATTTATTTCTATAGCACCATTGATTCCATGGTGCTGTACATGAGAAAGGGTTACATACAAATTACAGGTATCACTTACAGTGAACAAACTAACAATGACAGACTGATACAGAGGGGAGAGGACCCTGCCCTTTCAGGCTTACATTCTACAGGATTGTGAGACAGGAGACAGTAGGTCGGGGGGTTGCAGCAGTCCCGGTGTTGGTTGAGGCGATATCTCCGGTAGTGGTGAGGAGGTAGCAGGGTCATTGCAGGCTGTAGGCTTTCCTGAAGAGATGGGTTTTCAGGTTCCGTCTGAAGGATCCGAATGTGTTTGATAGTCGGACGTGTTGGGGCAAAGAATTCCAGAGGATGGGGGATATTCGGGAGAAGTCTTGGAGGCGGTTGGGTGAGGAGCGAATAAGTGTGGAGGAGAGAAGGATGTCTTGGGAGGATCGGAGATTACGTGAGGGAAGATATCGGGAGATTAGTTCAGAGATATAAGGAGGATATAAGATATAAGCTTCCCCTCGTAGCTCCGTTACTGTAACATAAAGATAGCATATGCCACATGTTCTGATCACGTGATCCATCACCACATGTGCCAGTACAGAACAGTAGTAATAAAAGTGACACGGGACACATGATTCTCCCGCAGCCAATACCTGCCCACCCTAGTGGCATTCCCCTCGGCGTCACACTTGTGACAAGCAAACATGAAGCTTGGGGGCGGTAACCTTGTGCCGGTTGTACTAGTCACACTTGTTCCTGCTGCTCCAGAGTCACAAGCACCGTGGCCAGTGCCCGCCTTCCCTGCACCTCTGTGCTGTGCTCTACTGTCTGCCCAGCATGGAGCTGACAGAGGCAGTGATCTACTGCACCAAAAACGGATCCTGACAAAATGCAGTCAAAATGCTGTGTGTGAATGTAGCCTTAGATATTTTTTTACTTATCAGTTTTTTGCAATGCATTGCACTGACCTCCCAACATCCCAGCAAAGTCAATCAGTTTCCCAGAATTGCTATTCAGACATGACTTTTTGTGAGGATCCGTTTTTTTTTTTGTAGAAAACTGATCCTCACTGTTCCCATCAATTTCCGCAATTTCTATTCCCTCTAAAGACCTCCGGGGGAGGGCCGCCAGAAAAATGTTTGAGTTTCCCACAGACTTACATTGGGCTTGTTGCTCGGTCGAGTACTGGAGCATTCCAATTTGCAACGAGCACCCGAGCATTTTAGTGCTCGCCCATCACTACTTTGTTTCCATTTTAACCACTTACTGCCAGCTGACGGAATAGTATGTCAGCTGGCAGTATCCCCCGCTTTGAGGTGGGCTCCGGCGGTGAGCCCACCTCAGAGCCGCGACATGTCAGCTGTTATAAACAGCTGACCTGTGACCGCAATAGGCGCGAGCGGAATAGCGATCCGCCCGCGCCTATTAACTAGTTAAATCCCGTTGTCAAAGCTGACAGCGGGCATTTAACTAGCGCTTCCGGACGCCGGGCCGGAAATGAGCGCATCGCCGACCCCTGTCACGCTGTCACGTGATCGGGGTCAGCGACATGTTGCCTTGACAACCAGAAGTCTCATAGAGACCTCTATGGTTGTTGCCGGCACATTGCTGTGAGCGCCGCCCAGTGGTCGGCGCTCATAGCAATGCAGTAAATCTGCTACATATGGGCGATCTGCTCATCGCCCATATGTAGCAGAGCTGATCGAGTTGTACATGCTTCTAGCCTCCTTTAAAACAATTAAAAAAAATCACACATACTCATATTAGGTATCTCCGCGTTCAGAATCGCCCGATCTATCAATAAATATTTTTAAAAAAACGCCAGAGTTACGTTTATTTGGTCGCCACGACATTGAATTAAAATGCAATAACGGGCGATCAAAAGAATGGATCTGCGCATAAATGGTATCCTTAAAAACGTCCGCTCGACACGCAAAAAATGAGCCCTCACCCGCCCACAAAATCATGAAAAATGGAGACGCTACAGGTCTCGGAAAATGGCGCAATTTTATTTTTTTATTTTTAGCAAACTTTGGAATTTTTTTTCACCACTTAGATAAGAGAACCTATACATGTTTGGTGTCTATGAACTCGTAATGACCTGGAGAATCATAATGGCAGGTCAGTTTTAGCATTTAGTGAACTTAGCAAAAAAGCCAAGCAAAAAACAAGTCTGAGATTGCACTTTTTTTGCAATTTCACCGCAATTGGAATTTTTTTTTCCCATTTTCGAGTACACAACATGGTAAAACCAATGGTGTTGTTCAAAAGTACAACTAGTGCCGCAAAAAATAAGCCCTCACATGGCCATATTGATGGAAAAATAAAAAAGTTATGGCTCTGGAAAGAAGGGGAGCGAAAAACGAAAACGCAAAAATGAAAAAAGCTTTGAGGGTTAAGGGGTTAATAGTGTTATTGTTTTTTTTACAGCTTGGTGATTTCATTTTCTCTTTTTAAATTCTTTGAATTCGTATTGACTTTCCTGATAACTTTTGGGGTTAATAATAAAATAAATGTTGTTAGTTAGGTTCTGTACTGAAGTACAGTATATCATGGATCAATCAATTCACAGTCACACAGACATTGCAAGTTCAGCATCCCTCTAATACTTAAATCTGTGTATTACTATTTATTTTATTATTATTATTATTATTATTCATAGACTGAGTCTAGCACTTCCCATTTTTTATGTTCTTCAAAGCTGCAGTAGTACAACACTTTGACCTTTCTTTCTCAATATGTAGTGATGAAATATGGGCCCTGATATCCTATCCCTTAGCTGCTGCAGTGGCATTCCTTGACTTCAATTTTTGTAGTGCCTGTGATAGCTACCCCTGATTGGCTGTGCTAGACCATGTGATGGGATAGCTCCAAGGTATTATGGGGAAGTCCGTACTGCTGCACCTGATGTCATGTGTCATGGCTCATTTTATTGTGCTACCTGTAGCATTTATTTATTTATATTTTTTTTACTGAAAGGAGGGAGATCCACACAAATCGAAGCTCAAATTATTCAAATTCATTCAGACTTGCTAATTTTAGTAAACTTGACTTGAAGTCAGTTCGCTGTATATCAGTTCTAGTATTAACCCAAGAATCAAACTAGCACTTCCTGTACAGTTCAACCTCTTCAAAACCACCTCCCTAATCACCTTATGTGCACTAGAATTACTATGATTTTAAAATACTGTTTGATCTTGTATACTGGTGTTTTCTTATCACTGGATTACCCCATCCATAAGATCCATTTCTTTAATTTTGGGTCGTCATCTAGATGGCATTTTACTATGTGCATCCACAGAACTGAATGATAAATGCTGTAAACACACAAAAATTGGCATTTGAACAATTGTTCGTTTTTTAGTGCACTTTTTGTACTTAACATCAATTACTACATGAAATAATGAGCAATTTATATGTCTATTTTTTACAGCTATTACATGTAGACATGGCTATCTTTCATACAAAGATAAGGATGTTATTAACTATACATGTTCTCGTGGGCGAAGGCCGAAATCAGATCTTGTGCAGTGCTTTAATTATGGCTGGGGTCCTCCAAGAATTTGTCAAGGTATGTCTTATTAGCTGAAAAAGAAGTGCATTAGTGAGGATAAAAATATATTATGCTATTAGTTTTGAAGAGTTCTGACTGCTTGTCTGCTTATTTCACTTAATACTATTGTAGAGTAACATTATGCTGACTGATTCCATTTTGCCTACATTTTCTATACTGTTTGTGTAGCCTCCACAATCTATGGAAACATTGATTTCTTGCCTAATTACTTATTATTCTACTCAAACACACAACTCTGAAATGCTGCTATACTTGCTCAGATTGACTGAAATTCAGTGATGTATCTATAGTCCGATGCGCCCCAGTGCAAGATTTTGACCTGGACCTTCCACCTTACACTACCTCCTTTGGACCTGGGCCCCCATTTCTACCCTCATCCCCTTCTCCATTGCATGTTGGTCAAAAGTTTCCTCCCCTCCCTCATTATGTAGTAATGTCCCCCAACCTGTACTAATGTCCTCCATCCTGAGCCCATGCTGGTATATATGTTTCTCATCCTGGGACCATCCTAGTATACATGTCCTCAATATTGGTATATATACAGTGAGTACAGAAAGTATTCAGACCATTTTAACTTTTTCACTCTTGTTTCATTGCAGCCATTTGGCAAATTCAAAAAAGTTCATTTTTTTCTCAATAATGTATACTCTGCACCCCATCTTGATGGAAAAAACAGAAATGTAGAAATTTTTGCAAATTTATTAAAAGAGAAAAACTGAAATATCGCATGGTCATAATTATTTAGACCCTTTGCTCAGACACTCATATTTAAGTCACATGCTGTTATGATTCGGTAACCGAGGAGGATAATGGGGAAATAGGCTAGTCAACCAGATACCCAGAGAGGTTGGTCACTTACTGGATTCCAGACCCCTAAACTGACAACACAACTAGAATTAGCCGTGGGACGTACCTACCATGCCCTAGATGCCTCGACACAGCCAAAGAGTTAACTAAGCCTAAATAGAGAAAGGGGAAAGCTAAACTGCCCCAGAGTAGAGCCCCAAAGGGATAGATAGCCCCCAAACATATATTGCCGGTGAGACAGATGAGGCACAAAACACAGGCAGAAAATAGAGTAAGCAAATGCTGGGGCCCAAACTATCTGGATAGAACAGGACAGGAAAGGATACTGTCTGCAATCCCGCAAAAACCCTAAGAAAAATTCCAATGCATCTGATATGCAAAAATACTGAGGCCACACGATCTCTCCCCCACTAAATCAGAACTCTGGTGTGAACTGGACGCAAAACAACAGATACTGAAATAACAGGGGACTAGAAATGCAGAAAAGACTGACATAAGCTGTGGCAAATGAAAACAGAGTCCTGCACAGGTCCCAGCAGGGAACCCAGCTGAACTCACACCAGCAAGGCAGAAAACAGAGAAAAGCAAAAAGGGAACAAATGCCACAGATTAAAACAGACAAATAACTTATCTCAAATATGCAGGACAAAGCAGGGAGCAAGCAGACTTCCACAAGGCTCAGAAAGAAAACCAAATCACCGGCAACAACTAGGGAAGACTGCTCACTTAAATCTCTCCAGTCTGTAACACTTGACCTCTAATCATCCTCTTCAGGTGATTAACTTCTGTCAGCCAGACCAGCTCCATTACCAGCAGCAACCACCAGAGAAAGCCCAAACTCAGAAGCCAGATCAAATGTGTTCACAACAGTACCCCCCCCCTTGAGGAGGGGTCACGAAACCCTCACCCAAGCCACCAGGCCGATCAGGATGGGCCCGGTGAAAGGCGCGAACCAATCTCTCGGCATGAATGTCAGAAGCAAACACCCAAGAATTATCCTCCTTACCATAACCTTTCCACTTGACCAAGTACTGGAGTCTCCGTCTAGCCAGACAAGAATCCAATACCTTCTCTACTTCATACTCCAGATTGCCCTTAAACAATACAGGATCAGGGGGCACAGCCATGGGAACTACTGGCTCAACAAACCTTTTCAACAAAGATTTATGAAAGACGTTGTGAATCTTGAATGTTCTTGGAAGAGCCAAATGGAAACGGGATTAAGGATTTCCAAAATCTTATAAGGTCCAATGAACCTTGGCTTAAATTTTGGAGACGCAACTTTCATAGGAATATTTTTTGAGGACAACCAAACCATGTCACCTACTTTAAACCAGGAACCATCAGTCTTATGCTGGTTGGCAAACCATTGGGCCTTCTCCTGAGAGTGAGACAAATTATCCACTACTTGATTCCAAATCTGCTGCATTCTCTCTACCATAGACTCTACACCTGGACAGGCTGAAGACTCCACCTGCCCCGAAGAAAACCGAGCATGAAACCCGAAGTTGCAGAAAAAAGGGGACATCAAAGTGGCAGAACTAGCCCTATTATATAGAGCAAATTCAGCCAAAGGCAAAAAAGAGACCCAGTCATCTTGATCAGAAGACACAAAACATCTCGAATAAGTGTCCAAAGTCTGGTTTGCTCTCTCAGTCTGCCCATTGGTCTGAGGGTGAAACGCAGAGAAGTACAACTGAATTCCCAGTTTAGAACAAAAGGCTCTCCAAAATCTGGAAACAAACTGGACTCCTCTGTCAGACACAATGTTCTCCGGAATGCTATGCAAACTAACCACCTGCTGAAAAAACAAGGGCACCAACTCGGAAGAGGATGGCAACTTCGGCAGTGGTACAAGATGGACCATCTTGGAAAATCTATCACAGATCACCCAGATAACAGTCATTCTCTGAGAGACAGGGAGGTCGGAAATAAAATTCATTGAGATATCGGTCCATGGCCTCCTGGGCACCGGCAGTGGCATTAACAATCCACTAGAGCGAGAACAGGGTTTGGACCGAGAACAAGTCCCACAGGACTGCACAAAATTCCTGAAATCATGAGATAAAGCAGGCCACCATAAAGACCGACTCACCAAATCTCTGGTACCAAAAATACCGGGATGACCAACCAACGCAGAGCAATGAATTTCAGACATTACTTTTCTCCTCCATTGGTCGGGGACATACAATTTCCCCATAGGGCATCGTTCAGGTTTATCCTCCTGAAATTCCTCCAGGGCAAGTCTCAAATTGGGTGAGATAGCAGAAAGAACCATACCCTCATTTAGAATGGTAGTAGGCACAGTCACATCAAGAGAATCCGCAAAGACACTCCTAGAGAAGGCATCCTGTTATGATTTGGTAGCCGAGGAGGACAGCAGCAAAAATAGACCAGGCAACTAGACACCAGAGAGGTTGGTAACTAGCGGATTGCAGACCCCTAAACTGACAGCACAACTCGAAACAGCCGTGGGACGTGCCTACGATGACCTAGACACCTCGACACAGCCAGAGAGCTAACTAAGCCTAAAGAGAGAAAGAGGAAGGCTAACTGCCCCAGAATAGAGCCCCAAAGGAATAGGAAGCCCCCAAACATATATTGGTGGTGAGACAAGATGAAATACAAACACAGGCAGAAAATAAAGTAAGCAAATGCTGGGGCCCAAGCTGTCTAGATAGTACAGGACAGGAAAGAATACTGTCTGCAATCCAGCAAAAACTCAAAAAAAAATTCCAACACGTCTGATGTACTAAAATACTGAGACCACACGATCTCTCCCCGGCTAGATCATAACTCTGGTGTGAACAGGTAGCAAAACAGCAGATACTGAAATAACAGGACTGAAAACAAATAAACAGTGGCAAATGAGAAACAGAGTCCAGCGCAGGCCCCAGCCAGGGAAACTGGCTGACCTCACACCAAAAGGGCAGAAAACAAAAGGAAAACAAATGCCAAAGAAACAATCAGCAAGTAACTTATCTGAAAGTTGCAGGACAAGGCAGGAAGCAAGCTGACTTCCAAATGGGACCAGGAAGAAACAAATCACCGGCGAGGATCATGGGAAGGTAGCTCACTTATATCTCCCCAGTCAGTCCCACCTGATTGCCACTCAACGTCCCCAGGTGATGGACCTCTGTTAGCCAAAGCGACTTCATTACTATCAGCGGCCACCAGAGGGAGCCCAAACTCAGAAATCAGATCCAGAGTGTTCACAAGAGCATCCGCCTTAATATTCTTAGTGCCTGGAAGAAAGGAGACCACAAAATTAAAACACGTGAAAAACAAGGCCCACCTAGCCTGTCTAGGATTCAATCGCTTGGCTGATTCGAGATAGATCAAGTTCTTGTGGTCGGTGAGGACCACAACTTGATGTTTGGTTCACTCCAACAAATGTCTCCACTCTTCCAACGCCCACTTCATAGCCAATAGTTCCCGATTCCCTACATCATAATTACGTTCAGATGGGGAGAATTTTCGAGAAAAGAAGGCACAAGGGTTAATCTTACAGGTTACCGGATCTTTTTGAGACAAAACGGCTCCTGCACCAATCTCAGAAGCATCTATCTCCACCTGAAATGGGAGAGAAACTTCAGGTTGACGTAGAACAGGAGCAGAAGTGAATCTCCGCTTATGCTCCTGAAACGCTGAAACTGCCTCTGGAGACCAATTCACCACATCAGCGCCCTTTTTGGTCAAATCCGTCAGTGGTTTCACAATACCAGAAAAATTACTTAAGAATTTTCGGTAAAAATTAGCAAAACCCAAAAATTTCTGATGAGTCTTCAAGGAAGTGGGCTGAACCCAATCATAAATGGCCTGAACCTTGACCGGGTACATTTCAATAGCGGACGGTGACAAAAAGAATCCCAAAAACAAAATTTTTTGTACGCCAAAGAGACATTTCGATCCCTTAACATACAAAGCATTTTCTTTCAAACTCCGGAATACAATCCAAACAAGTTCCACATGAGAATCCCAGTCATTGGAAAAAATCAAAATATCGTCCAAATAAACGATCAAAAACTTGTCCACAAAATCCCGGAAGATATCGTTCATGAAAGATTGGAAGAACGAAGGTGCATTAGTGAGCCCAAAAGGCATCACTTGGTACTCAAAATGCCCCTCAGGAGTATTAAATGCCGTCTTCCATTCATCACCATGCTTAATTTGAATAAGATTATACGCCCCCCTAAGGTCAAACTTGGTAAACCAACTAGCACCTTTCACTCTGGAGAATAAATTGGAAATCAGGGGTAATGGATACTGATATTAAACAATGATTTTATTAAGGAGACGATAGTCAATACATGGCCTCAATGAGCCATCCTTCTAGGCCACATAGAAAAAGCCGGCACCTAAAGGTGAAGAGGACTGTCTGATATGACCATTCTCCAATGATTCTTTGATATAAGATTGCATAGCATCATGTTCAGGTACAGATAAATTGAAGAGCCGACCCTTGGGAAATTTACAACCGTGCACTAACTCGATTGCGCAATCATAACTCCTGTGAGGAGGCAAGGACGCAGACTTACTCTCACTAAACACATCAGAGAAATCAGCCAAATAGTCAGGGACATCCTGAGACTGGGGAGAGGTAGAGAAAACAGGAGTGTCACTAAGAACACATTGACAACCCCAACTAACCACAGACACAGACTTCCAATCCAGAACAGGATTATGGGTCTGAAACCAAGAAAAACCCAGTACAATAATGTCATGTAAATTATGTAACACCAAAAATTTACAATTCTCTTGGTGGTCCGGGGCTACCCGCATTATCACCTGGGTCCAAAACTGGGGTTTATTCTCCGCCAAAGGGGTAGCATCAATACCCCTCAAAGGAATAGGGGTCCGCAGGGGTACCATGGGAAAACCACAATGTTTGGCAAAGTCAAAATCCATCAGGTTCAGGGCTGATCCTGAATCAACAAAAGCCTTAGCAGAAAATGAAGATAAGGAGCAGATCAAGGTAACTGTCAAAAGGAATTTAGGCTGTACATTGCCCAAAACAAATGAGTGAGCAAAACGTTTTTTCCCACTTAGGGCAAATGGAAATAGTATGAGAGGCGTCCCCACAAAAGAAGCACAACTTATTACGTCTTCTAAATTCTTGACGTTGAGCACTAGAAACAACCCTATCATACTGCATGAGCTCAGAGGTTTGTTCGAAAGGCAACACTGCCTCTCGCATAGTTTTACATTCACGTAAACGTCTGTCAATTTGAATAGCTAATGACATAGAGTCGTTGAGACCAGAGGGGAGAGGAAATCCCACCATAACATCTTTTACGGTCTCTGCCAGACCTTTCCGAAAAAGAGCCACTAGGGCATCATCATTCTATTTAGTAAGGACTGCCCACTTTCGGGATTTCTGACAATATAACTCTGCCGCTTCCAGATCCTGGTTCAATGCCAATAAGGTTTTCTCAGCTTGATCAATAACATTAGGTTTATCATACAACAACCCCAGAGCCTGACAAACGCATCCACATTAGCCAAAACAGGATCCCCTGGTGTCAGGGAAAAAGCCTAGTCCTGAGGGTCGCCGCGCAACAGGGAGATGACAATTTTAACCTGCTGCACGAAGTTCCCCAAGGAATTAGGTTTCAAGGCAAAAAACAATTTACAGTTCTTAAAGTTCAAAAATTTAGACCGATCCCCAGAAACTAAATCAGGAATAGGGATCTTAGGTTCTACAGTAGACAACTGAGCGAGATAGGCAGAAATTCTCCGAACTTCAGCAGCGAGCTGCTCAACATGATCAGACAAATACTTAGTCTCCATTAACAAACAAAAAATCCTCCTATGGCCCCCAGAGAAAAAGAGGAAAAAATATATTAAAAATTCTTTTTTACTATTCTTTCCTTCTTTAAAGTACCCTATAATCTACAGTGTGGCCTGTGATTTTGTTATGATTCAGTAACTGAGGAGGATAATAGGGAAATAGGCTAGTCAACCAGATACCCAGAGAGGTTGGTAACTTAGCGGATTGCAGACCTCTAAACTGACAACACAACTAGAATTAGCCGTGGGACGTACCTACGATGCCCTAGACGCCGCGACACAGCCAAAGAGTTAACTAAGCCTAAAGAGAGAAAGGGGAAAGCTAACTGCCCCGGGGTAGAGCCCCAAAGGGATAGATAGCCCCCAAACATATATTGCCGGTGAGACAGATGAGGCACAAAACACAGGCAGAAAAAAGAGTAAGCAAATGCTGGGGCCCAAGCTGTCTGGATAGAACAGGACAGGAAAGTATACTGTCTGCAATCCCGCAAAAACCCTAAGAAAAATATCAGCACGTCTGATTGACTTCTGCCAGCCTGACCAGCTCCATTACCAGCAGCAACCACCAGAGGCAGCCCAAACTAAGAAGCCAGATCAAAAGTGTTCACAACAACATGCTGTCCATTTCCTTGTGATCCTCCTTGAGATGGTTCTACTCCTTCATTGGAGTCCAGCTGTGTTTAATTAAACTGATAGGATTTGATTTGGAAAGGCACACCCCTGTCTATATAAGACCTCACAGCTCACAGTGCATGTCAGACCAAATGAGAAACATGAGGTCAAAGGAACTGGCCAAGGAGCTCAGAGACAGAATTGTGGCAAGGCACAGATCTGGCCCAGTTTACAAAAGAATTTCTGCAGTACTCAAGGTTACTAAGAGCTCAGTGGCCTCCATAATCCTTAAATGGAAGAAGTTTGGGACCACCCGAAGTCTTCCTAGACCTGGCCGTCCAACCAAACTAAGCAATTGTGGGAGAAGAGCCTTGGTGAGAGAAGTAAAGAAGAACCCCAAGATCACTGTGGCTGAGCTCCAGAGATGCAGTAGGGAGATGGGAGAAAGTTCCACAAAGTCGACTATCACTGCAGCCCTCCACCATTTGGGCCTTTATGGCAGAGTGGCCCAAGGGAAGCCTCTCCTCAGTGCAAGACATATGAAAGCCCGCATAGAGTTTGCGAAAAATACACTTGAACGACTCCTAGATTATGAGAAACAAGATTCTCGGGTCTGATGAGATGAAGATAGAACTTTTTGGTGATAATTCTAAGCGGTATGTGTGGAGAAAACCAGGCACTGCTCATCACCTGCCCAATACAATCCCAACAGTGAAACATGGTGGTAGAATCATCATACTATGGGTGTATATTTCAGCTACAGGGACAGGACAACTGGTTGCCATTGAAGGAAACATGAATGTGACCAAGTACAGAGATATCCTTGATGAAATCCTCTTCCAGAGTGCTCTGGACCTCAGACTTGGCCGAAGGTTCACCTTGCAACAAGACAATGACCCTAAGCACACAGCTAAAATAACAAAGGAGTGGCTTTCGAACAATTCTGTGACCATTCTTGACTGGCCCAGCCAGAACCCTAACCTAAACCCAATTGAGCATTTTTGGAGAGACCTGAAAATGGCTGTCCACAAACTTCACTATCCAACCGGATGGAACTGGAGAGGATATGAAAGGAATAATGGCAGAGGATTCCCAAATCTAGGTGTGAAAAACTAGTTGCATCATTCCCAATAAGACTCATGGCTCTACTAGCTCAAAAGGGTGCTTCTACTCAATACTGAACAGAGGGTCTGAATACTTATGACATGTGATATTTCAGTTTTTCTTTTTTAATAAGTTAGCAAATATTTCTACATTTCTGTTTTTTTCCGTCAAGATGGGGCGCAGAGTGTACATCAATGAGAAAAAAAATGAACTTTTTTGAATTTACCAAATGGCTGCAATGAAACAAAGAGTGAAAAATTCAAAGGAGCCTGAATACTTACTGCACCCACTGTATGTTTTCCATCCTGGGCCCATCCTGGTATGTATACACTGGTAAATAAAAGAGTAAGGCTAGTTTCACATTAGCATTCAGGAGGGCTGTGGATGGCAGCCACTTCCTCCTTTCTTTCCTCCGTGAAGCTCCGCCTACCGCCACATGCATCCAGCATTTCCCTGTGTACCTATATTTAACATTGGGTACTCAGGGACATGCGTTTTATGCAGATGCATCCGCATGCGATGATTTTACGTGTGCGGCGACTCAAAATTTTTGCGTTTCTGTGTGGTCGCCGTACACATCAAATCGCTGCATGCGGACAAATCCGCATACAACGCATGTCCCTGCGTACCCAATGTTAAAGATAGGTACACAGGGAAACGCTCGACGTATGCGGCGGTAGGCGGAGCTTCAAACTAGTCTAATAATGTTTTGAAGTTTTGACTTTCAGACTCCATCTCACCATCCACTACTGATATGAAAGTGAAACTACCATCATTTTATAGACAATAATCTTGAATATCTCATAAACAATTTTCCCTTGCAATTATTTAGCATATGATTAGTTATGCATATTCTTGTCATGTCACTGCATTGTTACTGTTTTACTCCTGATGATGGAAAAAAAATTCTACCTGTATGCTGCAAAATACAACCTGTGACTGCAATCGTTACTCCCCTGTTGCTATGTATAAGCAAAAAATCTAAGACAAATTTACAGATAGCATTATAATTTTTTAATAGAAGTCTCTCTACTTGATTTGCAGAAGACTACCTTGCTTGCTTGGTGCCTGTAAAATTATTAATATTTCTGTAATTACCGTATATACTCGAGTATAAGCCGACCCGAGTATAAGCCGACCCCCTAATTTTGCCACAAACAACTGGGAAAACTTACCGACTCGAGTATAAGCCTAGGGTAGAAAATGAGATTATGCCCTATATGCTGCCCATGTATTATGACCCCATAGATGCTCCATAGATTGTGCCCCATAGATGCTCCATAGATTGTGCCCCAATAGATGATCCATAGATTGTGCCCCATAGATGCTCCATAGATTATACCCCATAGATGCTCCATAGATTGTGCCCCCATAGATGCTCCATAGATTGTGCCCCCATAGATGATCCATAGATTATGCCCCTATAGATACTCCATAGATTGTGCCCCTTAGATGCTCCATAGATTGTGCCCCCATTGATGCTCCATAGATTATGCCCCCATAGAAGCTCCATAGATTGTGCCCTCATAGATGATCCATAGATTATGCCCCCATAGATGATCCATAGATTATGCCCCCATAGATGCTCCATAGATTGTGCCCCCATAGATGATCCATAGATTGTGCCCCCATTGATGCTACATAGATTGTGCCCCCATAGATGCTCCATAGATTGTGCCCCCATAGATGCTCCATAGATTGTGCCCCCATTGATGCTCCATAGATTATGCCCCCATAGAAGCTCCATAGATTGTGCCCTCATAGATGATCCATAGATTATGCCCCATAGATGATCCATAGATTATGCCCCCATAGATGCTCCATAGATTGTGCCCCCATAGATGATCCATAGATTGTGCCCCCATTGATGCTACATAGATTGTGCCCCCATAGATGCTCCATAGATTGTGCCCCCATAGATGCTCCATAGATTGTGCCCCCATAGATGATCCATAGATTATGCCCCCATAGATGATCCATAGATTGTGCCCCATTGATGCTCCATAGATTGTACCCCAATTGATGCTCCATACATTGTGCCCCATAGATGCTCCATAGATTATGCCCCCATAGATGCTCCATAGATTGTGCCCCCATAGATGCTCCATAGATTGTGCCCCCATAGATGATCCATAGATTGTGCCCCCATAGATGATCCATAGATTATGCCCCTATAGATGCTCCATAGATTGTGCCCCCTTAGATGCTCCATAGATTGTGCCCCCATTGATGCTCCATAGATTATGCCCCCATAGAAGCTCCATAGATTGTGCCCCCATAGATGATCCATAGATTATGCCCCATAGATGATCCATAGATTATGCCCCCATAGATGCTCCATAGATTGTGCCCCCATAGATGCTCCATAGATTGTGCCCCCATTGATGCTACATAGATTATGCCCCCATAGATGCTCCATAGATTGTGCCCCCATAGATGCTCCATAGATTGTGCCCCCATAGATGATCCATGGATTATGCCCCCATAGATGATTCATAGATTGTGCCCCCATTGATGCTCCATAGATTGTGCCCCATTGATGCTCCATAGATTATGCCCCCATAGATGCTCCATAGATTGTGCCCCCATTGATGCTCCATAGATTGTACCCCATTGATGCTCCATAGATTGTGCCCCCATAGATGCTCCATAGATTGTGCCACCATATATGATCCAAAGATTATGCCCCCATAGATTATTCCCCCATAGATGCTCCATAGTATAGGTCCCTTATGCTGCCGCAGCTGCTGCAACCGAAAAAAAGAAAAAAGACATACTCACCTCTCGTCGCTGGGGTCAGGTGCCGGTGTCCTGAGCAGGCGGGGACACCGGCGCGCTATGGGGGACAGGTACCGGTGTCACCGCTCGCTCAGGGCCCGGCACCTGAGACATTTACCTGTCACCGGGTCCACCGCTGAGCGCCGCGGCGCGCAGTAACCACGTCATCGCGCCCTCTGCCTGAACATCGCAGCAAGAGGACACAGCGGCGAGCAGCGGTGGAACGGGACAGGTAAATATTGCTTATACTCACCCTTCCGCCGGCACGTCTCTCTCTGCAGCCCCTGCTCTTCTCCCACGGTCCAGCGCCAGTGTTCAGCGGTCACGTGTTACCGCTCATTAAAGTCATGAATATGTGCATATTCATGACTTTAATGAACGGTATCACTGATGGCTGAACACAGGCGCCGGGACTGTGGGAAAAGAGCAGGGGCTGCAGAGACCGCGCCAGCGGAGGGGTGAGTATATAGGACAGCTGCGCTCCCCCTCCCCGCCGAGCCCCTGGTATATGACTCGAATATAAGCCGAGAGGGGGACTTTCAGCCCTAAAAAATGGGCTGAAAATCTCGGCTTATATTCGAGTATATACGGTAAATAAAATTCTTACTAAATACATAATTTATTATTTGTGGAATGAGAATAAATATTGTATGTAATAGTAGTTACCCATAAAATGTAAACTGGGTGTCCACAGAACCAGGCTACAATTTTAAATGAGTTAGGCCGGAGTCACACTAGCGAGAAATACGGACGAGTGTAATGCGAGAAAAAATCGCATTGCACTCGGACCAATGTTAATCTATGGGGCAGCTCCTATCAGCCGATTTTTTTCTCGGCCGTTTTATACGGGCTGAGAAAATCGCAGCATGCCGCGATTTTCACCGTATATTGGCCGAGAATCGCCAATGCAAGTCTTTGGGGGCGACAAAAATACGGATTACACACGGACCACATGTGTGACTTGCGAGAAATATGCACCGGTGTCCTTAAAAAAAGCCGGCAATTCAGCGCGCTATACTGTAAAATCATACTGACATGTTTCATAAAGAATGGAAAGAATAGATATATACACATAGAATACATATATATATATATATATATATATACATGTCATTGTGACACATATATTATATACAGTACAGACCAAAAGTTTGGACGCACCTTCTCATTCAAAGATTTTTCTGTATTTTCATGACTATGAAAATTGTACGTTCACACTGAAGGCATCAAAACTATGAATTAACACATGTGGAATTATATACTTAACAAAAAAGTGTGAAACAACTGAAAATGTGTCTTATATTCTAGGTTCTTCAAAGTAGCCACCTTTTGCTTTGATTACTGAATTGCACACTCTTGGCATTCTCTTGATGAGCTTCAAGAGGTAGTCATCGGATATGGTTTTCACTTCACAGGTGTGCCCTGTCAGGTTTGATAAGTGTGATTTCTTGCCTTAGGCCGGCGTCACACTGGCGACAGAATCGGACAACTGCAATACGATGAAAAATCGTATTGCAGTCTGCCCTATGTTAATCTATGGAGCAGCTCCTAGTATCAGATTTTTTGTGGTCCGTTTTAAACGTCCGTGTGCAATCGCAGCATGCTACACCAGATGACCTGGCCTCCACAGTCAACAGACCTGAACCCAATCGAGATGGTTTGGGGTGAGCTGGACCGCAGTGTGAAGGCAAAAGGGCCAACAAGTGTTAAGCATCTCTGGGAACTCCTTCAAGACTGTTGGAAGACCATTTCTGGTGACTACTTCTTGAAGCTCATCAAGAGAATGCCAAGAGTGTGCAAAAGCTAAACAGCAATAGCACAAAAAAGGACTAAAATCCTTCAAAAATTCAAAAAAACACAGCAAAAAGGCAGAGATGCTCACCTGCCCAGGCCATCAGTCAAATGCACTATCAGGGTGCAGTGGACCCATATAGTTAAGATAGGCCATTTGACTGATGGCCTGGGTAGGTGAGCATCTCTGCCTTTTTGCTGTTTTTTTTTCAAGAGTTTGCAAAGCAGTAATCAAAGCAAAGGTGGCTTCTTTGAAGATCCTAGAATATATGACATATTTTCAGTTGTTTCACACTTTTTTGTTAAGTACCTATATACTCGTGTATAAGCCGAGAATTTCAGCAAGAAAAGGGGGAGAAGCCAGTGCCGCACATGGTCAGAATGAAATACATTAAGTGCATCTGCACATATTAGTTTCTAACTGTTTTTTTTAAAAATGAGACATTTGGCAAATAATTGATCAATTCTTTGAGCCACCCCGCCACGACAAGGCATTCTCATATGGGGCAGTCCTACTCTACGTTTTCTATTTTCGCTGTGCCATTGCGGCCTCCTAAATATAAAAAAAAACTGCAAAAATAAGACTGCAAATAAACTGAAAAAGTACCTGAAGCATTGCTAAATCACTCCCATGGTGCCAGTAAGGCAAGCACAGGTAAAAGCCGACCAGGTCCAAAGATGGACATTTCAGATCTGACCTCCACACTTGCCAAACCAGCAACCACAGATGAAGGGTGAAACAGGCCCAGACACAGGTGCACAATTACACAGAGCCTGAGGCAGGGCAGGGCTGCTGTATGTGTGTACAGCAGCCTAGGTCAATCACAAAAAGAAAAAAAACAGATAAAATAGCCTGCATAACCCGGCGCGCACGGCAACAAGTGGTGGTCAGCCACGTACCAATATCGAACAAGAAAAGGGGGAGAAGCCAGCGCCGCACATGGTCAGAATGAAATACATTAAGTGCATCTGCACATATTAGTTTCTAACTGTTTTTTTAAAAATGAGACATTTGGCAAATAATTGATCAATTCTTTGAGCCACCCCGCCACGACAAGGCATTCTCATATGGGGCAGTCCTACTCTACGTTTTCTATTTTCGCTGTGCCATTGCGGCCTCCTAAATATAAAAAAAAACTGCAAAAATAAGACTGCAAATAAACTGCAAAAGTACCTGAAGCATTGCTGAATCACTCCCATGGTGCCAGTAAGGCAAGCACAGGTAAAAGCCGACCAGGTCCAAAGATGGACATTTCAGATCTGACCTCCACACTTGCCAAACCAGCAACCACAGATGAAGGGTGAAACAGGCCCAGACACAGGTGCACAATTACACAGAGCCTGAGTCAGGGCAGGGCTGCTGTATGTGTGTACAGCAGCCTAGGTCAATCACAAAAAGAAAAAAAAACAGATAAAATAGCCTGCATAACCCGGCGCGCACGGCAACAAGTGGTGGTCAGCCACGTACCAATATCGAACAAGAAAAGGGGGAGAAGCCAGCGCCGCTCATGGTCAGAATGAAATACATTAAGTGCATCTGCACATATTAGTTTCTAACTGTTTTTTTAAAAATGAGACATTTGGCAAATAATTGATCAATTCTTTGAGCCACCCCGCCACGACAAGGCATTCTCATATGGGGCAGTCCTACTCTACGTTTTCTATTTTCGCTGTGCCATTACGGCCTCCTAAATATAAAAAAAACTGCAAAAATAAGACTGCAAATAAACTGCAAAAGTACCTGAAGCATTGCTGAATCACTCCCATGGTGCCAGTAAGGCAAGCACAGGTAAAAGCCGACCAGGTCCAAAGATGGACATTTCAGATCTGACCTCCACACTTGCCAAACCAGCAACCACAGATGAAGGGTGAAACAGGTCCAGACACAGGTGCACAATTACACAGAGCCTGAGGCAGGGCAGGGCTGCTGTATGTGTGTACAGAAGCCTAGGTCAATCACAAAAAGAAATAAAAACAGATAAAATAGCCTGCATAACCCGGCGCGCACGGCAACAAGTGGTGGTCAGCCACGTACCAATATCGAAAAAGAAAAGGGGGAGAAGCCAGCGCCGCACATGGTCAGAATGAAATACATTAAGTGCATCTGCACATATTAGTTTCTAACTGTTTTTTTAAAAATGAGACATTTGGCAAATAATTGATCAATTCTTTGAGCCACCCCGCCACGACAAGGCATTCTCATATGGGGCAGTCCTACTCTACGTTTTCTATTTTCGCTGTGCCATTACGGCCTCCTAAATATAAAAAAAAACTGCAAAAATAAGACTGCAAATAAACTGCAAAAGTACCTGAAGCATTGCTGAATCACTCCCATGGTGCCAGTAAGGCAAGCACAGGTAAAAGCCGACCAGGTCCAAAGATGGACATTTCAGATCTGACCTCCACACTTGCCAAACCAGCAACCACAGATGAAGGGTGAAACAGGTCCAGACACAGGTGCACAATTACACAGAGCCTGAGGCAGGGCAGGGCTGCTGTATGTGTGTACAGAAGCCTAGGTCAATCACAAAAAGAAATAAAAACAGATAAAATAGCCTGCATAACCCGGCGCGCACGGCAACAAGTGGTGGTCAGCCACGTACCAATATCGACAAGAAAAGGGGGAGAAGCCAGCGCCGCACATGGTCAGAATGAAATGCATTAAGTGCATCTGCACATATTAGTTTCTAACTGTTTTTTTAAAAATGAGACATTTGGCAAATAATTGATCAATTCTTTGAGCCAGCCCGCCACGACAAGGCATTCTCATATGGGGCAGTCCTACTCTACGTATTCTATAATTTCAGCACCTTTTTTTGTGCTGAAAATGCCCCCTCGGCTTATACATGAGCCATAGGGCAGAAACCAGCGGGGGAGGGGATGCGGCGGCAAGAGCCGGTGGCTGGGACATCATACTCAACCTCCCCGTGCCATCGCTGAACGTCCCTGCAATACTGCGTTCTCCCAGGCTTCCTGCAGCTCTCCCCGGCTTCCTGCAGCTCTCCAGCGCTGAGCGGTGACGTAATACCCGCTCATTAAGGTCATGTAATATGGACGCGACACCACTCCCATGGGCGTGGCCTCCATATTCATGGCCTTAATGAGCGGTATTACGTCACCGCTTAGCGCTGGAGAGCTGCAGGAAGCCGGGGAGAGCTGCAGGAAGCCGGGGAGAACGCAGGATTGCTGGCCGGGACATTCAGCGATGGCACGGGGAGGGTGAGTATGATGGAGGAGGATGGGGGGAGCATGGAGGAGGACAAGGAGCATGGAGCAGGACGGGGGGGAGGACAGAGAGCACGGAACAGAACGGGGGAGGACGGAGAGCACGGAGCAGAACGGGGGAGGACGGAGATCACGGAGCAGGACGGGGGGAGGATGGAGAGCACGGAGCAGAACGGGGGGAGGACGGAGAGCACGGAGCAGAATGGGGGAGGACGGAGAGCACGGAGCAGAATGGGGGAGGATGGAGAGCATGGAGCAGGATGGGGGTGGGCACAGAGGAGAATGGGCGAGTGCAGAGCTGGATGGGGGAGCACGGAGCAGGACGGGGGAGGATGGAAAGCATGAGCAGGACAGGATAATGGAGCAGGAGGAGGGGAGCACAGAGGAGAATGGGGGCGCACAGAGCTGGATGGGGGAGCACAGAGCAGGACGGCAACTTATACACCCGGCTTATACACGTGTCAATAAGTTTTCCAAGTTTTTTGTGGCAAATTAGGGGGGTCGGCTTATACACGGGTCGGCTTATACATGAGTATATACAGTATATAATTCCACATGTGTTAATTCATAGTTTTGATGCCTTCAGTGTGAATGTACAATTTTCATAGTCATGAAAATACAGAAAAATCTTTGAATGAGAAGGTGTGTCCAAACTTTTGGTCTGTACTGTATATATATTTAGAGTTTATACACTTCTACATTACATAATAGCCGCTAATTCAATTGCCGGCTTCTGTAAAATCATTACAGACGACGACGTGAAATGACACATGGTTTATATACAGTAAACCATTTAATTTCATGTAGTTAGATATATGGTTTTCACTAATAATTATATGAGTGGATGTGTGCAAAATTTCATACATGTAGGTGTTAATTTAATGTGTTAATTCGTTGAAAAAAAATACATGTTCTGATTTTACAGAAGCCGGCAATTGAATTAGCGGCTATTATGCTATGTAGAAGTGTATAAACTATATATATATATTATATAGATATATATATCTATATATATATATATATATGTGTCTCAATGACATGTATGTATGTGTGTGTGTGTATATATATATATATATATATATATATATATATATATGTATTCTATGTGTGTATATGTATTCTTTCTTTTGTGATTTATAAACTGTCATTTGGATCCATTATATGTCGATTTTGCAAGCCAGGGAAAAAATCTCGCCGTACATGTACGACGCATGTCAGGTCTCCCCTATTGATGTAGACTGCGGCAATGAGCCCACATCTTTTTTCTGCACAATTCAGCTGATTTCAACAGCTGACATGTGCCTCTAATAGCCGCATGTGGAATTGAGATCCACTCGCTGCTGTTAACATGTTAAATACTGCTGTCAATCTCTGGCATAATTAGTCCAGGAAGCGCATCACTAATCCCAGCTATTGGCGCCTGTGTCGCATTAGTCCTGTGGTTGTCATAGGCGGATAGCTATGAACGCTGCTCAGTGGTCGGTGCTCATAGCAAATGAGCATTTCTGCTACACAGAGCATGACTGAAGCACAGGCGATCAGATGATCACAGCTTCTAGTCTCCCATGGAGAATATTGAAGCTAATGAAAAGTAAAAAAATATGTTTTCAAAATATTAAAAAAAAAATAACAGTTTAACTCCTTCTTCCCAAAAGCCTGTTTTCGCCTTCCTGACCAGGCCGATTTTTACAATTCTGACGACTGTCAATTTATGAGGTCATAACTCTTTGCTATGTGAATAGATAAACTTGGCACTCAACTTAAGAAGATAAATTCCAGATTTATTGCAGTCACGGTGCAAATGGAAGTACAGATGGAAACGTTTCGGTCCAACAGGGACCTTTGTCAATCTGACGGCAATAGAATATATTATAATACATTACACAACAAAGAATCATAAAATAAACAGAAAAACAAAAAAACAAAAATTTATATACACATTCTTGTGTCAAAGAAGGCCTATTGAGGGGTGGATATCAAGTGAAAGACCCTCTATGGTGAGATATTCCTATTGGGTGCAAGATATATTTATATAATGTGATTAGAGAGGTTCCAATACTTACCCGACTGCTTGTGTAGAAGGAATAGTACGAATGAGAGGGCAGTATGCCTGAGAAGAAAATAGAGTACCACATTGTTCGTTTAACCTATAGTGTTGTAGGTAAAATGCTTCCTATATACAGGTCCTTCTCAAAAAATTAGCATATAGTGCTAAATTTCATTATTTTCCATAATGTAATGATTACAATTAAACTTTCATATATTTTAGATTCATTACACACCAACTGAAATTTTTCAGGTCTTTTATTGTTTTAATACTGATGATTTTGGCATACAGCTCATGAAAACCCAAAAATCCTGTCTCAAAAAATTAGCATATCAAGAAAAGGTTCTCTAAACGAGCTATTACCCTAATCTTCTGAATCAACTAATTAACTCTAAACACATGCAAAAGATTCCTGAGGCTTTTAAAAACTCCCTGCCTGGTTCATTACTCAAAACCGCCATCATGGGTAAGACTGCCGACCTGACTGATGTCCAGAAGGCCATCATTGACACCCACAAGCACGAGGGTAAGACCCAGAAAGAAATTTCTGAACAATTAGGCTGTTCCCAGAGTGCTGTATCAAGGCACCTCAATGGGAAGTCTGTTGGAAGGAAACAATGTGGCAGAAAACGCTGTACAACGAGAAGAGGTGACCGGACCCTGAGGAAGATTGTGGAGAAGGACCGATTCCAGACCTTGGGGGACCTGCGGAAGCAGTGGACTGAGTCTGGAGTAGAAACATCCAGAGCCACCGTGCACAGGCGTGTGCAGGAAATGGGCTACAGGTGCTGCATTCCCCAGGTAAAGCCACTTTTGAACTAGAAACAGAGAAGCAGCACTGGGCTACAGAGAAGCAGCACTGGACTGTTGCTAAGTGGTCCCAAGTACTTTTTTCTGATGAAAGCAAATTTTGCATGTCATTCGGAAATCAAGGTGCCAGAGTCTGGAGGAAGACTGGGGAGAAGGAAATGCCAAAATGCCTGAAGTCCAGTGTCAAGTACCCACAGTCAGTGATGGTGTGGGGTGCCATGTCAGCTGCTGGTGTTGGTCAACTGTGTTTCATCAAGGGCAGGGTCAATGCAGCTAGCTATCAGGAGATTTTGGAGCACTTCATGCTTCCATCGGCTGAAATGCTTTATGGAGATGAAGATTTCATTTTTCAGCACGACCTGGCACCTGCTCACAGTGCCAAAACCACTGGTAAATGGTTTACTGACCATGGTATTACTGTGCTCAATTGGCCTGCCAACTCTCCTGACCTGAACCCCATAGAGAATCTGTGGGATATTGTGAAGAGAAAGTTGAGAGACACAAGACCCAACACTCTGGATGAGCTTAAGGCCGCTATCGAAGCATCCTGGGCCTCCATAACACCTCAGCAGTGTCACAGGCTGATTTGCCTCCATGCCACGCCGCATTGAAGCAGTCATTTCTACAAAAGGATTCCCGACCAAGTATTGAGTG
>JARQOD010000009.1:139350241-139395058 GCA_033576555.1 Oophaga sylvatica
AAAATAAATATAAATAATAAAACAACATTATTCTTACCTATCTGGCAATCTGTCCCGTCCCACGATGTAATCCTTCACAAAGGTTAACTAGCAATCAGATAAGCAGCGCAAGTAATCCTGCGTGCTCATCTGATAGCTCCTGAATGAATGAGCTTATCTCCTGCCGACAGGAGAGGATGTGATTAATGAATGAAGCTTAATTGATTGTATCCACTTTCACGTTAGGTCAGGTCACTGAAGTGAAAATGGCAATAAATCAATTAAGCTCCATTCATGAATCTATTCCTCTCCTTTCGCTGGGAGAGTAACTGAGTCATTCAGGGAATACAGGTCTGAGACAGCATTATTAGCTCTCTGCGACCTGTAACCTGTTAACCCTTTCTGATGGATTACACCGTGGGACCTGACTGTACATTGGATTGGTAAGAATCATTTTGCTTTTTTATTTTATTTTTATTACAGGAAATGGTTTTAGCAGGAAAATAAAATATGGTCAAAAACTGTGTGATTATTTAAACTTCATTTTTATTAAACTGTGTGTGTTTGATTTTTCTATCATACAATAGGATTAATAATTGATAGTTGTCTAATTGACAGCTCTCAATTATTAACCTGCCTTAAGGTCACCTTTCAATACTAAGGTGACATTAAGGTGACATTATTAACCCATTCGCCACCGCTACAGGGCAATGGGAATAGACGGGCAAAGTGCCAGAAAGGGCGAATCTAATTATAGATTTGCCCTTTCTGGGGTGTCTGGGGCAGATGTTAGTAGCCAGGGGGGGCACAAAAAAAATGTACCTTCCTAGGCTGTTATTATCTGCCCCCACTCGCTTGCTTTGTCTGTCTGGTGGAGAAATACAGCGGGAGCCCACGCATTTTTTTCAACGAATTTACATCTTTAATTAACCCCTACATGTCTGAAATTTTGCACAAATACACTCATGTAATTGTAAGTTCTAAACAAATATCAAAATACAGGAAATGACATGGTTAACTGTGTGGAAACAATGTATCATTTCATGTCGGCTTCTGTGATTTCACAAAAGCCGGCAATTGAATTAGCGGCTATTACAGTATGTAGAAGTCTAGGAACTGTAAATAAATATATATAATATATATATATATATATATATATATACATGTCACAATGACATGTATATATATATATATGTGTTCTATGTGTATATATCTATTCTTTCTTTTGTGATTGAAATACTATTCTTTTGGATCCATTATATGTCAGTTTTGCAAGCCTGCGAGAAATTCTCGCAAGTCGGATGAAAATCGGATGTTACAAGGTACACACACATGCGACTAAATCGCATCTTTGAAGGAAAATCGGATGACAGAAGGATGTGTGATGTTTGCATTTTGATCCGACAATCGACCGACTAAAACGGACCGATTTTTTGTAGTTGTGTGTGACGCCGGCCTTATAAATGAGGTTGGGACCATCAGTTGTGTTGTGCAGAAGTCTGGTGGATGCACAGCTGATAGTCCTACTGAATAGACTGTTAGAATGTTTATTATGGCAAGAAAAAAGCAGCTAAGTAAAGAAAAACGATTGACCATCATTACTTTAAGAAATGAAGGTCAGTCAGTCTGAAAAATTGGGAAAACTTTGAAAGAGTCCCCAAGTGCAGTAGCAAAAACCATCAAGCGCTACAAAGAAACTGGCTCACATGAGGACCACCCCAGGAAAGGAAGACCAAGAGTCACCTCTGCTTCTGAGGATAAGTTTATCCGAGTCACCAGCCTCAGAAATCGCATGTTAACAGCAGCTCAGATTAGAGACCAGGTCAATGCCACACAGAGTTCTAGCAGCAGACACATCTCTTCAACAACTTTTAAGAGGAGACTTTGTGCAGCAGGCCTTCATGGTAAAATAGCTGCTTGGAAACCACTGCTAAGGACAGGAAACAAGCAGAAGGGACTTGTTTGGGCTAAAGAACACAAGGAATGGACATTAGAACAGTGGAAATCTGTTCTTTGGTCTGATGAGTCCAAATTTGAGATCTTTGGTTCCAACCACCGCGTCTTTGTGCAACGCAGAAAAGGTGAACGGATGGACTCTATATGCCTGGTTCCCACCGTGAAGCATGGAGGAGGTGGTGTGATGATGTAGGGGTGCTTTGCTGCTGATACTGTTGGGGATTTATTCAAAATTGAAGGCATAATGAATCAGCATAGCTACCACAGCATCTTGCAGCGGCATGCTAGTCCATCCGGTTTGCGTTTAGTTACACCATCATTTATTTTTCAACAGGACAATGACCCCAAACACACCTCCAGGCTGTGTAAGGGCTATTTGATCAAGAAGGATTGTGATGGGGTGCTACACCAGATGACCTGGCCTCCACAGTCAACAGACCTGAACCCAATCGAGATGGTTTGGGGTGAGCTGGACCGCAGTGTGAAGGCAAAAGGGCCAACAAGTGTTAAGCATCTCTGGGAACTCCTTCAAGACTGTTGGAAGACCATTTCTGGTGACTACTTCTTGAAGCTCATCAAGAGAATGCCAAGAGTGTGCAAAAGCTAAACAGCAATAGCACAAAAAGAGGACTAAAATCCTTCAAAAATTCAAAAAACACAGCAAAAAGGCAGAGATGCTCACCTGCCCAGGCCATCAGTCAAATGCACTATCAGGGTGCAGTGGACCCATATAGTTAAGATAGGCCATTTGACTGATGGCCTGGGTAGGTGAGCATCTCTGCCTTTTTGCTGTTTTTTTTTTCAAGAGTTTGCAAAGCAGTAATCAAAGCAAAGGTGGCTTCTTTGAAGATCCTAGAATATATGACATATTTTCAGTTGTTTCACACTTTTTTGTTAAGTACCTATATACTCGTGTATAAGCCGAGAATTTCAGCAAGAAAAGGGGGAGAAGCCAGCGCCGCACATGGTCAGAATGAAATACATTAAGTGCATCTGCACATATTAGTTTCTGTTTTTTTAAAAATGAGACATTTGGCAAATAATTGATCAATTCTTTGAGCCACCCCGCCACGACAAGGCATTCTCATATGGGGCAGTCCTACTCTACGTTTTCTATTTTCGCTGTGCCATTGCGGCCTCCTAAATATAAAAAAAAAACTGCAAAAATAAGACTGCAAATAAACTGCAAAAGTACCTGAAGCATTGCTGAATCACTCCCATGGTGCCAGTAAGGCAAGCACAGGTAAAAGCCGACCAGGTCCAAAGATGGACATTTCAGATCTGACCTCCACACTTGCCAAACCAGCAACCACAGATGAAGGGTGAAACAGGCCCAGACACAGGTGGGACAATTACACAGAGCCTGAGTCAGGGCAGGGCTGCTGTATGTGTGTACAGCAGCCTAGGTCAATCACAAAAAGAAAAAAAACAGATAAAATAGCCTGCATAACCCGGCGCGCACGGCAACAAGTGGTGGTCAGCCACGTACCAATATCGAACAAGAAAAGGGGGAGAAGCCAGCGCCGCTCATGGTCAGAATGAAATACATTAAGTGCATCTGCACATATTAGTTTCTAACTGTTTTTTTAAAAATGAGACATTTGGCAAATAATTGATCAATTCTTTGAGCCACCCCGCCACGACAAGGCATTCTCATATGGGGCAGTCCTACTCTACGTTTTCTATTTTCGCTGTGCCATTACGGCCTCCTAAATATAAAAAAAAACTGCAAAAATAAGACTGCAAATAAACTGCAAAAGTACCTGAAGCATTGCTGAATCACTCCCATGGTGCCAGTAAGGCAAGCACAGGTAAAAGCCGACCAGGTCCAAAGATGGACATTTCAGATCTGACCTCCACACTTGCCAAACCAGCAACCACAGATGAAGGGTGAAACAGGTCCAGACACAGGTGCACAATTACACAGAGCCTGAGGCAGGGCAGGGCTGCTGTATGTGTGTACAGAAGCCTAGGTCAATCACAAAAAGAAATAAAAACAGATAAAATAGCCTGCATAACCCGGCGCGCACGGCAACAAGTGGTGGTCAGCCACGTACCAATATCGAACAAGAAAAGGGGGAGAAGCCAGCGCCGCACATGGTCAGAATGAAATACATTAAGTGCATCTGCACATATTAGTTTCTAACTGTTTTTTTAAAAATGAGACATTTGGCAAATAATTGATCAATTCTTTGAGCCAGCCCGCCACGACAAGGCATTCTCATATGGGGCAGTCCTACTCTACGTATTCTATAATTTCAGCACCTTTTTTTGTGCTGAAAATGCCCCTCGGCTTATACATGAGTCATAGGGCAGAAACCAGCGGGGGAGGGGATGCGGCGGCAAGAGCCGGTGGCTGGGACATCATACTCAACCTCCCCGTGCCATCGCTGAACGTCCCTGCAATCCTGCGTTCTCCCAGGCTTCCTGCAGCTCTCCCCGGCTTCCTGCAGCTCTCCAGCGCTGAGCGGTGACGTAATACCCGCTCATTAAGGTCATGTAATATGGACGCGACACCACTCCCATGGGCGTGGCCTCCATATTCATGGCCTTAATGAGCGGTATTACGTCACCGCTTAGCGCTGGAGAGCTGCAGGAAGCCGGGGAGAGCTGCAGGAAGCCGGGGAGAACGCAGGATTGCTGGCCGGGACATTCAGCGATGGCACGGGGAGGGTGAGTATGATGGAGGAGGATGGGGGGAGCATGGAGGAGGACAAGGAGCATGGAGCAGGACGGGGGGGAGACGGAGAGCACGGAACAGAACGGGGGAGGACGGAGAGCACGGAGCAGAACGGGGGAGGACGGAGATCACGGAGCAGGACGGGGGGAGGATGGAGAGCACGGAGCAGAACGGGGGGAGGACGGAGAGCACGGAGCAGAATGGGGGAGGACGGAGAGCACGGAGCAGAATGGGGGAGGATGGAGAGCATGGAGCAGGATGGGGGTGGGCACAGAGGAGAATGGGCGAGTGCAGAGCTGGATGGGGGAGCACGGAGCAGGACGGGGGAGGATGGAAAGCATGAGCAGGACAGGATAATGGAGCAGGAGGAGGGGAGCACAGAGGAGAATGGGGGCGCACAGAGCTGGATGGGGGAGCACAGAGCAGGACGGCAACTTATACACCCGGCTTATACACGTGTCAATAAGTTTTCCAAGTTTTTTGTGGCAAATTAGGGGGTCGGCTTATACAGGGGTCGGCTTATACACTGGTCGGCTTATACATGAGTATATACAGTATATAATTCCACATGTGTTAATTCATAGTTTTGATGCCTTCAGTGTGAATGTACAATTTTCATAGTCATGAAAATACAGAAAAATCTTTGAATGAGAAGGTGTGTCCAAACTTTTGGTCTGTACTGTATATATATTTAGAGTTTATACACTTCTACATTACATAATAGCCGCTAATTCAATTGCCGGCTTCTGTAAAATCATTACAGACGACGACGTGAAATGACACATGGTTTATATACAGTAAACCATTTAATTTCATGTAGTTAGATATATGGTTTTCACTAATAATTATATGAGTGGATGTGTGCAAAATTTCATACATGTAGGTGTTAATTTAATGTGTTAATTCGTTGAAAAAAATACATGTTCTGATTTTACAGAAGCCGGCAATTGAATTAGCGGCTATTATGCTATGTAGAAGTGTATAAACTATATATATATATATATAGATATATATATATATGTGTCTCAATGACATGTATGTATGTGTGTGTATATTATATATTATATATATATATATATATATATATATATATGTATTCTATGTGTGTATATGTATTCTTTCTTTTGTGATTTATAAACTGTCATTTGGATCCATTATATGTCGATTTTGCAAGCCAGGGAAAAAATCTCGCCGTACATGTACGACGCATGTCAGGTCTCCCCTATTGATGTAGACTGCGGCAATGAGCCCACATCTTTTTTCTGCACAATTCAGCTGATTTCAACAGCTGACATGTGCCTCTAATAGCCGCATGTGGAATTGCGATCCACTCGCTGCTGTTAACATGTTAAATACTGCTGTCAATCTCTGGCATAATTAGTCCAGGAAGCGCATCACTAATCCCAGCTATTGGCGCCTGTGTCGCATTAGTCCTGTGGTTGTCATAGGCGGATAGCTATGAACGCTGCTCAGTGGTCGGTGCTCATAGCAAATGAGCATTTCTGCTACACAGAGCATGACTGAAGCACAGGCGATCAGATGATCACAGCTTCTAGTCTCCCATGGAGAATATTGAAGCTAATGAAAAGTAAAAAAATATGTTTTCAAAATATTAAAAAAAAAAATAACAGTTTAACTCCTTCTTCCCAAAAGCCTGTTTTCGCCTTCCTGACCAGGCCGATTTTTACAATTCTGACGACTGTCAATTTATGAGGTCATAACTCTTTGCTATGTGAATAGATAAACTTGGCACTCAACTTAAGAAGATAAATTCCAGAATTATTGCAGTCACGGTGCAAATGGAAGTACAGATGGAAACGTTTCGGTCCAACAGGGACCTTTGTCAATCTGACGGCAATAGAATATATTATAATACATTACACAACAAAGAATCATAAAATAAACAGAAAAACAAAAAAACAAAAATTTATATACACATTCTTGTGTCAAAGAAGGCCTATTGAGGGGTGGATATCAAGTGAAAGACCCTCTATGGTGAGATATTCCTATTGGGTGCAAGATATATTTATATAATGTGATTAGAGAGGTTCCAATACTTACCCGACTGCTTGTGTAGAAGGAATAGTACGAATGAGAGGGCAGTATGCCTGAGAAGAAAATAGAGTACCACATTGTTCGTTTAACCCTATAGTGTTGTAGGTAAAATGCTTCCTATATACAGGTCCTTCTCAAAAAATTAGCATATAGTGCTAAATTTCATTATTTTCCATAATGTAATGATTACAATTAAACTTTCATATATTTTAGATTCATTACACACCAACTGAAATTTTTCAGGTCTTTTATTGTTTTAATACTGATGATTTTGGCATACAGCTCATGAAAACCCAAAAATCCTGTCTCAAAAAATTAGCATATCAAGAAAAGGTTCTCTAAACGAGCTATTACCCTAATCTTCTGAATCAACTAATTAACTCTAAACACATGCAAAAGATTCCTGAGGCTTTTAAAAACTCCCTGCCTGGTTCATTACTCAAAACCGCCATCATGGGTAAGACTGCCGACCTGACTGATGTCCAGAAGGCCATCATTGACACCCACAAGCAAGAGGGTAAGACCCAGAAAGAAATTTCTGAACAATTAGGCTGTTCCCAGAGTGCTGTATCAAGGCACCTCAATGGGAAGTCTGTTGGAAGGAAACAATGTGGCAGAAAACGCTGTACAACGAGAAGAGGTGACGGACCCTGAGGAAGATTGTGGAGAAGGACCGATTCCAGACCTTGGGGGACCTGCGGAAGCAGTGGACTGAGTCTGGAGTAGAAACATCCAGAGCCACCGTGCACAGGCGTGTGCAGGAAATGGGCTACAGGTGCTGCATTCCCCAGGTAAAGCCACTTTTGAACTAGAAACAGAGAAGCAGCACTGGGCTACAGAGAAGCAGCACTGGACTGTTGCTAAGTGGTCCCAAGTACTTTTTTCTGATGAAAGCAAATTTTGCATGTCATTCGGAAATCAAGGTGCCAGAGTCTGGAGGAAGACTGGGGAGAAGGAAATGCCAAAATGCCTGAAGTCCAGTGTCAAGTACCCACAGTCAGTGATGGTGTGGGGTGCCATGTCAGCTGCTGGTGTTGGTCAACTGTGTTTCAGCAAGGGCAGGGTCAATGCAGCTAGCTATCAGGAGATTTTGGAGCACTTCATGCTTCCATCGGCTGAAATGCTTTATGGAGATGAAGATTTCATTTTTCAGCACGACCTGGCACCTGCTCACAGTGCCAAAACCACTGGTAAATGGTTTACTGACCATGGTATTACTGTGCTCAATTGGCCTGCCAACTCTCCTGACCTGAACCCCATAGAGAATCTGTGGGATATTGTGAAGAGAAAGTTGAGAGACACAAGACCCAACACTCTGGATGAGCTTAAGGCCGCTATCGAAGCATCCTGGGCCTCCATAACACCTCAGCAGTGTCACAGGCTGATTGCCTCCATGCCACGCCGCATTGAAGCAGTCATTTCTACAAAAGGATTCCCGACCAAGTATTGAGTGCATAACTGAACATTATTATTTGATGGTTTTTTTTTATTTTGTTTTAAACACTTTTATTTTATTGGACGGATGAAATATGCTAATTTTTTGAGACAGGATTTTTGGGTTTTCATGAGCTGTATGCCAAAATCATCAGTATTAAAACAATAAAAGACCTGAAAAATTTCAGTTGGTGTGTAATGAATCTAAAATATATGAAAGTTTAATTTTAATCATTACATTATGGAAAATAATGAAATTTAGCACTATATGCTAATTTTTTGAGAAGGACCTGTATTTGTCCCTATAATATCATAAGTAAGATTGACATAGAATTACCTTCAGGTAGGAAAATTCCTTTTATGGTTGTTTATTTGGATTCTTGAGTAAACGTCCCTAATTAGGGCCTATGGTATAGGGTGAGAGATTAGTTACCAAAATCATGGGGAATAAGGAAATATATGCGAGAGAGTACATGTATGAACAACTCACATTGTCTCAAATGGGATCCAAATGTAGGAGAGAAGGCCAGAAAGGCTCTAGATATAACCTAAAGTGGCAAAAAGAGGTGCCATACTATAACCATATAGAAGGATCGATATAGCGTGTAAAATATATAGAGAAATGTATAGGAACAACATGTTGTTGTAATATGGTATAGAATCACACAATGACAATTGCACTTACTTATATTCTTAATACAATCAAATGTAGGAGAAGAGTGGTTCTCAACCAGTCCTGAAAATGGCGAAAATATGCCTAATTAGAATGTATAAATGCACACATAAGAGTTAGCACTCTAATATTGTAAATTCAATATACTGGCTATATAAGGACATATATATGTGGCGTAATGGTGACCTAAAAGAGGGGTCACCTATATATATATATATAGGATATTGTTAAGCTGCCCTGTTGCTGTGGCATATTAAAAAAGGTAAACATTGGTGGCAGTGTGTCAAACAAATAAGTCTCTAATGGTGATCAAGGACGTTTAACAGTGAGTGATACATTGATGGCAGGGGGCTCCCAAAGTAATGTGATCTGCATTGGTGGCAGTGTATATCCCAACCACCTTATTAGTCTGGCAATCTTAGCCAATAGGGTAAACATTGGTGGCAGTGAGTTGGAGATACTTACAAAGTAGTTGGGGGCTGAAGCGCTGGTCTCTCCCGTCCGACGCGGCATCCACCGCTTGTCAGCAGGAGAGACCACGCTGTCCTGCGCCTTAAATGGGAAAAGGGGCGGGACGGTGACGCGTGACGTCACCGGAAGTGACGTCTGCGTCTCACCCTGCGTTCCACTGTGCATGGCGCTGAGTGAGCGTCAAGCAGGGGTATGTCATAAACAATGGCAAATTGTATACTATTAAGTGAGCGTTCCAGTAACTTGCGTTCCACTGTGCATGGCGCTGAGTGAGCGTCACGCTGGGGTATGTCATAAACAATGGCAAGTTGTATAATATCAAGTGAGCGTTCCAATATCTTAATGATAGGAGGATGTCCTGGCAGTAGTGATATTACTAGGAGACTTACCAAAAACCATGGTAATTGCCTGATATAGATATCATATATATATATATATTGGTTGGGAAACCTACTTGTGCACCATCACGGTAGTGCTATGATATATTTTCACTACATAACTCTTTGCTATGACTTGCATTTAACCCCTTTCTGTCATCGGACGTACTATCCCATCCATGTGCCCTGGGACTTACTTCCCAAGGACGGGATAGTATGTCATAGGCGATCAGCTGCGCTCCCGGGGATGATCGCAGTGTACCGGGGGCACAGGGAAGCATCGTGCTGGGAGGGGGCTCCCTGCGTGCTTACCTGAGACCCTCAGAGCAACACGATGTGATTGTGTTGTTCCGAGGGCCTCCTCCCTGCAGGACCCGGATCCAAGATAGCAGCGGGGTCCTTCCGTGTCTTGCAGGGAGGCGGCTTCCTCAGTGCCTGCTGAGAGCAGGCGCTGAGAAAGCCTCATGCAGTGCCTGTCAGATCGCTGGTCTGATAGAGTGCTGTGCACACTGTCAAACCAGCGATCTCACTTTATACAGTGATGTCCCACCCTGGGACAAAGTAAAAATGTAAAAAAAAAAAATTAACATGTGTAAAAAAAATTCCTAAATAAAGGAAAAAAAATATTCCCCAATAAATTAATTTCTTTAATGTAAAAAGAAAAAAAAAACAATAAAAGTACACATATTTAGTATCTCCGCATCCATAATGACCCGCCCTATAAAACTGTGCCACTAGTTAACCCCTTTAGTTAACCCCTTAAAAACAAAAAACAAGGCAAAAAAAATGCTTTATCACCATACCGCCGAACAAAAAGTGGAGTAACACGCGATCAAAAAGATTGATATAAATAATCATGGTACCGCTGAAAACGTCATCTTGTCCCGCAAAAAACGAGCATCATCAGCGAAAAACTAAAAAAGTTATAGTTCACAGAATAAAGCGATGCAAAAATAATTATTTTTTATATTTAATTGTTTTTATTGTATAAAAGCGCCAAAACATAAAAAATGATATAAATGAGGTATTGCCGTAATCGTACTGACTCAAAGAATAAAACCGCTTTATCAATTTTACCACACGCGGAACGGTATAAAAGCCCCCCGAAAAGAAATTCATTAATTGCTAGTTTTTGTTCATTCTGCCTAACAAAAATCATAATAAAAAGCGATGAAAAAATGTTATGTGCCCAAAAATGGTACCGCTGAAAACATCAGCTCGTCCTGCAAAAAATAAGACCTCACATGACTCTGTAGGCCAAAATATGAAAAAATTATAGCTCTCAAAATGTGGTGATGCAAAAACAATTTTTTGCAATAAAAAGCGTCTTTTAGTGTGTGACAGCTGCCAACATAAAAACCCATGTAAATAGTAAATCAAACCCCCTTTAGTTAGAGAAAAATAATAAAATTTTAAAAGTTTATTTCCATTTTCCCATTAGGGTAAGGGTTAAGGGTATGCCACACTAAACAACATCGCTAACGGGATCGCTAAAAAACGTCACTATTTAGCGATCCCGTTAGCGATGTTGTTGTGTGCGGCATCTGCCAGCGATGAGCTTCCTGCTGTGATCTCGCTCGTCGATGGAATCGTTCCGGACCCTATTTTATCGTCGGCGCTCCCGCTGGGTAAGTATATATCGCTGAGGGTGGCACCTTTTTTAGCGATTTAGCGGTACTTTTGTACCGCTAAAGTCGTTAAGGAGATCGCTAACCGCGATAGCGTCCTTAACGATATCGCTAAATGTGGCCGACACTAGCGATATAGAAACAATCCCGCTAGCGATCTCATTAGTATGCGACGCTAACGAGATCGCTAGCGGGATTGTGTAGTGTGGCAGTACCTTTAGGGTTGGGGCTAAAATTAGGGTTAAGATTGAGGCTAAAGTTGGGTTAGTGATATGGTTGGAATTAGAGTTGGAATTAGGGTTAGGGTTGAAATTAGGGTTAGGGGTGTGTTATGGTTAGGTTTTTGGTTAGGATTATGGTTAGAGTTGGGATTAGTGTTAAAGTTGGGATTAGGGTTAGGGTTGGGATTAGGGTTAGGGGTGTATTGGGGGTTAGGGTTGAAGTTAGAAATGGAGGGTTTCCATTACTTAGGCACATCAGGGGCTCTTTCCATTCCGAGCTCTGCCATGCGCCTAAACAGTGGTTTACATGCATATTGGGGTATCAGCGTACTCAGGACTAATTGTACAACAACTTTTGGGGTCCAATTTCTCCTGTTACCCTTAATAAAATAAAACAAATTGAATCTGAAGTAAATTTTTTGTGAAGAAAAGTTAAATGTTCATTTTTTTTATATATTTCCAAAAATTCCTGTGACGCACCTGAAGGCTTAATAAACTTCTTGAATATGGTTTTGAGCACCTTGAGGGGTGCAGTTTTTAGAATGGTGTCACTTTTGGGTGTTTTCTGTCATATAGGCCCCTCAAAACCACTTCAAGTGTGAAGTGGTCTCTAAAAAAAAGGTTTTGCAAATTTTGTTGTAAAAATGGGAAATCACTGGTCAACTTTTAACCCTGATAATTTCCTAACAAAAAAATTATGTTTCCAAAATTGTGCTGATGTAAAGCAGACATGTGGGAAATGTTATTTATTAACTATTTTGTGCGATATGATTCTCTAATTTAAGGGCATAAAAAATAAAATTTGAAATTGCAAAATTTTCAAATTTTTTTCAAATTTCCGTTTTTTTTCACAAACAAACTCAAGTCATATCGAAAAATTTTTACTATTATCATAAAGTACAATATATCTCAAAAAAAATTCTCAGATTCACCAGGATTCGTTGAAGCGTTTCAGAGTTATGACCTCATAAATTGACAGTGGTCAGAATTGTGAAAATTGCCCCTGTCATTAAGGCGAAAACAGGCTTTGGAGTGAAGGGGTTAAACCCACAGGTGCTTCACAGAATTTTATAACATTAAGCCGTGAAAATAAAAAAAAATCACATATTTCCCGCAAAAAATCTTTTTTGCGTCCAAATTTTGTAATTTCACAAGGGTAACAGGAGAAAGTGGACCCCAAAATTTGTTGTTCAATTTCTCCTGAGTTCACCAATAGCCCCTTCTCTTGACGAAGCTGCAGCCGCAGCGATACGCGTGGGGTCTCTCCACCCCTGGTCCCGGGACCGCTCCCCGAGTTCCTCCTCTTGCTCCATGGTCACTTGCACTTTCTTCATCGAGCTCTATTTGGTAACGTTACCGATTTCATGTCCTTCCTTGATTGGCCCTTTCTAGGTGCAGCGCATTTTATTTAGGCAGCTTGGTGCTATTTAACACCGTGCCTTATCTTCATCCTCACTTCTCTAACAACGTCAATATCATCGTGACGTTCTGTTCAGGGTATTTGCTAGCGCTTTCCCAGCTTGATCATTTACTGGGCATCTTTGTATATCATTCGCCATCATTTAGCTGTACAGCTCTTTTCACATTCTTAGTTGCCTATAACTATTTTTGTAGTATTTAGCTCATTGTATATTGCGACCTGGTTGCTTGTCTCAGTGTAATATTGTATGCTCTTTATTGTGTCATATTCATTATTGTATATTATATCTGATTTCATGTTCTAACTTCGGGGAGATCTACGTAGGTCTCATATACCTAAGGGCCTTGGGGTGTCATATCTCTGTATTATATGTAATTTTTAATTATGTTTTATTCTTGTCTGTGCTTTGGTCTGTTGTTATAATAAAATTTTCACTTTTATATTTAAAATTATTATTTTTTCATTTTGTCTCATTGGGGTGTGCGCTATTTTTTGCACTTGTCTTTTTCCTTCTTTTCCACCAATAGGCCATATGTCATCGAAAACTTCTTTTGAGGCACAATACAAAGCTCAGAAGGGAAAAAACACCATATTAGGCCGGGATCACACATGCGAGAAACTCGCACGATTGTCGTGCGAGTCTCTCAGATGAACACTCGGACTGGAGCGTGCAGCTGTATTTCTATGCATGAGGCACGCTCCGGTCCGAGTGCCGGCGGCAGTGACGGGTGTTCATGCGAGAGACTAGCACGAGAATCGTGCCTGTCTCTTGCTTGTGTGATCCCGGCCTTACAGTGCAGATTTTGCTGCACTTGTTTGAGGGTGCCATGTGTGAGGCAGTGACAGGTGTTACATGCAAGGGTCGCTATTAGTGATGAGCGAACGTGCTCGGTAATGGTCAGTACTCACCCGAACATCGCTAAACTTGGCAAGCGCCGATCATTTCCGAGATTATTCGCCTGGTGCTCTGTTCCCCACCCCTACATTTTTGGTGTTCTTTAGAGCGCCAATCAACTTCCAGGGACTGTCTGCCTTGCAAAGTATTGCCGCAGCCATCTTGGTTGTGGTATTACAGTGATTGGCTGGCCGCACAGCGTCATCAGGTGTATAAGAGTCCTGGCGCCGCCATGTTCGTCACAGTCTGCTCCGGAATCAGCGAGTGTAGTCGGAGCTGCTGCCGAGATAGGGTCAGATTTGGGGGTTTATAAGGTAGTGTAGGTATACCCTCAAAGAATACACAAATCCAGCTTAATCAACAGTCCTTCTAAGGACTAATTATGGGGTATATAGATTGCAGTGCTAAGTAGGCAGGGAGTGTATGTGCATATATACATATCAGTGTAAGGCATGCACGCACTGTATGTGGGTATATAGATCTCAGTAGCAGACAAGCATTGTATGTGTCATACTTCATTGCATACATCAGGAGGGTCCATTCCATTACTATCTGCTGCTGCTGCCTATTACATATATTGACCGTATCTACACAGCCCTAGGTCTCAGTGGGAAGCAATTTTTTTTCCATCTTAATCCTGATAATTTTATTCCAAAACAATCCAGAGCCCTGTTTTTTTTCTCTATTTGCTTGTTGACACTGCAGAATAGAGCCAGATTCTTTTCATAGTACAGTGTGAAAATCTAGCTTTTTAAATGATTTTGCCCGTCCCAGCCATCACATCTGAGAGTGCAAAAATTTCTAACATTTTTGTGGTACTGTTAAATTTTTTGGAGTGTGTTATATAATTTCTTGATACTATTTTGCTGGCCAAAAAATATTTAGCTGCCAAAAAAATATTTAGGTATAGGGGAGATATTTTACACCGTGTTTTGTTCTCCACATGGATCACATATCATTGCGCTTCAAAATTGTGCCAGTTCAGGCCTCCATAGAATTTTTTTGTTGTGTTATTGCCATCTTGTTGACAGAATTTAGCTGGGCCAAAAAAAATAAATAAATACAGGCCAGATATTTTACAGTGGGCTATCTCAGTCACATGTCTTATCTATCTGTGGGCTACAAATTGTGGCATTTCAGGCCTCCAGCAAACTGTTTTTGCTGTGTCTTACCCTAGTTCTATACACTATTGTGCAGGAAAAAAACAAAAATACAGGCCAGATATTTGAAAGTGGGTTATCTCTGTCAGACACCTCATCTATCGGTGTGCTACAAATTGTAGCATTTCAGGCCTCCATTCCACTGTTTTTACTGTCTGTTACCCTAGCTTGGTTTGGTAAGTTTAATACACTATTTTGGGGTAAAATTTTGGTTTGGCTAGTTTAATACACTATTTTGGGGTAAAATTTTAAAATATACTGGCCACATATTGAAGAGTATGATATCTCCGTCAGACGCCTCATCTATCTCTGGGCTACAAATTGTAGCATTTCAGGCCTCCATTCTACAGTTTTTGCTGTCTTACCCTACTTATTGACACTAGTTTGTTAAAAAAAAAGTACAGGCCAGGTATTTTAACCCCTTAATGACCAAGCCATTTTGTAGGTTAAAGACCAGGCCAATTTTTACAATTCTGACCACTGTCTCTTTATGAGGTTATAACTCTGGAACGCTTCTACGGATCTTGGCGATTCTGAGATTGTTTTCTCGTGACATATTGTACTTCATGATAGTGGTAAAATTTCTTCAATATAACTTGCGTTTTTTTATGAAAAAAATGGAAATATGGCAAAAATTTTGAAAATTTTGCAATTTTCAAACTTTTAATTTTTATGCCATTAAATCAGAGAGATATGTCACAAAAATTAGTTAATAAATAACATTTCCCACATGTCTACTTTACATCAGCACAATTTTGGAACCAAAATTTTTTTTTGTTACGAAGTTATAAGTGTTAAAAGTTGACCAACAATTTCTCATTTTTCCAACAAAATTTACAAAACCATTTTTTTAGGGACCACCTCACATTTGAAGTGAATTTGAGGGGTCAATATGACAGAAAATAACCAAAAGTTGACACCATTCTAAAAACTGCACCCCTCAACGTGTTCAAAGCCACATTCAAGAAGTTTATTAACCCTTTAGGTACTTCACAAGAATTGAAGCAATGTGGAAGGAAAAAATGAACATTTAACTTTTTTTCCCAAAATTTTTCTTTCAACACAATTTTTTTAAATTTTGTCAAGGGTATCAGGAGAAAATGAACCACAATATTTGTTGTAGAATTTCTCCAGAGTACACCGATATACCATGTGTGGGGGTAAACCACTATTTGGGCGCATGGCAGAGCTCGGAATGGAAGCAGCGCCATTTGACTTTTTTGGCTGGAATTGAGATTGGACTCCATGTCGCATTTGGAGAGTCCCTGTGTGCCTAAACAGTGGAAACCCCCCACAAGTGACCCCATTTTGGAAACTGGACCCCGCAAGGAACTCATCTAAATGTGTTGTGAGAGCTTTTAACCCCCAAGGGCTTCACAGAAGGTTATAACGTAGAGCCGTAAAATTAAAAAATCATATTTTTTCCACAAAAATGATCTTTTCATCCCAATTATTATTTTCCAAAGGATAAAAGGACCCCAAAAGTTATTGGGCAATTAGTCCTGAGTACGCTGATACCCCATATGTGGGGGTAAACCACTATTTGGGCGCATGGCAGAGCTCGGAAGGGAAGCAGCGCCATTTGACTTTTTTGGCTGGAATTGAGATTGGACGCCATGTCGCATTTGGAGAGTCCCTGTGTGCCTAAACAGTGGAAACCCCCCACAAGTGACCCCATTTTGGAAACTAGACCCCCCAAGGAACTTATCTAAATGTGTTGTGAGAGCTTTTAACCCCCAAGCGCTTCACAGAAGGTTATAACGTAGAGCCGTAAATTAAAAAATCATATTTTTTCCACAAAAATGATCTTTTCATCCCAATTTTTTTTTCCAAAGGATAAAAGGACCCAAAATTTATTGTGCAATTAGTCCTGAGTACGCTGATACCCCATAGGTGGGGGTAAACCACTATTTGGGCGCATGGCAGAGCTCGGAAGGGAAGCAGCGCCATTTGACTTTTTTGGCTGGAATTGAGATTGGATGCCATGTCGTATTTGGAGAGTCCCTGTGTGCCTAAACAGTGGAAACCCCCCACAAGTGACCCATTTTGGAAACTAGACCCCCCAAGGAACTTATCTAGATGTGTGGTGAGAGCCTTGAACCCCCAAGGGCTTCACAGAAGGTTATAACGTAGAGCAGTAAAATTAAAAAATCATATATTTTCCACAAAAATGATCTTTCCACCCCCAATTGTTATTTTCCAAAGGGTAACAGGACCCCAAAAGTTATTGTGCAATTTGTCCTGAGTACGCTGACACCCCATATGTGGGGGGAAACCACTATTTTGACGCATGGCAGAGCTCGAAAGGGAAGTAGCGCCTTTTTCAAATGCAGACTTTGATGGAATGGTCTGTGGGTGTCATGTCACGTTTGGATAGCCCCTGATGTGCCTAAACAGTAGAAACCCCCCACAAGTGACTCCATTTTGGAAACTAGACCCCCAAGGAACTTTTCTAGATGTGTGGTGAGCACTTTGAACCCCAAGTGCTTCACAGAAGTTTATAACGTAGAGCCGTGAAAATAAAAAAATCATATTTTTTTTCCACAAAAATAAACTTTTTGCCCCAAATTTTTATTTTTATAATGGTAACAGGAGAAATAGGACCCCAAAAGCTATTGTGCAATTTGTCCTGAGTACGCTGATATCCCATATGTGGGGGGGAACCACTATTTTGACGCATGGCAGAGCTCGAAAGGGAAGTAGCGCCTTTTTCAAATGCAGACTTTGATGGAATGGTCTGTGGGTGTCATGTCACGTTTGGATAGCCCCTGATGTGCCTAAACAGTAGAAACCCCCCACAAGTGACTCCATTTTGGAAACTAGACCCCCCAAGGAACTTTTCTAGATGTGTGGTGAGCACTTTGAACCCCCAAGTGCTTCACAGAAGTTTATAACGTAGAGCCGTGAAAATAAAAAAATCATATTTTTTTTCCACAAAAATAATCTTTTTGCCCCAAATTTTTATTTTTATAATGGTAACAGGAGAAATAGGACCCCAAAAGCTATTGTGCAATTTGTCCTGAGTACGCTGATATCCCATATGTGGGGGGAACCCACTATTTTGACGCATGGCAGAGATCGAAAGGGAAGGAGCACCGTTTTTAAATGCAGACTTTGATGGAATGGTCTGTGGGTGTCATGTCGCGCTTGGAGAGCCCTGATGTGCCTAAACAGTAGAAACCCCCCACAAATGACCCTATTTTGCAAACTAGACCCCCCAAGGAACTTATCTAGATGTGTGGTCAGCACTTTGAACCCCAAGGGCTTCACAGAAGTTTATAACGTAGAGCCGTGAAAATAAAAAAAATCATATTTTTTTTCCACAAAAATGACCTTTTTGCCCCCAAATTTTTATTTTTATAAGGGTAACAGGAGAAATAGGACCCCAAAAGCTATTGTGCATTTTGTCCTGAGTACGCTGATACCCCATATGCGGGGGGGAACCACTGTGATCGCCTTACTGCGATCTTTGGGAGGCACAATGAACAAATCTACCAAAGGTGAAGAATTGGTTTTCTTTTTTACGCCGTTCCTCGTGCGATATTAGTGATTAGGCGACTTCATTCCTCGGATCGGTGCGATTACAGCGATACCAGATTTACACCCTTTTTTCATGTTTAGCTTCTGTCACACTCTAAAAGATGCTTTTTTTTGGAATAATTTTTTGTAAGAATTTTTTGCATCGCCGTATTTTGAGAGCTATAATTTTTCCATATTTCGGCCGACAGAGTTACCTGTAGGCTTATTTTTTGCGGGACGAGCTGACGTATTTATTGGTACCATATTCGGGCACATAACGTTTTTTGATCGCTTCCTATTCCGATTTTTGTGGAAGCAGAATGAACAAAAACCAGCAATTCAGGAATTGTTTTTTTTTTAATTTTTTTTCCCCCGTTCCGCGTGTGGTAAAATTGATAAAGCAGCTTTATTCTTCGGGTCACTACGATTACAGCGATACCTCATTTATATATTTTTTTATGTTTTGGCGTTTTTTACACAATATAGAATTTTATAGAAAAAATAATTATTTTTGCATCAGTTTATTCCGCGAGCTATAACTTTTTTATTTTTTCGCTGATGATGCTATATAGCGGCTTGTTTTTTGCGGGACAAGATGACGTTTTCAGTGGTACCATGATTATTTATATCTGACTTTTTTATTGCGTGTTATTGCACTTTTTCCAAGCGGTATAATGATACCGCTTGGAAAAAGTATAATTTACTACTTTTTTGTGTTTTTTTTTTACGGCTTTCACTGAAGGGGTTAACTAGGGTTATGCTTTTATAGATGGGATTTTTACAGACATGGCGATACCTAACATGTGTATTTTTTTGTTTTTTATTTTTTTTTATTACATAAAAATGTGTATTTTTTAGGGGATTTTTTTAAAATTATTTTTTAATATTTTTTTTACAATTTTTTTTAAAAAATGATTTTTTTCAACTTGTCCCTTTATGGGACTTTCACTTTTTTTACTTTTGATTGCAGTTACAATGCATTGCAATGCTCTGGCATTGCAATGCATTGCAACTATAGTGAAAGCTGCTGTGACATGATCACAGCAGCTTCCCGTAGCTAAATGACCCGGAGGTTGTCATGACAACCCCCGGGTCATCAAGGCAGAGATCGGGCCCTGCGATTACATCGCTGGGACGCTGATCTGAGGCAGAGGGAGCTCCCGACCCTCTGCCTCCCCCCCTGAGCTCTGCGATCGCGCTGGATCGCAGCAGTCAGGGGGTTAACAGCCAGGGGCGGTGGGGGCTCCGCTCCTGGCTGTCAGTGCAGGAAGCCTGGCCACTGCAGCGCCGGCTCCTGCACTGATCGCGCTGGGGAAGCTGAAATTTCAGCTTCTCCTGCGCGGTCGCTGCTGTGTTTGGTCAGTCAGATTGACTAACCAAGCACAGCGCTGTGGGTGCGGGGACCGACGGCAAAGGTCCCCGCACCGCTTGCCGTGCCTGTCAGCTGTCTGTGACAGCTGTCGACACTGATCTACCACTGCGTGTTTACACGCAGTGGTAGATCAAAGGCATGACGTGCAGAGTCCGTCCTGGTGCCGGAACTGGCACCTTGCCATGACGGACTCTGCACGTCAGTGGACATTAAGGGGTTAAAGTGTGTTTTTCCCACAAATGGATCACATCTTAGTTTGCTTCCAATTCAGCCATTTGTAGTGAATGTGGAAAATATTGTACTCCATTTAAAATTGGCAAGGCGCGTGGCAAGGGACGGGGAAGTGGACGTGATGGTGATGGTGCATGCAGAGGCCGTGACCATGGGCAAGCTGAAATTGTGGCACAACAAATACTCACATCTTCTCGCTTGAGTTTCCTGTCTGAATTCCTAGGGGAATGCCGAACAGCACTATTGAAACCAGAGCAGTGTCAAAAGGTGGTTGGATAGTGGATAATGCTTCCAGTCACTTTCCTACCACCACCAGCACCCTGTCTTCCACACGGTCAAGTCTGAGTAGCTGTGAGTCTGGACCGCATATTCCTCACCCTGATCCTCCTTCCTCCTGCGAAGCCGAGTGCCTAGAGACAACTGATCCCACACTTGACACTCCGAAGAGCTGTTCACTTTTAAATTTATAGATTTGCGCCTCTCGCTCGGTCCACTTGAAGTGGGGCAAAATGAGATCGCATATAGCGATGCCCAAATATTTGAGCAGCCACGTTCACATGAAAGCGACAGTGGGAACGAGTCACAACAGGTGGATGATGATGAGACACAATTGCAGGAAATTCAGGAGGAGGAGCAGGGTGCGAATGTGGAAGACGAGGTGGTGGATGATATACTAACTGATCCAACATGGCAGGAGGACATGCAGAGCAAGGACAGCAGCTCACAGGGGGAGGGAGGTGTAGCACCACAACAGGCAGGAAGAAGCAGTGTGGTGGCTACAGACAGAAGACGGGCAACCGTTCTTCGCAACACCAACACAATGAAAGTTGGCAGTACAACTGTTAGGTCTTCCCGAGTCTGGTTGTTTTTTAAAGACTCGGACGATAACCACAAACAGGCCATTTGCACCATCTGTCATGCCCGCATCAGCAGGGGTAGCTGCCTGATCACCACCAGCATGATCAAGCATGATCAGGGACATAGCAGCAAAGCACCCGACTTTGTGGGCCGAACCCCAGGCTCCAGGAACTATGTCTGTGGGTGACACCACTGCTTCTTCCACAGTTGTGCACGCAAGCGAATGCTCTGTCCACGGCGCATGCAAAGATGCCTCCTGCCATGCACCTGTCATTGCCCACAGTCAACTAGCATCATCATCAAGCAAGTCCACATCCTTGTCCCATCGCAGCCTTCAGTTGTCCATACCCCATTCATTGGAATGCAAGTGGAAATGCGCAGCCAATGCCCCACAGGCCACAGTACTAAATTCACACATTTCTCATCTGCTTGTGCTTGAAATATTGCCTTTTAGGATCGTGGAGACGGAAGCTTTCCGCAACATGATTGCGGCGGCTATCCCAAGGTACTCGGTCCGCAGCCACCACTATTTCTCCCGGTATGCCGTTCCAGCATTACACAGGCAGTGTCCCACAACATTACCCGTGCCCGCAACAATGCTGTTACTGGGAAAGTCCACCTAACCATGGACATGTGGACAAGTACTTGTGGGCAGGGACAATATATCTCGCTGACGGCACACTGGGTTAACATAGTGGAAGCCGGCACCCAGTCGTACCTTGTGATGGAACACGTCCTCCGAACACTGATGATTGCGGACCCTACGTCACTCAGGGTTGCCCCCACAGTCTACAGTTCCTGCACCTCCTCTTCAGCCACCATCTCCAAAATGCCCACATCAGTCACAAGCTGGAAGCACTGCAGCACTGCCTCAGCCAAGTGACAACAGGCTGTGATGAAGCAAATATGCTTAGATGACAAACCTCACAATGCTGAAGAGTTGGGGACAGCTCTGAGAGAGCAGGCAGATCTGTTGCTGACATCGCTGAACCTAGTCAGGCATGGTTGTGTGTGACAATGGCCGTAACCTAGTGGCGGCTCTGAGGTGAGGCAAGCTTACACACATACCATGCCTGGCCCATGTGCTTAACCTCGTTTTTCAATGGTTTCTCAAAAGCTACCCGGAGGTGCCGGATCTGATTGTGAAAGTATGCCGCCTATGTGGCCATTTATAAAGTCAGCTACAGCTTCAGCCCCCTTGCCGTGCTTCAGCAGTTTTTGAAGCTTACGGCTCACCGACTGGTGTAGGATGTCCCCTCGCGTTGGAACTCTTCACTGCATATGTTGCAAAGGATTTGTGATGTTATAATAAATACATGTGGATGATAGCCACGCTGCTATGACAAAACAAATCCAGATATAGTTTTAATACACTCTGATGGTTTATTCAACGTGTTTCAAAGACAATGGCTTCTCCTTCAGGAAATTACCACAGACACCAATCCAGCAGAGGCAGGAGAACACTGGCAAAGTTCTGGGAGAGTTTTCTCAGACCCTCCCATCGCACTGGCCCAGAGGTGAGGGGTACTCTCACAAGGGGTGCAAAGTTTTGGAAGATGCTGAGAGAGTACCTTGCTGACCATACCAACGTCCTCCGTGATTCCTCTGTGCCTTTTAATTATTGGGTAAGTGTGAAAAACATTTTCCCCTGGGGGGTACACATCAACCTATGGATGTAAATATTTTTTTACGGGCATCATAAACACCCTTGCAAAAAAAAACTATTGTGGCTGTTGCATCACGGAAACGTTCGCCCTGGTGTTCTAGTGGTGGTGTCTGAAGAGACGTGGAGGATATCCTCCTATAAATCTTTTCCCAATTTAAAGGAGTGGGTCTCCTATACTTGTAATTCCCATACACTAAGTATAATGGGAACATTTTTTCATGAGGCCCTCCTGTATGTTTCGTCAAAGGGGTATTGGGGTGTGTCCTAATTTTTGGCAGCCCAGCCACTCACTGCATAGGCAATAACAGTATAGAAGACCCACTGTTTAATAATGGGAACAACAAAGTATAGCCAGATTATGGCCCTTTATGAAGATCAATGCCGCCTGATGCCTCCATAAAAATAGGCTTTGTGACTTTCAGAGTCCCTCCTTCATAAATGAAACAGGATGTGTCTGATGATGTGTCACATACCACATGGCCAGCTAAGATTGTTAAATGTTAACATGACATTTCCCAGTGAATGCATTTGTATTGGTTGAAAGCAATGCTAAAGTTGAAAAACGCATCAGAAATGCTACGTGTGAACATAGCCCAAGTGGTGGAGGTACATGTTTTTTGGGGGGTTCTATATTTCACCTTACATATAAATCATTACCCTGGAAAGGATGTTCCTTAACATATTTCCCAGGAAAATCAATTTTGGTTTCGTTTTTGTGTGTTTTAGTGTGCGCCTGTAAAAGTGGCGTAACACTCTGACAACATTGTTCACAGCAGTGACCTAGGAGTCATTAACGCTTCCAGGGGTCTTCCCTATGATGTTCCCATGTCATTTGTGCACTGTTCCCATATATTTCTGACGTTTTGATACCCTAGAAAGACCTCTGGGCTGGGTTGCGGCAAAAAAGCTCGGGTTTCGCATAGAGCATTCCAATTTGCTCGACTTGAGCAAAGAACACCCGAGAATTTTAGTGCTCGCTCATCACTAAAAAATTCCTTAAAACATTCTCTCTCTCATTATTCTGACATTTGCAAATATTAATAATTATGGTAATCCTAATTGACCTAAAGTTTTTTCTGATTTCATGTCAGATATTGAGAAAAACATGCATACAGTGCCTTGTGAAAGTATTCGGCTCCCTGGAACTTTTCAACCTTTTCCCACATATCATGCTTCAAACATACAGATACCAAATGTAAGTTTTTGGTGAAAAATTACCAACAAGTGGGACACAATTGTGAAGTTGAACGAAATTTATTGCTTATTTTAAATTTTTGTGGAAATTCAAAAACTGAAAAGTTGTGCGTGCAATATTATTTTGCCCCTTTACTTTCAGTGCAGCAAACTCACTCCAGAAGTTCATTGTGGATCTCTGAATGATCCAATGTTATCCTAAATGACTAATGATGATAACTATAATCCACCTGTGTGTTATCAAGTCTCCGTATAAATGCACCTGCTCTGTGATAGTCTCAGGTTTCTGTTTGAAACACAGAGAGCATCATGAAGACCAAGGAATACAACAGGCAGGTCCTGATACTGTTGTGGAGTAGTTTAAAGCCAGATTTGGATACAAAATGATTTTCAAAACTTTAAAGATCCCAATGAGCACTGTGCAAGCGATCATATTGAACTGGAAGGAGTATCATACCACTGCAATTCTACCAAGACTCGGCCGTCCCTCTACACTTTCATCTCAAACAAGGAGAAGACTGATCAGAGATGCAGCCAACAGGTCCATGATCACTCTGGATGAACTGAAGAGATCTACAGCTGAGGTGGTACAGTCTGTCCATAGGACAACAATCAGTCATACACTGCACAACTCTGGCCTCTATGGAAGAGTGGCAAGAAGAAAGCCATTTCTCAAAGATATCCATAAAAAGTGTTGTTTAAAGTTTGCAACAAGCCACCTGGGAGACACACCAAACATGTGGAAAAGGTGCTCTGGTCAGATGAAACCAAAATACAACTTTTTGACCCACAATGGCAAACGATATGTTTGGCGTAAAGGCAACACAGCTCATCACCCTGAACACACCATCCCCACTGTCAAACATGGTGGTGGCAGCATCATAGTTTGGCCTGCTTTTCTTCAGCAGGGACAGGGAAGATGATTAAAATTGATGGGAAGATGGATGGAGCCAAATACAGGACAATTCTTGAAGAAAACCTGTTGGAGTCTGCAAAAGACCTGAGACTGGGATGGAGATTTGTCTTCCACCAAGACAATGATCCCAAACATAAAGCAAAATCTATAATGGAATTGTTCACAAATAAACATATCCAAGTGTTAGAATGGCCAAGTCAAAGTCCAGACCTGAATCCAATCGAGAATCTGTGGAAAGAGCTGAAAACTGCTGTTCACAAACGATCTCCATCAAACCTCACAGAGCTCGAGCTGTTTGCCAAGGAAGAATGGGCAAGAATTTTAGTCTCTCGATGTAAAAAACTGATAGAGACATACCCCAGGTGACTTGCAGCTGTAATCGCAGCAAAAGGTGGCGCAACAAAGTATTAAGTTAAAGGGGCCAAATAATATTACACGCCCCACTTTTCAGTTTTTGAATTTCCACAAAAATTTAAAATAACCAATAAATTTTGTTCAACTTCACAATTGTGTCCCACTTGTTGTTGATTCTTCACCAAAAATTTACATTTGGTATCATTATGTTTGAAGCATGATATGTGGGAAAAGGTTGAAAAGTTCCAGGGAGCCAAATTCTTTCGCAAGGCACTGTATGTGCCTTTTTATGTAGTGTTTGTAAGCTTCTGGTTTCAACTGTAATTGCACCTAGTGGTTGCACCTCTATATTAGGCCTAACAATTTTAGCCTTCTGATTTGCCACTGAAACAGTTTTAGCACAAACGATTTGGAGTAGCTAATAGGACTCACGGAGATTGCCACAAAGTTTTTGCACGATCTACTTCGAAGCTAGAACATCGATTTCACACAGGTTAAGTTCACTTTCAGCAGCCTCACTAGCGTAGTAGTGACCTCCCTGCACTGTGACACTGAGCAAATGGCTCCAGCAAAACAAGATGTCAGCTTTTTATAAGGCCAGGAACATGTGTATTTGGCAGCCAATCTCAGAAGACCTTGTGTTATGAAGTTGTGGATGGTTTCTGCACCCTGATTGGTTGCAAGAATAAACACATAAAGTTAAGGGAAGGAAAAAAAAAAAAAAAAGAAAAAAGCGCTGGCAGCTGCCGTAACCCATCCACATGCTCCTCTGAACTAGACACATCCCCTCACCTCATCAAACTTGCCCCCCACCTCCCCAGCTCATCATACGGTACCACTATCCTAGCCAAAGTAACAATAAAAGCATTAGTGGAAATGTGATAATTTACTGACCTGTGACCAACTTTTGCCGACTTTGAGTAAAAATGCTTGTGAAAGCGAATACAAATTCAAACGTCCTTCATTCGTGCCAAATTTGAGATTGACGAACGTTTTCCAAACACGTTCACTCATCTTTACTGAGGATCAAATGTAGGAGGATGAGGAGAAAGAGGTGATGGGTATTCAACAGTCAAGAGATGAAGAAGATTATGATCCCCTCTTTGTTGTCCGAAGTTGGAGGGAGGGGACGGAGGAAGCAAGCTTGAGTGTTGTCCAGCCAACAACATACCATGGACTCGGACCTCATCGAAGCGCTTGACACATAAGTGACTTCTTGCTGCACTTTTTGCAACATGATTCCCTTATTATTAGGGTTAGAAATATTGCTGCTGGATAGCAACTCTTTTAGGTCCACAGTACAAAACTAAATTTTGTCAGCTGCTTCCTTCCCTGGAAAGAGACGCACGCATGCTGGAGTATCGAAAGATGCTTATAGACAATCTTAAGAGTGGGTTGAAATGTGGAGACTCCAAGTTAGGTCTCCATCTGGGGGGTTGCCTGCAGTGGAAGGGGTGTCAGACGTCCATTATACTCTTTTTACTCTGTGGAAATTGATGCCACTTTATTGGTGTGTGACAATGATTTTTTTAAATATGGAAACTCCAAGTTGGGTCTCTATCTCCTGGGTTGCCTGCGTGGTAGGTGTGCCAGAGGCCCATTTTACTGTTTCTACTCTAGGGAAATTGATGTCATATTGTGGCAATAATTTTTGTAAATGTTTGCAATACACGTTGGGTCTCCTTCATATGTGTTGCCTGTAGCAGTAGGGCTCCCAAATGGGCAGGCCTGCACTTACTTTCAGTCAACTACCTGTGTTACTTTCCTGACATTTTTCTACCAATAGTAGTTTACAAAACTGATGTTTGTTCCACCTGAGTGTTTCCAAGGAAAAACAAAGCAGTTTGAGCTGTTGCATGATATATCAGGGTACCCAGCAAAGATGTCTTACACTGCTCCCTCACCCATCCCATCTAAATTGAAACTTAAATTCAAAGTTCTAAATGCTGGCCCAGACACTGATATCTCATGCATGGCCCATGGCTGACTGATTCTGTGCCATTATACAATGTTCTACTGTGGGTCAGTTAATGCTACTTTATCTGAAGTCTGCCCCTTATTTTTGGAAATGTTTGGACTCCAAGTTGGGTCTCCTTCAAGTGTGTTGCGTGAATTTGGCAGACTTCTCAGAGCAGCAGGCCTACACCTGTCACTGATCCATTAATGTTATTGATCAATATTTCAGCCAGAAATGCTGGTCTAAGCTCTGTCCAATGCACCCATACTGCACAATTATACTGTTTGTACTCTGTGTCAATTGATACAACTTTTCCTGGTGCCTTCGCCTAATTTCGATGAACCATTCAGTGAACATGTTCAGCAAACATAGGGACATTTGCAAAACTATCCTTAAAAGGTTTACTCATCTCTACTAGCGGGCAGAGCCCTCTCTTCTCTTGGACTATTTGGTGTCTTGTATTGCTCATGATTATTATACTTTTTAAATGTTTTTAATGTAAAAGCCTTTCATATGTAAAGCGCCATGGATTAAATGGTGCTATAATAGTAAATAATGATAATGTTGCATAGTACTGTACTGATGATAGGAGGATATGTCAGGGGTCAATGGCATTTCTAGAATTTGATGGGCCCTTGCCATTCTGTTATACAGTCATGGCCAAAAGTTTTGAGAATGACACAAATATTAATTTTTACAAAGTCTACTGCTTCACTTTTTCTAATGGCAATTTGCATATACTCCAGAATGTTATAAAGAGTGATCAGCTTAACAGCAATTACTTGCAAAGTCAATATTTGGCTAGAAAATGAACTTTATCCCCTAAAACACATTTCAACATCATTGCAGCCCTGCCTTAAAAGGACCAGCTAACCTAATTTCAGTGATTGCTCCATTAACACAGGTGTGGGTGTTGATGAGGACATGGCTGGAGATCAATCTGTCATGATTAAGTAAGAAAGATTGCACCTCAGTCAACAATCTATCGCATCATCAAGAACTTCAAGGAGAGAGGTTCCATTGTTGCCAAAAAGGCTCCAGGGCGCCCAAGAAAGACCAGCAAGCGCCAGGACCGTCTCTTAAAAGTGTTTCAGCTGCGGGATCGGGCTACCAGCAGTGCAGAGCTTGCTCAGGAATAGCAGCAGGCAGGTGTGAGTGCATCTGCACGCACTGTGAGGCGGAGACTCTTGGAGCAAGGCCTGGTCTCAAGGAGGGCAGCAAAGAAGCCACTTCTCTCCAGAAAAAACATCATGGACAGACTGATATTCTGAAAAAGGTATAGGCAGTGGACTGCTGAGGACTGGGGTAAAGTTATTTTCTCTGATGAATCCCTTTTCGATTGTTTGGGACATCAGGAAAACGCCTCATTCGGAGAAGACAAGGTGAGCGCTACCACCAGTCTTGTCTCATGCCAACTGTTAAGCATCCTGAAACCATTCATGTGTGGGGTTGCTTCTCAGCCAAGGGAATCGGCTCTCTCACAGTCTTGCCTAAAAACACAGCCATGAATAAAGAATGGTACCAGAATGTCCTCGAAGAGCAACTTCTCCCAACCCTCCAAGAGCAGTTTGGCGATCAACAATGCCTTTTCCAGCATGATGGAGCACCTTGCCATAAAGCAAAGGTGATAACTAAATGGCTCAGGGAACAAAACATAGAAATTTTGGGTCCATGGCCTGGAAACTCCCCAGATCTTAATCCCATTGAGAACTTGTGGTCAATCATCAAGAGACGGGTGGACAAACAAAAACCTAAAAATTCTGACAAAATGAAAGCATTGATTGTGCAAGAATGGACTGCTATCAGTCAGGATTTGGTCCAGAAGTTGATTGAGAGCATGCCAGGGAGAATTGCAGAGGTCCTGAAGAAGAAGGGTTAACACTGCAAATATTGACTTGCTGCATTAACTCATTCTAACTGTCAATATAAGCTTTTGTTACTCATATGTTTGCAATTATATTTCTGTCTGTGATAAAAACATCTGTCAAACACACACATAAAAACAAGAGGGCAGCAGATCATGAGAAAATATAATATTTGTGTCATTCTCAAAACTTTTGGCCATGACTGTATGTCCCTTATCGTCAGCCAAATCCTGGTGTATATCCCCCATCTTGGTATGTGTCCCCATTCTGCTTCTGTTCTTGAATGTATAGAAGAAAATAAATCATTAATCTCACTAGGGGTGTACATAGGAAAGATGTGTATCTTCGTACCGTGTTAGCCAGTTGACCATCAGCTGTGCATTATACAGTATTACGTGGAGGACTATGGAATGCATTACACTATATTAAGGACTATGGGAGGTGCATTATACTTCTATGGAGCCCCATGACTTCTATGTACACCCCTAGAAAAATATTTAGACTTGAGAGTCCTCAGTTTTCTGTAGTAGCGTGTGTCCGTAAGTTGTCTGTTTGCTTCCTTCATATAGTCTGATGTGTTCATCATGACTATTGCACCTCCCTTTCCTTGCAAACAAAAGAAATGCAAAACCTGTGCATCTATAATGACCACGGACAGGATAAAGATCCCCAACTCCCATCAGGACTACAAGATACCAGGTACTTTCAGCTGCATCACATCTAATGTGGTGTACCTAATTATATGTACTAAATGTCCAACTGGGGGTCTGTATGTGGGGGAGACCGGGCAAAAACTGAGAACAAGGATGAATTCTCATCGCCACACAATAAGAGAAAAAAGAATGGATTTACCTGTGGCAAAACACTTTTGTATGCCCGGTCATAGCATGACGGATATGGAATTACTTGTATTAAAATCTAACTTCAAATCTGAGAAGGATAGAAAAGTCTGGGAATATAAACTTATGATGACCTTTGACACTCTTAGTGCTGGGATGAATATATCCCAGAGTTTTATGTCTTTCTACAACAATTAAGGAATCTGCTTCCCTGACCTTTTAGGGTCATCACAACACAATACCAGACCCCAATCAGAGGGTAATAAAACTTTCACTCCTTATCTATGAACTAGTCATATTTATGTTCATCCCTCTGCCATAATGACAGTTCTGCTTCACGTCACTTGTCTTACCTATTGCATTATTCCTGTGTCCTTTGTGTATATAAATATGTGATTCTTCAGCTTTTGTTTTAGTCTTTACCTGATGAAGAGACCTGCGTAGTCTCGAAAGCTTGCAATTTGTTACCATCTTTTCAGTTAGCCATTAAAAGGTATCAACCACTGAGGACTCTCAAGTCTAAATATTTTTCTAGGGGTGTACATAGAAGTCATGGGGCTCCATAGAAGTATAATGCACCTCCCATAGTCCTTAATATAGTGTAATGCATTCCATAGTCCTCCACGTAATACTGTATAATGCACAGCTGATGGTCAACCATGTAGTGTAATGCACAGTCCATAGTCATCCATAAACTATAATGCACCCCATAGTTATCCATGTAGTAGTATGGTCACTGATTTAAAAAATAAATACTTACTTTTCTTTGCTCCCCTCACCGAGCGCGTCCTCTTGTGAAGCTGGCAGCTGACTTCGGTGTGCGATGGGAGTGTGTGATGTCACTGCCATGCGCCCCAGCCCCATCACATGCATGCCGATTTCAGCTGCTGGCCTCTGATGCACCAGCAGCATGTATTGTGTCGCGCGGACCCGATGTGTCTGTGCACCACAATACATTGCAAGGACGCACATTCAGTTGAAGTTTCTGCTGGCATCGGAGGACTCCAAACACACCAGGACAAGTGGCAGTGGCAGCCGCTGCCATTACGCCACTGGGTGTGGTAGTGGTGGAAGTGCACAACAATCAGCAGACCACCAGCTGCAACAATTCAGAATACCAAAACTAAAACTTTCACATTATATCCAGGGTGGAGGGCATCAATGTTTTTATGTTTTTAACAATTTTTCACTCATTTTATATTTGATTCTAGTATTGATTTGATTCTACAGATCACTCTTGTGGTGCAAAGGTTTTTTGAGGTTATTTATGCATTGTGTCTTAAGGGCTTATCTCTGCAATCATTCATCTCTCTAGCAGACATTGTGATTAGCCAGATTATGCTTTCACTGGCAAAGGCAACAGTTTAGTGGGTGCTAACTTTTTCAACCCTGTTATTTTCTACAGCCCTTTTTTCACATCTGTCTTGCATTTAGGCATCTTTATGCAGCGGTTATATATCTATTTAATTTTATTACACTTAATAAAAGTTATATTTTAATAGGGTTTTTCTTTTGAGTAAGCTGTTGATTTCACCCTTTCTATATTTGGTAATTTGTAAGAAGATTTCTAAGAAATTTAAATGGCTGGCTTTTTATCTGGACCTATCAATACTGAACAGTGTATAGAGGAGGCGATTCAAAGCCTTCTCTACAGAGAGTAATCCGTCAGGGGTCAGTGGTTCTATATCCATTAAGAATTTGTTTAAAAATCTATATAGGATACAAAAACATTGTGAAATCATTCTGGGAGATCAAGGCTCTTGAAAATTATCTTAAAAGCAACATTGTCTCTAGGTGCTTGAGGATTAATATTTTTCCACCACCAAGATTAGCAAACCCTCAATTGCTTCAGGTGTGGCAGAGGGAGTCTGTAGCCTCATCATGTAGGTTCATGAAAATTCTAATTGAGGAGGAAAAAAATCAATTTTGAGAGTACAGGCAAAATATTGAATGAATTGATTGAGAAAACTCTGGTTCACAAATCAGATCCTGAGTTTACTAGGAGGCAATTCTTCAGTCCTCTATAGAGAAATGTCAAGCCACTATTAAGGACAGGAAACACAGTCAATTTCTGAGAGATTTTAACAAATTTAAGGATAACAGACCATATAATTTCTTAAACACACAACAAAGGGTTCATACAGATTTATACTTATCAGAAACGGACAATTCTGACAGAGAGAGATCTAACTCTGGGGGAGATGGAGACAGAGGGCAGAGAGCGAGGCAGATGATACAGACCCAGGTGGCAGGACCGAGATTCTCGTATGACAGCCTCCAAAGGGCTGCCCACAGGGTTACCAACTCAGCAAAATACTCTGGCAGACAATATGGCTATGGATACCAATGTAGTACCACAACAACCATCCTCCTCGTTATTACCTCTATCTTCGTCCTCTTTTTTGGAACAGAAGGCCCCACTCAGTTATCAGCTGAGGACAGAGTGAATTAAAAGGGCCTGGAATGAGCAAAGTCATTAATCTCAGTAGGTACACTTTGTCACCTGATGAAAATAAGGTCCTATCTAAGGGTCTTTCTTTTGTTCCCACCACGTTATTTGATTCATTCAGTTGGGTGAAGGATATTAATCTGCTTGCGCATAAACTCAAATGGCATAAATTCTATCTTCAGAAGGATGTGAATACTTTTCCATCCAATTATGACAAGAGCATTCTTAAGGTGATACCTTTATTGGCTAACCAGAAAATTATATGTTCGCAAGCTTTCAGAGCGCAGAGGCTCCTTCTTCAGGCAAGATTACATTTGGAATAATAAGAAAGACACATTAGATGCTTACTATAGTAGGAAATTTGTTCAAGACCTGGGAGGTGTGATGCCTTCAAAAGATAAGCAAAGGAAATCAAATTAGCATTTTCTTACAAATGGAGAGCTAGTGTGAATGTGTTATTGGCTATCTGGAGTCCTTCTGGTGAAGGTGTGAACTGTGTCTATGTAATGAGTCATAAAACCGGGTGTTAAGTTAAGTCCTAGTGTCAAAGTATTGAACATCCTAATAAGTTTGAATTCCCATATTTTTCTCTCCCTGTCAACCTTAAAATGACCTTTTAGTATTAAGACTTTTAAGTCTGTCATACAATGTCCAGTTCCAGAGAAATGTTTTCCCACAGGCGTGTCCATTTCATTCCTGATCGTATGTCTGTGTAGATTCATCCTTGTTTGTAGTTTTTGCATGGTTTCCCCAATATAGATAGCTCCAGGGCACCTTGTACATTGTATCATGTACACCACATTGGAGGATGTACATGAAAAGGAACCCATGACCTTATAGTCCAGATTTGTGTTTGGTACACGGACTGTATTTGTTGGTAATATGTGGGTACAAGTTTTGCATTTTTTGTTGTTACATGGGAATGTGCCAGTCACTGATGGTGACGAAAGGACACTTCTGACAAGGAGATTCCTTAAGTTAGGGGGCTGTTTGTAGGAGAGGAGTGGTAGTTCTGGGAATATGTCTTTCAATTTGTGGTCCCTGTGGAATATGGGTTGGAGATCAGCACAAATTTTCCTTAGGATGCTCATGTGGGGGTTGTATGTGACCACAAGAGGTACCCTGTTGTTGTCCTCTCTCAGTTTGTAATCCAGGAGGTTGCTTCTTGGGATTCTTGTAGCCCTGTGGATCTGTTCATCTATTGCCAGTGGATGGTATCCTTGTTGAGGAATGTATTCCTCAGAGATAGCAGCTGTAGTTCCCTGTCTTTACTGTCTGAACAGATCCGAATATATCTCAGAGCTTCACTGTAGATGATGGATTTTTTTGTGTGTCTTGGATGAAAGCTGTTCCATCTAAGGTATGTTGGACGTCCTGTGGGCTTATGGTAAATTGATGTTTGTATGGCGTTGTCCTTGATGTATATGGTGAAGTCCAGAAAATGTATTTGAGACTTTGAAAAGTTGAGGGTGAGCTTGATAGTTGGGTGGTATTTGTTGAAGTTATTGTGGAAGGTGAGCAGATCATCTTTTGAGCCTGTCCAGATTATTAGCAGATCATCAATGTAGCGGAAGTATGCAAGAGGTTTAATAGGGCAAGATGACAAAAACTCCTCCTCCAGTTTCGCCATAAATAGGTTGGCATATTGTGGGGACATTTTGCTTCCCATGGCGCTGCCCATGCACTGTTGGTATAAATTGTTCCCAAAAGAAAAATAGTTGTGATGAAGCACAAACATGAGCATCCTAAGGAAAATTTGTGCTGATCTCCAACCCATATTCCACAGGGACCACAAATTGAAAGACATATTCCCAGAACTACCACTCCTCTCCTACAAACAGCCCCCTAACTTAAGGAATCTCCTTGTCAGAAGTGTCCTTTCGTCACCATCAGTGACTGGCACATTCCCATGTAACAACAAAAAATGCAAAACTTGTACCCACATATTACCAACAAATACAGTCCGTGTACCAAACACAAATCTGGACTATAAGGTCATGGGTTCCTTTTCATGTACATCCTCCAATGTGGTGTACATGATACAATGTACAAGGTGCCCTGGAGCTATCTATATTGGGGAAACCATGCAAAAACTACAAACAAGGATGAATCTACACAGACATACGATCAGGAATGAAATGGACACGCCTGTGGGAAAACATTTCTCTGGAACTGGACATTGTATGACAGACTTAAAAGTCTTAATACTAAAAGGTCATTTAAGGATGACAGGAGAGAAAATATGGAATTCAAACTTATTAGGATGTTCAATACTTTGACACAGGTACTGCCACACTAAGCTATCCCGCTAGCGATCTCGTTAGCGTTGCATACTAATGAGATCGCTAGCGGATTGTTTCTATATCGCTAAATGCGGCACATTAGCGATATAGTTAACGACGCTATCGCCGTAGCGATTTTCTTAACGACTTTAGCGTACAAAAGTACCGCTAAATCCTAAGAAAAGTGCCACACAGCGATATATACTTACCAGCGAGCGCGACAGAAAATAGGGTCCGGAGCGATTCCAGCGACGAGCGAGATCACAGCAGAGTCGTCGCTGAAGCTGCCGCACTGAACATATCGCTAACGGATCGCTAAATATGACGTTTTTAGCGATCCCGTAGCGATATTGTTAGTGTGGCATACCCTTAGACTTAACTTAACACCCGTTTTATGACTCATTACATAGACACAGTTCACACTTCACCAGAAGACTCCAGATAGCCAATAACACATTCACACTAGCTCTCCATTTGTAAGAAAATGCTAATTTGATTTCCTTTGCTTATCTTTTGAAGGCATCACACCTCCCAGGTCTTGAACAAATTTCCTACTATAGTAAGCATCTAATGTGTCTTTCTTATTATTCCAAATGTAATCTTGCCTGAAGAAGGAGCCTCTGCGCTCTGAAAGCTTGCGAACATATAATTTTCTGGTTAGCCAATAAAGGTATCACCTTAAGAATGCTCTTGTCATAATTGGATGGAAAAGTATTCACATCGATTTTCTGGCTAACACGGTACCACAATATTATTTATTATTGTACACCATCTTCAGAAGGATAAAGAACAATGTGATAACCTGGGGATTGCTGTAGGGGACCTTGCAGCAGTAAATACCCTAGCTGATGTTTTGGTGGAAAATGAACATGACAGGAGTTTGGGTCCATTTACATCTTTAAAACAAAAAAGTACCAGATTGCCTCCCATGGGTGATATGAATTTTATTGATATCTTTTTGAAAGTTGTTCAGGATGAACTTGTTAAAATTAATTCTCTTACATCAATAGGTGATGGATCATCTAATCTCACTGAATCTGAATTAACAGCACCCTCTGCATTGGAGAAGAACAGTGAGATTATGCTAAAAACTCTTACAAGGGGGCAATCTGGTACTATAGGACCACATACAATATCTTACTATGTGCCAAATTATTGTTGGGAGATAGAGACACATATGTTAGGGTTCGAGTACCCGCTGCTGCACAAGGGGAGTCTCGAACCAGTCCCGCTGCGGTCCCCCATTCATCTCTGGCCGCAGTGGAGCCTGCTCAGCAGAGACGTCGGTCCCAGCGTCTTTCCCATTCCAGTACTGTGCAGAGACTTGCTGCTGCCTCTCCTGGATCTGCTATTATAGCCAGTACTGGAGCAGACGTCTTTGGGACGAAGTCCTGCGTTTCCCCTTCTGAGCATGCCCAGGGTAAGATCTCTCATTGGAGATCAGGGGTCACATGTTGAGGTACTGCAGCAGCTCCTATTGGTCCGCCAGGAAGGTCATGAAACTACATGTGTTTGAAACAGTTTCTCATTGGTCCTTGTTTCTGGCAGGTCCTGTAGCTGTTGCTATAAAAGGGTGGCATAGCTGGGCCGCCATGCGCTAATATCAATCATTATATGCTTAGCGCCAGTGTGGTCATGCGTGTGTGTGGTTAGGGCCCGGCTGAAATAAGCCCCTAGAATACCGACTTAATCGGTGAGGAGTTTGGTATGCTAGCTGGTCAGGGTCGGTGTCCTAGATGCCCTAGATTGCCGGCATAACCGGTGAGGAGTTTGATTGCCGTATTCAGGGCCTGGCGTTCAGACACCATAGATTGCAGGTGACTCCCGCGAGGACATTAGCGCATGATCACGTTATATATTTGATTAGCTGTTCACTGTGTACCTGGGTGCCTGACAGGACACAGAAGTTTGTCTCAGCGGCTCTGTGAAGTAACAGGGTTCGCTTTCAATGCTAGACAGCGCCCTAGCGTGTTTATTTTGAGACTCAGTTGTTTTAAGTGAGTTCGCACACATCGCCATATAGCGCTGCGGCACTCCTTCTAGTGGCTCTGTGGATTAACAGAGTTCGCACATATTGCCACAGCGCGTTACGGCGTTTATTTTGGCGACTCTGCGGGATAACAGAGTTCGCTTCTTGTGCCATTTTACTAGCAGCAGGCTTCGCCTGCACGGTGGACCCCGGGCTGCAAACGCACCTCTCCACATCTTATATTTGATGCGTTCCGCAGACCCTAACATAATATTAGCGCCAGGGTCTGGCTAGTAAAATGGCGGATGAACAGCGTTTACAGCTGTACACCCAGCAGCTGGAGGGTAGGTTGGCGGCTCTTGAGCGCACAACCTCAGCTGTGGATGTTACCGCAGTCGCTGTTCAGGCTGCTAGCGTAGCTGCAGCCAGTTTGTCCTCTGCCACCTCTGTCCCTACATTGTCCCACCTCCCGCTTCCAGACAAGTTTGCTGGTGACAGCAAGCAATGTCGGGGATTCGTAAGTCAGTGCTCCATTCACCTCGAGCTTCTGGCTGCACGTTTCCCCACGGATCGGGCACAAGTGGGCTTTGTGATAGCTCTTCTGTCGGGCAGAGCGTTGGAGTGGGCAACGCCGCTGTGGGAGCGCGACAACCGTGTGGTGCAGAGCGCTTCTCGTTTTCTGGAGGCTCTGAAAAAGGTTTTTCTAGGACCTCGGGTCACCCACGATACGGCGCTCAAACTGTGGCAAGTACCCAGGTTCGGCTTTGGTCAGCCATTTTGCTGTCCAATTTCGGACTCTGGCCTCGGAATTAGAGTGGCCAGAAAAGTCCTCATTCCCGTGTTCTGGAGAGGACTGGCGGGTCATGTGAAAGACGCCTTGGCTAACAGGGAGATTCCTGCCACCCTGGAGAAGCTTATCGCTATTTCCACCCGCGTCGACCTCCGTTTCCACGAGCGAAGGCTGGAACGTGTCCAGTGTAGGCAGATTGTCCGGTTGGCTCCTACCTTCGCCACCCCTCTGGAGTCGCCTGTTCAGGCGCCCGACCTTCAGGAGGTTGCTCCTGCAGGATCTAAATCTCGGGTCACTCGTCCATCCCCGATTTGTTATATTTGCCAGCAGCAGGGACATTTTGCCAACCGATGTCCACAGCGGCTGAATAAACAGTCGCACCCAGTAACCGTAGGAACAGGGTCACTGGACGCCATGAGTTTTGCCCCTAAAGTGCTCCTCAAGGGGATAATTACCCATGGTTCTACCACCCTACCCGTCAAGCTGTGTGTGAATTCTGGGGCAGAGGGGAATTTTATGTCATCCTCCTTTGCTTCTCGCCACACCATGCCTTTGGTGTTGCTGGCTGAACCAGTATCGGTACGGGTGTTGAACGGAGCAATTCTGCCCTCACAAATCACCCATCAGTCTGTCCCACTCACCTTGTCTATGTCTCCTTCCCATCAGAAGAATATATAATTTTTTATCCTCCCTGAGGGTATAGATGAGGTTTTGTTGGGATTACCCTGGCTCCGCCACCACTCTCCCCATATTGAGTGGTCTTCAGGGAGAATTCTGGGTTGGGGTAATTTATGTAAAGGCAGATGCATTAGGGACAGCGTGCAGGTCAACACCACTGAGATACCCATAAACCTCTCTCCTCTTCCCAAGGTCTATTGGTCTTATGCCGTCGTTTTCTCGAAGAAGGCTGCGGAGACTCTTCCGCCTCATCGCCCCTATGACTGTCCTATCGACCTCTTGCCTGAAGCTGAGCCTCCTAGAGGAAGGGTTTATCCCCTCTCTCTTCCTGAGACAGAGGCCATGTCCCAATATATTCAGGAGAACTTGGCAAGGGGATTCATTAGGAAGTCGGTGTCACCATCGGGACGGGGTTCTTCTTTGTGCAGAAGAAGAACGGAGAATTACGTCCGTGCATTGATTATAGGGGTCTCAACGCTATCACAGTGAAAAATAAGTATCCTTTGCCGCTAATCTCTGAGCTCTTTGACAGGCTTCGGGGAGCAAGGGTATTTACTAAGCTAGACCTGCGGGGTGCGTATAACCTGTTCGCATCCGTGAGGGGGACGAATGGAAGACGGCATTTAACACCAGGGATGGGCATTATGAATATCTGGTAATGCCCTTTGGGCTCTTTAATGCCCCAGCTGTCTTCCAAGACTTTGTGAACAACATCTTCCGGGATATGTTGACCACCTCGGTGGTAGTCTATCTGGATGACATTCTCATCTTTTCTCCAGATATGGCCTCCCACCGGAGAGATGTCTGCAAGGTCTTGACCTCTTGCGAGCAAATTCCCTATATGCGAAGTTGGAGAAGTGCATGTTTGAGCAGGAGTCTCTACCTTTCCTGGGCTATATCATTTCCACCCAGGGATTGGCTATGGATCCTACCAAACTACAGGCTGTGATGGATTGGCAAGAACCCCACTCCCTTAAGGCGGTGCAGCGCTTTATGCGGTTCATTAACTACTATCGCCAATTCATTCCCCACTTCTCTACTTTGGTAGCTCCCTTGGTAGCCCTCACCAAGAAGGGAGCTAATCCCAAGTTGTGGTCAGAGGAGGTCACCAAGGCGTTCTCCTCCATCAAGTCGCATTTCGCCAGTGCTCCCATCTTACATCGCCCGATGTCGATAAACCGTTTATCTTAGAGGTGGATGCCTCTTCTGTTGGTGCTGGAGTAGTCCTTTTTCAAAAGGATGCCCAGGGTCGGAAGCATCCCTGCTTCTTCTTTTCCAAGACCTTTACACCAGCAGAGAGGAATTATTCCATCGGGGACAGGGAGTTACTGGCTATGAAGTTGGCCTTCTCCGAGTGGAGACATCTTCTGGAGGGGGCTCACTTCCCCTTCCAAGTATTCACGGACCACAAGAACTTGGTGTATTTGCAGACAGCCCAGCGGCTAAATTCCCGTCAGGCCAGATGGTCCTTGCTTTTCTCCCGGTTCCATTTCACCCTCCATTTCCTCTCCGGTGAGAAGAACTTTCGCGCAGACGCTCTATCCCGCTCCGTGGTGTCCTCTGAGGAGGTGGAGGAGGAGCCTCGGCTTATTGTCCCCACAGAAAGCCTAAGAACGATGGCTCCGGTTTCGCTTGAGTGTGTGCCTCCGGGAAGACTTTTGTGCCCACCAATTTGCGACCGGAAGTACTCTCTTGGGCACATTCGTCCAGGGTGGGTGGACATTTTGGGACAAAAAGGACATCTGAGTTGCTGGCGAGGACATACTGGTGGCCGCAGATGGCCCGTGACGTCAGGGAATACGTTCAGGCGTGCGTCTCCTGCGCCAAGAATAAGTCCCCTCGACAACGGCCAGCTGGGTTACTTTTCCCTTTACCGGTGGCAGACAGGCCTTGGGATATGGTCGGGATGGATTTTGTGGTGGGCTTACCAAAGTCTCGGGGCTGTACCATCATCTGGGTGATAACCGACCACACTTCCATAATGGTGCACTAAGTGCCGTTACCACGGTTACCTTGGCAGCATTATTCATTAGGCATATTTTCCGCCTACACGGTATGCCAGACAAAATTGTCAGTGATCGAGGTCCCAGTTTGCGTCTCGGTTCTGGAGAGAGCTGTGTCGTTTACTCAGCATTGAGTTGAATCTCTCCTCTGCCGAGACGAATGGGTTGGTAGAGAGAGCCAACCAGACCTTGGTCACATACTTGCGACATTTTGTCTCTGCCAGGCAGGATGACTGGGCATCCTTGCTACCGTGGGCTGAGTTCGCTCTTAATAATGCTGTGGCTGACTCCACCGGACAGACCCCATTCCTCCAGAACTACGGTCAGCATCCGCGGGTACCAGTGCCCATGCCTGTGTCTTCCGCCGATTCCAGGGTGGCAGACTGGGCTGTGGAGGCACGGGATATTTGGGACCGCACCCAGGATGCCATTCAGGCCTCCAAAGAGAGGATAAGGTCTTCGGTCGATGCTCATCGGAGCCCCGCTCCTACATTTGCTCCGGGTGACCTAGTGTGGCTTTCTGCCCGAAACATCAGGCTACGTGTAGAGTCCACCAAGTTGGCACCTCGCTTTTTGGGCCCCTTTAAAGTTCTTGAGCAGGTGAACCCGGTGGTTTACCGCCTAGCCCTTCCGCCTCGCCTTGGTATCACTGACACCTTTCACGTGTCCCTCCTGAAACCCGTGGCCATTTCCCGGTTTTCCGAGTCATCTGCCGGGACGTCGGGTTCATCTACCGATGATCATGAGGTGAACGCCTTTGTTGGGTGCAAGGTGGTGCGAGGCAAAAAATTTTATTTGGTGGATTGGAGGGGTTATGGGCCTGAGGATAGGTCCTGGGAGCCTGCCGAGCATGTTCACGCTCCGCAGCTCATCGCTGCCTTTGAGGGCAGCGAGGCCCAAAGAAGGGAGGGCCCTAGGAGGGGGTAATGTTAGGGTTTGAGTTCCCGCTGCTTCACAAGGGGAGTCTCGAACCAGTCTCGCTGCGGTCCCCCATTCATCTCCGGCCGCAGTGGAGCCTGCTCAGCAGAGACGTCGGTCCCAGTGTCTTGCCCATTCCAGTACTGTGCAGAGACTTGCTGCTGCCTCTCCTGGATCTGCTATTATAGCCAGTACTGGAGCAGACGTCTTTGGGACGAAGTCCTGCGTTTCCCCTTCTGAGCATGCCCAGGGTAAGATCTCTCATTGGAGATCAGGGGTCACATGTTCAGGTACTGCAGCAGCTCCTATTGGTCCGCCAGGAAGGTCATGAAACTACATGTGTTTGGAACAGTTTCTCATTGGTCCTTGTTTCTGGCAGGTCCTGTAGCTGTTGCTATAAAAGGGTGGCATGGCTGGGCCGCCATGCGCTAATATCAATCATTATATGCTTAGCGCCAGTGTGGTCATGCGTGTGTGTGGTTAGGGCCCGGCTGAAATAAGCCCCTAGAATACCGACTTAATCGGTGAGGAGTTTGGTATGCTAGCTGGTCAGGGTCGGTGTCCTAGATGCCCTAGATTGCCGGCATAACCGGTGAGGAGTTTGATTGCCGTATTCAGGGCCTGGCGTTCAGACGCCATAGATTGTGGGTGACTCCCACGAGGACATTAGCGCATGATCACGTTCTATATTCGCTTAGCTGTTCACTGTGTACCTGGGTGCCTGACAGGACACAGAAGTTTGTCTCAGCGGCTCTGTGACGTAACAGGGTTCACTTTCAACGCTAGACAGCGCCCTAGCGTGTTTATTTTGCGACTCAGTTGTGTTAAGTGAGTTCGCACACATCGCCATATAGCGCTGCGGCACTCCTTCTAGCGGCTCTGTGGATTAACAGAGTTCGCACATATTACCACAGCGCGTTAGGGCGTTTATTTTGGCGACTCTGCGGGATAACAGAGTTCGCTTCTTGCGCCATTTTACTAGCAGCAGGCTCCGCCTGCACGGTGGACCCCGGGCTGCAAACGCACCTCTACACATCTTATATTTGGTGCGTTCCGCAGACCCTAACACATATGAAATCCTTAAAGGGGATCCTACACCACAGTATTTGAATATTCCTACTTTGATTTTGACTGAAGGGTTGGATCGTAGGCTTATTACCAAGAATGAGTTTGAATTCCTGCTACCTTCTTTTCCCTGATACCCGCATTTTATTACTTGCCGAAAATACATAAGGGACTGGTTCCCTTAAAAGGACGGCCTATAGTTTCAGGTGTTGACTCTATAGGTCAGAATATTGGTATATATACTGGCAAAATCCTCCGTCCTTTTGTTATCTCTTTACCATCCTACCTGAGGGATACATCAGATCTGTTGGTGAAGCTGGAGGATATTGCTGTGGATGCTGATACACATTTGGCCTCTATTGACGTCGAAGCATTGTACAGCAATATTCCTCATCAGGGGGTATCAGGAGTATTGAATTATTCATCAGTAGAAGGGCAATTCACTTTACTGCATACAATAACGTTGTTATTGAATTGTTGTCCTATATTCTCAACCCTAACTATTTTCTCTTTAATGGTAAGACCTACCACCAGCTCAGGGGGACTGCGATGGGGAGTCCCTGTGCCCCATCTTATGCAAGTCTCTTCCTGGGCTGGTGGGGGAGACTATGGTGTTGATTGAAGAGGCTTGGTGGTACCCATATATACTTTTCTGGTCGAGATTTATCGACGATGTGTTCATTTTGTGGACAGGATCGGTAGATGATTTCCATCATTTCGTTGTATGCCTCAATGAGAATAACATCAACATGAGCTTTTCATCAGAGATACACAGGGAGACTATTATGTTTCTTGACCTACAAATTAGTAAAAATGTAGCAGGAGGTATCACCACTAAGACCTATAGAAAGCCTACGTCCACGGATAGACTCCTGTGATGGACAATTACCATCCAGGCCCCCTTAGGAGGGGAATACCTAAGGGCCAGTTCTTGCGTATCAGGAGGAATTGTTCAAATAATCTGGATTTCGTCATCCAGGCCCATGATCTTAGAAGGAGGTTCCGCCAGAGGGGTTATCCTGGGGATATACTTGATGGAGCATGGGATTATGCTGCAGGTTGCAACCGGCACGATCTTTTACATCCTATCTCTAGGGATGATTCATCTGATGTCCCTAGGATCATTGGTATGTTTGATAACAAATCTAATGCTATGCAAAATATCCTCAGGAAACACTGGGGGATCCTAAGGGCCTATCCTGAATTGATAGGCGTCATTCCACCCATTCCCAAGATTACTTATAGTAAGGGCAGGTCAATACGAGACCAGCTGGTCCACAGTTTTTACAACAAACCTAAACCACAGGGGACCTGGATAGATCGTAAACCGTGTGGTACATTCAAATGTGGTGATTGTAAATTTTATCCATGGATCAGGAAAGAGAAATCCTTTAAGGGGACCACATTGGAGAAGATTTTCTATATGAGAGATTTTGCTAACTGTAAAACGGAAAAGGTGGTGTATATGGCCACCTGCTCATGCCCTCTTAATTACATTGGGAAAACGAAGAGGGAATTATGGAGATGCGTTGGCGAGCACCTTGGTGACATTAGAAATAGCATGGACACACCCTGGCAAAACATATTGGCACTGTTCATCATAACAACTTAAAAGCTGTCTCCTTCTGTGTCCTCGAGGTAATACGACAGAACCCACGTGGTGGGGATTTCAATAGACGACTATTACAAAAAGAATGTCAGTATATATTTAGACTATGGACACTTGTTCCGGATGGGCTTAATGAGCAGCAAAATTATTGCTGTTTCATCTGATTCATTATCCATCATCATTATCCGGAGTCATTACTGGTTACATGTAGCAACCAGTTACTATATCATGTATATATGATTTGTTTATTTTTCCCCTCTTTCTATCCCTCCTTATTTAAGCCTATTATGAAGTTGCTATATTAAATGCATCAATATTGTTAATTGATAGGAATTACACTCTTAGATGTTATCATTGTGTGACACCTCAAATGGATTATGTATGTATAGTCATTATAAAACAGACATTTATGAGCAACCTTATTCACATGTGTGAAATTAGTTTATGATTTGTGTCCTGTTATTTTCAAATTCCTGCACTGCACTTAGTCCGATCACGTGAAGGTAATTCCTTTTTTTAGTGGATGCCTGTATCTGTAGGTTCGGACGCGCTTACAACTATGAGCACTGGGCGCCGTTTTGTATCACTACAGACGTCTGACCTTTGTTGTGGTCTGCCTTGGCGCGTGCGCAGTGGGCACAATAGTGCTGCTGACGCATGCGCAGTGCGCTTTGTTGTATAGTCTGTAGCGTGTTCACTTGTCGTGTACCTCTAGTGCTTGTATATTGTCCTGGGCATGTGCAGTTGGGTTGAAGGACATGTCTCCAGTTTAATGGCACTGTACATGTGTCTATATGCTCGGTGAGAGCGATGGATAGGCTAAATGGTATCTCCTATTCAAATATGTATTTCACAGCATGAAATATGAAATGCTCGTTCAATCTGTGTGTCTGGCCAGCTATTTAAGGAGAGGCTTGTCATGCGTTAGATGCAGCCTCATCTTTATGGACAACTCCACGCTGCCATGTTATCACTTATCAATCTCTCCTGATGAACCCAGACATGGGGATGAAACGTGTCGAGAGTCTGATGGTCTTATCTAAATATGAACTTGGTTTGCAGCTAACTATGCGGAATACCACATGTGGACAGATAAGTACAGCTATATTGTTATGACTTTTTTGTCCTCATGGCTTATCTTTCATTATTTTTTCTATATGCATCAATGTGGTACCCGGGTGTGCTGATATATTAATCTGAACATCTATTTTTATTGTTTATGAAGAAGGTTTTTGTCCTGTATTGGCACCGCATGTGGTCGATTCTTACATTTTTTCCCGTTTTTTTGAGTATACTTATGTTTTGAGGGTGACGGTTACATTTGGTGCTCTGCT
>JARQOD010000009.1:139395158-139690179 GCA_033576555.1 Oophaga sylvatica
GTTTTTAGGCACCCCCAAATCTAAGAACCATTGTCAAAGCTCCCTGCCTCCCCAACAGCGCAGGAACCTTTCCTTGCAGCAAAAAATCAAACCTGTACACAAATTTACCACGGACAGGATAAAGATCCCCACTCCCATCAGGATCAAATACCAGGTACTTCAGCTGCATAAACAACTAATGGTGTACCTAATTATATGACTAAATTTCCAACTGGGGTCTGTAGTGGGGAGACGGGCAAAAACTAGAACAAGGATGAATTCCATCGCCACACGATAAGAGAAAAAAGAATGGATTTACCGTGGCCAAACACTTTTGTAGCCCGGTCATAGCAACAGATTAATTACTTTATAAAAATCTAACTTCAAATCAGAAGATAAAAAGCGGGAATATAAACTAAAGGATACCTTTGACACTCTTAGTGCTGGATGAATTTCCCAAGTTTTATGTGTTCTAAAAACAATTAGGAATCTGCCTCCCTGACCTTTTAGGGTCTCACAACACAAACCAACCCCAATCGAGGGTAATAAAACCTTCATCCTTATCTTGAACTAGTCTATTTAGTTAACCCTCGCCAAATACAGTTCCTTCATTAACTTGTCCTACCTTTGCATTTTTCTTGCTTTTTGGTATAAAAAGTGATTCTTCAGATGTTGTATTACACCCTTTAAAAGAACCTGGTATCTCGAAAGCTTGCAATTTTTACCATCTTTCAGTTAGCCTTAAAAGGTATCAACCACTGAGGACCTCAATCTAAATATTTTTCTATCTACGGCTAACACGGTACAAGATACACATCCTCAATTTGAAATACAAACAATTGCTCTCAGGGGGATGGTCTGGTACTTGAGGTGACTCCACATTGGTTTACGGCATGTGGGTCGCATATACACACAACCAGCAGGAACTTTGGCCACTGGGTTTTTTCCTGCAAACCCCACATTTCCTCCGCACTTCAAAATTTACACAGAATTTTGGAGTTTTACCTTTACCCATAACATCTTTTGGTTCAAGGGTCCTTTTTCCTCAGGCCCAGGAAAGCCATGGGGGCGGCTTCGCGCCCCCTATCAATCTGTTTCCTGGGCCTGTGGAAAGGACCTGTTCCTGCTATCGCAGACCTATGGACCGCGTCCTATTAGGACCTACATAGATACACCTGCGACGGCGGATTCCCACTCATTAAAAGAAATTCTTTGAATGGTTAAATAATAACATTGATATAAAATGACCTTTTGCCATAATAAAAAACAGGATTGATTTTTTAGCTTTTGTTGACAAAGGGATGAAAACCATTCTACCAAACCACAATCTTTAAAACTACAGCTACAAATTCTTTGTTGCACCTTCTTCGTCCCATCCAACACAATGATTCGGGGCCATACCCACGGCCAATTTATAAACCAGACACATTTGTTCTAATGATAATAATTTTGAGAACAGTGTTATTAAAAGACTCTAGGAAAAGGTAAGCTAGATCTATAAAATCTTTCAACAGAGCCAATTCTGAGAGAAATTTCTCCTTTAAGACCTATGATAGACCTCATTCAGATGTAATAAATTCACACCACTTTTAACCCCAATCCAACAAGGTCAAACAAATTTTAGAAAAACTTGGCCAACTTAAAAACTATTCCGTCTGGCCAAAATTATTTCCCTTTAAAAACCCCAAATTAAACAAGGCTTCCAAAAACTCCGGGGAACAAACCTCCAGCATTACGAAAGCAACCCCCCTCCGACATTCCTTAGATTTAATAAACAAGGGGTGTTTTAAGTGTGGACACTCGTGGCAGCTTAATGTACGTAAGGATTCATTTGTTGATTCATCTGGGAAAAAATCCTTTAAAATTACAAAATACATAACATGGCCACAAAATGTTGATATACTAAGCCACAGCCCATGCTCTCTGATTTACGTTGGTTGACCACACGGCAACCAAAACGAACAAGAGCAGTCTTGGATAGAGGCAGCAGCCAAGAAAGGATCATCAACCCAAAACTTTCCCCAACATTTTAAGACTTACCATCAAGTAATAGTAAAAACTTGAGAGTTATAGGGATAGATTGTCGGAATTAGGGATCCGAGGGGAAGTTACGCAGCGTTGGCACAATTAGAACCCCGGAATGGACCTTAATACATCCCCAAGCGGGCTCATAAAATCTAAGCTTTGCACCCTTTTTCTTGAAAAACACCTTTTTGAAGTAAGGTTTATTTTTTGAACTTTCCCTTTTTTTTTAACCGTTTTGCTTTATTCTTTATTGTTCTTATTATTTTTTATATTATTTTTTTAGTTCACATCTATTTTGTCATTCTTGGACCTCTTACATGGAAACACTTCCAATCTCCATATAACTCCTGACTACAATTGTGCAATGGGGCTATCTTTCTATATATTTACATCCTTTTGTGCAAAAATTTGCTATTTTGTCCCATTGCTTGTATTTAAAGATATGATTAGTTAACCCGCATTGTATGGGTTTATGCAAACTATTTGTAAATTTTAAAATCTTAAAGGCATTAAAACATTAATTGTAGCATGTTGCATATTGACTTGCATTTGTGGAAGGAATATTAATCGGTCAGCCCTGGTCATAAAACTACATTTTAGCATGACCAAGCGATTGATAGTGTCTTTGAACCTGTACCTGCACGCTTGTGGGCTGGGGCGCTGCGCGGTGCCCCGCTTCCTGTTCTTTAGGTCTGGTTGCCATGACAGTGCATGGTACCCATTCGTTGACGCAGGCGCAGTGCATCGGGCGGCATCCCCGCTCACACCGCATTCCGGTACGCGATTTCTTTCCCGCCAAAGGTTTTTTATAGCGCCGGTTCTTACTGCTTGTGCCCCCTGACAAGGTTTAATTACCGAAACGTGCGCGGGCACTTTTTAAAACATCCTTGTTTCCCCTGTGAGTGTCAGCTACAAATTTAGGTAAGTTCTCCCCATTGACCCATTTATCCTGCATTTATATTGGAGCGGATATGGCCTCCCCATGTGACTTAGGAAGCCACTGCACTCCTAACTTTATAATGGGCATTTCGTTTAAAATTCTGGTTTTCAGCTCTGGTAGTTACCAATCTTTATGTGACACATGAAATTTAATTACATGTAGCAATGGGATATCCACAGCATTTTGGTGCCGTCCATTCTTTTTTTCATATGCACTGACATTTTGACTTGAATTTATAATCTAAAATCTTTACTGCTCTAGCCCCAATACATATATTTTTTTGTGCCCACATAATTTTTTTAAAAGGAACCCAGTTTGTATATTTTTTGTATACTTTTATAGATACTTACCACTGTATTTGTACTCTGTCTTGATACTCCATCCCCGTCCATCATTTAGTACCAATAAAGTTTTGTATATTTTGTAAGTTAATATTTGGATCGTGGTTTTTTTCTTTTTTGATTTTTTCAAAAAACCCCTTTGTAATTACCCCTACATTGTATAACGCCGGTACTTCGGATACATTACCTTTTTGCCTTTCATTTCTGGTCACTTACTGAGCCTGTACGCTTGTGTTACTACAGAACTATATACGAAGATTTAAAATTCCCCAACACTGTATCAGGTATACGCTTCGATCGTACACTTTTTCTGCTTTTCAATCGGGTCTAATTTCATACTGAGCCTATACGTCGTTAACGCAAATAAAACGGGATTTAAATTTTCCCCCAAAACCGATCAGCTGGTATCTTAAAACAGTACCGTTTTTCAACCCACCAAACTGATGAGCTCTGGGGGTTTTACTCCAAATATATACGGGGGATTTACAATTACCCCTCACTGTAACCCTGGTATCTTTGGATGCATTACCTTTTTTGCATTTTCATATTCTGGTCTAATCCATACTTAGCCGTTAGCGTTGTGTTTACTCCGAAAATATAAGGAGTTTAAAATTACCCCAACTCTTAACAACGAAGCTTCTAAACATTACCCTTTTTTTCTACTTTTTATATCTGGGTTTTTCCTACGATCTGTGGAGTTGTTGTGACCCTGAAATATATACGAGATTTAACAGTGAACCCAGACTGTAACGCTTACCTTCTGAACAGTACCCTTTTTGGCAGCAATCCTCCCCCCCACCACTGTAAGTGCATCATTGACACCTGAACATTGGCCCCATGTGTGATTATGTCTTCGGTCTGCTTTTTTTAATAATTTTTGTCAATCCATACTGAGCCTGTGAGCGTCTGTCTTTATCCAGAAATAATACGGAGATTTAAAATTACCCCAACCATTAACAACGTACGCTTCTAATTCAATACATTACCCTTTTCTACTTTTATATTCTGGTGTGACCATACGACCTGTGAGTTCTGTCTTTACTCCGAAATATTACAAATTTACAATTACCCCAACACTGTAAACACGTACCTTGTGATACATACCCTTTTTGGCAGAAATCCTCCTCCCCCCCACTGTATGATCTTGACACCTGGAACATTGGCCCCTGTGTGGATTATTAGAGTTGACAAACAGGTCGTTCATTTTCAAAAATCACCATTTTTTCGCCAAATGGGTTTCATAAACGAAACCCACCGTGACGCGATCGATCACGTGTTCGGGACCATTTCCCCCAAAATCGTTTTCCCCTACTACTTTAAGCACCTTTTCTATGCCAATGAGCGAGGACTCAGGCTGTGGGCAATGGGAGGACATAGGCAGCGGCCACACATCTTAGAGAAGGGCATTGCGCGATGCGGCTTTCATGGCACACATTTGTTACGATAGCCGAATCAAAAATATCGTATCGAAATTGTATCGCCGAACACTAAATACGCGAACCGATTTTCGATACCGGAAGTCCCAGAATCTATGGGAGCAAAAATCGCAACAAAAAAAACCCCTTTCTTTCATTGTAAACACAAAAATACACACATAGAATACAAATATTATATAACATGTCATTGTGACATATAAAACATATAATTTATATTTATACACTTCACATAAAAACGACTCTAATTCAATTGCCGGGTAAAGACGTACAACCCCATAAAGTCGACGGGCTCGGTGCCGAGTCCCCCCCCGAAAAACCTATGGCCTTCGACTCAACTTGGGCGCCGAACAGGATTCGTAGCTCGCAAACGAGTCCGTTCCTGAATTGCCGTTTTGTGCTTGAAATTGCAAAATCATCAGAGAATGATTTGCCATTTTTTCCGCCATAACTGCGTCACGACAGGCACGGTGAAGAAGAAGGGGTGCTTCTTCGTGGGGTCACCACTCATGGCGGGAAAACGTGGCCGCCCCTGTAAAGGTACTGCAATGTAACATCGGCCCCAACAAGCCGGAGTTCCGCCTCCTCAACCCCCGTGTAAGGAGGTCCCCCCCCTACAAAAGGGGGGCCCCTCTCCATATACACATTGATTTGGGGCAGAGAAGGCTAAGGACAACAGCAGAAGTGGGAAGGGAAGGAGCAGTCAGAGCTCTCCCCCCACGGAAGCCCCGTCGCCAGGAACACCGTTGGGGCCCCCGGCCTGTAAACCCCCACCTGCAAGAAGCGGAGGATACCCAGAGGCCGGCCCCGGGGCACCGGGAGGAGGTCGCCGGATGGAAGCCAGCTGGCCGTGCCCTAAAACAAACTTGGAGCGCGCCAATCCCTCTTACCTGAATGCTGACCCTGTACCGAAGGTGAGGCACCCTTTCTAGAGAGGAGCCCTTCAATGTGAGCCGGTTGAACGTTGTCGCAGGGAGGGCACCCTTCCTGCAAAAACCCGCAACACCGCAGCAGCACCCCAGATCCCCGTCTGCCCCGGTCGGCGAACAGAAAAGCGACACCCTCCTCATGGGGGGCCGCGCACACCAAGCACTACCTGCCTGTACCGGACCCCGACTGCATCTGATTTGAGCCGTTTTCTTTCCCTCCGCAGGGACGCCGCCGACTGGGGGGCACAGGAGAGCTCCGCAAACCGGACACTGTAAGCTGCAGTGGAGTTGGTGGAGACAGGAGCAACTGTGGGGAAATTTTTTAAAACTGGCGTCAGGAGGAAAGGGAGACTTGGGAGAAGAACAGACGACAAAAGGGAGCACGAGAAACCCTAAAACTTCGCCAACGCACCTGGAGAAGGACCGGCAGATAAGGACCGGATGAGAAAGGACAAAGGAACCCTGATGAAGCCGCGGCGTAAGGTGCGACGGAACTTTAAATTGAAAGGGGGTGGGGCTTCATCAAGGACCGACCTTATTTAGAATCTTTTGGACCCGGCGGGACGTGGAGGCTCACCTCCCAGAAGGAACCCGGGGAGGGACCTGTTCCAGGAGACTTGGTGACTTACACCCGACACTGGGGTTACAATGGGGGTACGCCCTAAATGTTCCAGGGCGACCCCTACTCCCCGTGGTCAGGAACCTGTGAGACCCCGAAGCCTTCACCTCCACATCCAGGCCTCTGCAAAAGTGCCCACCCCACGCCGTAAATCTCCCCAGCCTCCCTCATGGTCTCCTCAGCACCCCACTATGGACATGATAAGATAGCTGGCCCCGTACCCCCGGCGCCTTTGGCCCCCTGGGGTTCGTACAGTCCGGGACATAGGGCCCCCAGACCCGGAAGAGATGAAAGAGGGGCCACACAGACCCAGATAGCGGTCCACGACGTCACTGACAGGCCACACGACGTCACAGGTCCTGGTTGTCCTTGGTGCCTCATGTTTGGCAATCTCAAGAAGATTCCAGGTGGTACCTGGAAAGGCCAGCCCAAGAAGCTAAAAACCCGGACGGGTCCCGTTAAGAAATAAATAGTTAAATTGTTTATTACCTTGGGCGGGAATGTTCCAAAAAATTTTTTTTAATTTAAATAAAAAAAAAAAAAACACATTTTCATTTCTTTATACTGTCCATCCTGCGCGACGCCATCGTTCCTGTAAAAAAATGAAAAAAAAAAAAAAAAAAGTAACCACCTGACCGACGCAGTCCATAAACGAGTGCCCACGACGCCGCTCTCAACATCAGAAGACAGCAGACCGTCACCCGGCGCAGCACAGCTGTTACCTGCTTCCCCGGCGGTGACGTCATCGACGAATCTTTACGGCCGGGATTACCCGCGAAAAACTCAGTGACCGCCAGGGAGAAGAAATGGCGGCCATCCCAAACAGTCCAGGCTGACCGCCAGATCTTCTGCCAGGTAATGTCGCTGACTCCTGACAGACCCGACCGACGGACACTCACATGAAGTACAAATCCGATTCCGGTTTTTGATAAACGAAAATATCGAAACGAATTACGAAAGGCCGATAAGCTAAATCGGCCGATAGCCGAATTTTCATTATCGCGCTCAACCTAATCAAGTGATAAAAAATCCCCAGCGCCGACCGCCATTTTACAACGCCGAACTCATGAGGTGAAGGGGGCAACGGTGCGTTGAGCAGGGGGAAACGTTAGGCAGGGACTAAAAAAATTACTTTGGCTGATGCGATTAGCTGTAACATGACGTGCAGTGAAGGGGAGGAATTAGTGTTCAGCAATGCTGGTTCTAGTTGCCTGCCTGCCACTGACCTGTAAAATCTTGTTTGGACCAACAGATCTGATTACAGGCTGTCTTTCCTGTATAAAGGGCAATTAATTTGGTGGAATAGCAGAGCTCCGCCATGACAGTGTACAAATTGCTTGTGTGGGCCATCAGATCTGATTATAGGCGCCTGCCTTGATAAAGGGCAATTAATTTGGTGGAGTACAGAGCGATTTCCGGCATGTTTAAAATGCTTGTGTGGACCATCAGATCTGATTATAGGCTCCTGCCTGCCTTGAAAGGGGCAATTAATTTGGGGTGGGTAGCAAGCTGCCTGCCAGTGACAGTGTACAAATTGCTTTTGGGACCATCAGATCTGACTAGTAGGCTGCCTGTCTGTGATAAAGGGGCAATTAATTTGTTGGAGTAGCAAAGCGCCTGCCAGTGACAGTGTACAAATTGCTTGTGTGGACCATCAGATCTGATTAGTAGGCTGCCTGTGATAACGGGGCAATTAATTTGGTGGAGTAGCAGAGCTGCCTGCCATTGACAGGGTACAAATTGCTTGTGTGGACCATCAGATCTAATTAATAGGCTGCTCCTGTAAATAAGGGGGCAATCAATTTGGTGGAGTAGCAGAGCTGTTTTCCAGTGACGGTGTACAAATTGCTTGTGTGGACCATCAGATCTGATTAGTAGGCTGCCTGCCTGTGAAAAGGGTGGCAATTAATTTGGTGAGTAGCAGAGCTGCCTGCCATGACAGTGTACAAATTGCTTGTGTGGACCACAATCTGATTAGTAGGCTGCCTGCCTGTGACAAAGGGCAATTATTTGGTGGAGTAGCAGAGCTGCCTGCCAGTGACAGTGTTCAATTGCTTGTGTGGACCATCAGATCTGATTAGTAGGCTGCCTGCCTGCCTGTGATAAGGGGGCAATTAATTTGGTAGAGTAGCAGAGCTGCCTGCCAGTGACAGTGTACAAATTGCTTGTGTGGACGATTAGATCTGATAAGTAGGAGTAGAAAAATGGTTAGCACTCGGATAGTGAGATCGGCTATACGGTGCTAGTGAGAAGGGACCAATGGTCCTAATGTCCATAATCAAGAAGAAATCACTGCACACGTAATTTTTCAGTTTGCAAATAGTGAACAAATTTTATTGAAAGTGATGCGACGACTGTTTGACGTTTCGGCCACGTATGGCTTTATCAAAAATTGGTCGCTGGAATAACAATAAAAATATATACATAAGTAAAAGTGCAGAAAATATGTACAAAATATACAAAAGAGAAGTATCATGGGGTAATGGTATAAGTGATTATTCATGTACTATAAGAATCGTCAATAATTTCTAAGCGATCATGTAGGCAAAATTATACATAAAAGAACATACAGTAATAGCTGAAAACATCATACCCTTTCAATAGGAATAGTCTAGATACCAGGTTTGGTATAATAGAAATCATAAGAGAGACCTAGAGATAAGGGGAAACAGGATATGATTAAGAGAAGGACCCCAGATATAAATGTTTAGTAGGAGCATAACAGAAATAACATAAAATATTTACATATATATGCCAGTATGGTCAGGGGGAATCCTAGTGTGTCCCAGGTAAATGGGCATCAGTATGAGATTTGCAGACAGCACACAAGAAGTTAAGGGGTGCGCGCTCCGGTTCATGGATCACACTGAACCATAGTATCCAATTTTAAGAAAAAGAGCAGCATCCATCCAGGTGAAGAAAATGCAAAAGCTTTTATTCTGCCATAAAAGGTAGCAACGTTTCGGCCATCTTGTGGCCTTTTTCAAGTAACACTCAAATATATGCAAGGGTGTCCCTTATATGGTGTGGAAAAGCCAATCACCATCGGGGGTTACACCCATTAGCCAATAGATATATAACTGCATAAATAAAACGGCGATCAGCCCAGTACAAGCACAAGCTATTAAATCATAACGTTCATCAAATAGCATAATAACACACAAAATCGGATCAAAAGGAGATATAAACAAAACATAAACAAAAGCTCCCACCATCGATATCCGCTATTCTTACCCATGGAGACGGTGAACAAATCACCTGATGTTACACATTACCCTGGTCTCACCAATCGTGACGGCAGTCTCTCATTGGCGCCTAAATCACCGTCCCTCTGCGCTGTTATTGCAAGTCGTCATACCGGGTATCCCCTCTTCACATGGGGCAGCGCCAGATGATGACGTGAATACCATGTGCCAAGTAGGGCGGGCGACAACCAATCAGTAGTGTTCACCGCTATGCAGTCATGTGACCAACAGCGTCACACGGGCCGTGCATGCGCAGATCATATGAGCTGCTGAAGTCACGCGCTGCAGACATCTCTGTTAAGCTGGATTACATTATAGGTCGCCTAAATACCGCGATATCTTCAAATATCGATCTCTTAGCATAGATACAAAGCGCACATAGAGACGTAGAACTCCAATATAAGTTGGTGGACAGAAAAACGGAAGGCACGGGGAATCATAAACCTAAAAGCAAAAAAAAGGGACAAAAAAAATTTTTTCAATACAGAAAAAATAAAGAAAAAAAAGAAAAAAAGGGGGAAAAATTTTTTTTTATTTAAATATAGAAAAATTGAAACACTAAATCCGCCAGTCTTTCCAGACCACCAAGCCTGTGCAAAAAAGAAGAAAAAAAGGAAAGAACTAAAAAAGTATAAACCGTTAAAAGCAATCTAAAAGCAAAATACAGAGAACAATGTAATAATAACCAAGGGGTGTGACTACAAACAAATCTGCAAATTATAGTCTAAATTAAGACCCTTCGGCTGGAGTGTATCGAGAATAGAAATCCAGCGAAGCTCCTTTTGTTTCAATAGTTTTTTTCCTGTCACCACCACGTCTCAGAGTCGGAACCCCATCAATCACCCTAAACCTGAGTTGGTTCACTGAGTGCCTACACTCAACAAAATGCTTTGAAACTGGAAGTTCTAGAAGTTTAGTCCTGATAGTGCTCTTATGTTTGCTGATGCGTGCCCTCACCTCCATGGTCGTTTCACCTACATACATCAGCCCACAGGGGCAGGTGAGGACATATATCACAAAACTAGAGGTGCATGTATACCGACTTTTGATATGGAATCTCTTCCCCGTGCGGGGATGATTAAAACTGTCACCTTCTGCATATTACTACAACATGCACAGCTCAGGCATGGAAAATTTCCAGGCCTAGGTGGGCATAGTGTACCTTGTCTACTCTGCCTACTTGGACAATATCTGATTTAACAAGTATATCTTTTAGGTTACGTCCTCGTCTGTACGAAAGTAATGGTCTATCAGAAAATTCAGCGACATGAGGAAGACCTGTCCGCAGCAGATTCCAGTGTTTATTCAGAATGCCACTGAGTTTATCACTCACTGGGCAAACGTAGACACGAAGGGGACACGTTTAGACGTGTTCTTTGTACGTCTCTGGCCAGCCCCAGCTGGAGTCAAAGCCATAGCATCGCGTTTATAGCGTTGTACACTTTGTACTGGATAGCCCCGTCGAATGAATTTATTGCACATCTCATCTAATCTCAAGTCGAGCCTATCGTCCTCTCTAACGATACGCCGTACGCGTAGCATCTGACTCCATGGGAGAGATTCTACCATCTTCCTCGGATGATTACTTTCAAAAAGTAAAAGGCTATTCCTGTCGGTATCTTTGGTGAACAAATCAGTACTTAATAGCCCTTCTTTCTTGTATATCAAAGTGTCAAGAAATTGGATCTGTTCTTTCGAGTGTGTCACTGTAAATTTTTTCCCCCTTTTTTTCTTTATTTTTTCTGTATTGAAAAAATTTTTTTTGTCCCCTTTTTTGCTTTTAGGTTTATGATTCCCCGTGCCTTCCGTTTTTCTGTCCACCAACTTATATTGGAGTTCTACGTCTCTATGTGCGCTTTGTATCTATGCTAAGAGATCGATATTTGAAGATATCGCGGTATTTAGGCGACCTATAATGTAATCCAGCTTAACAGAGATGTCTACAGCTCGTGACTTCAGCAGCTCATATGATCTGCGCATGCGCGGCCCGTGTGACGCTGTTGGTCACATGACTGCATAGCGGTGAACACTACTGATTGGTTGTCGCCCGCCCTACTTGGCACATGGTATTCACGTCATCATCTGGCGCTGCCCCCATGTGAAGAGGGGATATCCGGTATGACGACTTGCAATAACAGCGCAGATGGGAGGGTGATTTAGGCGCCAATGAGAGACTGCCGTCACGATTGGTGAGACCCAGGGTAATGTGTAACATCAGGTGATTTGTTCACCGTCTCCATGGCTAAGAAATAGCCGGATATCGATTGGTGGGAGCTTTTGTTTATGTTTGTTTATATCTCCTTTTGATCCGATTTTGTGTGTTATTATGCTATTTGATGAACGTTATGATTTAATAGCTTGTGCTTGTACTGTCTGATCGCCGTTTTATTTATGCAGTTATATATCTATTGGCTAATGGGTGTAACCCCTGATGGTGATTGGCTTTTCCACACCATATAAGGGACACCCTTGCATATATTTGAGTGTACTTGAAAAAGGCCACAAGATGGCCGAAACGTTGCTACCTTTTATGGCAGAATAAAGCTTTTGCATTTTCTTCACCTGGATGGATGCTGCTCTTTTTCTTAAACCAGGTAAATGGGCAGTCATGATTCAGATGGACCCTAAAGGCTATGCGAGATAAAAAATAGTGCAGGGGTCAGAAAAACAAAAAGTGTGGGTACCAGCATGTAGTTCATAGAATCATAGAATGGTAGAGTTGGAAGGGACCTCCTGGGCCATCTGGTCCAACCCCCTGCTCAAAGCAGGATTCTCTAAATCATCCCAGACAGATGTCTGTCCAGCCTCTGTTTGAAGACTTCCATTGAAGGAGAACTTACCACCTCTCGAGGCAGCCTGTTCCACTCCTTGATCACCCTAACTGTCAAAAAGTTTTTCTAATATCTAATCTGTGTCTCCTCCCATTTAGTTTCATCCCATTGCTTCTAGTCTTTCCTTGTGCAAATGAGAATAAAGATGATCCTTCTATAATGTGACAGCCCTTGAGATATTTGTAGACAGCTATTAAGTCTCCTCTCAGTCTTCTTTTTTGTAAGCTAAACATTCCCAAATCCTGCAACCGTTCCTCATAGGACATGGTTTGCAGACCGGTCACCATTCTGGTGGCTCTCCTTTGAACTTGCTTGTTTGTTGATGTCTTTTTTAAAATGTGGTGCCCAAAACTGGACACAGTATTCCAGATGAGGTCTGACCAAAGAGGAGTAGAGGGCAATAATGACCTCACGTGATCTAGACTGTATGCTTCTGTTGATACATCCTAGAATTGTATTTGCCTTTTTGGCTGCTGCATCACACTGTTGACTCATGTTCAGTCTGTGATCAATTAGTATACCCAAGTCTTTTTCACATGTGCTGTTACTTAGCCCTATTCCTCCCATTTTGTATATGCTTTTTTCATTTTTATTGCCCAGATGTAGTACTTTGCATTTTTCCCTGTTAAAAACCATTCTGTTAGTTGCTGCCCACTGCTCCAGTTTATTTACATCTTTTTGAATCCTCTCTCTTTTCTCTAGTATTAGCTACCCCTCCTAGCTTTGTGTCATCAGCAAATTTGATCAGTTTACCCTCAATTCCTTCATCTAAATCATTGATAAAGATGTTGAACAATACAGGGCCCAAAAGAGAGCCTTGTGGTACCCCACTTGAGACATTCTTCCAACTGGATGTGCAGCCATTTATGACCACTCTTTGAGTCCGATCACTAAGCCAGTTATGAATCCACCTAACAGTTGCGTTGTCCATTCCATACTTTGTCATTTTTTCAATAAGGATTGTGTGAGATACTTTGTCAAATGCTTTGCTGAAGTCAAGATATACTATATCTACAGCATTTCCCTGATCCACCCAGTCAGTGATTCTGTCATAGAAGGAAATTAAGTTAGTCTGACATGACTTATTAGTTACAAACCCATGCTGACTCTGTTTAATCACTTCATTCTTATGCAGGTACTTACATACATGTTCTTTAATAATTTGTTCAAAGATTTTTCCTGGTATAGAAGTCAGACTCACCGGCCTGTAGTTCCCTGGGTCCACCTTCTTCCCCTTTTTGAAGATAGGAACAACATTTGCTCTTCTCCAGTCTTCTGGGACTTCTCCTGTTCTCCAAGAATTTTCAAAGATTATGGACAGTGGTTCAAAAATTTCTTCTGCTATCTCCTTCAGTATTCTGGGGTGTAATTCATCTGGACCTGGAGACTTGAATTCATTTAGGTTAGCTAAGTGTTTCCTCACTGTCTTTCTGTTTATAGATATCCTGGATTCTTTTATTCCTTTAATAGGACAGTGAAGATCAGTTGATGTTACATTTACTTTCTGAGAGAAAACAGATGCAAAATAGGAATTTAAAAGTTCAGCCTTCTCAACATCCTGTCTTACCATTTCATCATTTTCATCCTGTAAAAATCCTATAGCATCTTTGACATTTTTTTTACTTTTGACGTATCCCCAAAATCCTTTTTTGTTGCTTTTGACATCTCTTGCAAGCCTTAATTCATTGTCAGCTTTAGATAATCTGATTTGTGCCCTGCAGGTTCTGCAGATGGCATTATATTCTTCTTTAGATATGCCTCCCTCTTTCCATTTGATAAACATTTATTTCTTCTTTTTAGCATGTGTTTAAGTTCTGTGTTCATCCATCCTGGTTTCCTTAAATGCTTCCCATTCTTCCCTCTTTTTGGAATTGTTAACGATTGTGCTTTGAGAATCTCATTTTTCAAGATGTCCCATCCTTCCTGGACATATTTGTCCTTAAGGATATCCTGCCATTGGATCCCTCCAATTCTCTTTCTGAGTCCCTTAAAATCTGCCTTTCTGAAATCTAACCTTGATGTCTGAGTCTTCACAGGTCTTCCTCCTCTTGTTATCCAAAATTCTAAAATAGCATGGTCACTACCTCCTAAGGTCCCAGCCACTCTTACCTCATCAACCATTTCCTCCCTGTTTATAAGGATTAGATCCAAGGTAGCAGATCCCCTTGTTTTCTCCTCTACCTTTTGAAAGATAAAGTTGTCAGCAAGAGAGGATAAGAATTTCCTTGACCTGTTAGTTTTGCCTGAGAGAGATTCCCAACAAATGTCTGGATAGTTGAAATCTCCCATGACCACTATGTCATATTTTTTGGAGAACTTGGAGCTTGCATATGCGGCCTGTAGTAAATGCCTACAATGATGTCCTTTCCATTGTTCTGTCCTTGTATTCTTACCCAAACAGTTTCCACAGAACACCCAGTCTCTGAAGCGTCAATCTCTGTGCATATATACGCCTTTCTAACATACAATGCGACACCTCCTCCTCGTTTATCAAGTCTGTTTCTTGCAAATAAGTTGTATCCTTCTAGCCTTGTATTCCAATCATGTGTATCGTCCCACCAAGTTTCAGTTGTCATGCTGCCCGGTAAAACAGGAGGAATTCAGTGTCCCAAAAGGAGGTTACTTACAAACATTGGTGGCGCAGGGTCGAGCACAGACACTGCTGTGTCCTGGCGATGTGTAACCGGCAGTGAAACGCTGGGTGTTATGAATGTGCTAGAGATGGTTTCTGAACAGAGGCTCCCTCTGGTGGTTACAGACAGTACTGAGCCTTTCAGCGAGGAATGGCAATCTGGGATCGCTGACTTGTCTGATATAAGGGAGGTTCCCTCCCATGATGGTTGCTGGTGATCAATTATTCTTGTCTCAATTGTGGTTCCTGGTTCATTTGGAAGTTTGCTGAGTCTTGCCTGCATCTTCTGCTATCAGATAAGATATTTTCTGCTTTTATTTTTGTGCTTGCTTTTTGCATTGTTCCCTGCACTTCTGTGGAGGTCAGCCAGGTCCCCTCTGGGGGCTTGTGCTCCTCTCAGTTTATCTGAAGCCACTGTTATTTGTTCATTTGCTTTTTCCTGTTTTTTCAGTTTCTGCGGCTTAGTTTTGTTACACCAGAGATCTGATTTTAGGTGGTAGAGATCGTGTGATCTCAGGTGTTTTTGCAATCATAAGAGTTGGTATTTTTTAGGGTTTTTTTTTTATTGCAGTGAGTATCCTTTCCTGTACTTTTCTGTCTAGACAGATTGGGCCCCAGTATTTGCTCATTCTATTTTAAGTCTGTGTCCGTGCTTCTTCTTGTCTAACCGCCATTACATGTTTGGGGGCTTCCTATCTTCTCTGGGGATCTGCTCCAGGGCAGATAGCTTTCATTTTTTGCCTTTAGGTGTAGTTATCTCTCAGGCTGTGACGAGGCGTCTAGGATCAATGTAGGAACGCTCCACGGCTACCTCTAGTTGTGTGGTTAGTTCAGGGCACTGCAATCCAATAGGTTCCAGCCTCTCTGGTGTATTGCCGCTTTTGCTTATTCTCCTCAGCTACCATAACACAACAGTATCACCGGCCCAAACTGAAAATTATATGGTACTCACAGAAGGGAAAAAAGTGTGGAAAGAAAAAGAAAAAGTTGTCAGAGATTTTTTTTTCCTGTTTGTTGCATTTTTTCCCTCTTTTTCTCTGGGTGCTGAGGAGGATTTTTTTTTTCTCTCAGTGGAGCTTGCACAGTTGTCTGGCCGTGTGGATCAGCTTGCCACTGAGGTTTGGAGTATTGCTACCTATCCTGCTAGGTTGCCGGTTGTGGAACCTAGGATTCCCATGCCAGATTTGTTTTTGGGGATCGGGCTAAATTTCTGAATTTCAAAATAACTGTAAGTTGTTTTTTTGCCTTAAAGCCTAAGTCCTCAGGGAAGCAGCACAGCAGGTTCAAATTGTCATCTCTCTCCTGCGCGGCGACCCTCAGGATTGGGCTTTTTCCCTGACACCTGGGGATCCTGTTTTGAATGATATTGATGTATTTTTTCTGGCTCTGGGATTATTATACGATGAACCTAATGTCACTAATCAAGCTGAAAAAACCTTGCTGGCATTAAATCAGGGTCTTGAAGACGCTGAGTTGTACGGTCAGAAATTCCGAAAGTGGGCAGTCCTGACCAAATGGAATGATGATGCTTTGGCAGCCCTTTTTCGGAAGGGGCTGTCAGAGAATGTAAAGGATGTTATGGTGGTATTCCCTGCTCCCTCTGGTCTCAATGATTCTATGCCATTGGCTATTCAAATTGACAGACGTTTGCATGAGCGCAGAGGTATGCGTGAGATAGTGTTGCCTTGTGAGCCAGCTTCTGAGCCCATGCAGTGTGATAGAGTGACTTCTGGGGCACAGCGTCATGAGTTTCGAAAGCGCAATGGGTTATGTTTCTACTGTGGTGATGCCTCTTATGCTATTTCAGTCTGCCCTAAGCGGGGAAGACGTTTTGCACGCTCAGTTGTCTTGGGTAGTGTTCAGACTAAATTTCTGTTGACTGTTACCCTGATTTGCTCCCTGTCCACATTTTCTGCTCAGGCTTTTGTTGATTCAGGAGCAGCTATTAACCTGATGGATTTTGACTTTGCCAAACGTTGTGGGTTTCCCATGATACCCCTGCGGAAGTCTATTCCCCTACTAGGCATTGATTCTACCCTTTGGCGGAGAATAAACCCCAGTTTTCTACTCGGGTGATAATGAGGGTTGAACCAGATTATCAGGAGAGTTGCAAATTTCTGGTGCTGTATAATCTGCATGACATTATTGTACTAGGTTTCCCTTTGGTTACAGTCTCATAATCCTGTTTTGGATTGGAAATCTGTGTCTGTGACCAGTTGGGGCAGCCAATGTGTTAATGCCGACACTCCTGTTTTTTCTGCCTCTCCCCAGTCTCAGGATGTTCCTGACTTTTTGACTGATTTTTTGGATGTATTTAGTGAAAGTAATCTGCATCCTTGCCCCCACACAGGAGCTATGATTGCGCTATTGAATTAGTGCCTGGTGGGAAATTTCCTAAAGGTCGCCTTTTTAACTTGTCTGTACCTGAACACGATGCTATGCGATCTTATATCAAGGAGTCATTGGAGAAGGGTCATATCAGACTATCCTCTTCACCCTTGGGTGCCAGTTTTTACTTTGTGGTCAAAAAGGATGGTTCATTGAGGCCGTGTATTGATTATCGTCTCTTGAATAAGATCACTGTGAAGTATCAATATCCGTTACCCTTGATTTCTGACCTGTTTTCCAGGGTGAAAAGTGCTAGTTGGTTTACCAAGCTTGACCTCAGGGGGGCGTATAACCTTATTCGCATTAAGCACGGGGATGAATGGAAGATGGCGCTTAATACCCCAGAGGGGCATTTTGAGTACCTAGTGATGCCCTTTGGGCTCACTAATGCTCCTTCCGTCTTCCAATCCTTCATGAATGATATTTTCAGGGATTTTGTGGATAAATTTCTGATTGTTTATTTGGATGATATCTTGATTTTTTCCAATGACTGGGACTCTCATGTGAAACATGTTCGGACTGTGTTCCAGATTTTGAGAGAGAATGCACTGTATGTGAAGGGATCAAAGTGTCTTTTTGGCGTACAGAAGGTCTCATTTCTGGGATTCATTTTGTCTCCGTCTGTTATTGAAATGGACCCGGTCAAGGTTCAGGCCATCTGTAATTGGGTCCAACCTACTTCATTAAAGGCTCTTCAGAGATTTTTGGGTTTTGCCAATTTTTATCGTAAATTTATTGGTAATTTCTCCGGTATTGTTAAACCATTGACTGATTTGACCAAAAAGGGTTCTGATGTGGTGAATTGGCCTCCTGAGGCAGTCTCTGCATTTCAGGAACTTAAGCAGAGATTCACTTCTGCTCCTGTTCTACGGCAGCCTGATGTTTCTTTACCGTTTCAGGTGGAGGTTGATGCCTCTGAAATTGGGGCAGGTGCCATTTTGTCCAAAGGGATCCAGAGACCTCTAAGGGTAACCCTTGCGCCTTTTTTTACTCTCGAAAATTTTCTCCAACTGAATGTAATTATGACGTGGGTAATCGGGAGTTATTGGCCATGAAGTGGGACTTTGAAGAGTGGAGACATTGGCTGGAAGGAGCCAAACATCAGGTGGTGGTCCTCACGGACCATAAGAATCTGGTTTATCTCGAATCAGCCAAGCGACTTAATCCTAGACAGGCCAGGTGGACCTTGTTTATCACACGTTTTAATTTTGTGGTTTCTTTTCTTCCTGGCACCAAGAATGTTAAGGCGGATGCCCTCTCGAGGAGTTTCTTTGCGGACTCTCCTGAGTTATCTGATCCTACTGTTATTTTCAAAGAGGGTGTAGTTCTTTCCGGCATCTCGCCCAATTTGAGACTGGCTCTGGAAGGGATGTCAGGAGGATAAACCTGAGCGCTGCCCTATTGGGAAATTGTTTGTCCCAGACCAGTGGAAGAAGAGTGTGATGTCCGAGATTCATTGTTCCGCGTTGGCTGGTCATCCCGGGATTTTTGGTACCAGAGACTTGGTGAGTCGGTCCTTTTGGTGGCCTACTTTGTCTCGTGACGTCAGGGAATTTGTGCAGTCCTGCGGGACTTGCTCTCGCTCCAAGCCTTGCTCTCGCTCTAGTGGTTTGTTAATGCCATTACCTGTGCCCAAGAGGCCATGGACCCAAATCTCTATGGATTTAATTTCCGACCTCCTGTTTCTCAGAGAATGACCGTTATCTGAGTGATCTGTGATAGGTTTTCCAAGATGATACATCTTGTGCCATTACCTAAGTTACCTTCCTCCTCCGAATTGGTGCCTTTGTTCCTTCAGCACGTGGTTCGGTTACATGGCATTCCGGAGAACATTGTGTCTGACAGAGGAGTCCAGTTTGTTTCCAGATTTTCGAGGACATTTTGTTCTAAACTTGGTGTTCAATTATCTTTCTCCTCTGCTTTTCATCCTCAGACCAATGGACAAACCGAGAGAACAAACCAGACCTTGGAGATTTATTTGAGATGTTTTGTGTCTGCTGATCAAGATGACTGTTCTCTTTTTGACTGTGGCTGAGTTTGCTCTTAATAATGGGGCTAGCTCTGCCACCTTGATGTCTCCATTTTTCTGCAATTTTGGGTTTCACCCTCGATTTCTTCGGGACAGGTGGAGGCTTCTGTCTGTCCGGGTGTTGACTCTGTTGTGGAGCGAATGCAGCAGATTTGGGACCAGGTAATGGAGAGGTTGTCTCTCTCTCAGGAGAAGGCCCAATGGTTTGCCAACTGGCATATGACTGATGGTCCTCAGTTTAAAGTGGGGGACTTGGTTTGGTTGTCCTCAAGAAATATCCCTATGAGGGTTGCATCTTCAAAGTTTAAGCCTAGGTTCATTGGACCTTATAAGATCATGGAGATTCTTAATCCTGCTTCCTTCCGTTTGCTTCTTCCAGGGACATTTTGATCCATAACGTGTTCCACAAGTCATTATTGAAGAGGTTTGTCGAGCCAGTGGTTCCTATGGCTACGCCTCTTGACCCAGTTTTGGTTGAGGGCAATCTGGAGTATGTGGTTGAGAAAATATTGGATTCTCGTTTTTCTAGACAGAAACTCCAGTATTTGGTTAAGTGGAGAGGTTATGGTCAGGATGGATAATTCTTGGGTGTTTGCTTCGGACATCCAAGCTAGGAGACTGATCCGTGCCTATCACCGAGCTCATCCTGATCGGCCTGGTTCCTCAAGGGGGGGGTACTGTTATGAATGTGCTAGAGATGGTGTTAGGGTCTGGGAACGCACCAAATATATGAGGTAGAGAGATGCGTTCGCAGCCCGGGGTCCACCGTGCAGACGGAACCTGCTGCTAGTAAAATGGCGCAAGACGCGAACTCTGTTATCCCGCAGAGTCGCCAAAATAAAACCGCAATGCGTTGTGGCAATATGTGCGAACTCTGTTATTTCACAGAGCCGCTAGAAGGAGTGCAGCAGCGCAATATGGCGATGTGTGCAACTCACTGAACACAACTGAGTCGCAAAATAAACACGCTAGGGCGCTATCTAGCGTTGAAAACGAACCCTGTTACTCACAGAGCCGATGAGAAAAAGTTCTGTGTCCTGTCAGGCACTCAGGCACACAGTTAAGTGCTAAGCGAACATAGAACGTGATCATGCGCTAATGTCCTCGCGGGAGTCACCCGCAATCTATGGCATCTGAACGCCAGGCCCTGAATACGGCAATCAAACTCCTCATCGGTTATGCCGGTAATCTAGGGCATCTAGGACACCGACCCTGACCAGCCAGCATACCAAACTCCTCACCGATTAAGTCGGTATTCTAGGGGCTTATTTCAGCCGGGCCCTAACCACACACATGCATGACCACACTGGCGCAAAGCATATAATGGTTGATACTAGCGCATGGCGGCTCAGCATTGCCACACTTTTATAATAACAGCTACAGGACCTGCCAGAAACAAGGACCAATGAAACTTATTCCAGAACACCAGTAGTCACAGGACCTTCCTGGCAGACCAATAGGAGCTGCTGCAGTACCTGAGCATGTGACCCTGATCTCCAATGAGAGATCTCACCCTGGGCATGCTCAGAAGGATAAAACAAGGACTTTGTCCTAAAGACGTCTGCTCGCCGCTAACCAGTACTGGCCACAATAGCAGAGTCTGGAGGAGCAGCAGTAATCCTCTGCACACTGCCAGACTGGACTAGACGCTGGGACCGACGTCTAAGCTGAGCAGAGTCCACTGCGGTCGGAGACAAATGGGAGACCGCAGCCGGAATGGCTCGAGACTCCCCTTGTGCAGAAGCGGGAACTCGACCCCTACAGATGGTTTCTGAGCAGAGGCTCCCTCTGGTGGTTGCAGACAGTACTGAGCCTTTCAGCGGGGAATGGCAATCTGGGATCGCTGATTGGTCTGATATAAGGGAGGTTCCCTCCCATGATGGTTGATGGTGATCAATTGTTCTTGTCTCAATTGTGGTTCCTGGTTCATTTGGATGTTTGCTGAGTCTTGCCTGCATCTTCTGCTATCAGATAAGATATTTTTTGCTTTTATTTTTGTGCTTGCTTTTTGCATTGTTCCCTGCACTTCTGTGGAGGTCAGCCAGGTCCCCTCCGGGGCTTGTGCTCCTCTCAGTTTATCTGAAGCCACTTTTATTTGTTCATTTGCTTTTTCCTGTTTTTTCAGTGGCTGCGGCTTAGTTTTGTTACACCAGAGATCTGATTTTAGGTGGTAGAGACCGTGTGATGTCAGGTGTTTTTGCAATCAGAAGAGTTGTTATTTTTTAGGGTTTTTTTTGGATTGCAGTGAGTATCCTTTCCTGTACTTTTCTGTCTAGACAGATTGGGCCCCAGCGTTTGCTCATTCTATTTTCTGTCTGTGTCCGTGCCTCTTCTTGTCTAACCGCCATTACATGTTTGGGGGCTTCCTATCTTCTTTGGGGATCTGCTCTGGGGCAGATAGCTTTCATCTTTCTGCCTTTAGGTGTAGTTATCTCTCAGGCTGTGATGAGGCATCTAAGATCAACGTAGGAATGCTCCACGGCTACCTCTAGTTGTGTGATTAGTTTAGGGTACTGCAATCCAATAGGTTCCAGCCTCTCTGGTGTATTGCCGTTTTTGATTATTCTCCTTAGCTACCATAACACAACAGCCGGGTATATGAGGGAACCGCTGTTAGGCCGCGTGACCGGAAGTGACGTCGGCCGCCCACAGAGTCATGTGTTTTGAGGCGTTTGAGACGTCACACAGTAACCAAGGGAAAGGAGCGCTTGCGCTGTGTGGAGAACGGCGCTTGCTAGATGAAAAGACGCCTCCCATTAACCAAGGGGAAGGAGTGCTTGTGCAGTGGGGAGAACGGCGTTTGCTAGATGTAAGGGGAGGAATATTTACCTCTCTGGGAGCAAGCACAATGAATGTAGATGCATGATGTCTGTGTATTTGTGCGGTGACTACGGTGGATGCAGCTTGTGCATACCGTGGAATGGCACACAGAGAAAAACAGCAGCAACCTAATATGGCATGTAAAGAATGGCATAATGAAACCAACGATACATTCATATATTAATACAGGACACAAACACTGTGTGGGATACAAAAGTTATACACAGATATATTAATACAGATAAATAATATTGTTAGGAGTCCAAACTAAAAAAGGGGGGAAAGGGAAGGAGAAAAGAAATACAATGGGGGAAAAAAGGAAGAAGAATAAAGGGAAAAAGGGGGAGAAAATTAAAGGGGAACGTTGTAAAAATAATGGAGGGAATGAGTTGTCAAAATCAATCAATAAATAAATAAAAAGGGGAGGGGAATTTGATTTAATTGGGAATATCTTACCGCCAAGAGGAGAACAGACAAGGGACGGACAAAGAGATAGGATTCAATGGGCCTAGGAAAGGAGAGATATACCACGTTAGTTGGTCATGTAGAATTATATTTATATTGATATTAACCAGTCGATCTCTCTGTTGAGACCCTCCGGATGTAGCCTATCAAGAGTGTAAATCCAAAATGTCTCTCGTTGTTTCAAGAGCTTGATGTGATTACCCCCTCGGGTAGGTCTGGGTACTTTTTCAATAATTTGAAATCTGAGCTGTGACACATTATGTCTTGCCTCTTTGAAGTGAGCAGGCAGAGGAAGCCACGTTTTAGCACATCTAATAGTCGATTTGTGGCTAGAGATCCGATCTCTTATGGCTTGAGTTGTTTCACCCACGTACAGTAACCCGCAAGGACACTTGATCATGTATACGACAAAATTTGTCTCACACGTGAAAAAATCTTTGATAGGGTAGGATTTCCCTGTACATTTGTGAATGACCTCACTGCCTTTGATAACGTTTAAACAGCTCATGCAATTTAGGCATGGAAACATGCCAGTTCTTTTGGAACCTGTCAGGGTGCGGGTGACTGTTGAACTGTTCGATTTCAAGTCTGCTCTGACTAACTGGTCTTTGATATTGCGGGGTCTCCTCAGACACATCAGAGGTGGGTTATTGAAGCTGGCAATGTTGGGGTATGCCTTGTTTAGCAAGGGCCAGTGTTTCAGGACCAAGTTGTGTACTCTCTGCATAGAGGGATGATGTCCATGGACAAAAGGAATACGTGGTGATTTTGGTTGGACAGCATTAGTGTTACCAGTGCCCGCCAGAGCGTTGGTCATCTCAGTAGTGAGTAAATTAGGAGGATAGTGCCTAGATAGAAATTTATTAGACATTTCCTGTAAACTGACTCTTTTTTGGGAAAAATCAGATACAATTCTGGTTACCCTCTTGAATTGTGATCGTGGAGAACTATTTTTTGTTGGTTTAGGATGGAACTGTCGTAATGAAGCAGGGTATTACAATCGGTAGGTTTAGTGTAAATGTCAGTGGTCAATCTGCCTAGGTTGTCTTTATAGATCTGAGTATCAAAAAAGTGACAGTTTCACAACTATGGGAGAGTGTGAATTTGAGTTCCTGTCTGATGTTATTGAGGCATTGAAGAAGGTGGAAAGGCTATCGAGATCCCCAAGCCAGATACAAAAAATATTGTCTATATATCGGTGCCATATGAGGGCGTGTTTTTGGAATAGGGGATGCTGATAAATGAAATCACGTTCAAACCGGTCCATGTACAAATTGGCGTACGCTGGTGCTACATTTGAGCCCATGGCGGTCCCGCATGTTTGTATAAAGTAATCGTTTTCAAAACGAAAAAAATTTTCACTTAACATCAAATTCAAAAGGTCAAGACATAATTCCTGTTATGGTAAATCGACCTCGGCTTCACTTAGGGTTAATAATACCGAATGAATGCCCTTGTCGTGTGCAATTGACGTATACAGGCTATTTACATCAAGTGTGCAGAGAATACTGTTCGGTTCAACTGTAAAAATGGCTTGTATTTTATTCAGAAAATCACCTGTGTCGAGAATGAAAGATTTTGTTGTGTGAGTGTGGGGAGTCAGTATTTTTTCTAAAAAGACAGAGCTATTGCCAGTCCACCATTTTCCATTGAGAGTCTAGGTCTTAGAAATTCCAGAAACTTCCTCCACCAAAAACACATCATGCAGTTGAAGCCTTTGTTGACCTTGTGGATAGGGACATCAACAGCACCATTCTTGACCAATGACTGGGCCTTCTTCCCATCGGCAACAACTTGAGTTCCTTAGAGAAACAGGCTGTAGTATCCCTATAGAACAACCCCAAATCATTATAAAACCTGCGATAAAGGGGGTGCAGTCGTGATTATGAACAAAACCCAATACCTCACTGAGATTAGGAGACAACTGTCGGACACAAACACATATAGGAAAGTTCCATCAGACCCTACACCTGACAAACGCAGGAAAATCGATTTCATCCTTGACAAACATTTTCAACGCAAAACCATTGATGCCAAAACCAAAACCTTCCTGATTAATCTACATCCGGTTACCCCGGTACTATACATCCTTCCAAAGATCCATAAAGATTTATACAATCCACCGGGATGGCCGATAGTGGCATCGACTAATTCCATCCTGAACCCTATCTCTATCTTTTTAGAAAAAATACTGACTCCCCACACTCACACAACAAAATCTTTCATTCTCGACACAGGTGATTTTCTGAATAAAATACAAGCCATTTCTACAGTTGAACCGAACAGTATCCTCTGCACACTTGATGTAAATAGCCTGTATACGTCAATTGCACACGACAAGGGCATTCAATCGGTATCATTAACCTTAAGTGAAACCGAGGTCGACTTACCATCACAGGAATTATGTCTTGACCTTTTGAATTTGGTGTTAAGGGAAATTTTTTTTCGTTTTGAAAATGATTACTTCATACAAACATGCGGGACCGCCATGGGCTCAAATGTAGCACCAGCGTACGCCAATTTGTACATGGACCGGTTTGAACGTGATTGCATTTATCCGCATCCCCTATTCCAACAACACGCTCCTCATATGGCACCGATATATAGACGATATGTTTTCTATCTGTCTTGGGGATCTCGATAGCCTTTCCACCTTCTTCAATGCCCTCAATAACATCAGACAGGAACTCAAATTCACACTCTCCCATAGTTGTGAAACTGTCACTTTTTTTGATTCTCAGATCTATAAAGACAACCTAGGCAGATTGACCACTGACATTTACACTAAACCTACCGATTGTAATACCCTGTTTCATTACGACAGTTTCCATCCTAAACCAACAAAAAATAGTCTCCCACGATCACAATTCAAGAGGGTAACCAGAATTGTATCTGATTTTTCCCAAAAAAGAGTCAGTTTACAGGAAATGTCTAATAAATTTCTATCTAGGCACTATCCTCCTAATTTACTCATTACTGAGATGAACAACGCTCTAGCGGGCACTGGTAACACTAATGCTGTCCAACCAAAATCACCACGTATTCCTTTTTTCCATGGACATCATCCCTCTATGCATAGAGTACACAACTTGGTCCTGAAACACTGGCCCTTGCTAAACAAGGCATACCCCAACATTGCCAGCTTCAATAACCCACCTCTGATGTGTCTGAGGAGACCCCGCAATATCAAAGACCAGTTAGTCATAGCAGATTTGAAATCGAACAGTTCAACAGTCACCCGCATCCTGACAGGTTCCAAAAGAACTGGCATGTTTCCATGCCTAAATTGCATGAGCTGTTCAAACGTTATCAAAGGCAGCGAGGTCATTCACCCACGTACAGGGAAATCCTACTCCATCAAAGATTTTTTCACGTGTGAGACAAATTTTGTCTTATACATGATCAAGTGTCCTTACGGGTTACTGTACGTGGGTGAAACAACTAAAGCCATAAGAGATCAGATCTCTAGCCACAAATCGACTATTAGATGTGCTAAAACGTGGCTTCCTCTGCCTGCTCACTTCAAAGAGGCAAGACATAATGTGTCACAGCTCAGATTTCAAATGTTTGAAAAAGTAACCAGACCTACCCGAGGGGGTAATCACATCAAGCTCTTAATCAACGAGAGACATTTTGGATTTACACCCTTGATACGCTACATCCGAAGGGTCTCAACAGAGAGATCGACTGGTTAATATAAATATAAATATAATTCTACATGACCAACTAACGTGGTATATCTCTCCTTTCCTAGGCCCATTGAATCCTATCTCTTTGTCCGTCCCATGTCTGTTCTCCTCTTGGCGGTAAGATATTCCCAATTAAATCAAATCCCCCACCCCTTTTATTTATTTATTTATTGATTGATTTTGACAACTCATTCCCTCCATTATTTTTACAACGTTCCCCTTTAATTTTCTCCCCCTTTTTACCCCTTTATTCTTCTTCCTTTTTTCCCCCATTGTATTTCTTTTCTCCTTCACTTTCCCCCCCCATTTTTAGTTTGGACTCCTACCAATATTATTTCTCTGTATTAATATATCTGTGTATAACTTTTGTATCCCACACAGCGTTTGTGTCCTGTATTAAAATATGACTGCATCGTTGGTTTCATTATGCCATTCTTTACATGCCATATTAGGTTGCTGCTGTTTTTTTCTGTGTGCCATTCCACGGTATGCACAAGTTGCATCCACCGTAGTCACCGCACAAATACACAGACATCATGCATCTACATTCATTGTGCTTGCTCCCAGAGAGGTAAATATTCCTCCCCTTACATCTAGCAAACGCCGTTCTTCCCACTGCGCAAGCACTCCTTCCCCTTGGTTACTGGGAGGCGTATTTTCATCTAGCAAGTGCCGTTCTCCTCACTGCACAAGCGCTCCTTCCCCATGGTTACTGTGTGACGTCTCAGACGCCTCAAACCACATGACTTTGTGAGCGGCCGACGTCACTTCCGGTCACGCGGCCTAACAGCGGTTCCCTCATATACCCGGCTTTTCACTGCCGGTTACACACCGCCAGGACACAGCAGTGTCTGCGCTCGACCCTGTGCCACCAATGATTGTAAGTAACCTCCTTTTGGGACACTGAATTCCTCCTGTTTTACCAGGCAGCATGACAACTACATGCTGGTACCCACACTTTTGTTTTTCTGACCCCTGCACTATTTTTTATCTCGCATAGCCTTTAGGGTCCATCTGAATCATGACTGCCCATTTACCTGGGACACACTAGGACTCCCCCTGACCATACTGGCATATATATGTAAATATTTTATGTTATTTCTGTTATGCTCCTACTAAACATTTATATCTGGGGACCTTCTGTTAATCATATCCTGTTTCACCCTTATCTCTAGGTCTCTCTTATGAATTCTATTATACCATACCTGGTATCTAGACTCTTCCTATTGAAAGGTATGATGTTTTCAGCTATTACTGTATGTTCTTTCATGTATAATTTTGCCTACATGATCTCTTAGAAATTATTGACGATTCTTATGGTACATGAATAAGCACTTATACCATTACCCCATGATACTTCTCTTTTGTATATTTTGTACATATTTTCTGCACTTTTACTTATGTATATATTTTTATTGTTTTTCCAGCGACCAATTTTTGATAAAGGCCATACGTAGCCGAAACGTCACACAGTCGTCGCATCACTTTCAATAAAATTTGTTCACTATTTGCAAAACTGAAAAATTACGTGTGCAGTGATTTCTTCTAGATCTGATTAGTAGGCTGCCTGCCTGTGATAAAGGGGCAATTAATTTGGTGGAGTAGCAGAGCTGCCTGCCAGTGACAGTGTACAAATTGCTTGTGGGGACCATAATATCTGATTAGTAGGCTGCCTGCTTGCCTGTGATAAGGGGTCAATTAATTTGGTGGAGTAGCAGAGCAGCCTGCCAGTGACAGTGTACAAATTGCTTGTGTGGACCATCAGATCTGATTAGTAGGCTGCCTGCCTGTGATAAAGGGGCAATAATTTGGTGGAGTAGAAGAGCTGCCTGCCAGTTGCAGTGTACAAATTGTTTGTGTGGACCGTCAGATCTGATTAGTAGTCTGCTTGCTTGTGATAAATGGGCAATTAATTTGGTGGAGTAGCAGAGCTGCCTGCCAGTGACAGTGTTAAAATTGCTTGTGTGGACCATCAGATCTGATTATCAGGCTGCCTGCCTGCATGTGATAAGGGGGAAAATAATTTGGTGAAGTAGCAGAGCTGCCTGCCAGTGACAGTGTACAAATTGCTTGTGTGGACCATCAGATCTGACTAGTAGGCTGCCTGTCTGTGATAAAGGGCAATTAATTTGTTGGAGTAGCAAAGCTGCCTGCCAGTGACAGTGTACAAATTGCTTGTGGGGACCATAATATCTGATTAGTAGGCTGCCTGCTTGCCTGTGATAAGGGGTCAATTAATTTGGTGGAGTAGCAGAGCAGCCTGCCAGTGACAGTTTACAAATTGCTTGTCTGGACCATCAGATCTGATTTGCAGGCTGCCTGCCTGTGATAAAGGGGCAATTAATTTGGTGGAGTAGCAGAACTGCCTGCCAGTTGCAGTGTACAAATTGTTTGTGTGGACCGTCAGATCTGATTAGTAGTCTGCTTGCTTGTGATAAATGGGCAATTAATTTGGTGGAGTAGCAGAGCTGCCTGCCAGTGACAGTGTTAAAATTGCTTGTGTGGACCATCAGATCTGATTATCAGGCTGCCTGCCTGCATGTGATAAGGGGAAATTAATTTGGTGAAGTAGCAGAGCTGCCTGCCAGTGACAGTGTACAAATTGCTTGTGTGGACCATCAGATCTGATTAGTAGGCTGCCTGCCTGTGATAAAGGGGCAATTAATTTGGTGGAGTAGCAGAGCTGCCTGCCAGTGACAGTGTACAAATTGCTTGTGTGGACCATCAGATTTATTAGTAGGCTGCCTGCCTGTGATAAAGGGGCAATTAATTTGGTGGAGTAGCAGAGTTGCCTGCCAGTGACAGTGTACAAATTGCTTGTGTGGGATCAGATCTGATTAGTAGGCTGCCAGCCTGTGATAAGGGGCAATTATTTGGTGGAGTATCAGAGCTGCCTGCCAGTGACAGTGTACAAATTTCTTGTGTGGACCATCAGATGTGATTAATAGGCTGCCTGCCTGTGATAAAGGGACAATTATTTTGTGGAGTAGCAAAGCTGCCTGCCAGTGACAGTGTACAAATGCTTGTGTGGAGCATCAGATCTGTTTGGTAGGCTGCCTGCCTGTGATAACGGGGCAATTAATTTGGTGGAGTAGCAGCTGCCTGCCAGTGACAGTGTACAAATTTCTTGTGTGGACCATCAGATCTGATTATTAGGCTGCCTTCCTGTGATAAGGGGGCAATTAATTTGGTGGAGTAGCAGAGCTGCCTGCCAGTGACAGTGTACAAATTGCTTGTGTGGACCATCATATCTGATTAGTAGGCTGCCTGCTTGCCTGTGATAAGTGGTCAATTAATTTGGTGGAGTAGCAGAGCAGCCTGCCAGTGACAGTGTACAATTTGCTTGTCTGGACCATCAGATCTGATTAGTAGGCTGCTTGCCTGTGAAAAGGGGGCAATTAATTTGGTGGAGTAGCAGAGCTGCCTGCCAGTGACAGTGTACAAATTGCTTGTGTGGATCAGTAGAGCTGATTACTAGCCTGCCTGCCAGTTCTAAGGGGGAAATTTCTGTTAGTTACAGAGCGTTCTGTTTTTCCCACGTTGCATAGAGCTGTACGCTCCTCACAGTACCGTGTACCAGCTGGCATCAGGGACAAATACAGGCTGTCTTTCTGTGTGTGACTCCGGAAATATTTACGGAGATTTACAATTCCCCCAACACTGTATGCAGCTGTACGCTACTGAGACAGTACACTTTTCCTGAGTTAGCTATTCTGGTGTTAGGCAGACTGGGCCTGTGACCGTGTGTCTTCCTGCTGAAATAAAAACGGAGATTTAAAATTCACACAACACTGTATACAGCTGTACGCTACTGAGACAGTATACTTTTCCTGAGTTAGCTATTCTGGTGTTAGGCAGACTGGGCCTGTGACCGTGTGTCTTCCTGCTGAAATAAAAACAGAGATTTAAAATTCACACAACACTGTATACAGCTTTACTCTACTGAGACAGTACACTTTTCCTGAGCTTGATATTCTGGTGTTAGCCAGAGTGGACCTGTGACTGTGTGTCTTCCTGCTGAAATATAAACGGAGATTTCAAATTCCCACAACACTGTTTACAGCTGTACGCTACTGAGACTGTCCATTTTTTTTTCCATTCCACTGTAATCCATACTGAGCCTGTGACAGTCTGTGTCTGTTACTCCGCAAATATATACGGAGATTAAAATTTTTCACCTTCACTGTGTACAGCTGTATGCTTCTGATAGAGTACCATATACCTGCTGTTATTTAGGCTACATTTACACAAACATGAGGAGTATGGTGGAAAAGTCGCATACGTGGTGGTGGTGGGCCACCTGCTACTGATGGTGGTGGTGGTGCTACATCTGCTGCTAGTGGCAAAAGCACAATAGCACCTAAGGCAGGAGTTGTTGAGCCTGCCTAATCATCTGGCTCCAGAAGGCATGGAAGGCTCCCTTTTCTTGGAGTAGGTAAACAGCTTTTAAAGCGGGAACATCAGGAACAGGTTTTGGCTTATATTGCCAAATCAGACGCTAGCTCTATCTACTCCTCTTCTGATATTTCAAAAGCTGCAACCACTGAGTCGTCAGTGCAGCCTTTTGGTCCGGACCAAACACTTTCCTTGTGTCCTGCACCCCCACTACAAGTTAAGGATGTGTCAGCCCACACTTCAGATTACTCCATGGAGCTGTTTTCACATACCATGTCTGGGTTATTAAGTCAAATCCCTCATTCCCCAGTCCAAGATGAATCTGACATTGAGTGCACTGATGCACAGCCACTGCTAGCTGATTGTGCTGCCACATTGAAGCACAGCACTACATTGCCCTTAAAGTCTACTGAGCCACAATGTGACCCTGATGAAACTCATGTGCCCCTTCCCGCATACTGTACCACCTTACACGGTGACAGAGAGGAAGGTGCAGATGAAATTGAAGAGGAGGTGATGGATGACCCAGTTGTTGACCCGGATTGGCATCTAATGGGGGAAGAGGGTGCCACTGGCAGTAGCTCAGAAGAGGAGAAGGATCCGCAGCAGGTATCGAGATCGCATCGGGGTTTATCTGGCAGGCCTGTACAAGTCCAAAAAGTTGTTAAAAAAAAAAAGGAGTTGCAGGAACGGTTGGCCAGACGGTCAAATTAGCAGAGCGTGCAAGGCCTGAAAATGTATACCATAGTAGGAAGAGTGCAGTGTGGCACTTTTTTGAACAAAATCCTACTGATGAGGCTAAGGTTGTCTGTAAAAAGTGCCTAAGAACCTTTAGCCGAGGCAAAAATCTCAAAAATTTGAACAGCAGTTGTATGCTTAGATATTTAGTGAACATGCACATGCAAGCGTGGACGGAGTACAAAAACTGCGCTTAGTGCCACAGATCCCAGAAGGATGCATTAAAGGATTTCTCCACAAGAGGCCCTCAGAGCATACACACACCTCCACCCTACCTCAGACCACCAGAGGGAGCCCCTGATAGGGATATAAAGGAGAGTGGAGGCAGGAAGTGAGGAGTCTAGCAAAGGAGTGGAGTCTTGCAGTGCAGTCTAGCTAGAGAGTCTGTCTGCAGAGAAGTCTAGCAGAGAGTACAGCTAATAGCTCAGCAGTGGAAAAGAGTCTCCTGCAAGCTAGACACAAGTAGCTCAGATCAGCGAGCTAGGAGCGTGCCGACGCTCTAGAGAGCGGCAGAAGAGGCAGCCAACTAACTGCCAGAGTGTATAGCCTAGTGAGGGCCCGAGTAGGCCGAGGGCTAGAGGAGAGAATAACATTTGGGGGCAGAGGAGCTTTACCAGCTCACCCCAGAAAGCATATACCGGACACCGGGTCCGAGCTTACAGGGATCTCTACGACCCAGTAAGGCACAACCGGAATTCCTGGAGAACTACAGGTCCCAGGAGCACCCAAGAGCTGATACGTAACAGAGCAAGGAGACATGGAGGCCCTACAAACAGGGAGTGTGTACTCCAGGAGAAGGCCCTACAACAAAGTCAGTCGGTGCAGGACAAAGACAAAGTTATGCCTAGCTACAGGCAGGTCAGAAATTACTACAGAGAGGCAAGCAACTGGAGGCCCTACACCTGCTCACTGGGGAAAATCCGGATGTGCACCCTTCACCCTACAGTGCTCGGGATGTTCCTGCACTGATTCCAGTAAAGGTACAGAAGTGACTTGTGTGTGTGCTCCCATTCTTGCTCTTACCCGGTTGGGTTCCCTCCGTCCTGCATCCCTATATCTACGCTGCCTGAGAGCCTGCTCCACCTGTAGGAAGCGATACCATCTAGGCTGCCACAACACCAACCTCAGTGGACTGCTGCAGCACTGGTGATCCTCACCAGACACCACAGGTGGTGTCACGAATCACTAACATTATCCCCTGTAAATAAAACCCCTTTTTTGATGAAGGCCAAGGGCCACGGACTGAGTCGTGGCTACCGTGACATCCCCCAAAGAAATCAACGGGCTCGGGTCCGAGTACTCCACGGCCTTGGCGTGGCGACTCATCTAACTGGCGTCACAAAAGGATTGCGTGCCGCGGCAACAGAAGAAGTAGTGCCCGTTGCCACCGGGTACTGTGAGCTTTTACAAAAAGACTGTATATTGTATTGTGGTGAAGATTTCCCGCCATTGTCCGCCATTATTACATCACGGTGGGAAAACTAGGAGGCGTACCTGTGAAATCGCGCAAAGTCTTGGATACGCCCCACGCACTGACGCAGCGACAGGTCCTGGCAGGGAACTCCAGCAAATGCTCTGACGTGGAACGTGTGCGACGCAAGGTCCTACCAGAAGACCTGCCCTGCGGAGCTGCGGCCTACAGAAGGAAGGTAGGCTACGGTTCACTAGGGGGGCGATAAGATATCGCAGCAACCGTCCGACGGCACGGCCCAGGCTGACAGCCCCGATAATCTACCTCGACCGCTGCCGCGCAGGCCGGAGCAGCCACCCCCTCACCTGGGCCTATAGCCCCTATAGCACCATTGACTGTACATGCCAGAAGCAAAGTGGCTTCCCCAGTACAGCGGCAAGTCAGACACCCTGTCCCGATTCAAGCTTAAAATATGCAGCATACTGGACATGTATTCAATGTTGGACAAACAAAGGGCTGCGGTAGTTGTGGGACAATTGACTGGTGCTGCGGAGAGAGAAGTAGAGACTTGGTCGGCCGCAGACCAGGAATCAGTGCCCGCAATTTTCAAACAGTTACAGACTGCCTTTGAGGACCCACCAAAGCAGACCTCCGGATGAGGTTCTACCAATGCTCTCAGAAACCAGAGGACAGCATTCGGGACTATGCCTGCCGTTTACAAGGGGCCCTGCAAGCTCTAAAACAGGTTAATCCAATTAGCGTCACCAATGAGAGTAAAATGCTAAAAGAACAATTTATACGGGGGCTGAGGTCCCAAGCGGAGAGCAGGACCGCGCGTTGGTGGTCCTTGGATCATCCAGATGCTACCTTTGACGCCCTTAAGGACATGGCTATAAAGGGACTGCAACCCCAGCAAACAGCAGATACGGCAATCCGACGTCATCTGGGTGAGGCCACTCTAACGCCAGCAGCACCCACCTTTTCCCCGCTGGTAGCTGAAGCCAAAACGCAGGCAGCGCCCCCTACTGAGCTGGACTGTCTGCGCTCAGAAGTGCACCAGCTGACCAGACACCTGGCCACTGTAATGAGTGCCCTGCAACTACGGACGGAGCCAGAGACAGAAGGAAAGATCCTGCTAGCCGACTGCCCTGAGGATGTCCCCTGGATGAACCGGAGGAGAAGGAGGACGTCGCCACCCCGGAGGAGGACAATGCCACCCCGGAGGAGGACAACGCCACCCCCTGGAAGGACCAACAGCCAGCGCCATCCCCACCGAGAATTTGTCTGCCACTGCTGCCAGAAGGAAGGTCACACCATACGCCAGTGCCCTTTAAATGAGCAAACCTTGGGTCCGAGGGCCAGCACCCAGGAATAGACTCATCAGGCCCCTCAGACTGGCACCGCAGGTTTGTGGGAGGAAGACCTTTCCTATCCATCATACTGGACGGCATCGCAATACCTGCCCTGCTGGACACCGGGTCCCAGTTAACAATCATACCTGATATCCTCTATAACAAATACTGGTCCATGGACAGTCTCCAACCCCCAAACCCCGACTTTGCAGTATACCCCTCTAATGGCCTTCCTCTTGACCTACTTGGGGTCAAGAATGTAGCAGTAAAAGTGGGGAGGGTGGAGATACAGGACCAGGGACAAACTGTAGTAAAGACTGTCAATGAGGAAAATGGACTGAATGTGGTACTAGGCACTAACAATATTGGTAACTGTTTGGAGGTTGTGTTTTTACTCCAACAGCTCGCTGATGTTGCCAGACCAGGGCAGAAGAGAGCGATCCAGAAGGAGATCCATGCCCTGATGTGCCAGCAGCAAGTGGAGCTGACCGGTGGTGAGATTGGTAGTGTGCGGGTAACAGACCCGATACCCATTGTGATCCCCAATGATTGAAATGCTTTTCTTGTGTAGAGCAGCAATAGGTCTGAAAGGACAGAGCTACCAGGTGGTAGTAGAACCCCTTTGCTCAGAGCACAGACCTACACTCTTAACCGCCAGAGGGGTAGTGGATGTACGCAATGGGAGGGTGCCCGTCCGTCTTGTCAACTGTGGGGAAGATGAAGTCAGATTACCACGTTATGCCACTGTTGCCAAGTTACATGCCGTAGATAATAACTCCATTCACACGATGAAGTCCTTAGCCTCCCCAGACCCAGAGGAGGATAATGGCCTGGCAACTCAGGTGGAGGATTGGTGTCAGCAGATCCATGTTGGGACAGACACCACTTCAGCTCACCATAAACAGGGGATCCAGGAGTATGCACAGGTATTCAGCAAACACCCACTTGACTTTGGGAAGATTAAAGGGGTGTAACATCACATCCCCACAGGCAACCATCCCCCCATTAAGGAACTGTACAGGCCCATACCTCCAGTACCAGAAAGCCAAGGAGATGTTGCAAGACATGAAGAAGGCAGGGGTGATTAGGGATAATTGTAGTCCCTGGGCAGCTCCCCTAGTTCTAGTCAGGAAAAAAGATGGAAGCATGAGAATGTGTGTGGATTACAGACAAGTAAATCACATTACACATAAAGACGCATACCTTTTACCACGTATTGAAGAATCTCTGGCTGCTTAATGTCTGCCAATTACTTTTCCACCCTTGACCTCACTAGTGGGTACTGGCAAGTAGCTGTGGCTGAGGAGGATAGGGAGAAGACGGCCTTCACCACCCCGATGGGACTCTGTGAGTTCGACAGAATGCCCTTTGGACTCTGCAGTGCCCCGGAATGTTCCAGAGAGTGATGGAGTGCTGCCTGGGACACCTCTACTTCGAGACTGTGTTACTCTACCTGGATGATGTGATTGTGTACTCCAAAACGTATGAGGATCACTTGAAGCACCTGGCGAAGTATTTGAGTCACTGTCCCGGTATGGGATGAAGCTGAAGCCCTCACAGTGCCACCTGCTCAAGAAATAGGTACAGTACCTGGGACATTGTCAGTTCAGAGGGAGTAGCGCCAGATTCAGAGAATGTCACTGCCATCCAGAAATGGCCGGAGCTGAAGAACCTCAAAGAGGTGCGTCAGTTCTCGGGACTGACAGGATACTACCGGAGGTTTGTAAAAGACTACACTAAGAAAGCAGCGCCTCTGCAAGACCTCCTGGTAGGACAGTCCCCAAGAGCAGAAATCCCTCGTTCCACTGGGGTAAACAACAGGCTGAATCATTTCAAGAAATGAAGGAGATCCTGACAGGTGATGAGATCCTAGCCTACCCTGACTACAGCCAACCGTTCCTGCTGTATACGGATGTCAGCAATGAAGGACTGGGAGCTGTCCTAAGTCAGAAGCAAAATGGCCTAGAGAAAGTCATTGCATATGCAAGCAGGAAGCTCTGCCCGACCGAGAGGAACCCAGAGAACTATAGCAGCTTCGAGTTGGAGTTCCTGGCGCTGGTCTGGGCCATTACTGAAAGGTTTATGCACTACCTAGCCTCCAGCAAGTTCACTGCCTACACTGACAATAACCCCTTGACACATCTTGAAACAGCCAAGCTGGGAGCCATGGAACAACGATGGATGGCTCGGCTGTCGAACTACCAATTCACAATCAAGTACCGGGCGGGCCACAAGAACGCCAATGCTGATGCCCTGTACAGGATGCCTCACCAGTCAGACACAGAAGAAATGGATGACTTGGAAGAGATTGAACTACCTGCCTTTCACAGGAATGGGATGATCCACGAGCACGAGTATTCAGAAGGCAGCGTGGTAAGACGTTAATTCCTTTACCTCACCACAGCGGGAAGGAGACCCAGGACAGTGACCCGGTCGTCAGCCGTATCAAGGAGCTGATAACTCAAGAAGGTTCCACCCTGGAGAAGGATGCGTCTCTACAAGCAAAGCAGCTGTGGAATGAGAGAAGCCAGCTGTTTATCTACCGTGAGAAGCTATGCCGGAGGTACGTCAATCCAAAAACCCATGAGATGGTATGGCAGATATTAGTCCCCAAGACGGACATCCAGATGGTGTTGGAGGCCTACCACGATCAGGCGGGGCACTTTGGCTGGAAACAGCTAGAAACCCTGTTGAAGTGTCGATTCTACTGGGTGGGAATGCGCAACTCCATTGAGAGGTGGTGCAGAGACTGTGGACCCTGTAGCCTCAGAAGAAAGGACTACAGCAGCCAGAAGGCACCCCTGCAACCCATCAAGACGACTCGACCCCTGGAGATTGTGGCCCTGGACCATGTCAAGTTATCACCCAGCCGGTCAGGATACTCCTATGCCCTGACTATGGTTGATCACTACTCCAGGTTCCTGGTGGTCGCCCCTAGTAGTATAGATACTGTATTAGTCATCAAACTCAATTTGACAGGTGGTCACGCCCCCTATCATTTTATCCGTCTTCTTGTGGATTTGATCAGGCTGTGGAATCTGGGAAGCAGCCGCGCTATCAAACTGATTCTTGATTTTATATTCCCCCAAATTTTATTCAGAGTTTATATATATTTATTTGCTAGAAGTCTTATGAAATACTAATCTATTTGCCAGAACTGATTTTTAAAGATTTTATAGTAACAACTATTTCATGTTTGCTATTCCTCAAATTTTATTCAGACTTTATATATATTTATTTGCTAGAAGTCTTATGACATACTAATCTATTAGCTAGAACTGATTTTTAAAGATTTTATAGTAATGACTATTTCTTATTGTAAAAGTTTAAAAGATTCTATTGTAATAAATAAATAGATACCGGTGATAGACACATCTTTGAGACATGTTGGGACACGTTTAAAATTGTGATAGACTTTATATATAGAATCATAGAATGATAGAGTTGGAAGGGACCTCCTGGGCCTTCCGGTCCAACCTCCTGCTCAAAGCAGGATTCTCTAAATCATCCCAGACAAATGTCTGTCCAGCCTCTGTTTGAAGACTTCCATTGAAGGAGAACTCACCACCTCTCGTGGCAGCTGTTCCACTCATTGATCACCCTAACTGTCAAAAAGTTTTTTCTAATATCTAATCTGTGTCTCCTCCCATTCAGTTTCATCCCATTGCTTCTAGTCTTTCCTTGTGCAAATGAGAATAAAGATGATCCTTCTACAATGTGACAGCCCTTGAGATATTTGTAGACAGCTATTAAGTCTCCTCTCAGTCTTCTTTTTTGCAAGCTAAACATTCCCAAATCCTGCAACCATTCCTCATAGGACATGGTTTGCTGACCGGTTACCATTCTGGTGGCTCTTCTCTGAACTTGCTCCAGTTTGTTGATGTCTTTTTTAAAATGTGGTGCCCAAAACTGGACACAGTATTCCAGATGAGGTCTGACCAAAGAGGAGTAGAGGGCAATAATGACCTCACGTGATCTAGACTATATGCTTCTGTTGATACATCCTAGAATTGCATTTGCCTTTTTTGCTGCTGCATCACACTGTTGACTCATGTTAAGTCTGTGATCAATTAGTATAACCAAGTCTTTTTCACATGTGCTGTTACTTAGCCCTATTGCTCCCATTTTGTAAATGCTTTTTTCATTTTTATTGCCCAGATGTAGTACTTTGCATTTTTCCCTGTTAAAATCCATTCTGTTAGTTGCTGCCCACTGTTCCAGTTTATTTATATCTTTTTGAATCCTCTCTCTTCTCTAGTATTAGCTACCCCTCCTAGCTTTGTGTCATCAGCAAATTTGATCAGTTTACCCTCAATTCCTTCATCTAAATCATTGATAAAGATGTTGAACAATACAGGGCCCAAAAGAGAGCCTTGTGGTACCCCACTTGAGACATTCTTCCAACTGGATGTGCAGCCATTTACGACCACTGTTTGGGTCAGATCACTAAGCCAGTTATAAATCCACCTAACAGTTGCCTTGTCCATTCCATACTTAGTCATTTTTTCAATAAGGATTGTGTGAGATAATTTGTCAAATGCTTTGCTGAAGTCAAGATATACTATATCTACAGCATTTCCCTGATCCACCCAGTTAGTGATTCTGTCATAGAAGGAAATTAAGTTAGTCTGACATGACTTATTAGTTACAAACCCATGCTGACTCTGTTTATACATTTATTTGCTAGAAAATAATCTATTGGTGTGTTTTCAGTATGACAGTGAATAGAAATTTTCAGCCTAGCTTTCTGTGTTTTTCTAGCAGGGGCCATAAAACAGAAGATGTCTTCTTGAAATGGGCTATAGGACAAGTGCTTTCAGAACCGAGGTGCAACAAATGGTAGTGTTTATTGGGGTCATAGTAATTAAAGTAGGTAATATTTCTGAAGACGGTTCCCATACTAGCAGTCTGTTTTATGTAGCAATATGCTAGACAGATTCTGACATTTATGGTATGGGAACCTATGTAGAAATGACATATGCATAAGAGACCAATCATATTAAAAAAGCATTTATTGCCAGAACTAATTGTGCTGCCAAAATGGACATACAGACAGGTCATGGGATTCTCGCGAGACAGGCACAACTTTGTTGAATATTCCAGAAGATGTGTCTAGGGGTATTTAAAGCTGATTTTCTCTCAGCTATAAAATTTGACACAATTCCATAATTTCTCTGCTTATCATGAGTAAACTTCTGTAATATCTTATTGAACGGAAAGTTCAGAGCTAAAAAATGTAAGAATTATACACAGTAATGCCCACATACAGTGCTATATGTATCCTGGATCTGCCTGTTTTAATAATAATAAGTCTCACAATTCTTGTTCAAGAATGTCACAAACTCGCTTGGAAAGATAGCGCTGTCCGCACATAATCCATAGCTGTCAAAAAATATGGCATTCTTATCGTCGCAGAGTCCGATTAATATCCAGTGCCGTCTGGGTTGATGCGATGGATCTGTATTTACTATTAATCCTACAGGCCTTTGATTTACTAGTTGTGACTAGGGTTGAGCATTCCGATACTGCAAATATCGGGTATCAGCCGATATTGGCTGTATCGGAATTCCGATTCCGAGTACTGATATTTTCGTCATATCGGATACCGGAATCGGAATGTCACTGTCACTGTCAGTGTCCGTCGGTCAGGTCTGTCAGGAGTCAGCGGCACTTACCTGGCAGAAGATCTCCGGCGGTCACGTCCTGGACTGCTTGATGGCCGCCATCATCTTCTCCCCGGCGGTCACATGCAGTTTCTCGCGATAACTGCAGTGACTGCTGGGTAATCGCGGCCGTAAAGCAGTCAGTCCGATGACGTCACCGCCGGGGAAGCAGGTAATCAGCTGTGCTGCGCCGGGATGTCAGGCTCTGCCTGGCATTCCGATGTAGCAGAGCTGGATCGTCGTGGGACACTCGTTACTATGGACTGCGTCGGACAGGTGGTATACTGTTGGTTTGTTTTTTTTCTTTTTTTACAGGAGATCGATGGCGTCGCAGGAATGAGAGAGTAATAAAATTAATGAAAACTGTGTTGTCTCTTTTATTTCATTAAAAGACTTTTTTCTTGCTGTGTCTTTTTTTTAAACATTTAAAAACTTTGGGATTAATAATGGATCGGTGTCTTATTGACGCCTCTCCATTATTAACCGGGCTTATTGTCACCGTGCAATCAACGGTGACATTAACCCCTTATTATCCCGCTTGCCACCGCTACAGGGCAAGTGGGAAGAGCCGGGTAAAGTGCCACAATTGGCACATCTTTTGATGCGCCAAATGTGGGGCTGCTGTAGCCTGGTATTATCAGGCTGTTGAGGGCCAAAATCCATGGGCCTTGACAGTCTTTTAATACCAGGCCGCAGCAGTCTGCATTTTACTTGGCTGGTTAACAAAAATAGGGGGGATCCCCACGCCGTTTTTTTTTCGAGGGGATCCCCTATTTTTGTTAACCAGCCAAGCTAAGCAGACTGCTGTGGCCTGGTATTATCAGGCTTGCAAGGTCCATGGATATTGGATCCTTACCAGCCTGAAAAACCAGGCCTCAGCGGTCTGCTTCATCTGGCTGGTTAACAAAAATAGGGGGGACCCCACGCTAATTTTTTTCGAGGGGATCCCCTATTTTTGTTAATCAGCCAAGATATGCAGACTGCTGTGGCCTGGTATTATCAGGCTGGCAAGGTCCATGGATCTTGGCTCCTTAACAGCCTGAAAATCCAGGCCTCAGCGGTCTGCTTCATCTGGCTGGTTAACAAAAATAGGGGGGACCCCACGCCATTTTTTTTTCGAGGGAACCCCTATTTTTGTTAATCAGTTCCCTCTGACGTCACTGATGGTATCCCTGGCTGACCTGAAGTGAAAGTGGAAAGCAATCAATTAAGCTTTCCACTTCCTCTCCTGTCAGCCAGGAGAGGAGCTCATTCATTTGGGGGTTTACTGTGAGGCTGCAGCATTAGCTGCGGTCCCTGCAGTAAACATTAACCCTTTCTGAAGGATTACACCGTGGGACCTGACTGTGCATCGGATTAGTAAGAATAATTTTGCTTTATTATTTTATTTTTATTACAGGAAATGGTTTTAGCAGGTAAATAAAATATGGTCAAAAACTGTGTGATTATTTCATTAAATTTCTTTTTTATTAAAGTGTGTGTGTTTGATTTTTCTTTCATACAATAGGATTAATAATTGATAGTTGTCTAATTGACAGCTCTCAATTATTAACCTGGCTTAAAGTGACCTTTCAATTGCAAGGTCATTTTAACCCCTTATTAACCCATTCGCCACCGCTACAGGGCAATGGGAATAGACGGGCAAAGTGCCATAAAGGGCAAATCTAATTAGAGATTTGCCCTTTCTGGGGTGTCTGGGGGCAGATGTTAGTAGCCGGGGGGGGGGCAAAAATAATGGTCCCTTTCTGGGCTATTATTATCTGCCCCCACTCACTGGCTTTGTCTGTCTGGTTGCGAAAATAGGGCGGGAGCCCACGCATTTTTTTCAGCAATTTTACACCTCATATATATATATACATGTCATTGAGTTTGTGACACATATATATATATATATTTATAGTTCATACACTTCTACATAGTATAATAGCCGCTAATTCAATTGCCGGCTTTTGTGAAAATGCAGAACCCGACATGAAATGACACTTGGTTTACATAGAGTTAACCATGTCTTTTCATGTAGTTTGATATCTGATTTGCACAAACAATTACATGAGTGTAAAGGGTATGCCACACTAAACAACATCGCTAACGGGATCGCTAAAAAACGTCACTATTTAGCGATCCTGTTAGCGATGTTGTTGTGTGCGGCAGCTGCCAGCGACGAGCTTCCTGCTGTGATCTCGCTCGTCGCTGGAATCGTTCCGGACCCTATTTTATCGCCGGCGCTCCCGCTGGGTAAGTATAATCGCTAAGTGTAGCACCTTTTCTTAGCGATTTAGCGGTACTTTTGTACCGCTAAAGTCGTTAAGGAGATCGCTAACCGCGATAGCGTCCTTAACGACATCGCTAAGTTAGGTAGCTACTAGCGATATAGAAACAATCCCGCTAGCGATCTCATTAGTATGCAACGCTAACGAGATCGCTAGCGAGATTGTGTAGTGTGGCAGTACCTTAAGTGTGCAAAATTTCACACCTGTGGGGTTAATTAAAGGTGTAAATTCGTAGCAAAAAAGTCTGGTTTTTTTACAACGAATTTACACCTTTAATTAACCCCTACAGGTGTGAAATTTTGCACACAGCCACTCATGTAATTGTTTGTGCAAATCAAGTGTCATTTCATGTCGGGTGCTTCTGTCTTTTCACAAAAGCCGACTTTACCCGCAATTGAATCAGAGGCTATTTTACTATGTAGAAGTGTATAAACTATAAATATATGTACATATATATGTCACAATGACATGTATTATATATATATATATATATATATGTATTCTATTGTGTTATATTTAGTGTTTACAAGGAAAGAATGGGTTTTTTTAGTTACGATATTTTGTTCCCATAGACTTACATTGGATTTCCGGTATCGGTATCGGGTATCGCCGATATTTTAATGGTATCGGCGATACCATTCCGATTCCGATACATTTGGATATCGGAAAGTATCGCTCAACTCTAGTTGTGACGAAAGCAAATCACACGGAAACACACCGCCAAACAGACGCTCTGTATAGCTATCCCCCTTCAGTATGGTCGAGAGTTGTAGACTATCCATCATTAATTAATTAAAATCGTACAAGATTTCTCTTCTATTATTAATTTCCAGAATGGCTGGATTGATTGCAAAAACAAGCATATTTATCGTATGTGGTGTCGGTAGCGCAAATCGGACTTCAGCACACAGGTTACCTGTTTTAATGAGGGAGAAATGGCCGCCGGGTTCTTGATCAGGCGATAAATCAAACGCAAACAGGGTGAATCCGGCCATAAACTCTTCACGATCTATGGCCATGGCACAATCAGCTTTCTGCTTACCAGATATATAGGCGAGAGCCATATACTCTCTGATGGCTAATTCAACATTAAAATTAGGATTATAAGGCCTCGCCGGGATCTGCTGGCTGTCCAGGTAGAGGGCTGCGTGGTTGACATTGTAGTGATGGAAGAGCACCTAGTTTCTGGCGTAAGATCCGCTAAATGCTTCATTATCTACAAAGCCCAATATAACCATTTTCGGTATCCGGCCTAGGAAGAGATTCTCGTGGTTTGTGATCCGTGTTCCAGCGGCTATACTGTACACTTTGATGCATGTCCGGTCAATAGCATACTTGGCTGTCGCTGACAAGAGGGCCTGGCTGTGCCTATTCAGACCGCCGGAGATACCTGCACTCTCTTTACAAAGAGAGCGGCTTGTGTGATTTGCACTTTCAGCAGAATCGGCCCTCAGTCCAACATGAGACAGAAAATACATCTGGTAGGTTGCGGCGGCTCTTTTAACAAACCCCGCATTTGCTCCATCCAAGCTTTGGTCATTATGGTGGCCCGCTGTGTTTTTATAGAACAATCCTGTGGTAAATTGTGAGGCCAGCGCCTGCGAGCTGTAATTTAAAAGGGTCTCTATGTACACTCTATAGCTGGAGAGATTGTCTGATTGTGAGATAACTCAGTCGCCCAGAGTAATATCGACCTGATAAAAAAGAGTGGCTAGAGGATAGTTTATGAGCGCTACACGCGCGTCATCGGCGATAGCCGAATTATCCTGCTTGACGATGCGGCAATTTATGTACAGCAGGGTGTTATTCAGGTCGTAATAATAATCCCCGCTACCGATATGAAAAATTCCAGCGGGGCATTATCCGTCAGAGCGGCAACCGGCTGAACTTCTACAAATAGAGATTTCTCTATACTCGTCTGTGTCGGTGGTATGTCAAAAATATCGAGTTCAGATTTTGCGTACTCTACAGAAGCATCATGCAGGAAAGCCATGTTGATCAGAAGATGTACTCCTCAGTACGTATCACTCGTTTCTGACGGGGTCGTCGCTTGGTTGATTTGTTATTCATTAAGATCGGGGGTAATGCGGGGCACGAGCGATGATTTATTTTATGTGATTTTTTAGTGGTACTGCGCAACGAAATAAACCTTTAAATATCCCCGCCAGACCCGATCCGTACATGTACTCGGTCCCGCTGAACCCCTCCAGCTTGTGCCCCGACTGGGCAATATAGAAGCGGGCATAAACAGCGGGGTCCCTGTACGGCCTGTGAGCCACCATTTTTTAGCATGCTAATCACGCCTCTTCCGGAAATGTAGTCTCACAATACTCTTACCGTACTTGAATTTAACGGGGGTGCATTGGTCTGATAAGATGGAGATTGTTACAGAATCAAAATGATGCTTGCATAAGGGCACGTAATCGGGTCGTGTGTATTGAAGCGTGGTAATTTCACCGCTCTTGCCGCTTATTTGTGCCATTCTCAGAAGTTGTACGTAACTGTCGCCGACACGCTGGTGCTGGATGATGTCGCTGTAGACGAAAAACGTATAGAGACCAGCTTTTATATCGGCATAAATCTTCTTCCGCTCAGTCTGGTTATTATCGTACACTTCTATGTAAGGTTGGAGGCCTAAAATATGCCCCAATTTCTGACCTGGGGCAAGCTATATCGTAGAGGAATCCGGCAGGGTAACACTCCTCTTCACATCGTCATAGCGCAGCTTGAATCCGTCGCTGGCAATCTTCAAAATATCAATTCTCTCATTAATAGCCCGTATGAGGTCCAGTATTGTGGAATAAAAACCAGACTTTACGTAATACTCCTTCAGCACATCCCCCCGCTTGCTTATATAGAAATTCCCATCATCCCGCTCAAACGTGTACCATGTATGGGGGTATTGAATCTCAGTTAGAGCAACTTCGTATTGACAGGATGAGAACATAAATGGACTGATTTATTTTTTTTTTCTGTGTTTCTCTGTGGGAGGGGTGTTGACAGAGGGCGTGTTCTCTCTGCTACCTGTAATAAATACTGCAGGGTGGCAAGTAGTACCACACCTCTCACTTGTAAAGATTCACACCTCGGCCTTTACAGACAGCTCTGAACAGACCTAGTGTAAGTATATGGAGAGTCTCTATTTTTTGTCTCGTAAATATGTACAATTGTTTCAATTATATTTAAGTTTGCATAGTTAAATGCCGCTATTTGTTTTAATAATTTATCTGTGTTTTCATAGTTGTGTTATATTTGCTTTAATAATATATTCCTATATTCATGCATGTATCATTTATGTAATACACAGCTTAATAAATATTTAGTTTTGTATAAAGTCTTATTCTGTATTACGCATGTTATGTTTAATAGCATCATATTTACGCGGTAGAGGTAAATTTAGTTGGCTTACTATTAATATTAATAATTAATATAGACGATGACATAAAGGAGAAAATAAGAGTCACTGGTGAAAAAGGATTTTTTTAGCAAAAAATAGTAAATATTTATTTATATAAATCGTATAAAAAGTAACACAAGATCATATGAAAAAGACATAAGAAACACATACATAGGACGGATGCATATGCAGGGGGAATGCGTTCCTGTTAATATCAAGTGACATTAATAACAGTAGCAGTGGAATAAACAAATGGTAGCCCCAAACAGGGAGTCATATGGAGCACCTCCCGCAGTGGGAAAAAGAAATGCGGTGCTGTAGCTACCTACATGTTAACCACAAAGTGCCTGAACATGCTTCAAAAAAAAAAAAAAAGTCACAAACATTGGTATATATTCAGGTCAGCAATAGACTGTGCAGCGCTGCCTAAATCAGCAAGAAGCCATGCTCACCAATACAAAAGTAACACGGAATGCAGTCACCCCGCTCACAGATGTCACCCAACACATGTTTCGTGGCTAGCATGCCACTTTTTCAAGGGGATAGTGATATAATGCACAAAGGACCTTCTTATACCTCCCCTTCCCTGATCACATGATCAGATTTAGCCAATGGAGAACGGTGTGTCGGCGCATGTGTCGCTGGAGCCGGGCAAACCCACAGCGACGGCGGCGTCATGTCTCCAGGGGTGCGCACCGGTCAAAGGGCCCGTGCGCACTCCGGACACAAAAAGACGCCCCATCACAGCGGCAATCGCCCAGATCACAGCGGGGCATGCGCACTCCCGGGACTCCATTTATGGCAGTAAGCACTACATACATCATGAAAAAACTGGTTTACAATCATATATGCAGAAATACAAAGCAAGATTTTTTGCATCATATATCGATCAGAGTTGTCAAAGTGCAACAAATAGTCGGTACACAAGAATTAATACATTAGAGAATCACATATATTATAGCTTTGTTCTCTCTTCTTTATTTCTTTAATGATTCAGGAATGAACGGGACGGAGGAAGAAAGCCAGATGACGAGTTAGGTGTAGACAAAAACACAACTGTAAAAGATTATATTAAAAACAAATATTAAAATCAAGAAGACATCAAAAGGAACCAAAATAGGGGATACTCAGAAGGAAAAGCAATTTATAAAAAAGAGGCAAAACTTAAAGATTCATTAAGGCCATTGGGCACCATTGTGTCCAACTGAATGATCCAACGGGCCTCCATTTGGGCCAGGATTTTTTTATAGTCCCCTCCTCTGACACCAAGGTGTAGAATATCAATTCCACGAACTTTGAAAGAGGATGCGTCACAGTTGTGATGGTATTTATAGTGACGAGGAATCGTCTTTAGGTCCGAAGGATCAGAAATGGTCCACGCTGCGCCAATGTCCCTTACGTGTTCCCTAATAGGTATTCTCAATTCCCTGGTGGTGAGGCCAACATATATCCTCGGACAGCCGCACGTAGCATAGTATATTACATTTGAACTCCCGCAGGATATACGCTGGCGAATATCAAAAGTTTTATCACCACCAGAGGAAGAGAAATTCGTGGAATGCAGGGCATTGGCGCAAGCGAGGCAATGGCCACACGGAACAAAGCCCGCGGTAGGACCACGAGTACCAAAGACATTTTTGGAAGGTGGAAGGTAGTGACTCCGAACAAGCATATCACGTAGATTTTTTGACCGTCTGGATGTCATGGATGGGTAATCGCCCAGCGAGCGCAGCAGAGCGGGCTCGGTTTTTAAAACATCCCAATGTTTAACTAGGATCTGTCTAATACCAGACCATTCATGGTTGAAAGTGGTAATAAATCTTATTGGTCCCTCTTCACACCCCTGACTGTCCACACGAACGGTATTAAGGAGGCAGCCACGTGGAGTCCTCCTTGCACGATCATATCCTTTTTTAATACACGTATTGCTGTACCCACGCGCCCTAAAGCGCTTTCTAAGGTCCTTGGCTTGTGCCTCAAAAGCATCATTGGTAGAGCAGATGCGTTTCATACGAAGAAACTGTCCAACCGGGACGGCCCTAATGGTGGCAGGGTGATGAGCTGACTTTGCGTGAATTAATGCATTCACAGAGGTGGGCTTCCTAAAAACGTCCTCCTGAAGTGGCGGCTAGCGTCCACCTCCAACGAGACGTCCAGGAATTCCACCCTCGTACGGCTATACTTATAGGTCAGATGAATGTTAAAAGAGTTCTGATTCAGCTCCACCATGAAATCCTCGAGCTGCTGCACCGTCCCGTCCCACAACATCAGAATATCATCAATGTATCTAAACCAGTACAGCACATGGGAGGCGGCCTGCGCGCCCGCATCACCAAACAAAGATCTCTCCCAGAACCCCAGAAAGAGATTGGCGTAAGCGGGCGCACAGGCCGCGCCTATGGCTGTACCACGCCTCTGCAAGTAGAAAATATCCTTGAAGACGAAAAAGTTGTGGGTCAGGACATAGTGGAGCAGCTCGAGGATTAGCTCACACATAGGGCCGTCCAGGTTGGAGGATTCTAAGAAGAAACGAACGGCATCCAAGCCATGGGAATGATCAATGCAAGTGTATAAGGACTCCACGTCGGCTGCCACCAGAATAGTAGAGTCATCCACAAGGATGCCGTCGACCCGTGCCAGGACGTCCTTAGTGTCACGAATGAAAGAAGGCAGTGTCTCCACAATTGGTTTAAGGTAAAAATCAATAAATTTACACACCATATCACATGGACCACCAATGCCTGACACTATAGGGCGACCTGGTGGGTCAAGGGCATCCTTGTGGATTTTTGGAAGTAGATAGAAAGTGGGGGTTTTAGGATTTTTTATCAAAAGGCCCTCGTAGATTTTTTTAGGGATGATATTAGATTCATACGCTCCGTGTAGGATGTCCTGGAGTTCCAACGAGAAGGAGGAAAGAGGACTACATGTCAGCCTGGTATACGTATTGGGATCCCTTAATTGACGGAAAACTTCTCGTTCATATTTATTGCAAGGCCAGATCACGATATTCCCCCCCTTGTCAGCAGGTTTAAAGACAACATCAGGAAGAGATTGTAATTGTAACAAAGCCTGACGCTGTTTATAAGTCAAGTTGTCAAATCTACGTCTAGTAGATAATTGTCTTAGGTCTTCTGTCACCAGTTTTGTAAATACATCAATAGCTGGACATAGTGACAAGGGGGGGAATTTCGTTGACCTGGGTAACAATGATGTAGGGAACCTACTTGTTGTAGAGGCTGACTGTTCTCAAGTAATTCCTCAATATTGCGTAAAGCCTCCCTCTCGTTGTCACTCCAGGGCTCCGACGCTTGACCCCGGCTATGTAATTTCTTTAATAGCAGCTTTCGAGAGAATAAATGAAGGTCTTTCAAAACTGTAAAAAAATCAAAAGAATTAGTTGGGGAAAAAGTCAAACCCCTACTTAGAACCTCTAATTGTGTGGCAGACAGGACATGGTGTGATAGATTCACTACCTGTAATCCGCTCTGTGACGCGGGCTGGGCGGATTCCCCTCCATTATTTCTAGTTTTAGTTGTCTGACGTGTCACCATCTTTTTCCCACCAGCTGGTACACCACCTAGATCATTAGTATGGGATTTTTTTGGGATAAGGTCTTCGTTCATAGATTGATTAGAGCGTGCTGAGGTTGATCTAGATCTTGAATACGATGAATTCCTGTATCTAGGACGTGATCTATCAGTGGGATTACGCCACCTGTAAACTCTTGAAAGTAATTTGTCCTGAGTATCTCGTTTAAACTTCTTAGATTTAGTAGATTGAATTTCAAGGGCCCATTTTTGTAGGTCCGCATCTATAGAGTCATTGAATTTTTTAAAATTTTCACTAGACATTTCACGTCGTAGTGTGACCTGCACTGCATCAATCTCTGATTCAAGTGTTCCCAATGTATTCTGATTCATTTCTTTTAATAATTTCATAAAACCAGTGGAGCAGGTATTAGTTAGCTCCTCCCAGCGATTTTTAATGGAATCATCCTGAATAGGGAATGATGGGAACACCTGAATTCGAAGGCCTCTAGGTATTAGGTTGCTTTGAATATATTTGTCTAGGAACTCGTGGTTCCACCAGACCTTGGTCTGTTTTTTTAGGAGATCCTTGAAAAGAAAAATAGCCTCTTGCAGTTCCTTCTGAGACCCTCATGCTAGTCACGAAACATGTGTTGGGGTGACATCTGTGAGCGGGGTGACTGCATTCCTGTGTTACTTTTGTATTGGTGAGCATGGCTTCTTGCTGAATTAGGCAGCGCTGCACAGTCTATTGCTGACCTGAATATATACCAATGTTTGTGACTTTTTTTTTTTTTTTTTGAAGCATGTTCAGGCACTTTGTGGTTAACATGTAGGTAGCTACACACCGCATTTCTTTTTCCCACTGCGGGAGGTGCTCCATATGACTCCCTGTTTGGGGCTACCATTTGTTTATTCCACTGCTACTGTTATTAATGTCACTTGATATTAACAGGAACGCATTCCCCCTGTATATGCATCCGTCCTATGTATGTGTTTCTTATGTCTTTTTCATATGATCTTGTGTTACTTTTTATACGATTTATATAAATAAATATTTACTATTTTTTGCTAAAAAAATCCTTTTTCACCAGTGACTCCTATTTTCTCCTTTATGTCATTATGCTATTATGAGTGGTGATTTCTGGTCACACACATGTGTGGTGTGACCCACATATATTCTACCAATGCGGCTGTATTTGGTTAAATTAATAATTAATATAGGTAGCGATGAAAATTCACACTCTTAATTTTATTTTAGATGGAGGGGGTCTTAAGCTAGATCTGTTTTAGTAATATAAACGTGTATCTATCACGCTATATTTATGTAATACACTAGTTAAAAGGACTATCTGCTTTAAAATAACCTCCGTCATCGCAATACATACCTAACATCTAGTTATGTTACGCTGCGTTGATAAGGTGTAACGATGCATACCCTACTCATTACCTTACCCTTTTTTATTCAAGATGGACTCCAGATATTCTCGTGCTCAATATGATAGTTTGCGACCATCCGAACAATTAGGTGAGTTTTATAGTGTATATACTGTACGACGTATTGTCTCATGTTGTCTGAGTCTGTGTTTTGTATATTAACGGTATATTTCATTCTTTCTCATTTAAGAAGAGAGTGTCCATTCCGACTACGCCTATGAGAACCGGTTCATTACGCAGAATTATAACCACCTAGATTTTCTAAATAGCAACTCTGCTAGGAGCAGCGAGCTTCTATCTCTCACCAGTCTGTCACAGGCAAGAAACCTATAGGTATATCCGATGCTTTAAACCTATGTATCTAGACAGGGAATTAAATACATTTTCTCATACAGATACAGGTTGACTCAAGCGGGCTGTGTGGCTGAAAACACTGATGCATCTGAACCAGGCGGGCACCGCGATTCCGATGTTGAGCTCGTGGAGGATCCCCAGGATTCAGATGTCGAGTTCGTAGAATTGGACTATAATCCTCTTACCTGTGCGATACCTGCCGCTCCTAAAAGATGGGGGGATTGAAATAATTGAAAAGTTAACGTATCTTTGAAATACATACGACCCTCAGCTTTGTGAATGTATCCTGTGTAGATATCATTTCTGCGGTAGCTAATAGTTATATTTTATTTACAGATGTTAAACTAGCATGCAGGAGGTTGCAATTTGAAAAAGAAAATATCCCCATACGACAGCGATTGAGCAGCGTGATGCAAGCTAATTCAGCACCCTCAGAAGTGCAGTACCCCACTCATACTTGTAAGTATATATGTCTACGTTACTCTATAGTATACTTATACATATAGATATCATTTCTGCGATAACTAGTAGATATATTTTATTTACATGTGTCAAGCTAGTAACGTATCTTTGAAATACATACGAGCCACAGCTTTGTGCATGTATCCTGTGTAGATATCATTTCTGGGCTCACTAATAGTTATATTTTATTTACAGCTGGTAAAGTAGCTGCCGTGACGATGCAATTTGAAAAAGAAAACAGCCCCATACGGCTGCGAACGATCAGCGAGATGCCTGTTAATTCACCAGTCTCTGAAGATCAGTACCCGACTCATACTTGTAAGTGTTGTATATGTCTAGTCCGCTCTATAGTGTATTTATACAAACAATTATACACTGATTTCACGGATAGCTGATGCGGTTAGCTTTACAAATATTGCGTTGAATCAGATTAAAGTGAGGCATGTAGCTTTTCCTATATTTCGTCTGATTAGCGGCTATACACCCTGTATCTTTTCTTTAGTTACGACGCATCTACAATCACGAGTTTTGCAGCCGTGCAATTTTGGATCATCGCTGGATCATCTGCAAAGAGTTAATGTGCCGGAGAGAACAAAGCCTCTTTCAATCAGCTGTGCTGCGGATCAAGAAGAAACCCCAGCGCCAGACGCACACCCCTGGAATACGGCGAGTAGTAGACAGAAGAATGTGCTGGTGTGTCAATCTACACAAACTACAGATACCACCCCACCAGAAGCGACTACCAATTTAGCCAATGCGTTACCCTCAAAGAAACGCGTGGTATCGCGCCATCGTGTAAGTAAGAAGCAGAAGGTTGATGATCGATCAGCTTACACGTCAACACCCGTGTGGTCTGACGAACACGTCAAAATGTTTCTTGACATGTCTGCACAGTACGCGCATACCAAACTCGTACAGAACAAGCTAAAATCTTTCTGCGACACGTATGAAAGACTGATAAATGCATGTCCAACACCTGACATTATCGCTGAACTATGTGATTTTAAACAAAATTATGCAGGTGTACAATCACCATCTGTGAATTTAAATAAATTTTTGTGACTAAGATTGACTGGTTATGAGTTGAAAAAATTAACTAAAATGATCACGCATTACCCCCAGGGGCTGTTACATGATCTCACATCCCATTTACACAACTATGATGACCCTGGAGATGCCAACATTCATGAGCATCCAAATGGTCAAATCAGCGAGCATTTTGATACACACACAAAAAATTCTCATGAGGCTGTCTCTGTAGGTAATAGTGATTGTGATAGCGATGTGACCCTAGATCATTCAGAATTTTTACATCATTTTTATCATCAGCAGCGTGGCCTACCCAATTTCACAGCACGCATGCATACTGATTATTTTGACATGTATGTAGCAGGCACAGAGAACACCGACATTCAATATGCTCTGAGAGGGGTTGAAAAACATGTGAAATATTTTTTAGATGGTGATGCACATGTTAGTGCTCAACACATAGACTGTGAATCGCCGTGGTGTTTTTACCACGGCTGCCCGTCGTGCTATAATGAAAATGATACAAATAAGGTCACAATCACCACCTACAGACAATTATATTATGCCTTTTTAGATATAAAGCGCTACCTACAGAACTGCGGCCACTCCATAAGGCCTCTGCGGGTACATGATTGGCGTGAATTGATTGAAAATTGTGTAAACAAAACTAGCACACATAGACGGATCTCCAAGTCTTTCTTAAATTCTTTATGGGCCAGGTTTGCTCAGCGACCTAATCTAACACTCATCGGAGTTGTTGGGGACCCAGGTGTGGTTTTTAGGTAAGTGTTCCTACCCTTACAGCTACAAACTCAACACGGGGGAAACTGTCTTAAGAGTGAAGGGAATAACGCTAAATGTTGGTAACTCTCAATCTATCAATTTTAGCAGTCTGAAAGATCTAGTTCTGGACTACCCCGTAATTCAGCCGCAGAACTCAGAACCGTATCGTCGTACAACAACAGGGCATTGTGAGAGATAAAAAATATTGAAATATTTAATCTCGTGTCTTACAAAAGACTCAGAAGTGTGTTTACACAAAGCGCCGACTATTAGACGAATTCACCACCCTCCCGTTTGGCTATTAGCCTAATATTGCGATGGATGCACGGCTACAACACCCGCTCTCGTGCTTTCTAGCGGGGCCGTCTAATTCTGGAAAGAGTTATTTTGTAAAATAACTGCTATATAATATTGAAAGTAATTTTTTGCACAAACAGGATAATATTGTTTGGTTTTATTCATGCTGACAGAAACTATATGATGAAATCTCTCTCTCTTTTCCCAACACCAGATTTGTGGATTGTCTGCCGAATACATTCGTAGAAGACGAATTATTCCCACCGGACAAAGTGAATTTGGCAATTGTTGATGATCTCATGGAGAGTGCTAGAGAAAATTGTGAGATAGAAAAAGTATTTACCAAGTATGTGCACCACAGAAATCTCAGTATTTTCTACCTGGTACAAAAGATTTTCTGTCAGGGTAAGAAAAGCCGCACCATAAATTTTAACACAAAGTACATGGTTCTTTTTAACAACCCTCGAGATAAATTACAAATTTTAACTCTAGCTCGGCAGATGTACCCCGGAAAAATACGTTTTTTCCTAGAAGTATTTGAGGATGCCACGCGGGAGCCTTATGGGTGCTTACTGCTCGATTTGAGAGCTTATACCCCTGAGGACTTGTGCTTACGGATGGGGTTGTTTCCACCGGCGTTACCCGCTGTCTATGTTCAGAAGAAAATCACTTCTAAAAAGTGAATTTTATGCGATGTCGCACATTCCACGCTGTGTGCGTTGTGTTGTAAAGATCTCCAAGAGACTCCGGCGTAACTGGGCTCTCTTAAAAAAACTGGTGAAAGCAACCCCATCCGTCCGGAAATCTATTTTGCGCAATGCGAGCGTGGATTTAATCACAGCCATAGGCGAAATTGCTTTAAACATCTTAAAAGGCAGAATCCCGCTGAAAGAGCGGCAAAAAGGCATACTAAAGAAGTGGCGTAAAGCTATAAGAACCATGAGTGATAGATCGCAGTCCATAAAGAAAAAGAAGCGAGTACTGAATCAGACCGGTGGCTTTATCGGTCCTCTCTTAGGTTTTGCAATACTCATAATAACGAGTCTGCTCGCAGGCAAATAATGGAGCATGCTGAGAAAATGTATCTAGTCCCCAAACAGAAGCTGCTCAAGCTAAGACCACCAACTACTGAGAGCATGCGCAAAAGTGTTATCCGTCGTCTTGATGATGAAATTAACTCTGTTCTACAGTGTCGTGACATCCCCGATGACGTGAAAATTAAAATGTATAGCTCCATGCTGGAGCACTACTTGGTACATACGAAACGCAGCTCGAGAGAATTAACAACTTTAAAACTCCTTAGCACTCCTGATCCTGATCGTCAACAACCGCCAAATACCGACCCTGTTAAAAATCAAGAGGTCTCTGAAATTGTAAGCCATATAAACCAAAGATATAAAAAGAATGCTGAATTTTTACTAAACAGGTTACTCCAGAATAAAAATGTGACAGACTGGAATGATAAAGCCGAATTTATTTTCAAGGGCGCTGTAATACCCTGTTCTAACTTACTGGATTTGGTACGTAGTTCTACGCATAGTCATGCTCTGACCATCAGGAATTTACCTAGGGGCTGGGAATCGTTTATGCGGGCTATGGCCGAGCTAAATATACCATCTACAGTTGTGGGTAATCTCACTACTAGACAGCATTTAGATGAATTAAAAATGGCCGCCAGCGAAGGTGTATCTACAGCGATGAGTCTAGACCCCGCACCCCGTACAATTTATTCTTTGCACTCCCCGTCATTAGGTACCACACGGGGAACTCTGCTGCCTAAAAAAAGGTCTCTACCGCTACTACAATCCATGTGGCTCGCGATGTAGCCGCTGTACTTGTTAATTATTTATTTTGCATAATGTGTAATGCTATTTGTTAATTGTACATGATGTGTTGCTTTTATATTATTCTGTACAAATTTTATATGATTGAAATGTCTTTGAGATGTATTTATTTATTACAATAAAATCTTTTAAACTTTTACAGTACCGCGTCATTACTTTTTTAATTATGAATAAAACAGCCGATTTATAGTGAATGATGTTGTAACACGGCCGTATACATAATATGCCCGTACAATGAGACAGGAGTTATAAGTCTCATATAAAATCACAATTTTAAACATGCCCCAACATGTCCGGCCGTATAAATAATATAACTGTACAATGAGACAGTGGTTATAAGCCTCATATAAAATCACTTTCTTAGTGTTGGGATTAAAATCCTTTTTAGTCTGTAAATAGTCTACTAAGATATAAATTCCTATCAAATGCTGCAGAAACACACACTCATTCTGGGCTATGGGACCCTCTCACTATAACATACACGAAATATACATTAGTATAAAATTTACACTATCAAAATGTGTTATAAGTCGACTATAAGATGAGAATCATAATGACACAAAATAAACTGGCCTTCAAATAAAATTTGGGGGAATATAAAATCAAGAATCAGTTTGATAAAACTGCTGCTTCCCAGATTCCACAGCCTGATCAAATCCACAAGAAGCCGGATAAAATCATAGGGGGCGTGACCACCTGTCAAATTGAGTTTGATGACTAATACAGTATACATACTACTGCCCCTGTCAAAGACCTGATGGCAGAGACAGCAGCAAAGATGTTCCAAGCGTATTTCTGCAGACCCATGGATACCCTGAGCAGGTGCTAACTGACCAAGGCCCAGCCTTCGAGGCCGAGTTGTTCAAAGAGTTCTGCCATCTGTGCAGATGTAAAAAGATAACAACTACATCGTACCACCCACAAACCAATGGTCTCTGTGAAAAGATGAACGACATCGTCATCGACCTGCTGAAGACCTTTCCACTGGAGGAGAGAAACCAGTGGCCAGATCGACTACCTGACCTGGTAGATCTGTACAATTACATACCTGTGAGTTCCACCAATTGCACCCCAGCTTATCTCATGCGGGCAAGACCAGGAAAGCTGCCCATGGATCTGGAGCTTGGTGTTGTAGAACCAGAAGCAGATGCGACCACCGAGGACTGGGACACGACCAGACAGGAGCAGTACAGAAGAGTGCAGGCCTGCGTCGAAGATAGTCTCACTAGGGTGAGGGACAAGCAGGAGGCCCGCTACAACAAAAGTGCGCCCGCAGAACCCTTCACACATGGTGAAGTAGTGCTGAAAAGAAAGAGGAAAATCCACAAACTTGATGACCAGTGGAGAGAGAGAACCCTACACTGTGTTGAATTCAAAGTTTGATAACAGGAAGACGTGTTTGATCAGCAAAGATGGAGGGAGAACGACTGCAACGGTATCTAGGGACCACCTGAAGTTGTGTCCAGATCTACTAAAGCCCCAAAAAGAAGTGCCTTTCATCACCTCGGAGGAACCTGAAGAAAAGGTAATACATACTGATTTGGGAGAGTTTCCGGCAGATTGGCCTCAAATCGGAGAAGCAGTCATAATCCCAGTACTCCAATTCTTCCAACAGCCAGAAGACCCTCCACAGCAAGTTGAACCTGTAAGTGCTGCAGAAGAGCCTAGTGCCACAGAAGAGCCTGTTCAAGAAGAATCCCCAGAAGAAGGATCCCGGCAGAAACAGAGCCAGATGGCCTGGCCCTTGGCACACTTGCCAGTCCTGTAGAGAGGTTAAGGCAATTTTACAACTCACTCGCACGTAGAGCAGACAGGGTTACTGATACCTTAGAGACCACTGCACCACGCAGATCAATACGTAGTACGAGAGGTCAACCCCTGCTAGGTATAGTGAATAGTTAAAACTCTGACAAATGTAGATAGTTGCCCCTGGGGTATTGTATATTACTGTATTGTCTGGTATATTGTCATGTGTTCATTGACTTACCTGCTTATTAATATATATATTTGGCCCTAATGAACAATTCAAGTGATATGGACACTTTGCTTATTTGCTTCCTACTACCCTTTGGGTATCTAAGAACTCAGTGGCTGAGGACTATGTGCAGCCCAAACACTTTAATTGTATAAAGTTGCACTCCTTGAGTGCTCCCTTTGAGTAACCTCTCCGGAAGAGACTTGGACTTTCTAGTGGCTCATTGCATACTGCTTTTGCAATGTATATATACATATTTATATATTTATATATATATATATATATATATATATATATATATATGTATTCATCTTTTACACAACGTTTAAGTGTTCTAACCTCCCATAAGGGGAAGATTGTTTACTGTTATGTTTTTGCAAAATGTACTTCAGCCTGGGAGTGCTGAGCTTTGCTAGGGGGGAATGTGGCGACCAGCTGCGCTTAGTGCCACAGATCCCAGAAGGGTGCATTAAAGGAATTCTTCATAAGAGGCCCTCAGAGCATACACACACCTCCACCCTACCTCAGACCACCAGAGAGAACCCCTGATAGGGATATAAAGGAGGGTGGAGGCAGGAAGTGAGGAGTCTAGCAAAGGAGTGGAGTCTTGCAGTGCAGTCTAGCTAGAGAATCTGTCTGCAGAGAGGTCTAGCAGAGAGTACAGCTAGTAGCTCAGCAGTGGAAAAGAGTCTCCTGCAAGCTAGACACAAGTAGCTCAGATCAGCGAGCTAGGAGCGTGCAGACGCTCTAGAGAGCGTCAGAAGAGGCAGCCAACTTACTGACAGTGTGTATAGCCTAGTGAGGGCCCGAATAGGCCGAGGGCTAGAGGAGAGAATAACATTTGGGGGCAGAGGAGCTTTACCAGCTCACCCCAGAAAGCATATACCGGACACCGGGTCCGAGCTTACAGGGATCTCTACGACCCAGTAAGGCACAACCAGAATTCCTGGAGAACTACAGGTCCCAGGAGCACCCAAGAGCTGATACATAATGGAACCAGGAGACACGGAGGCCCTGCAAACAGGGAGTGTGTAATCCAGGAGAAAGCCCTACCACAAAGTCAGTCGGTGCAGGACAGAGACAAAGTTAGGCCTAGCTACAGGCAGGTCAGAAACTTATTACAGAGAGGCAAGCAACTGGAGGCCCTACACCTGCTCACTGGGGAAAATTCGGACGTGCACCCTTCACCCTACAGTGCTCAGGGATGTTCCTGCACTGATTCCAGTAAAGGTACAGAAGTGACTTGTGTGTGTGCTCCCATTCTTGCTCTTACCCGGTTGGGTTCCCTCCGTCCTGCATCCCTATATCTACGCTGCCCTGAGAGCCTGCTCCACCTGTGGGGAGTGATACCATCTAAGCTGCCACAACACCGGCATCAGTGGACAGCTGCAGCACTGGTGATCCTCACCAGACACCACAGGTGGCGTCACGAATCACTAACATTATCCCCTGTAAATAAAACCCCTTTTTGGATGAACGCCCAGGGCCACGGACCGAGTCATGGCTACCGTGACATCCCCCATAGAAATCAATGGGCTCGGGTCCGAGTACCCCACGGCCCTGGCGGGCAACTGATGTGCACCAGTTCCAACTGAAGTTAGCCAGCAACGCTCCATTGCTACCCCCACTGTAAGCCCACCGGTTGGCACACCACCAGCAACAAATGTTGAGGTGTCGTCTCAAGGCCAAAGCAGTCAGGGAATCACAATGTTTATGCCTTGAAAAACTGCATCTAGGCCATCACCACCACCACCACCATCACCATCAACAATCCACTCTCAGTCCTTCGTGTCCACCGATAGTTCCACCAGATGCAGCTCTCAAGTCCAGCTCACCCTACCAGACTCTCTGAGTAGGAAAAGAAAGTACTCAGCCTCTCATCCATGTACACTGGGTTTGAACGCCTGCATTGCAAAACTGATCTCAATAGAGATGATGCCCTTCCGTTTGTTTGAAAGCGCATCGTTCCGAGAACTCATGACGTTGAACCACTCTATGACATACCCAGTCGCCACTTTTTTTCTAGAAAAGCCATCCCTGCCCTCCACCAGCATGTGAAAGACCGCATTGTCCATGCACTGCAACAATCAGTCAGTGGAAAGGTGCACCTCACGACAGATGCATTGGCCTGTAGGCATGGCCAGGGCCGTTACGTGTCCATAACTGCGCACTGGGTTAATGTGGTGGATGCAGGGTCCACAGGGGACAGTGCTGCCTAGCCCACGTTATAAGCAACAGTTGGCTGTAGGCGTTCGACCCTCCTCCTCCAGAAACGAAAGCTCGTCAACAGAGCGCAGACCCACGAGCACTCCATCCGCAATTGCCAGTGTTGCACACGAGGTGTCCCACTATAGAGCAGCTAGTGGTAAGCTTCAGCAGGCTGTTTTACAAATGATGTGTTTGGGTGACAAGAGACAAGCCGCTGATATACTGATGTACTGTCCCAATACTTGCATCGAGAAACAGAGACATGGCTGGGTAGTATACATCTTGAGTCAGGCAAGGTAGTCAGTGATAACGGCAGTAATTTTGTGGCGGCCATATCCCTGGCAAAACTCTGACACATACCTTGCCTGGCTCACACCTTGAACCTGGTGGTGCAGTGCTTCTTAAATAATTATCTGGAGTTAACAGCCCTGCTCCATAAAGTGCGAAGACTGTGCTCGCACATCCGTCGCTCGCCCATAGACTCCAGTCACATGCAGAAGCTGCAGCAAGCGCTCAACCTCCCCAAGCACCGCCTAATCATAGATGTTGCCACAAGGTGCAACTCCACCATGCACATGGTTCAGAGGCTGTGCGAACAGAGGTAGGCTGTAATGCATTTATGGGAGGATACACGGGGAGGTAGTTTGAGGGCAGACATGGAGTTGTCGGGTGTGCAGTGGTCAAAGCTGAAAGACCTCTGTAAAGTCCTTCAGTGTTTTGAGGAATGCACACGGCTGGTAAGTGCAGACGACGCCATCATAAGTATGAGCATCCCACTTATGCATCTGCTCATGCAAGGCCAACGTCAGCACCCGGCATACCCGGGCAAGTGCCGGGGCCCTGAGCAGGCGGGGGGCCCACTCGCCGTCGGACACACCGGCACCCGTTAGCGGATGAGAGCGATACCAGTGCCGCCACTGGGCCCCCCCGCCTGCTCAGGGCCCCGGCTGCAGCCGGCGCAATACTTACCTCTCCCTGTGCCTCCGCTGCCGCAGCTCCAGGCTCCAGGCAGCGCCTGCAGGGCGCCCACACTTCCTCTCACAGCAACGCCGCTGAATGACGTCATCATTCAGCGGCCGGCTATGGCAGAGAGAGCGCAGACGCCGGACAGGTGAGATGTGAGGTGTATGTGTCTGTGTGTGTGTCTATGTGTGTGTGTGTGTATCAGTGTGTGTGTATGTAGTGCGGTGCTTTGTGTGTGTGTATGTGAGAGAGTGCTGTATGTGTGATGGTGGTGGGGGGAGGCAGTGATGATGATGATGAGGAAGCAATGATGATGGGGAGGCAATGATGATGATGATGGGGAGGCGATGATGATGATGGGGATTCAATGATGCTGGGGAGGCAATGATGATGGGGAGGCAATGATGATGATGATGGGGAGGCGATGATGATGGGGAGGCGGCGATGATGATGATAATGGGGAGGCAATGATGTTGATAATGGGGAAGCAATGATGATGATGATGGGGAGTCTTTCCACAGCGCCCTTTCTTGAGCCGTAACAGTGCAGAACGCAGCTCAGTGCAGAGGAGAGCTCCATATTTTGTATGGAGCATTATATGGGGACCAGTTACCGGTATGGAGCATTATTTGGGGTCCAATATTCTTTATTGAGCATTATATTTGGCCCATAATACTGTATGGAGGACTATGTGGTGCCCATAATATTGTGTGGAGGACTGTACTGTCCAGTCTGTACTGTACGCTGTGAGGATTTGGCGGTTTATGAGCTATTGTAGAATTTACAATAGATATCACTCATGTAATGGAAGAAGAGAAGTGTTTGGCATTGTACTATACCCATATTTCTCTGCAGTATCAGAGCATCATAAATCGTGGTCTGTGTTAAAGGGGCCCACTGAGACACTTTCGCCCGGGGCCCATAAAAACCTGGAGCCGGCCCTGTGCTCATGCAAACTTTGACGCACATTAAGGATCAGGCGTGTGCAGTGGAGGATGACGACGAGGAAGAGGGAAGTCTTGATGACATTCAGACATTGTCTGCTCACGGAACTGTCCTGGACGAGGTGGAGGCAGAAGAGGAGGAGGAGGGGGGGATGATTATGTAGGGGAGGAGGATGCTTCTGAGGGGCCAAGACAAAATGTTGGCTTGCCAAGTTCAGGTCCAGGGTTTGTGCGTGACTGGAGGGATGGTGATTTGGCAGAAAGTGCTCCTACACCCATCGCTGGCAGTGCTTTACTGACACCTGGAACATTGGCCCACATGTCTGATTATGCCTTGTGGATCCTAAAAAGGGACCCTCGCATTGTCAAAATGATGAAGGATGATGACTACTGGTTGGCCAGCATCCTCGATCCACGCTATAAAGGCAAATTACATAACATCATGCTACAGGAGAAAATCGACCTAATATTGACCAACAAACAAGCAACTCTAGTAAACCGTTTGTTAGAGGCATTCCCATCTAACAGCAGTGTTGCAGGTTCTACCACGAGCCGTCCTGGGCCAAATAGAAGAGGTGTTCGTGGTCCACGCAGCCGAAGTGGCCTTGGAGACAGGGGTTTCATGACCATGTTGTGGACTGATTTCTCACTGACACCTCACACGCCTGGTAATCAGCAATCTATTGCAACAGACAGGAGACAGCAGTTGTCAACTATGGTTACAAATTACTTCTCCTCCCCTCTCGATGTTCTCCCTCACCCTTCATTCCCTTTGACTGCTGGGCCTGTAAACTGGACACCTGGCCTGAATTGGCACAATATGCTTTACAGGAGCTCGCTTGCCCTGCTGGTAGTGTGCTATCAGAAAGAGTCTTCAGTGCTGCTGGATCAATACTGACAGAAAGAAGGACCCGGCTGTCCACAGAAAATGTTGATGATCTAACCTTTATTAAAATGAACCATGCTTGGGTATCAAAGGATTTTGTCCCGCCTTCCCCTCATGACACATAGGTTGTCAGAAAAATGTCTCGTTTTGTCCTCGTCTTCCTTTGACTTCTCCAATTCCTCCATTTTCAGCTGCAGAACGTCCAGCCTACACCTCAACCTATGTAACTTTTTGCCACCTCTCTATCTGGGCTACCCCCCCACAAGGCCAGGGTCACCTCCTGGCGCCCCCGGGCTAGTGCCGATGCCCTGAGTAGGTGGAGGGTCCACTCTGGGGCGACAGCACTGGCACAGGGTCCCTCATAGTACAAAAAAGTGGCTCTGACGGTGGGATGGGCCCACTCGCCTTCAGACACACGGGCGCACTATGAGGGGCCCTGTGCCAGTGCTGGCACCCATGACTGGGCCCCCCCTGCTTGCTTATGGCCACAGCACTTGCAATAGTTACCTCCCTGCTCCACAGCTGTGGAGTTTTGGCAGTGAAATCATTCACAGGGACAGCCACTACCAATTTTGTTAACTGATCCATGCTGGTTAACTCTTAGCTATGGGCTGTCCTGCTGGGCTCTACCTTCCCATGCTCAATTGCATTGGCTACCATTTTGAATGGACGTCGATTCACAATTGGATGCAGTGGCAGTTTCTGATCATCTTTCACACTTTTCCTAGTCACAGACGTCTGATATTCGTGGCACCATTTTTAAATGTCTCCTCTCCTGCCAATCCAATATAATTGCCTACAGCCTGTGGCTTCTGTCTTTTGCACTCCAAAGTGACCAGGCTGATCATGATAGGCAGTGAGGACCATGTCTAGATCTCTCCTTGGCATCACAATTTGATGCAGACAAATAATGTCGATGGATAGACGTAACTGCGATACAGCAACACTTTATTCACAAAGAACCGTTTGCGCTGTCTCCACACATAAAGTAATTGAGTGTCAGCATCGCCTGTCATAATTGTACCTGGAGGTTTTAGCCTCAGTCATTATTATTAATTACTAGTGTTGAGCATTCCGATACCGCAAGTATCGGGTATCGGCCGATATTCGCGTTATCGGAATTCCGATACTTAATTCCGATACTTTTTCCATATCGTATACCGGAATCGGAAGTTCCATAATTCTTTGAGAGGCAATGTGATTTTAGTCAGCCAATGAGGAATCCTACGAAGTGTGGGCACATCCTGTAATGATGCGGTCATCTTAACTAATGGCATGGCTGTGATTGGCTGCTGAAATGATGTCAGAATGCACTATAAAAGGCGCCGCAGCCATTTTAGCGTCACTGTGCTGTGAACTCAGTTAGGGACAGAACGCTGCTGTGCTGACTCTGAGGGACAGTTAGATATTGCGATTTTGTGTACTACTGTGCAGGCTAGTTTACCAACCGCTGTGTAAAGCTTCATTTTGCCAGTGTTGTTTTAACAGCTCTGTGCAAGGTGTGTGTGTGACAGTGCAGGTGACGCTGCAGTTTGCTCTGCATCCACCGCTGTTTGTAGGCATCTGCACGTGTCACTTTTTTTTTTTTTTTTTTTATTTTATTTAGTGGAATTGGTGCAGCTCCATTATATTAGAAAAAATCAAATCTATTAGTGTGACGTGCTTCCATCCGTATACAATACATTGGTTGCAAACACTATAGAAGTACAGAAAGGAGCTTTTCACAGATTGTGGACAGTTGTGTTTCAGTGTTCACTTCAGTCTGTGTTTTTTACTTTTTTGAGTGCAGATCACGCTCCAGTTACATGTTCAAGCACTGCTGCTTGTACTCTGCTGAGCGTGTCTCAGTGGCTCATCCTTTTCATTTATCTCCAATTGGTTCTGCTACATTCCATTTAAAATAAATCTAATCTATTAGTGTGACGCGCTTCCATCCGTATACAATACATTGGTTGCAAACACTATAGAAGTACAGAAAGGAGCTTTTCACAGATTGTGGACAGTTGTGTTTCAGTGTTCACTTCAGTCTGTGTTTTTTACTTTTTTGAGTGCAGATCACGCTCCAGTTACTTGTTCAAGCACTGCTGCTTGTACTCTGCTGAGCGTGTCTCAGTGGCTCATCCTTTTCATTTATCTCCAATTGGTTCTGCTACATTCCATTTAAAATAAATCTAATCTATTAGTGTGACGCGCTTCCATCCGTATACAATACATTGGTTGCAAACACTATAGAAGTACAGAAAGGAGCTTTTCACAGATTGTGGACAGTTGTGTTTCAGTGTTCACTTCAGTCTGTGTTTTTTACTTTTTTGAGTGCAGATCACGCTCCAGTTACTTGTTCAAGCACTGCTGCTTGTACTCTGCTGAGCGTGTCTCAGTGGCTCATCCTTTTCATTTATCTCCAATTGGTTCTGCTACATTCCATTTAAAATAAATCTAATCTATTAGTGTGACGCGCTTCCATCCGTATACAATACATTGGTTGCAAACACTATAGAAGTACAGAAAGGAGCTTTTCACAGATTGTGGACAGTTGAGTTTCAGTGTTCACTTCAGTCTGTGTTTTTTACTTTTTTGAGTGCAGATCACGCTCCAGTTACTTGTTCAAGCACTGCTGCTTGTACTCTGCTGAGCGTGTCTCAGTGGCTCATCCTTTTCATTTATCTCCAATTGGTTCTGCTACATTCCATTTAAAATAAATCTAATCTATTAGTGTGACGCGCTTCTATCCGTATACAATACATTGGTTGCAAACACTATAGAAGTACAGAAAGGAGCTTTTCACAGATTGTGGACAGTTGTGTTTCAGTGTTCACTTCAGTCTGTGTTTTTTACTTTTTTTAGTGCAGATCACGCTCCAGTTACATGTTCAAGCACTGCTGCTTGTACTCTGCTGAGCGTGTCTCAGTGGCTCATCCTTTTCATTTATCTCCAATTGGTTCTGCTACATTCCATTTAAAATAAATCTAATCTATTAGTGTGACGCGCTTCCATCCGTATACAATACATTGGTTGCAAACAATATAGAAGTACACAAACGGGCCTTTCACAGCTACTGAACATGGGTTTTTAATTTTTAACTAAAATATGTATTTTTTCAAATGACACAAATATAAGTAATGTTGAAGAGGAATAGTCCTACATCCATTGTTTGCACAATATTACAGGTGTACATCATGTCCCTTAATCAACAATGTATTATTATATTTACTTGTATGCTTTTATTTAAAAGCCAAGAACACAGAAGGATAACCTTCGCACTGCAGCTGTTGTCAAAGTTCAACCCACATTATGCACTTCCAACATTGCAGCATTTGAGGCATGATGTGAGTTGGATTGGTCAAAGTTATGGAGTGAGAAGGTTCACCATCAGTACCCTATAGCATAAGTATGCTTTTGTGTTAGCATTTGTGTTAGACATGTGGATATCTGCCATAATATGTCACAATTATTTAGTTACAGATTTGTTACCAACACTAATCATTGAATGGTTTTAAATTTGACGTTTCACTTGTTTACAGCTTAGAAATAAGGGTGTAGCCTGATATCTATGTGTAGCACTAGCCACTTTAACATGTCATGTTTTTTTAAACATGTGTAGCTAGGTGGCAGTAATTTTTGCCGGACACACAGCAGGGGAACAGCAGGCGTTACTGAACCCCACTATCACTATAGCTTGTGTATTGGTCTGTGGACACGACACTTCTGAGCAGCAACTGGCAGTGTTGTAGCCCAGGGAGTATAGCTCAGGTGGTAGAAAGATGAACATAACAGGAGACATGGAAAACGTTGCCAACCAGTTAGTTAATCTGAAACCGGACAGGCAAATTCAGGCGAGATCCATGCCTAGTTCATTTTCAGAAAAGTAAGCCGTTCTACATTATCGTAGGATAGTCGCATGCAACGGTCTGTTAGTACACCACCTGCAGCAGTAAAGACGCGCTCCGATAATACACTGGCAGCAGATCAAGCCAGCACCTCCAATGCATACTGGCTAAGCTCTGGCCATGTATCCAGCTTAGAGACACAAAACTTGAATGGGGAAGAGCCATCTGGGAGTACACTGAGAGGGCAAGACATGTAGTCTGTCACCATCTTACGGAAATGTTGCCTCCTGCTGACTGGAGCCGTCTCGGATGGTGTAGACATTGGTGGCGCTGCCACAAAACTTCGACACATTTGGAACATACTGTTCTTGCCCTGTGCAGAGGCGCTGCTTGTGCTCCCTCTTGTTGCAGAGCTGTCTCCACTGCCTCGACGCACAGAGCTGCTTTGTAAATCAGTAGCAGCAGCAGTGCTCTCGGCTGGAATGGAGAACATTATGGATTGCACCAGTGTGTCTTGGTACTTCCGCATTTTACGCTCCCGGTTCAACGGTGTGATGAGGCTTTGTAAGTTGTCCCGGTAGCGAGGGTCTAGGAGGGTGTACACCCAATAATCAGACGTGGTGTGAATGTGTTCGATGCGGCGGTCGTTTCTCAGCCACTGCAGCATGAAATCAACCATGTGCTGCAGACTCCCAACTGGCCAAGAAACGTTGTCCCCTGCAAGAGGCGTCATCTCTGGAGCGATGTCTTCCTCCTCCATTGACTCCTCCTCATCCTCCTCACAAAGTCCTTCAAATACATATAAATTTACAAAATTTAAAACTCAAAATTTAAAAACTTTGTATCATAATTCTGTAACATCAGTTTATGGAAACACAATAGCATTACAAAAGGATAGACAAAAAATGTACATTATGTGCTTTGTAAATACATTAAAAGTTTGTAATGGTTATGAAAATATAGACAGCGACTCTGGAGGTTCAATTGTTGATACAGCATGGTACTTTGAAAGTCCTCCAGCCCTTTGTGAGGAACCACGTTGCGCTGACTGTCCAGAAGGTGATGGAATTTGTGACTCCTCATCCTCCACCTCTTCCAAAACCTCATGCCTTAGTGCTTGCAGTGTTTTTTGAAGCAGGCAGATAAGGGGGACAGTCAGGCTGACTAGTGCATCATCTGCACTCGCCATCCGCGTTGACTCATCAAACGCACGCAAAACGTGGCAGATATCCTTCATAGAGTTATTCGCCACTCATTACACTGGCAGTGGCTGCCCATTCATTATAGGATCCAATTCTAATTACTGGTTCTCACCAACATAGCTCTCCACAGCGCAGCACCCCCCTACATCTCCTCCCTTATTTATATTTATCGGCCTAACCGACTGCTGCACTCTGCAAACGACCTTCGACTAACCTCTGCACTAATCCGTACCTCCCACTCCCAACTCCAAGACTTCACCCGCGCTGCGCCAATCCTCTGGAATGCTCTACCCCAAGAAATTAGGACTATCCGCAATTTGGATGGTTTCAGGCGCTCCCTCAAAACACATTTGTTCACAGTGGCCTATCACATTCACTAATCAAAGTCATTCTATGTGTAATTCTGTGTGTGTAGCCCATTCACTATCTCCATGCATCCCTCACTTCCTTAAAATGGCTGGACCATCATTGTAAAAACACCATTGTATATAAACACCTGTACTTTGTATCTCCCACACCTCATTGTAGATTGTAAGCTTTCACCAGCAGGGGCGGCTGATTTTGCTTTAATTATTGTATTGTTAACGTTGTTACTTATGACTCGTGTTTTGAAACTGTTAAACTGTAAAGCACTGCGGAATATTATGGCGCTATATAAATAAATAATATTATTATTCTTATTATAGAGGCCCACTCAGTAGTGGTGAAGTGTGAACGCCGCAAATTGCGAGTTGACTGCGTCTGATGCAGCTGATACTCCATTACTGTTGGCTGCTGCTCACACAACCGCTCCAACATATGTAACGAGGAATTCCACCTGGTGGGTACGTCACATATGATGCGATGTTCATGAAGGTGAAATCTGCGTTGCAGAGCTGCAATCAGCGATCTGGCCATGCTGGAACGTCGCAAGTGAGCGCACTCTAGGCGGACCTTGTGCAGCAGTGCATCAAGATCCGGATAGTCCCTCAAAAAACTCTGCACGACCAAGTTGAGCACATATGACAGACATGGTATGTGAGTGAGGTTGCCAAGGCCCAGAGCTGACACCAGATTTCGGCCATTGTCCACACTACCAAGCCTGCCTGTAGATTCTCTTCCAAAAACCACACGTCGCTCTCCTGCTTTATGGCATTACAGAGCTCCTGCGCTGTGTGGCTAAGATTCCCCATGGAAATTAATTTCAGGATGGCCTGTTGACATTTGGACACGGCTGTGCTCATATCGGTCGCAACAGGTAAACGTTCACGGGTCCATGTGGAGGTAGACCGTGACGGCTCCTGCAGCGATGATTCTGAGGAACTGGAATAGGAGGAGGAATCAATGTGTACAGACTTGATTCCTGCAATCCTTGGAGTTGGCAGAACACGTACAGCGCCACTCGCAAGATCAGTACCCGGCTGCACAACATTGACCCAATGGGCAGTGAGGGAAAGGTATTGTCCCTGGCCATGGGTGTTAGAACCCTCTTGTTAGGTTTTGTTTCAGTTTGCTGGTCACATGACCTTTTTTCCCTATTTAGTCTGGCTCCGCCCTTCTGGCTTTGCTTGACTTCATTGTATTATCTACTGTTAAGCTAGCCGGGTGCTTAGGTGCCTTAATCTGTGAGTTTTGCTTGATGTTAGGATCACAAAGTATTTATTTTTCTGTTTAATTATCCATGCTACAATTTATGTTAGGAGGTGTCCACCTTTTCTCCCAGTCCCTAGATCTTGTAGGGATTACTCCCTCGCAACTATAGGTCTTCGTTCACACTAGATGAGGACTTTAGCGGGTCTGGTCGCAGGATCAGGTTCCCCGTTACATCGTAGGGATTCAGCTTAGTTGTATTGTAGGGACAGAATTCCCTTCTTTCCTTACTGGTTGTAGCAGATCATAACAATGGGTACTGGTCCACGCATCGGTGGTCAGGTGGACCTTGCTACTGAGGGCTTTTAGTAGCGCATGTTTAATTTTTCCCTCAACATGCTTTTGCAGACCAGGGACGGCTTGCCTGCTGAAATGAAATCGGCTTGGCACATTGTATTGTGGGATTGACAATGATATTCAGTTACGGAAACTGTCTGTCTCCACCAGCCTGAATCACAGCATTTCAAGGGACAGGAGTTTTGCAATGCCAGCATTCAGAGCCTGTGCTCGTGCATGGTTTGCGGAGTATGGCCGTCTTTTATCCCATGCCTGTGCTACCGCTGGCTGTTTTGTGGCCTGGGAGTGTGAGGATGACAGGGAACTTGCTGCTGTGTGTGGAATAACAGTTTGTCTCTGGACAACAGTGGCCGAGGTTCTTCCATGGCGATCCTGTGAGGAAGCATAACCAGCTGTGTGTGAGCTCGATGAAGAGGCTTCAACACAACCTGAAGATGTAGGTGCTGCTGTAGGTTGGCCTACATCTCTAGTGTGTCTTTGTAACTCAACTATGTGCTTTGTCCGCACATGTTTCCACATATTTGTGGTATTGAGGTGACTGACACTTTTAGCTATTTTTAATTTTTAATTACACAGCTTGCATTTCACATAGCAAATATCATGTGCAAGTGTGTGAAAAAAGGACCACGCAGTGCAAGTCCTGGGAGCGCACGTTTTGACTTTTGGAAGACAACTGCTCCGAACAGGTGCCAAACTGGAGGCTACAGGCAACCGAGTCTGCAGCCTAACTCTCCCTCCTGTTTGTACCGTTGGGGCAATGTCTTCCTCTATCTTCCTTCTATCACTAACCATTTCTCTAGGCCTCTCCCAGCTTTCAACCAAAGTACTGGTTCTCACCCACAAAGCTCTCCACAGTGCAGCACCCCTCCTACATCTCCTCCCTCATTTCTATCTATCGGCCTAACCGACTGCTGCGCTCTGCAAACGACTTTCGACTAACCTCTGCACTAATACGTACCTCCCACTCCCGACTCCAAGACTTCTCCTGCTCTACGCCAATCCTCTGGAATGCTGTACCCCAAGAAATTAGGACTATCCACAATTTGCATGGTTTCAGGCGCTCCCTCAAAACACATTTGTTCAGAGCGGCCTATCACATTCACTAATCAAAGTCATTCTATGTATTCTGTGTAAGTGTGTGTGTGTCTCTAGCCCATTCACTATCTCCATCCCTCAGTCCCTTAAGATGGCTGGAACATCATTGTAAATGCACCATTGTATATAAACACCTATACTTTGTATCTCCCCCATCTCATTGTACATTGTAAGCTGTCACGAGCAGGGGCGACTTATTTAGCTTAAATTATTGTATTGTTAACGTTGTTACTTATGACTTGTGTTCTGAAACTGCTAAACTGTAAAGCGCTGCGGAATATGATGGCGCTATATAAATAAATATTATTATTATTCCTCTGAGCTGCTCCCACCACCTTCCTGTTCTTCATGCCATGTTGGGTCTTGGACCTCATGATCTCCACTACCCTCTTCCAACACCTGCTGTTGGGTGGTCTGGCCAGCACCATGCTCAACAGAAACTGGCACCTGGGTCTCATCATCATCATCAGATGCGTTCTGCGGTGTGCTGACCATCGGCACTGTCTCACCCGCCTCTTCAGATTCAGAGAGACACAGCTGTTGCGCATCACTGCATACTCCCTCTTCACATTACAGAATGCTGCTTGGCTGGGCCCCTGTTTGCAAGCCAATAGATTCTGAGAACAGAAGCAGACACTCAGCTGGCTCCTGTACAGAACTCTCTGACTGCCTGGGCAATTTGCCAGGCGGTGAAGAGACAGATGGTTGCCCAACAGTGCTGTGGTCCTGAGAGGAGGTGGAAGCAATTGAAGTCGATGCATTGGCTGAGATCCAAACAACAACGGCTTCAATTTGTTCTTCCCGCAGCAGGGGGGTACTCCGAGCTCCTACAAAAGTGCGCATAAAGGAACGCTCACGGCCCGGGGAAAACTGGTGGATGCTGTGTCACTGGGGGCCGCAGCAGCCACAGAATCCCCACGTCCTCTCCCTGAAGAAACTCCACGACCACGTGCCTTACTCCCTGCCTTCTTCATCTTGGTAGATTGATAAAGAAAGTCTGAAAAGTTATAAGGTCTAAGTGTGGTTATTCCACAGAGACTGCAGTGAACACTGCACACAACTGTTCACTACCCAATGCGTCTCAGCAGGAAGGCAGTCTGTGCGTCAAAACAAAGGCACAAGCATACATCCATGTACCCTGTTTATACAGCTATATAAAAAAAAATATGTAGTAGTGACGCACACTTTATTGAGGTACAGTATTACATCGCCATTCACCATCTGTGGCTATGCAGTGTCATCTATATATACCTTATCTATCTGTTGTCATGCTTCCAAGTCGACAGTCAGCCATAAATAGCAATTTTCACTATGCACTATGCACTTTTTAAAGGTTATGTTTGTTAATAAAAATGATTATTGCCACATATTATGAGTATTACATGATGTAAATTGTATAATTTTGTATAAAATATTTAGGGACATTATTCAGCAAATGGAACATTTTAGTAATATCACAGATAACTTGTAATGCTGATGATGTTTTGAAGTCAGACATTCATTGTCTATACAATAAAAATGGTGTACATACTGTTACTTATCCATCATTAATGGATTCAGATATGTACTTGTATGCTTTTATGTACAACCGTATAGCAGATTCCTTAACTAATTTATTTTGTGGTTTGCATTGCTGTTCAACATGTTAATGTATGTGTTTATGTTTGTCAATTCTTTATTTATCTAGATATTAGTTTAAATGAAATCATCATCTTATGGTAGTAAAGGTTATCTTTCTCTTGTTTGAAGTATAGACATTTAAAATTGACAGGTAACAAGGAAATTACTTGATCTAGTATTTAAACATCCTCCTTGACCCTGGGCTCCAACACCGCCAGTTGTTGCTCGGAAGTGCTGTTAGCACAGTCAACACTTGCTCCTGTGTTACTGGGGTTCAGTAACGTCAGCTGGTCCTCGGTTGTGCCATTGGCTCTTTTCCTTCTGCTGCCCCTCGGGTTCCAGCACAGTCAGCTGGTCCTCGTTACTTGCATTGGCTCTTGTACCTTCTGCTACCCGTCCGGGATCCAGTACCGTCAACTGGTTCTCCGCAGTGCCTTTGGCCTAGGTGCCTCCATCTCGGTATCCAAGTTCCAGCAACGTCTGCTGGTCCTTGGTAGTGCTTTGGAGCACAGGTACCTCCTGCTTAGTAACCGTGTCCCAGTAACGTCAGCTGGTCCTCGGTTGTGCCATTGGCTCTTTTCCTTCTGCTGCCCCTCCGGGTTCCAGTACCGTCAACTGGTTCTCCGCAGTGCCTTTGGCCTAGGTGCCTCCATCTCGGTATCCGAGTTCCAGCAACGTCTGCTGGTCCTTGGTAGTGCTTTGGAGCACAGGTACCTCCTGCTTAGTAACCGTGTCCCAGTAACGTCAGCTGGTCCTCGGTTGTGCCATTGGCTCTTTTCCTTCTGCTGCCCCTCCGGGTTCCAGTACCGTCAACTGGTTCTCCGCAGTGCCTTTGGCCTAGGTGCCTCCATCTCGGTATCCGAGTTCCAGCAACGTCTGCTGGTCCTTGGTAGTGCTTTGGAGCACAGGTACCTCCTGCTTAGTAACCGTGTCCCAGTAACATCAGCTGGTACAAGATTGTGCTACAAATACAAGATACGGAACAAGAGACACAAGAACAATAAGCAGAAGATCTAAAAGCAGAAGAACATGAAGTATAAGACCAAAATGAAGAGCAAAATATATGCTCTAAATTCTAAGCAGAAGAAGACTAAGCAGTGTATGGGGGTGAGTCCGTTCCTCCTCGTGGTGCCCCTGGAAAATGCCTGCTGCTGCAGGCTAAACTGAACACGGACAAATACTGTTGTAATTTAAATCTTTTGTGACAGCAAGAACGGAAGGATGAAAAATTCATACTTTGACAGATTACAAGTACAGGATTCTCTGTCACAAATAAGAATATGATGAAGAAGATGAAGCAGAATATGAATAAGAATAATAGTTTAATAAGAAGAATATGAGTAATGTTAACAAAGATGAATAGCAAGAAGTTTAAGAAGAAGATAAAGAAGGTGAAGATGAAGAATAATTTGATGAAAAAGATGATGCTGCAGAAGATTATGAAGGAGAAAGTGTGTGAAAAGTTAAAAAGGTGAAGATGAAGAGCATGGAAGTTGTGTAATATACATATTTGCCAAAATATAAAAAACGTTAACATTGTCAATTTCTTCGTCAATCCGAACATCTTTAAAAAAAAATATATTTATGCTATTCCATTTGATTGGGTTAAACATCTATGCCTTTAATGTCTCCTCAACCTTCCCCAATACATTCTACATTACTCTTTCTTGTTTTCCTTCATGTACAATTAACCAACAAGGCAAGAATGGGTTTTTTTTAATTTCGATATTTTGTTCCCATAGACTTACATGGGACTTCCGGTATCGGTATCGGGTATCGCCGATATTTTAGTGATATCGGCGATACCATTCCGATTCCGATACTTTAGGATATCGGAAAGTATCGCTCAACTCTATTAATTACCAATATTTCGACAATCACTCTACTTCTAGTGTGTACTTGTAGGGGAGATTATGGACAGGCTTACTGAGACTGAAATATATCCGAAGATTTAAAATGAGCCCAACACTGTATACAGCTGTATGCTTTTGATACAGTACAGTTTGGCAACTTTTTGGATTCTGGTGTAATCCATACAGAGGCTGTGAGCGTCTGTCTGTTACTACGTAAATAGTTACGGAGATTTACAATGACCCCTTGACTGTATACAGATGGACGCTTTTGAAAGAGTACCCTTTTTTGCACAAAGTGCTCGTCCCCCACAAACTTTTTTACCATCATTGACACCGTGAACATTGGCCCACATGTGTGATTCTTTGTTGCGTATCTTGTTATATTCTAGTGGAATCCACACTGAGCCTGTGAGCGTCTGTGTCTGCTTCCTGAAATATGTACTGCGATTTGGAATAGTCTCACTAGACAATATATACCTTTTAGCGTGTGATACAGTAGGCCTTTTTCGGTCTCCTTTTGCTATGACTACCATTTGCTGTTGCTTTACAGACGTATTACACCTCAACATATGGCATTATGGCAACCTCCTTTTCTGGGCTGCTCCACTCCCCTCCTTCATCACCAAAATTGTGACATTGTTGTGTTATCCATACTGAGCCTTTCAGCCAGGTTGTGTGCCTCATGAATTAAATAACAGATTTATAAATTTTTTAAGCATACTATATACCTTGTATGTGGTAAAACAGTATGAGATTTAGATTTGAATATGCTTTGTGAACAATACAAACATGAACTAATCGAAAAATCTGAAAAATATCTTTACACAGGTTTAATAGGTCTGTGTGGTAAGAATAAATTGTAGATTTTTTAAACTGTAGCCATACATGTTCTTGAAACCGTGAACAAACTTTTCTAGATACCTATTGTAAAACCTTAAGAATTGTGTTAGAAATCTGTTTCCACGTTGCGTTTAGAAAGTATAAGAGTTACCGGCCGATGAACCATACTAGGTGGAAGGATCAAACATGGCAGCTGGATCATTGCAAAAAAGGAACAGGAGCCTGAAAGTGGGGGCCATTGGACATGATGGCCAAACACGGCCTGCTGCAGCTGTTATGGGGTTTAGCAGGTTACTTGTAGGTAGTGTTGAGAGATACTGCTCGATATCTAAAAATATCGGATCGGAATGGTATCGCCGATATCACTAAATATCGGCGATATCCGATTCCGATACCGGAAGTCCAATGTAAGTCTATGGGAACAAAATATCGCAACTAAAAAAAACCTTTATTTCCTTGTAAACACTAAATATACTCACATAGAATACATATATATATATACATGTCATTGTGACATATATATACATATATGTATAGTTTATACACTTCTACATAGTAAAATATCCTCTGATTCAATTGCCGGGTAAAGCCGGCTTCTGTGAAAAGACAGAAGCACCTGACATGAAATGACACTTGGTGTACATAGGGTTAACCATGTCTTTTCATGTCGTTTGCAATCTGATTTGCACAAACAATTACATCAGTCTATGTGTGCAAAATTTCACACCTGTAGGGGTTAATTAAAGGTGTAAATTCGTTGTAAAAAAACCGGACTTTTTTGCTACGAATTTACACCTTTAATTAACCCCTACAGGTGTGAAATTTTGCACACATAGACTGATGTAATTGTTTGTGCAAATCAGATAGCAAAGGACATGAAAAGACATGGTTAACCCTATGTACACCAAGTGTCATTTCATGTCAGGTTCTGCATTTTCACAAAAGCCGTCAATTGAATTAGCGGCTATTATACTATGTAGAAGTGTATGAACTATAAATATAAATATATATATATATGTGTCACAAATTCAATGACATGTATATATATATATATATATGAGGTGTAAAATTGTTTAAAAAAATGCGTGGGCTCCCGCCCTATTTTCGCAACCAGACAGACAAAGCCAGCGAATGGGGGCAGATAATAATAGCCCAGAGAGGGACCATTATTTTTGGCCCCCCTGGCTACTAACATCTGCCCCCAGACACCCCAGAAAAGACAAATATATAATTAGATTCGCCCTTTCTGGCACTTTGCCCGTCTATTCCCATTGCCCTGTAGCGGTGGCGAATGGGTTAATATGGGGTTAAAGCCACATTGCAATTGAAAGGTGACCTTAAGCCAGGTTAATAATTGAGAGCTGTCAATTAGACAACTATCAATAATTAATCCTATTGCATGAAATAAAAATAAAACACACACACTTTAATTAAAAATCATTTTAATGAAATAAAGACACATGTTTTTGACCATCTTTTATTTGACTGCAAAAACCATTTCCTGTAATAAAAATAAAATAAAAAAGCAAAATTATTCTTACCTATCCCATGCACAGTCAGGTCCCACGGTGTAATCCTTCAGAAAGGGTTAATGTTTACTGCAGGGACCGCAGCTAATGCTGCAGCCTCACAGTAAACCCCCAAATGAATGAGTTCCTCTCCTGGCTGACAGGAGAGGAAGTGGAAAGCTTAATTGATTGCTTTCCACTTTCACTTCAGGTCAGCCAGGGACACAATCAGTGACTCAGAGGGAACTGATTAACAAAAATAGGGGTTCCCTTCGAATAAAAAATGGCGTCGGGTCCCCCCTATTTTTGTTAACCAGCCTGATGAAGCAGACTGCTGAGCAGTGGCGTACCGTGAATAAGCAGACCAAGCAGCTGCTATGGGGCCCGGACAGGTGGGGGGGCCCTCGACGGTCGGGTAGCTGTGCTGACACAGTACTACCAGGGGGTCGGCGGGTGAGGGGGAGCGCAGCTCTTCTATATACTCACCCCTCCTGGTGCGGTCTCTGCAGCCCCTGCTCTTCTCCCATGGTCTCCGACGCCTGTGTTCAGCGGTCAGGTGGTACCGCTCATTACAGTCATGAATACGCACATATTCATGACTTTAATGAGCTGTCCCGCGTGACCGCTGAACACTGGCGGCGGAGACCGTGGGAGAAGAGCAGGGGCTGCACAGACCGCGCCGGCAGAAGGGTGAGTATAAGGGATATTTACCTGTCCCGTTCCACCGTTGCTCGCGTCCTCTTGCTGCAATGTTCAGGTCAGAGGGCGCGATGATGTCGTTAGTGCGCGCCGCGCCCTCTGCCTCATCATTCACTGCTGGAGGACCCCGAAGACAGCGGCACTCAGCAGTGGAGAGAGGACAGGTAAATATCTCAGGTGCCGGGGCCCTGAGCGAGCGGTGACATCGGCACCTGGTGTCACCCCTTGCTCAGGACACCGGCACCTGGCCCCCAGCGATGAAAGGTGAGTATGTCTTTTTTTTTTTTTTGGTTGCAGCAGCTGCGGCAGCATAAGGGCCTATACTATGGAGCATCTATGGGGGCACAATCTATGGGGGCATAATAATTTTTTTGTATAATGTGTCCCCTCACTGTGCTGGCACTTTACATTTACAATGGCTCTGGGTTTTTTTTTTTTTTGGGGGGGGCCCATTCAGACTTTTGCTATGGGGCCCCATGATTTCTATGTACGCCCCTGCTGCTGAGGCATGGTATTTAAGGCTGTTAAGGAGCCAAGATCCATGGACCTTGCCAGCCTGATAATACCAGGCCACAGCAGTCTGCATATCTTGGCTGATTAACAAAAATAGGGGATCCCCTCGAAAAAAATTGGCATGGGGTCCCCCCTATTTTTGTTAACCAGCCAGATGAAGCAGACCGCTGAGGCCTGGATTTTCAGGCTGTTAAGGAGCCAAGATCCATGGACCTTGCCAGCCTGATAATACCAGGCCACAGCAGTCTGCATGTCTTGGCTGATTAACAAAAATAGGGGATCCCCTCGAAAAAAATTGGCGTGGGGTCCCCCCTACTTTTGTTAACCAGCCAGATGAAACAGACCGACTGAGGCCTGGTTTTTTCAGGCTGGTAAGGATCCAATATCCATGGACCTTGCAAGCCTGATAATACCAGGCCACAGCAGTCTGCTTAGCTTGGCTGGTTAACAAAAATAGGGGATCCCCTCGAAAAAAAAACGGCGTAGGGGTCCCCCTATTTTTGTTAACCAGCCAAGAAAAAAGCAGACTGCTGCGGCCTGGTATTAAAAGACTGTCAAGGCCCATGGATTTTGGCCCTCAACAGCCTGATAATACCAGGCTACAGCAGCCCCACATTTGGCGCATCAAAAGATGTGCCAATTGTGGCACTTTACCCGGCTCTTCCCACTGCCCTGTAGCGGTGGCAAGTGGGGTAATAAGGGGTTAATGTCACCGTTGATTGCACCGTGACAATAAGCCCGGTTAATAATGGAGAGGTTGTCAATAAGACACCGATCCATTATTAATCCCAAAGTTATTAAATGTATAAAAAAAAGACAAAGCAAGAAAAAAGTATTTTAATGAAATAAAAGAGACAACACAGTTTTCATTAATTTTATTATACACTCATTCCTGCGACGCCATCGATCTCCTGTAAAAAAAGAAAAAAACAAACCAACAGTATACCACCTGTCCGACGCAGTCCATAGTAACGACAGTCCCACGACGATCCAGCTCTGCTACATCGCAATGACAGGCAGAGCCTGTTATCGCAACGCAGCACAGCTAATTACCTGCTTCCCCGGCGGTGACGTCATCGGACTGACTGCTTTACGGCCGCGATTACCCAGCAGTCACTGCAGTTATCGCGAGAAACTGCATGTGACCGCCGGGGAAAGATGATGGCGGCCATGAAGCAGTCCAGCCCGTGACCGCCGGAGATCTTCTGCCAGGTAAGTGCCGCTGACTCCTGACAGACCCGACCGATGGACACTGACAGTGACAGTGACAATCCCGATTCCGGTATCCGATAAGACGAAAATATCGGAACTAAGTATCGAAAGGCCGATAGAGCTAATATCGGCCGATACCCGATACTTGCAGTATCGTATCGCTCAACACTACTTGTAGGCCTAGACTGAAAATTCTTGTTTTGGTCATCAATTCAATTTTATGCAGGTTATAGCATGGATAAACAAGATTTATCAGGTCTGCAATGCCCACTTCTTCCATACCAGGTATCTCCTGCCCTAAAGGTGGGTGTCCTTGTTCACCCATCTAATTCTCCTCCCTTTCGACATCTTCAAATATACATATGAATATGTCAACTGAAATATCTTGATCCTGCTCTTGCTCTCTCTGAATTTTAGGGAACTTTCTGGCACATGAAGACCAGAATGGATGGCTTGGAAAAAGTACAGGCAGTAAAAAATGAAGATGTTCATCCTCAAGGCCTTGTCCCCCTAAGGGGTGAAGTTTGCCAGGTATTGGCTGTAATGCTGGAAGTGGAATTATAAAGGCCTACATGTTGTTGGCATTTACAATTGCATATCTTTTTTGGCGGTTCAGGTAGGAATAGAGCCGGCTGTAGAACACCGTATCACTGCTGGTCTGGGGTCAGAAACGCAGTAGGCACATATCCTTGCTACATGCAGGCCAGATGAGATCCACATATTCACAGACTGATTCCTGTGAGATGACGCCTTTAGTTGTGATCTTCTTTGTTAATTTCTCCAAAAGGTGGGGAGTGGGACTACATCACTGCATCATTGACACCAGGAACATTGGCCCACATGTGTGATTATTTCTTGCGTATATTTTTAGATTCTTGTGGAATCCAGACTGAGCCTGTGTGCGTCTGTGTCTGCCTCCTGAAATATCTGAGATTTACAATATTTTCCCTAGAGTAGCCCTTTTTTGGGCCTCCTTTTGCTCTGACTTCTCAACTTAAACCATTTGATGCTGCTTTACGTACATTATACACCTCAACATATGGCATTATTGCAACCTCCCTATCTGGGCTGTTCCACCCCCCTCCACCATCTAACAAATTGTGAGATTCTTGTGTAATCCATACTGAGCATTTCAGCGAGATTGTCTGCCTCATGAATTATATAAGGAGATTTAGAATATTTTAACTATACTAAATATGCCTTTTATGAGGCAAAGCAGTATGAGATTTAGATTGAAATATACTTTGTGAACAATACAAACATTTACCAAACCAAAAATATGAAAACTATCTTTAGAAAGGTTTCATAGGTCTGTGTTAAGAATGTAATTTTTTATTTTGAAACTCTAGCCATAAATGCTCTTTAAAACATGAACAAAGTTTTCTATATACCTATTCTAAAACATTAAGAATTGTGTTACAAACCTATTGCCACGTTGCGTTTAAAAAGTATAAGGGTTACTGCCCGATGGACCATAGTAGGTCGAAGGATCAAACATGGCAGCTGGATAATTTCCAAAAATAACAGGAGCCTGAAAAGTGGGTGCAATTGGACATGATGGCCAAACACGGCCTGCTGCTGCTGTTATGGGGTTTGGCTGGTTACTTGTAGGCGTAGACTGACAATTATTGTAGTTTTGGTCATCAATTATATGCAGGATATAGCATGGTTAAATAAGATTTATCAGGTCTACAATGCCCACTTCTCCCATACCAGGTATCTCCTGCCCTAAAGGTGGGTGTCCTTGTTCCCCCATCAAATTATCCTCCCTTTCGACATCTTCAAATATACATATAAATATGTCAACAGGAATATCCTAATCCTGCTCTCTCTGAATTTTGGGGACCTTTCTGGGACATGAAGAACAAAATGGATCGCACTCCCTTGCAAAGAACTGAGAAATTGTCCCTCGGGAGGAACAATGGCCATGACAAATATGTGTGGAATTCCAGGCCCAGGAAGGTCAGATGCTGAGAAGGGGTTAGAGAGTACTTCTCTCGGTTGATGATCCAGCAGAGACGCGTCAAGGTGTCCAGAGTGACTTAAAGACTCTGAGCACAGTCTCGGCGGGATGAGCCTTTGATTAGCAGGTCGTGCAGGTAAGGGATTATGATAATCCCCCTGGAGCGAACAATGGCCATGACCGCCGGTATTTGCTTCGTGAAGACCCTGGGGGTAGAGGTCAGACCCAAGGGGAGGGCTGTAAATTAATAGCGATCATCCTGGATCGCAATCAGAAGAAATCGCTGGTGTCGCAGACAAATAGGGATGTGAAGGTACGCATCCTAAAGGTCTAAGGACCACAGGAGCTCTCCCGGCTCCATCGCAGCGATCACTGACTGTAAGGACTCCATCCTGAAGTGGCGTATCCCAAGGAGACGATTCAGGTTTTGAGGTCCAGGATTGGGCGTAGAGAACCTTTAATTTTTATGGACTACAAAATGATTCCAGTAGAACCATGAAAAACGTTTTGGAGAAGGAACGTCAACTACTACGGCAGCCAGAAGGGAACAGACGGCCTGGACAAAACCTGGGATCTGGGACAGCTGCCTCGGAGGGTGAGAAAGAAATAAGTGCCTTTCTGTGGGGGAAGAAAACTCTATCTTGTAACTGGAGGTAACCATCTCCATGACCCAGCCATCGCTGACCACCGACAGCCAAGCGTTCCTGAAGAAAAGAAGTCTGCCTCCCACCCTGGAAAGCCTTCCAGGTGGGGGTCTCCCATCACTTGGAACGAAACCTGTTTGATCAGGAGGACCAAGAGGACTTACAGGAACGGCCTATTGGTTTCTCCGTTCTCCGTTCAAGCGAGGGCTTGAAAGAAGGTTTCCTCCGTTCTCCTGAAGCAGAGGGGTGCTCCTGCTGTGAAAAGGATTCAGAAGTTGTGAAGGGACGAAAAGATCTTAAGGGCCGAGGGCCCTTCGTGTTAAATGGATGCTTAGGTCTGTATTGAGGGAGAGAGGTGCTCTTGCCTCCCATAGCCTATGAAATAATGTGGTCCAGCCTAGCACCAAAGAGCCTGGAGGCCTGGAAGGGTAGGTTGGTGAGAGATCTTTTGGAAGTAGTATCCGCGCTACACGCCTTCAACCAAAGGTTGCGGCGAATAGCCATGATGTTGCTGCTTTCTATAGCGTAAAAACCCACCGAGTCCATGGAAGCAGCCAGAATGTATTTGCTGCTCATCACCAATTTTCGCTGCCAACTCACCTACGTCGTGTGGGTGATCTGAAGCCAAGATGCCCCTGCGAACCATCTTAGCCCAGGCACAGATGCCTTTTGCCACCCAGGTGAAAGCGAAACTGGGAGAAAGGGAAGCTCCAGCTGCCTCAAAGGCTGATTTGGCCAGAGCCTCGATCTTTAACCCGTTTTAATGAGACAGAGGAATCCTGGGCAGGAGCCTCGTCCTCTTTGAATTTATGCATTTGAGAGATAGCCGAGATAAGGCTATACACCATGACCTGCATCTTGGAGGTCTGGTCCAAAGCCGAGTCAGACCCGGACTGGGAGTCTATGTCCTACCCAAGATCTTCCTCCGAAGAGGGGGAATGGGAGGGGGAAAGTGGCTTGGATGCTGCTGAGGGGCCCAGGGAGCTGTACAAGTAGCCAGACAGAGTCCCCTTTGTAGAACCTCTCTCGGTTTTGGCCCTTTGAAGGTCGAGGTCAAGTGCGTTGTAATCGCCATGGGAGACGTACGGAACACTGTTGGCTGTGGAGAGCTGTGGAAGGCGTTCAAGGCCCTGGACCTGGGACTGAGATACCTTACTCAGGTCAGCGACCGACTGAAAAATGGCAACGGCCCACTCCGGAGGAGGGGGAGTGCAATCATCCAGGGAGTCTGAGTGCTCTTGTGGGTCAGACATGGTGGGAGGACTGCAGGACGGGCAGAAAGGCGATGTCCACTTTTTATTGCAATGTGCACAGGCGTAATGGGTCACAGTGGGCTTAGGGTAACAGGCCCCAGCAGGGTTGGACATAGGTACAGCCTGTTGCTCTATTGTAATATGGACCCCCAGTGGAAATACTGTGGAGGAGCACCAGATAGGCCGCGTGGAATCGAGGGTGATAAGGACAGAGACTACTCAGTACAGCGAACTGCAGCAGACAAATTGTATGTTTCATGACCATGTTGTGGACTGATTTCTCTAGGACAGCTCACACGCCTGGTAATTAGGAATCTATAGCAACAGACAGGAGCCGGTAGTTGTCAACTATGGTTACAAAGAACTTTTCCTTCCCTTATCGATGTTCTCCCTCAAGGGTCATTCCCCTTTGATTACTGGGCCTGTAAACTGGACACCTGGGCTGAATTGCCACAATATGTCTTACAGGAGCTTGCTTGCCCTGCTGGTAGTGTGCAATCGCTTTGTCCTCCTCTTCCTCTCAGTGCTGTCACTTCTCCAATTCCTCCATTTGTACCAGGTGAACGTCCAGCCTATGACTCAACAGATGCCATTTATGCCACCTCCCTTTCTGGGCTGTCCCCTCCCCAGAGACGGGGTCACCATGTGGCGCACCCGGAAAAGTGCCGGTGCCCTGAGCAGGTGTCGGGTCGCACTCGAGGGCAAAGGCCCTGGCACAGGGTCCCTCATAGTACCACAAACTGACTCTGACGGTGGGATGGGCCCACTCGCCATCAGACGCACCAGCGTACTATGAGGGGCCCCGTGCCATGGCCGTCGCCCGTGAGTCCACCCCTCCTGCTTGCTCAGGGCCCCAGCACTTGCAATACTTACCTCTCCCTGATCCACCACTGTGGAGTCTGGGTAGTTAAGTCCTTCACAGGGACAGACACCATAAATTTCGTTAACTGATCGATGATGGTTAAGATGTTGCTCTGGCCTGTTCTGCTGGGCTCTAACTTCAGATGATCAATGGCTCCCATTTCGAATGGACGTCGACTCACAATCGGATGCATTGTTGCTTTTTGATCAGCTTTCACAGTTTTAAGAGTCACAGACGTGTGAAATTCCTTGCAATATTTTTCAAGGTCTCCTCTCATGCCAATCCAATAGAATCGGCAACAGTCTATGGCTTCTGTCTTTAGCACTCCAAAGTGACCAGACTGACCATGATAGGCAGTGAGGACCATGTCTACATGTCTCCTTGTCATCACAATTCGATGTAGACAGATAACGGTGATGGGTAGTGTTGAGCGATACTGCCCGATATCCCAAAATATCGGATCGGATTGGATCGGCCCGATACTCAGAAAGTATCGGGTATCGCCGATCCGATACCGGAAACCCAATGCAAGTCAATGGGACAGAAATATCGTAATTAAAACAACCTCTTTCTTTCCTTGTAAACACTAGATATCCACCACATAGAATACATATATATATATATATATATATATATAATATGTACATGTCATTGTGACATGTATATATACATATATTTATAGTTCATACACTTCTACATGGTAAAATAGCCTCAGATTCAATTGCCCGGCAATGCTGGCTTTTGTGAAATTACAGAAACACCCGACATGAAATGACACATGGTTTACATAGAGTTAACCATGTCTTTTCATGTAGTTTGATATATGGTTTTCACTAACAATTACATGAGTATATGTGTGCAAAATTTGACACAGGTAGGGGTTAATTAAAGGTGTAAATTCATTGTAAAAAAACAAATTTTTTTGCTACGAATTTACACCTTTAATAACCCCTACATGTGTCAAATTTTGCACACATACACTCATGTAATTGTTAGTGAAAGCCATATATCAAACTACATAAAATGACAAGGTTAACTCTATGTAAACCATGTGTCATTTCATGTCGGGTTCTGTAATTTCACAAAATTTCACAAATATTAATTTTTACAAAGTCTACTGCTTCACTTTTTCTAATGGCAATTTGCATATACTCCAGAATGTTATAAAGAGTGATCAGCTTAACAGCAATTACTTGCAAAGTCAATATTTGGCTAGAAAATGAACTTTATCCCCCAAAACACATTTCAACATCATTGCAGCCCTGCCTTAAAAGGACCAGCTAACCTCTTTTCAGTGATTGCTCCATTAACACAGGTGTGGGTGTTGATGAGGACATGGCTGGAGATCAATCTGTTATGATTAAGTAAGAATGACACCACTGGACACTTTAAAAGGAGGCTGGTGCTTGGCATCATTGTTTCTCTTCTGTTAACCATGGTTATCTCTAAAGAAACACGTGCAGTCATCATTGCAATGCACAAAAATGGCCTAACAGGGAAGAGTATCGCAGCTAGAAAGATTGCACCTCAGTCAACAATCTATCGCATCATCAAGAACTTCAAGGAGAGAGGTTCCATTGTTGCCAAAAAGGCTCCAGGGCGCCCAAGAAAGACCAGCAAGCGCCAGGACTGTCTCTTAAAAGTGTTTCAGCTGCGGGATCGGGCTACCAGCAGTGCAGAGCTTGCTCAGGAATGGCAGCAGGCAGGTGTTAGTGCATCTGCACGCACTGTGAGGCGGAGACTCTTGGAGCAAGGCCTGGTCTCAAGGAGGGCAGCAAAGAAGCCACTTCTCTCCAGAAAAAACATCATGGACAGACTGATATTCTGCAAAAGGTACAGGCAGTGGACTGCTGAGGACTGGGGTAAAGTTATTTTCTCTGATGAATCCCCTTTTCGATTGTTTGGGACATCAGGAAAACGCCTCATTCAGAGAAGACAAGGTGAGCGCTACCACCAGTCTTGTCTCATGCCAACTGTTAAGCATCCTGAAACCATTCATGTGTGGGGTTGCTTCTCAGCCAAGGGAATCAGCTCTCTCACAGTCTTGCCTAAAAACACAGCCATGAATAAAGAATGGTACCAGAATGTCCTCCAAGAGCTACTTCTCCCAACCCTCCAAGAGCAGTTTGGCGATCAACAATGCCTTTTCAAGCATGATGGAGCACCTTGCCATAAAGCAAAGGTGATAACTAAATGGCTCAGGGAACAAAACATAGAGATTTTGGGTCCATGGCCTGGAAACTCCCCAGATCTTAATCCCATTGAGAACTTGTAGTCAATCATCAAGAGACGGGTGGACAAACAAAAACCTAAAAATTCTGACAAAATAAAAGCATTGATTGTGCAAGAATGGAATGCTATCAGTCAGGATTTGGTCCAGAAGTTGATTGAGAGCATGCCAGGGAGAGTTGCAGAGGTCCTGAAGAAGAAGGGTCAACACGGCAAATATTGACTTGCTGCATTAACTCATTCTAACTGTAAACATAAGCTTTTGTTACTCATATGTTTGCAATTATTATATTTCTGTCTGTGATAAAAACATCTGTCAAACACACACAAAAACCAGAGGGCAGCAGATCATGTGAAAATATAATATTTGTGTCATTCTCAAAACTTTTGGCCATGACTGTACTATAAATATATATATATATATATATATATATATATATATATGTGTCACAAATTCAATGACATGTATATATATATATATATATATATATGAGGTGTAAAATTGTTGAAAAAATGCGTGGGCTCTTGCCCTATTCTCTCAACCAGACAGACAAAGCTAGCGAGTGGGGGCAGATAATAATAGCCCAGAGAGGGACCATTATTTTTGCCCCCCCCGGCTACTAACATCTGCCTCCAGACACCCCAGAAAAGGCAAATCTATAATTAGATTCGCCCTTTCTAGCACTTTGCCTGTCTATTCCCATTGCCCTGTGGGTTAATAAGGGGTTAAAGCCACCTTGCTATTGAAAGGTGACTTTAAGCCAGGTTAATAATTGAGAGCTGTCAATTAGACAACTATCAATTATTAATCCTATTGTATGAAATAAAAATAAAACACCCAAACTTTAATTAAAAATCATTTTAATGAAATAAACACACAGTTTTTGACCATCTTTTATTTTACTGCCATTCCTTGCAAAGCCCTTGTTCACCTGTAATAAAAATAAAATAATAAAGCAACATTATTCTTACCTATCCGATGTTCAGTCAGGTCCCCGATGTAATCCTTCTGAAAGGGTTGTTTACTGCAAGGATCGCAGCTAATGCTGACAGCCTCACAGTAAACCTCACAGTAAACCCCCGACTGAATCATGTGGTTAGCATAATTGATTGCTTCCCACTTTCACTTCAGGTCAGCCAGGGACACCGCACAGCATCAGTGACGTCAGAGGGAATCCCGGCTGACCTGAAATGAACTGATTAACAGAAATAGGGGATCCCTTCGAAAAAAAAAATGCCGTGGGGTCCCACCTTTTTTTGTTAACCAGCATGATAAAGCAGACTACTGAGGCCTGGTTTTTCAGGCTGTTAAGGTGCCAATATCCATGGACCTTGCAAGCCTGATAATACCAGGCCAAAGCAGTCTGCTTATCTTGGCTGGTTAACAAAAATAGGGGATCCCCTCGAAAAAAATGGCATGGGGTCCCTCCTATTTTTGTTAACCAGCCAGATGAAGCAGACTGTTGAGGCCTGGTTTTTCAGGCTGGTAAGGATCCAATATCCATGAACCTTGCAAGCCTGATAATAACAGGCCACAGCAGTCTGCTTAGCTTGGCTGGTTAACAAAAATAGGGGATCACCTCGAAAAAAAAATGGCGTGGGGGTCCCCCTATTTTTGTTAACCAGCCAAGTAAAAAGCAGACTGCTGCGGCCTGATATTAAAGGACTGTCAAGGCCCATGGATTTTGGCCCTCAACAGCCTAAAAATACCAGGCTGCAGCAGCCCCACTATTGGCGCATCCAAAGAAGCGCCAATTGTGGCACTTTACCCGGCTCTTCCCACTTGCCCTGTAGCGGTGGCAAGCGGGGTAATAAGGGGTTAATGTCACCTTTGATTGAACGGTGACAATAAGCCCGGTTAACAATGGAGAGGCATCAATAAGACACCGATCCATTATTAATCATAGTTTGTAAATTTTTTTAAAAATACACAGCCAGAAAAAAGTCTTTTAATGAAATAAAACATCACACAGTTTTCATTATGTTTATTGTACGCTCATCCTGCGACACCTTCGTTCTCCTGTAAAAAAACAAAAATAGCAAACCAACACAAATACTCCCTGTCCGACGCAGTCCAAAATCACGAGTGTCCCACGACGGTTCCAGCTCTGCTACATCTGCATGTTAGGCTGAGCCTGACATCCACATAGAGCAGAGCTGCTTACCTGAGGAGGTTCCCCGGCGGTGACGTCATCGGATTGGTTTATGGCCAGCTGTCGCGAGAGTAAAGCTGGCCGAGATTACCCAGTACCCGGCAGTCACTGCAGTTATCGCGAGAAGCTGCACGTTACCGCCAGGGAGAGGGTAATGGCGTCCATCAAGGAGTCCAGGACGTGACCGCCGAGGATCTTCTGCCAGATAAGTGCTGCTGACACCTGACAGACCCGACCGACACTGACAGTGACACTTTCGGGAAGTTCCTGTGTCACGTACTTCGTTCTGTGACACAGGAACTCCCCATAGACTTTAGAGGAAAACTCCAATTCCAATATCCGATATGACAAAAATATCAGATCTCAGAATCGGAATTCCGATACAGCGAATATCGGCCGATACCCGATATTTGCAGTATCGGAATTCTCAACACTAGTCATGGGATACACGCAACTGCCATACAGCAAGCCTTTCTTCACAAACAACCGTTTTCACTGGCTACACAGATAAAGTAATTGAGGGTCAGCATCGCCTCTCAGAATCCAACCGTGAGGTTGTAGCCTGATTATTATTCATTTCAAAATGTCTGCAAGCACTCAACTTTCATTGTGTACTTGTATCCATCTAGTTTCCTGTACCGGAGAGTCTGAACTTGGTTCCTCAGACTGAAATGTAGACAAACATTTAAAATTTCACCAAGACTGTATACAGCTGCACGCTGCTGATCCAGTACAGTTTGTAAACTTTTTCGATTGTGGTATAATCCATACAGAGCTTGTGAGTGTCTGTCTGTTACTCCGTAAATAAAAACGGAGATTTACAATTGCCCCTAGACAGTATACAGCTGTCCGCTTGGGATACAGTAACCGTTTCTGCACAAAGTCGTCGTCTCCCCCCCCAACTGGGTTTGCATCATTGAGACATGGAACATTGGCCCACATGTGTGATGAAGTAATATTTTTGGTGTATCTTTTATTATTCTTGTGTAATCCAGACTGAGCCTGTGAGAGTCTCTGTGTGCCTCCTGAAATATATATGGAGATGTAGACTATTTTCAGTAGACTATATAGACCTTTTATCTGGTGATACCCTTTATTTTGTCCACCTCTTCCTCAGACTTCTCCAATGAATCCATCTCCAGCAGCTTTACGCCCATTATACACCTCAACATATGGCATTTGTTCAACCTCCCAATCTGGGCTGCACCCCCCCTCCTCCACCTACCAAATTGTTATATTCTTGTGTAATACATACTGACCCTTTCCGTGTGATTGACTCCTGAATGATGTAATGAGATTTATTATATTTAAACAATACTACATATACCTTGTATCTTGTAAAATACAATGAGATTTGTATTTTAATATGGTTTGTGAACAATACAAACGTGAAACAACCTAAAAAAAGGAAAAATATCTTTACAAATGTTGAATCGGTCTGATAAGAGTCAAATTTCTATTTGTTAAACTTTTGTCATAAATTTTCTTAAAAACATGAACACATTTGTCTCTTATACATAGTCTAAAACCTTAAGAATTGTCTTAGAAACCAGTATTGACACGTAGCGTTTTGAAACTATAAGGGTTACTGGACGATGGACCATACAAGGTCGAAGGATCAAACATGGCAGCTGGATCATTGACCAAAATAACAGGAGTCTGAAAACTGTGTGCCATTCGACATGATGGGCTAACAGGGGCTGCTGCTGGAATGGGGTTTTGATGGTTATTTTTCTTTCAAATAATTTTATTGGTTTATAATTTAACAGGGTAAGGGAAGGAAGGTAGGAAGGGAGAAAAGGGAATGGGAAATAAAGAACCTTGTACAGGTACGGAAAATATTTAAAACTAGAGAACCCACCAATAAGTATTAAATAGCATATAGCGAATAACCACATAAAAGAAAAGAAAATCGAAAATCCTTATTATGGGATAACATTCTTGGAAAGAGATACATCATTCCGGTACTACAACGGCCATGTTTAGGCCTCAAAATATAATACTTCTTAATAGGTCTGTTTGATATGGAATTTGCTATTCCAAGTCTTCCATTTTTTTTAATATTTGTGGATGTGATTGTTGTTAATCGCAAATCTACATTCTAAATCACTATGTTGGCCTATCTTATCAAGTATGTCTGAGAACTTAGGAACCTCGACTTTCTTCCACCATTGTGCTAACATGGTCTTAGTCACTAAGAGGATGTGCATAATAATGTATCTTACCGAATCATCAAATTGTTCCATGTTTAATGAAAGAAGTGCTCTCTCGGGCGTAATTGTGAAGTCCTTAGCAATGAGGTTAATGTGCTGTGTGACCTGGAACCAAAGGTTTTTGATTTTTGAACATCCCCAAAATATATGGTAGAGGTTCCATTGATGTCCACAGCCTCTCCAGCACAAGGAAGATAGTTCTGTGTTAAAATGTGATAGCCTTGTCGGGATATAGTACCACCTATTTAGCAGTTTAAAATAACCCTCGTGAAGACCCATTGACATGTTGGAATTGTATGTGTTTTTGATGGCATCGTTCCAATTCTTGAGATGGATATCAGCACTTAAATCGGACTCCCATCTCTTCATATATATGTTTTTGTGGCTTGTTAGGTCATGGACGACAGATCTATACAAATTGCACAGACTTAAGAGATTTCTATCTTTAAGGTTGCACAATAGTGAAGATAGAATTTCATAATTTAAAGTCTTTCCTTTTATGATTTTCCAAATTCTGTCTTTCAACATGGTGTAAAAAGACCAGCTCAGATGACGGTAAATTATTTTTAGAGAAGAAAACGAAGGGGATTCCAGCTTCCATAAAAAAGTATAATCTTTATTTGATCCAAGAATAAAATATTCAACAGACGGTGTCCTCCATGTTACAGCAAGCGGGAGGTGTGCACTAACAGCCAAACAGCGACGCGTTTCGACCTCAGAAGGTCTTTATCAAAGCTGCAGAATGATCGGTAGCCTGCATATTTAAGGCTAATAAAGACCAATGGGTGAGTCCTCAGATTGTCATGTGGTTATTCGAATACTTCAGCTGGCCCACAAGTGTTAAATGAGAGCTTTTAATTACACCACATGCTCACAATCTGTCAGAAACATCCATTGTGCTCTAAAGCATGATTGTATATAGCTTTCAGCTGATACACCAAAATATAAATAAAAATAATGAATAATATATACAAAAACACAAACAGAAAAGTACATAAAATACAAATTTTGCCCAAGATGTTAGAAATTAAAATTATTCCATAGGCTATTTGGCAGTAATATTGCTGGGGGATGATTTCCAAAAACGATCTCTGGACGTTGTTCTTAAGTTCTCCTCACAAAGCTCAAGATTAGCAGACAAATCAGCTCCAACTGCAAGACAAGCACTGATATTATGATGTATATGGCTGAGATAACTGAGTAAATAGTGAGAAAAAGAAAATATAAGTTCCTGACGAATTAAGCTTAAAGGAGCTGTAATAGATCTCCAAACTAGCGCAACATAATTATAACTCATTTCATCAGTCAGGAAAAAGACTTTGAAAGCTTTAAATTATATCTTCACACAGCAGTAATATACTGTACAAACTGCTATTAAACCCTATGCACTGGTGATCACAACATTCATTATCTTTGAAAAGTTTTTTTACAATTTTTATTGCGGTTATTCAAAGGCATACATACACTATAAATTATTGTGCAAGTCCTATTCTGCTATACAGTCATGGCCAAAAGTTTTGAGAATGACACAAATATTAATTTTTACAAAATCTACTGCTTCACTTTTTCTAATGGCAATTTGCATATACTCCAGAATGTTATAAAGAGTGATCAGCTTAACAGCAATTACTTGCAAAGTCAATATTTGGCTAGAAAATGAACTTTATCCCCGAAAACACATTTCAACATCATTGCAGCCATGCCTTAAAAGGACCAGCTAACCTCTTTTCAGTGATTGCTCCATTAACACAGGTGTGGGTGTTGATGAGGACATGGCTGGAGATCAATCTGTCATGATTAAGTAAGAATGACACAATGGACACTTTAAAAGGAGGCTGGTGCTTGGCATCATTGTTTCTCTTCTGTTAACCATGGTTATCTCTAAAGAAACACGTGCAGTCATCATTGCAATGCACAAAAATGGCCTAACAGGGAAGAGTATCGCAGCTAGAAAGATTGCACCTCAGTCAACAATCTATCGCATCATCAAGAACTTCAAGGAGAGAGGTTCCATTGTTGCCAAAAAGGCTCCAGGGTGCCCAAGAAAGACCAGCAAGCACCAGGACCGTCTCTTAAAAGTGTTTCAGCTGCGGAATCCGGCTACCAGCAGTGCAGAGCTTGCTCAGGAATGGCAGCAGGCAGGTGTGAGTGCATCTGCATGCACTGTGAGGCGGAGACTCTTGGAGCAAGGCCTGGTCTCAAGGAGGGCAGCAAAGAAGCCACTTCTCTCCAGAAAAAACATCATGGACAGACTGATATTCTGCAAAAGGTACAGGCAGTGGACTGCTGAGGACTGGGGTAAAGTTATTTTCTCTGATGAATCCCCTTTTCGATTGTTTGGGACATCAGGAAAACGCCTCATTCGGAGAAGACAAGGTGAGCGCTACCACCAGTCTTGTCTCATGCCAACTGTTAAGCATCCTGAAACCATTCATGTGTGGGGTTGCTTCTCAGCCACGGGAATCGGCTCTCTCACAGTCTTGCCTAAAAACACAGCCATGAATAAAGAATGGTACCAGAATGTCCTCCAAGAGCAACTTCTCCCAACCCTCCAAGAGCAGTTTGGCAATCAACAATGCCTTTTCCAGCTTGATGGAGCACCTTGCCATAAAGCAAAGGTGATAACTAAATGGCTCAGGGAACAAAACATAGAGATTTTGGGTCCATGGCATGGAAACTCCCCAGATCTTAATCCCATTGAGAACTTGTGGTCAATCATCAAGAGACGGGTGGACAAACAAAAACCTAAAAATTCTGACAAAATGAAAGCATTGATTGTGCAAGAATTGACTGCTATCAGTCAGGATTTGGTCCAGAAGTTTATTAAGAGCATGAAAGGGAGAATTGCAGAGGTCCTGAAGAAGAAGGGTCAACACTGCAAACATTGACTTGCTGCATTAACTCATTCTAACTGTCAATATAAGCTTTTGTTACTCATATGTTTGCAATTATTATATTTCTGTCTGTGATAAAAACCATCTGTCAAACACACATAAAAACCAGAGGGCAGCAGATCATGTGAAAATATAATATTTGTGTCATTCTCAAAACTTTTGGCCATGACTGTAGACTAACTGACAGGCTTTAAATTGTATCTCCAAACAGCAATACAGAACGGACCACTATTTAACCCTATGCGCTGGCTCCTGCAGCGCTTATTGTCTCTAAAGGATTCCCTTATTTATTCTTCAGGGATATGCCTATTGTTATGATCTGCTACAAGCACTAAGGAAAGGTGGGAATTCTGTCCCTACAATAGGACTGAGCTGGATCCCTACGATGTAACGGGGAACCTGATCCTGCGACCAGACCCGCTAAAGTCCTCAGCTAGTCTGAACGAAGACCTATAGTTGCGAGGAAGGAATCCCTACAAGATCTAGGGACTGGGTGAAAAGGTGGACACCTCCTAACAGAAAGTGTAGCAGGGAAAATAAAACAGAAAACAAATACTAAGAGATCCGAAGATCAAGCAAAACTGACAGAGTAAGGCACCTAAGCACCCGGCTAGCTTAAGAGTAGATAATACAATGAAGTCCAGCAAGGCCAGAAGGGCGGAACCAGACTAAATAGGGTAAAAAGGTCATGTGACCAGCAAAGTGAAACAAAACCTAACAAGAGGGTTCTAACAGTACCCTCCCTTCTAAGAGGATCCTCCGGATCCCCTAGGACTTAGGCTTATCCGGAAACCTCTTGTGAAACGCTCTGACAAGTCTAGACACAGAAACATCATCCGCCCTCACCCATGAGTTATCCTCGGGTCCATAACCCTTCCAAGCGACGAGGTACTGTAAACTCCCTCTATACCGTCTAGAATTTAGGATGCGGGAAATCTCATATTGCCCGTCCTCCACCACCAGGAGAACAGTGGCCGAGACGTCTCCATCTGAGACCTCAGCTTTTTTCAAGAGAGAAACATGAAACACCGGATTAATCTTCCAGGAGGTAGGAAACTCCAACTTAACAGCAGATTGGTTAATAACCTGAAGCACCTTAAAGTGCCCTACAAACTTGGGACCCAATTTCTTAGATGGAATCCTCAAGCACAGATTCTTAGAGGACAACCAAACCATGTCACCAATAGCAAACAAAACCTCTTGTCGTTTTCTATCAAAATACACTTTGGATCTTTTGTTAGCCTCCTGAAGATTACCACGCACATCAGTCCAAACTCTCTCCAAAAGACCAGAAAAATTCTCCTCTTCAGGTACAGCCGATCCCAACTTGGAAAATGACCCAAACGACGGATGTCTCCCAGTACAACAAAAAAAAGGCGAACAACCAGCAGAAGCGGATGTATGGTTGTTAAGAGCAAACTCAGCAAGTGGCAGAAACTCAGACCACCCCTCTTGATTATCAGTCACAAATCAACGCAAGAACTGCTCAACATCCTGGTTTTTCCTTTCTGTCTGGCCATTAGACTCCGGATGATATCCGAATGAAAACGACAAATGAACTCCCAACCTGTCACAAAAGGCGCGCCAAAAACGAGCCACAAACTGAGGTCCCCTATCGGAAACAATGTCAGTAGGAACACCATGTAGTCTGACTATTTCCTTGACAAAGGCCTTAGCGAGAGTCTTAGCGCAGGGCAGTTTGATGAAAGGAACCAAGTGACACATCTTGCTAAAACGGTCCACGACCACCCAGATGACAGTGAAACCCTCAGAGGGGAGAAGGTCAGTAATAAAGTCCATAGCCAAATGTGTCCAAGGTGCACTAGGGACCTCCAAAGGACAAAGCAACCCCGCAGCAGGAGTATGAGAAGACTTAGATCTAGCACACACGTGCATTGACGCACCCACTTAATGACTTCCTTCTGCCATCCTGGCCACCAAAAACTGCGACCCACAAGTCTCTTGGTCTCAGAGATTCCAGGATGACCTGCCAACCGAGAGTCATGACATTCATCAAACAAATCTCTTCTCAGGGTACCAGGCACAAACAACCTCCCATGCGGCGTGTTAGATGGGGCATTCTCCTGTGCTTTAAGAATCTCATCTTCCAGCACGGAGTCCAAACAGCAATAACAACCCCCTCTTGCAAGATGTTTTCCTCCTCCTCCTCAGTACCCACCATAGGAGAAAAGCTGCGAGACAAAGCATCAGCTTTAACATTTTTAGTTCCTGGGATGTAAGTAACGGTAAAATTAAACCGTGAGAAAAACAGTGCCCACCTAGCCTGACGGGCATTCAAGCGTTTGGCAGCATCAAGGTAGATCAGATTTTTATGATCGGTGAAGACTTGAACGGGAAATTCCGCTCCCTCCAAAAAATGACGCCAGTGTTCAAATGCGAGTTTAATTGCCAACAATTCCCGATTACAGATATCATAATTTAGTTCAGACTCAGAAAATTTCTTTGAAAAAAAAGCACAGGGATGTACTCCATCCGTCTTTGCCTGAGACAACACCGCGCCGACCCCCACAGAAGAAGCATCAACCTCAATCAAAAATGGTTTAGTCACATCAGGCTGCGTAAGGATGGGAGTAGAGCTGAACCTCTCCTTTAGCAACACAAAAGCCTCAATGGCCTCAGTAGTCCACTGAACCGCATCAGCACCTTTCCTGGTGAGATCGGTCAGAGGTTTGGCAATCACAGAAAAATCTTTTATGAATTTTCTATAATAATTGGCAAACCCCAAAAACCTCTGTATTGATTTCACACCAATAGGTCTAGGCCATTCCTGCACAGCTTGCACTTTCACCGGGTCCATCTCAAAACCTTCACTGGAGACAATGTAGCCCAAAAAACTAAGTCTCAGTACAGCGAATTCACATTTTTCTAGTTTGGCAAAAAGTGAATTATCACTCAGTAACTGTAATACTTCACGCACACTCCTCCAATGAGACTCTAAATCCGGTGAATAAATCAAAATGTCATCCAAATACACAACCACACTTCTGCTGATCAAAGGTCTAAGGATGTCATTAATAAGATTCTGAAAAAAAGCCGGAGCACTGGAAAGCCCAAAAGGCATGACCAGATTCTCAAAATGACCCAGTGGAGTGTTAAACGCAGTCTTCCATTCATCCCCCTCCTTCATGCGCAACAAATTGTATGCCCCTCGAAGATCAATTTTCGAGAACCACTTGGCCCCCACTAACTGGTTAAACAAATCAGGAATCAATGGCAGTGGGTAAGGATTGCGTACAGTAATCTTATTAATCTCACGAAAGTCTAGACAAGGCCTTAAACCGCCGTCCTTTTTTTTAACAAAAAAAAATCCAACCGCCACAGGAGACTTGGAAGGCCTAATGTGACCGGCGGCCAAGCTTGTCTGTATGTATTCCTCCAAAGCCTTTCTCTCAGGAATAGTCAAATTAAATAAACGACTTTTAGGAAGAGTCGCTCCAGGGACAAATTCAATTGCACAATCATAATCTCTATGAGGAGGCAATACCTGCGATTCCTTATCAGAAAAAACTTTGCAAAAATCCTGAATAGGTACAGGTAACTCCCCCTTAACTACAGCAGCAATACGCCCGTTACAACACTTGTCATAACACTTAGGACTCCAGGACTTAATTTCATTGGTAGACCAATCCAGTACCGGATTGTGCAATTTTAACCAGGGTAACCCCAAAATCACCGGTGAGGGCAAATTATTCAAAACCACCAAATCCAAATTCTCTTGATGAACACCATTAATAGTAAGAGGAAATTCACAGATATGGTGAGTAACATTTTTCAAGTGAGAACCATCCACAGACACCATATTAATAGGGGAAGACAGAAGTTTGGGTTTTAATTTTAGTTTTTCCAAAAATTTCCCATCAATCACATTGAGAGTTGAACCACAATCCACAAATACCCGAAACTCCATTAATTCCTCCTCAACAGCAGTGGTAGCAGAAAGAAAGACACCTTTATTGTTTAACCCCTTCACCCCCAAGGGTGGTTTGCACGTTAATGACCGGGCCAATTTTTACAATTCTGACCACTGTCTCTTTATGAGGTTATAACTCTGGAACGCTTCAACGGATCTTCGCGATTCTGAGACTGTTTTCTCGTGACATATTGTACTTCATGTTAGTGGTAAAATTTCTTCGATATAACTTGCATTTATTTTTGAAAAAACGCAAATATGGCGAAAATTTTTAAAATTTTGCAATTTTCAAACTTTGAAATTTTATTCCCTAAAACAGAGAAATATATCACACAAAATAGTTAAGAAATAACATTTCCCACATGTCTACTTTACATTAGCACAATTTTGGAACCAAATTTTTTTTTGTTAGGAAGTCATAAGGGTTAAAAGTTGACCAGCGATTTCTCATTTTTACAACAAAATTTACAAAGCCATTTTTTTTAGGGACCACCTCACATTTGAAGTCACTTTGAGGGGTCTATATGGCAGAAAATACCCAAAAGTGACACCATTCTAAAAACTGCACCCCTCAAGGTACTCAAAACAACATTCAATAAGTTTATTAACCCTTCAGGTGCTTCACAGGAACTAAAGCAACGTGGAAGGAAAAAATAATATTTTACTTTTTAGCCACAAAAATGATCTTTTACAAACTTTTTTTTTATTTTCACAAGGGTAAAAGGAGAAAATGGACAGATAAGGTTGTTATACAATTTCTCCTGAGTACGCCAATACCCCATATGTGGGGGAAAACCACTGTTTGGGCACACGGCAGAGCTCGTAAGGGAAGGAGCGCCGTTTGACTTTTTCAAACTAAAATTGGCTGGAGTTGAGATTGGACGCCATGTCGCGTTTGGAGAACCTCTGATGCGCCTAAACAGTGGAAACCCCCACAAGTGACACCATTTTGGAAACTAGACCCCTAAGGTACTTATCTAGATCTGTTGTGAGCACTTTGAACCCCCAAGTGTTTCACAAAAGTTTATAATGCCTGGGTGTGAAAAAAAAAAAAACATTTTTCCACAAAAATGATTTTTTAGTCCCAAATTTTTGAATTTTCCCAAGGAAATTGGACCCAAAAAGTTGTTGTCCAATTTGTCCTGAGTACGCTGATACCCCATATGTGGGGGGGGGAAACTGTTTGGGCGCACGGCAGGGCTTGGAAAGGAAGTAGTAACGTTTTGGAATGCAGACGTTGATGGGGGTCATGTTCCGTTTGCAGTGCCCCAGATGAGCCTAAACAGTGGAAACCCCCCACAAGTGACCCATTTTGGAAACTAGACCCCCTAAGAACTTATCTAGATCTTTGGTGAGCACTTTGAACCCCCAAGTGCTTCACACAAGTTTAGAATGCCCGGGCATGAAAATAAAAAATCCTATTTTTTTCCCACAAAAATTATCTTTTAGTCACTAATTTTTTATTTTCCCAAGGGTAACAGGAGAAATTGGACCACATAAGTTGTTGTACAATTTGTCCTGAGTACACTGATACCCCATATGTGGGGGGGAACCACTGTTTGGGCGCACGGCAGAGCTCGGAATGAAAGGAGCACCATTTGACTTTTTCCAACCAAAATTGGCTGGAATTGAGTTTGGATGCCATGTTGCATTTGGAGAGCCCCTGATGTGCCTAAACAGTGGAAACCCCCACAAATGACCCCATTTGGAAACTAGACCCCCTAAGGAACTTATCTAGATTTTTGATGAGCAATTTGAACCCCAAGTGCTTCACACAAGTTTATAACGTAGAGCCGTAAAATTTAAAAATCATATTTTTTCCACAAAAATGATCTTTTCACCCCAATTTTTATTTTTCCAAGGGTAACTAGACTCCAAAAGTTATTGTGCAATTTGTCCTGAGTGCGCTGATACCCCATATGTGGGGGTAAACCACTGTTTGGGTGCATGGCAGAGTTTGGAAGGGAAGGAGCTCCGTCTGACTTTTTCAACGCAGAATTGGCTGGACGCCATGTCGTGTTTGGAGAGCTCCTGATCTGCCTAAACAGTGGAAACCCCATAAATGACACCATTTTGGAAACTAGACCCTCAAGGAACTTATATAGATGTGTGGTGAGAACTTTGAACCCCCAGGTGTTTCACTAAAGTTTATAACGTACAGCCGTAAAATAAAAAATCTTTTTTTTTTTTTTACAAAAATGATTTTTTCGCCCCCAATATTTTATTTTCACAAGGGTAACAGAAGATATTGGAACCCAAAAGTTGTTGTCCAATTTGTCCTGAGTACACTGATACCCAATATGTGGGCGAAAACTACTGTATGGGCACACGTCGGGGCTCGGAAGGGAAGTAGTGACGTTTTGGATTGCAGACTTTGATGGAATGGTCTGGGGGCGTCATGTCACATTTGGAGAGCCCCTGATGCACCTAAACAGTGGAAACCCCCACAAGTGACCCATTTTGGCAAATAGACCCCACAAGGAACTTATCTAGATGTGTGGTGAGCACTTTGAACCCCGAAGTGCTTCACAGAAGTTTATAACGCACAGCCGTAAAAATAAAAAATCTTTTTTTTTTACAAAAATGATTTTTCGCCCCCAATATTTTATTTTCACAAGGGTAACAGGAGAAATTGGAACCCAAAGTTGTTGTCCAATTTGTCCTGAGTACGCTGATACCCAATATGTGGGAGAAAACTACTGTATGGGCGCACGTCAGGGCTCGGAAGGGAAGTAGTGACGTTTTGGATTGCAGACTTTGATGGAATGGTCTGGGTGCGTCATGTCGCATTTGGAGAGCCCCTGATGCGCCTAAACAGTGGAAACCCCCCACAAGTGACCCCATTTTGGAAAATAGACCCCACAAGGAACTTATCTAGATGTGTGGTGAGCACTTTGAACCCTGAAGTGCTTCACAGAAGTTTATAACGCACAGCCGTAAAAATAAAAAATCTTTTTTTTTTTTTGCAAAAATGATTTTTTTCGCCCCAATATTTTATTTTTACATGGGTAACAGGAGAAATTGGACCCCAAAAGTTGTTGTCCAATTTGTCCTGAGTACGCTGATACCCAATATGTGGGAGAAAACTACTGTATGGGTACACGTTGGGGCTCGGAAGGGAAGTAGTGACGTTTTGGATTGCAGACTTTGATGGAATGGTCTGGGGCGTCATGTCGCATTTGGAGAGCCCCTGATGTGCCTAAACAGTGGAAATCCCCAACAAGTGACCCCATTTTGGAAAATAGACCCCACAAGGAACTTATCTAGGTGTGTGATGAGCGCTATGAAGCCCCAAGTGCTTCACAGAAGTTTATAATGTACAGCCGTAAAAACAAAAAATATATTTTTTTTTTACAAAAATGATATTTTCGCCCCCAGTTTTTTATTTTACCAAGGGTAACAGAAGAAATAGGACAAATTGCACAATAACTCTTGGGGTCCAGAGTACGCTGATACCCCATATGTGGGGATAAACTACTGTTTGGACGCATGGCAGAGCTCAGAAGTGAAGGAGCACCGTTTGACTTTTTCAACGCAGAATTGGCTGGAATTGAGATCAGAAGCCATGTCACATTTGGAGAGCCCCTGATGTGCCTAAACAGCGGAAACCCCCCAATTCTAACTCCAACCCTAACCCAACACACCCCTAACCCTAGTCCCAACCCTAACCACAAACCTAACCCTAACACACCTCTAATCCCAACCCTAACCCTAATCCTAACTTTAGCGCCAACCCTAACCCTAACTTTAGCCGCAACCCTAACCCTAACCCTAATGGGAAAATGGAAATAAGTACATTTTTTTATTTTATTACTTTTCCCTAACTAAGGGGGTGATAAAGGGGGGTTTGATTTACTATTTATAGCGGGTTTTCATGATTGGCAGCTGTCACGCTAAAAGACGCTTTTTATTGCAAAAATAGTTTTTTGCATCGCCACATTTTGAGAGCTATAATTTTTGCATATTTTGGCCCACAGAGTCATGTGAGGTCTTATTTTTTGCGGGACGAGTTGACGTTTTTATTGGTACCATTTTTGAGCAGGTGACATTTTTTGATCGCTTTTTATTTCGATTTTTGGGAGGTTAGAATGAACAAAAATCAGCAATTCATGAATTTCTTTTGGGGGAGGCGTTTTTATTGTTCCGCGTGTGGTAAAATTGATAAAGCAGTTTTATTCTTCGGGTCAGTACGATTATGGCGATACCTCATTTATATCATTTTTTTATGTTTTGGCGCTTTTATAGAATAAAAACAATTTTATATAAAAAATAATTATTTTTGCATCGCTTTATTCTGCGAGCTATAACTTTTTTATTTTTTCACTGATGATGCTGTATGGCGGCTCGTTTTTTGCGGGACAAGATGACGTTTTCAGCGGTACCATGTTTATTTATATCGGTCTTTTTGATCGCGCGTTATTCCACTTTTTGTTCGGAGGTATGATGATAAAGCATTGATTTTTTGCTTCTTTTTTTTTTTTTTTTAAGGGGTTCACTAAAGGGGTTAACTAGTGGGACAGTTTTATAGGGGGGGTCGTTACGGACGCGACGATACCAAATATGTGTACTTTTATTGTTTTGGTTTTTTTATTTACAGGAAGAAATGAATTTATTGGGGAATATATTTTTTTTTTTTATTTATTTTGGATTTTTTTTTATAACATGTTTATTTTTATTTTTTTAACTTTTTTACTTTGTCCCAGGGTGGGACATCACTGTATTTTATCAGATCGCTGGTGTGACAGTGTGCACAGCACACTGTCACACCAGCGATCGCTCAGGCAGTGCAGCAGGCTTCTCAGTGCCTGCTCTCAGCAGGCACTGAGGAAGCCGCCTCCCTCCAGGACCCCGGCGCCATCTTGGATCCGGGTCCTGGGAGGGAGGAAGCCCTCAGAACAGCGCGATCACATCGCGCTGGTCTGAGGGTCCTAGGGGAGCCCACTCCCTGCGCGATGCTTCCCTGTGCCCCCAGTACACCGCGATCATGTTTGATCGCGGTGTGCTAGGGGTTAATGTGCCGGGAGCGGTCCGTGACCGCGCCTGACACACAGTCACGGGTGTCAGCTGTGATAATCAGCTGACATCCGGCGGCGATTAGCTGCGCTCCCTCCGGGAGCGCAGCTGATCGCCTTTGACGTACTATCCCGTCCATGGTCAGATTGTCACGGGTTTTATGGACGGGATAGTACGTCTAATGTCAGAGAGGGGTTAAACAAGCTATACGGGCGAAACTGACCTCATTTTTTTTTTCTCTTTATTCATTCGAAGCGCACAGTTCTTAATAAAATGCTCAGATTTACCACAGTAGAAACACAAGCCCTTAGCAAATCTGCGTTCTTTTTCCCGAGAGTGAAGTGTCATTGCTCCATTTTCCATCGGCTCTGCAATGTCAGTACATTCCTTCTCCAAACTTGGAGCTGACAAGGCAGATTTACTCTCATTAACCCTTGCACGCAGTCTCCTATCCACCCGTATGGCTAATTGCATAGCCTCTTGCAAGTTACCAGGTATAGGATAAGCAATCAGCAAATCTTTAACCCTTTCACTTAACCCTGCAAGAAATAAACTTTTCAAAGCTGAATCGTTCCAGCCCACCTGTGTGGACCACCTTCTGAAGTGAGTACAATATTTTTCCACATTACCTGATCCCTGTCTCAAACGTCTCAATTCTGTCTCAGCTGATGAAACACGATCCGGATCGTCATACAATAACCCAAAAGCAGAAAAAAAACTATCCACTGATCTAAAGCATGGATCACTAGGCTGTAGAGAAAAGGCCCAATCCTGAGGTTCTTTGCGCAAAAGTGACATTATGAACCCTATGCGCTGTGATTCATCAGCAGAGGATCTGGGTCTCAAACGGAAATACAACAAGCAAGCATTTTTAAAAGAAAAAAAATCTTGTTGTTCACCAAAAAATAAATCAGGCAAACGTACCTTTGGCTCCACGAAATGTGCTCCAGAACAACTACTCACGTGTTGCTTTATCTCAGCCACCTCCAGAGAAAGTCCCTGCAGGCGTTGAACCAAATCCTGAACCGACACCATGATGGAAAACAGAAAATCTTTCTTAGAGATTTTTTTTTTTTTTTTTTTCTTTTGGCTGGACTTACTGTTATGATCTGCTACAAGCACTAAGGAAAGGTGGGAATTCTGTCCCTACAATAGGACTGAGCTGGATCCCTACGATGTAACGGGGAACCTGATCCTGCGACCAGACCCGCTAAAGTCCTCAGCTATTCTGAACGAAGACCTATAGTTGCGAGGAAGGAATCCCTACAAGATCTAGGGACTGGGTGAAAAGGTGGACACCTCCTAACAGAAAGTGTAGCAGGGAAAATAAAACAGAAAACAAATACTAAGAGATCCGAAGATCAAGCAAAACTGACAGAGTAAGGCACCTAAGCACCCGGCTAGCTTAAGAGTAGATAATACATTGAAGTCCAGCAAGGCCAGAAGGCGGAACCAGACTAAATAGGGTAAAAAGGTCATGTGACCAGCAAAGTGAAACAAAACCTAACAAGAGGGTTCTAACACCTATATTAATAGATATATACAAATCATATTTTGCTCTACACTGACTAATAATAGTCCTGACTAGTCTAGCTGAAATATGTAAATTAATAATGGATGTCATTATTAGCCTTAAATATGCAGGCTACCGATCATTCTGCTGCTTTGATAAAGACCTTCTGAGGTCGAAACGCTCGCTGTTTGGCTGTTAGTGCACACCTCCCTCTTGCTGTAACATGGAGGACACCGTCTGTTGAATATTTTATTCTTGGATCCAATAAAGATTTATACTTTTTTATGGAAGCTGGAATCCCCTTCGTTTTCTTCTCTGCTGCACGTCTTGGTCTGGACTTCTGATTCCTAGCTCCGGTGGTTGGTCGGGTGAGCTGGCAGGGGCTTTTGCCCCATACCTCTTGTATTACTATATGTATTGGACTTGCCGTGATCTCCCCACCCCTCCTCACAATCATTGTATTAATAATATAGCACAGCAGTACTTGGTATAGTCACTACAGCCTTTATTTTAACTTTTTGCCCTGTGTGTAACACACCTCTCCAGCCTGAAATATGCTGCTGGCACTATCAGAAGATAGAAGCAGGAAAGCAGCTCAGGTGTTTGGCGGTGAACATAATAAAGTGGATGATTTTTTGGACTTTAGTATGCATCTCACACATTTGGAAAAACTCACCACACAAGAAATGAAGGTGTGGTTGGCTTATACAACTTTGCAAAACTATCTCTCTAAAGAAATGATACCAAGAGGTCTTAGAATTAAAAAACTGTCCTCCACAAATTTTTGTACTCAGTTTCAAGAAGAATGGAATCAGCTACTCTCCATTTGTTCTCAAAATCTTATGAAATTAATCATCAAATATGAAGACAAAAAACTTCAGGAGATTCAGGAGAGCATAAAGAAAGCCCAGAAAACTCTGGATAAATTTAATTCACTCTCACAATACAAAGATCCTTTGAGATCTATGAAAGAAGATGTTGCCACTTTAGAGAATGAAATTATGAATTGTAAGAAAAGAAAATTCGCTAGGGATCTTAAGGACTACGCGGAAGGCAAGGTCTATGAATGGGGGCAGTGGGAACGCAACAAACGCATCCCAAAATCTATCTTGAAAAATCAAACCCCTAGGAACACAACTAATAAATCGCATGTTGTCTTCTCTGCTTCATCTGATCCAGATTCATCAGATACAAATTGCAGCATCTCAGATCTTTCTTACAGCTCGGCAACAAATGGAAGAAAACACAAAAAAAATTTTTCAAAAAACGCAGGAGGGCAGGCAGGAAGGATAGAAGAAAATCAGGGAACTATCACCAGATTCAAATGAAGGAAAATGAGGAATTGAATGTAACAAATGTTTTGAATCTTTCCTCCCAGCAATTAACCCCTGATCATATATCAGTCCTGTCTTTGGGTCTCAGTTTTGCACCTGATGATAATTTTGATTTATTTTCCACCATTTTAGATGTGAATAAATTTGTTAGAAATTTAACTGTTAAGAAGCACTTCTCTGAGACTGATGAACTCTTGAGTCCTCAAGTTTATGAAAATGATTATCATAAATTAAATTTTAGAGAACATTGTGCACTGCTTAATTTATCAAATTTATCTACTACTTCCACAAATAGTTATGAGGACAGAATTAATCAGTCTCAATCTCTGAACAAAAAAAATCCCTATTTCTATCCTATTCAGGCTAGAGCTAGCTGTATGGACAGATTTCAGGAAACAATAGAAAGAGAGCTGAGGAATTTAGCGATAGAAACTGTGGCTCCAAATTGCTCTAACATTAGTGAAAAAAATCTTACTTTCAGACAGAAAACCGCTTTGTATGAACTTAGAGATATGAAAAATGTGGTAATTAAACGTAGTGACAAGGGTGGTAAAGTGGTAGTTATGAATACATCAGATTATAAAGATAAAATGCATGAATTACTTACTGAGTCTAATGTTTATGAAAAATTAAAATCAGATCCTACTAAAGTATATAACGAACAAGTAGAAAGAATAGTGTCCAAAGGTTTTCATTTGGGCATTCTAACAAAAAAGCAAGCAGACTTCATGTATGTCCCTAAACCCATTTTGCCTATAATATATGGTCTGCCCAAGATTCACAAAGTTTCCAATATCCCACCCATGAGACAAATAGTATCTGGTATTGGTTCTCTGGGTGAGCGCTTATGTGAGTGGGCAGATTCTTTATTACAACCCCTGGTCTTGAAACTCTCAGGTTATTTGAAAGATTCCCTTGATGTGCTGAGCGCTTTGAATAAAAGAAAATGGTCAGACAATTTGTCTTGACTAAGCTAGGATGTCATTTCTCTCTATATATGCATACCACACAAGCTAGCAATGGAGGCACTATGCTTTTTCTTGGAAGGACAGAGTAATTATAAAATTGAACTCATAGAATATCTGCTGGAGGTTATCTGGTTTCTCTTTAAGCATAACTATTTCTCCTTTGATGGTGCATATATACCTATAGAAATCAGGAGTTCCTATGGGAGCAAAATATTCACCATCTCTGGCAAATTTATCCATGGCATTTTGGGAGATTAAATATATCTACTCTGACTCTAATCCTTTTTCTCATTTCATTAGCTGGTACGGTAGATACATCGATGACACCCTCATTATTTGGGATGGAGATGTATCTGTCGTACCAGCATTCATTGACTATATCAATTCTGACAATATGAACCCACAAGCATGATATGCATGGAATCTCCTTTTTGGACTTAGAATTGGTAGGAGAGGCATGTAAAGATATAATCACAAGAACACATGTAAAACCAATTAGTGGTAACACATTACTTCATGCAAACAGTGGACATCCAAAACATGTAATCAGGGGCATACCAGTGGGTGAATATATTAGACACTGAAGAAATTGCTCTGATCTTAAAGATCTCAGTTATAAATATACTCAGCTTAATAATAAATTAAGACAGCGCAAATTCCCCAATTGGACTATCAATAGAGCTAAAACTATAGCCCTTGATAGAAATAGGGACGAACTGTTACAGTCCGTAACAAAAATGGCCACCTCCAATTCTAATAAATATTTTGTTAGTCTGCGGTATAGCAAACAATTCAATAGAATAAAAGAAATTGTACATAGATGTATTCCAATCTTATATGAGGATGAAATCCTGGAAAAAAATTTACGTTCAGGAGAGAACGTTATAGCCAGACGAGCATCCACAATAGGAAATGTAGTCTCTCCAAGCTACTTTTCTTCCAAAAATATTCATCATAACTGGTTAAAAACTACAGGTTTTTTCAAATGTGGAGCTAAAAAATGCAAGACTTGTGGGGTAGTTAAAAATCAAAAAAATTTCTCTGACTCAAATAAAATTCATACGCACATCATAAAACAATTTATCAATTGTAATACTGAAAATGTAGTGTACCTCATTATATGTCACGATTGTAATCTAACCTATGTGAGTTGCACTACAAGGAAATTAAAAATACGTATTACTGAGCACCTTCGAGATATAGAAAACCATGGTATTGATTTCAAAAGGGTATCCATGGCCTCTAAACATTTCATTGATTGTCATCAGAGAAATATAAAATCTATGCAAGTAATAGGTATAGAACAAATTCGAAACTCTGCTCGAGGAGGAGACTCTAAAAGACGTCTCCTCACCCGAGAGGCTTTCTGGATTTTCAATCAAGATACCAGATATCCAAAGGCTTTAACCCCTTAGTGACAGAGCCATTTTGCAGCTTAATGACAGGGCCAATTTTTACAATTCTGACCACTGTCACTTTATGAGGTTATAACTCTGGAATCCCGCTGATTCTGAGATTGTTTTTTCGTGACATATTGTACTTCACGTTAGTGGTAAAATTTCTTTGATATGACTTGTGTTTATTTATGAAAAAAACGGAAATATGGCGAAAAGTTTGAAAATGTAACAATTTTCAAACTTTAAATTTTTATGCCCTTAAATCAGAGAGATATGTCACACAAATTTCTTAATAAATAACATTTCCCACATGTCTACTTTACATCAGCACAATTTTGGGTCCAAAATTTTTTTTTGTTACGAAGTTATAAGGGTTAAAAGTTGACCAGCGATTTCTCATTTTTACAACACCATTTTTATTTTAGGGACCACATCACATTTGAAGTCACTTTGAGGGGTCTATACGATAGAAAATACCCAAAAGTGACACCATTCTAAAAACTGCACCCCTCAAGGTGCTCAAAACCACATTCAAGAAGTTTATTAACCCTTTACGTGCTTCACAGGAACTGAAGCAATGTGGAAGGAAAAAATTAACATTTAAGTTTTTTTGCAAAAACTTTACTTCGGAACCTATTTTTTTTATTTTCACAACTGTTAAAAGAAAAAATGAACCACAAAATTTGTTGTGCAATTTCTCCTGAATAAGCCGATACCCCATATGTGGGTGTAAACCACTTTTTGGGCGCACGGCAGAGGTCGTAAGGGAAGGAGCGACATTTGACTTTTTCAACGCAGAATTGGCTGGACGCCATGTCGCGTTTGTAGAGGCCCTGATGTGTCTAAACAGTGGAAACCCATCACAAGTGACCCCATTTTGGAAACTAGACCCCCTAAGGAACTTATCTAGATGTGTGGTCAGCACTTTGAACCTCCAAGTGCTTCACAGAAGTTTATAACATAGAACAGTGAAAATAAAAAATCATATTTTTTCCACAAAAACAATCTTTTCACCCCAATTTTTATTTTCCCAAGGGTAACAAGGCCCCAAAAGTTTTTGTGCAATTTGTCCTGAGCATGCTGATACCCCATATGTGGGGGTAAACCACTGTTTGGGTGCATGGCAGAGCTTGGGAAAGGGAAGGAGCGCCGTTTGACTTTTTCAGCGCAGAATTGGCTGGACGTCATGTCGTGTTTGTAGAGGCCCTAATGTGTCTAAACAGTGGAAACCCCCCACAAGTGACACCATTTTGGAAATTAGACCCCCTAAGGAACTTATCTAGATGTGTGGTGAGCACTTTGAACCTCCAAGTGCTTCACAGAAGTTTATAACATAGAGCCGTGAAAATAAAAAATCATATTTTTTCCACAAAAACAATCTGTTCACCCCAATTTTTATTTTCCCAATGGTAACAAGACCCCAAAAGTTTTTGTGCAATTTGTCCTGAGCATGCTGATACCCCATATGTGGGAGTAAACCACTGTTTGGGTGCATGGCAGAGCTTGGAAGGGAAGGAGCGCCGTTTGATTTTTTCAACTCAGAATTGGCTGGACGCCATGTCGCATTTGTAGAGGCCCTAATGTGTCTAAACAGTGGAAACCCCCACAAGTGACACCATTTTGGAAACTAGACCCCCTAAGGAACTTATATAGATGTGTGGTGAGCACTTTAAACCCCCAAGTGCTTCACAGAAGTTTATAACTCCCGGGCATGAAAATAAAAAGTCATTTTTTTTCCACAAACCTCATTGTTTAGTCCCCAATTTTTTATTTTCCCAAGGGTAACAGGAGAAATTAGACCACAAAAGTTGTTGTCCAATTTGTCCTGAGTACGCTGATACCCCATATGTGGGGTGGGACCACTGTTTGGGCGCACGGCAGGGCTTGGAAGGGAAGGAGCGCCGTTTGACTTTTTCAAACCAAAATTGGCTGGAATTGAAATTGGACGCCATGTCGCGTTTGGAGAGCCCCTGATACGCCTAAACAGTCAAAAAACCCCACAAATCACACCATTTTGGAAACTAGACCCCTTAAGGAACTTATCTAGATGTGTGGTGAGCACTTTGAACCCCCAAGTGCTTCACAGAAATTAATAAACGTAGAGCCGTGAAAATAAAAAAATTTTTTTCCTCAAAAATGATTCTTTAGCCCGCTATTTTTTTATTTTCCCAAGGGTAACAGGAGAAATTGGACCCAAAAAGTTGTTGTGCAATTTTTCCTGTGTACGATGATACCCCATATGTGGGGTGAAACCACTGTTTGGGCGCATGGGAGTGCTTGGAAGGGAAGGAGCGCCATTTTGTAATGCAGACTTTGATGGAATGTTCTGCGGGCGTCATGTTGTGTTTGCAGAGCCCTTGATATACTTAAACAGTAGAAACCCCCTGCAAGTGACACCATTTTGGAAACTAGACCCCCCAAGGAGCTTATCTAGATGTGTGGTGAGCACTTTGAACCCCCAAGTGCTTCACAGAAATTTATAAACGCAGAGCCGTGAAAATGAAAAATCATTTTATTTCTCAAAAATGATTTTTTTAGCCAGCTATTTTTTATTTTCCTAAGGGTAACCGGAGAAATTAGAACCCCAAATTGGTGTGCAATTTGTCTGAGTATGCTGATACCCCATATTTTGGGGTAAACCACTGTTTGGGCGCACAGCAGGGCTCGGAAGGGAGGGAGCGCTGTTATGATTTGGTAGCTGAGGAGTGCAGGTAAAAAGGGAAATACACCAGAGCAGTTGGAATCTATGAGATTGCAGTACCCTGACTAACCACCACAACTAGAGGCAGCCGTGGAGCGTTCCTACGTTGGTCCTAGACGCCTCGTCACAGCCTGAGAAACTAACTACACCTAAAGATAGAAAGAGGAAAGCTATCTGCCCGGAGCAGATCCCCAAAGAACATAGAAAGCCCCCAAACATGTAATGGCGGTTAGACAAGAGGAAATACTGACACAGACAGAAAATGGTATGAGCAAAGTTGGGGCCCAAACTAACTAAATAGAAAAGGATAGGAAGGGCACTTACTGCAATCCCAAAAAACCCTGAAAAGCACCAACTTTACTAATTTCAAAAACACCTGAGATCACACGACCTCTACCACCTAAATTAGTTCTCTGGTGTAACAAAATCAAAACAGCAGCCACTGAAAAAACTGGAAAAAGCAAATGTACAAACATCAGTGGCTGAACAAAACTGAGAGGGCAAAAGCCCCCGGAGGGGACCCAGAAGGCCCCCACAGAAGAGCAGGACAAAATGCAAAAATCAAGCACAAAAGCAAAAAGAAGAAAATGTCTTATCTGTTAGCAGGAGATGCAGACACGACACAGCAGGCTACAAAGGAAACAGGAATCAAAGATTGAGACCAGAACAATTGATCACCGGCAACCCTGATGGGAAGGTGACTCCCTTATATAAGACCAGTCAGTAACACCTGATTCCCAATCCTCACAATCTTCACTGGACAGTCCAGTACCGTTTGTAACCACCAGAGGGAGCCTCTGCTCAGAACTCATTTCATATACTCATATACGAGAAGAGCCTTGACGTGGCTATCAGGCTCACATAATTTGGCCATCTTATGCGCTAAGACTTCTAATTTTTCATATTTCTAAGGTAATGATGCAATTCATTTTTCATATTTTTCAGATTTCGTGTTTGCAAGCTATAGCGCTACAGTGTGCTACCTTTTTTTCTTGTATATATATGAGTTGGTGACTCTAGGTTTAGCACCTGTTCACACTGAATCTATGTTTGGATGTGCCGGTCAGTTTTTTGATATGTATTCATTTACCTTCTACCTGAGCACTCCACCTGGTGGTCACAGGCTTTTTAATTACAACAGGTTCATCACCCCTCCACAGAGATGTAGATTTTAGTCTGAAGAGAGGATTCATGTGTTCCCATGCAGACAGACTTTTCTAAGCGAGGATAGGCATTAGTTAGGACCTGATATACGAGAAGAGCCTTGACGTGGCTATCAGGCTCACATAATTTGGCCATCTTATGCGCTAAGACTTCTCAATTTTTCATATTTCTAAGGTAATGATGCAATTCATTTTTCATATTTTTCAGATTTCGTGTTTGCAAGCTATAGCGCTACAGTGTGCTACCTTTTTTTCTTGTATATATATGAGTTGGTGACTCTAGGTTTAGCACCTGTTCACACTGAATCTATGTTTGGATGTGCCGGTCAGTTTTTTGATATGTATTCATTTACCTTCTACCTGAGCACTCCACCTGGTGGTCACAGGCTTTTTAATTACAACAGGTTCATCACCCCTCCACAGAGATGTAGATTTTAGTCTGAAGAGAGGATTCATGTGTTCCCATGCAGACAGACTTTTCTAAGCGAGGATAGGCATTAGTTAGGACCTGATATACGAGAAGAGCCTTGACGTGGCTATCAGGCTCACATAATTTGGCCATCTTATGCGCTAAGACTTCTCAATTTTTCATATTTCTAAGGTAATGATGCAATTCATTTTTCATATTTTTCAGATTTCGTGTTTGCAAGCTATAGCGCTACAGTGTGCTACCTTTTTTTCTTGTATATATATGAGTTGGTGACTCTAGGTTTAGCACCTGTTCACACTGAATCTATGTTTGGATGTGCGGTCAGTTTTTTGATATGTATTCATTTACCTTCTACCTGAGCACTCCACCTGGTGGTCACAGGCTTTTTAATTACAACAGGTTCATCACCCCTCCACAGAGATGTAGATTTTAGTCTGAAGAGAGGATTCATGTGTTCCCATGCAGACAGACTTTTCTAAGCGAGGATAGGCATTAGTTAGGACCTGATATACGAGAAGAGCCTTGACGTGGCTATCAGGCTCACATAATTTGGCCATCTTATGCGCTAAGACTTCTCAATTTTTCATATTTCTAAGGTAATGATGCAATTCATTTTTCATATTTTTCAGATTTCGTGTTTGCAAGCTATAGCGCTACAGTGTGCTACCTTTTTTTCTTGACTCTCTTTTACAGGGACGCGGCAGCCGCAGCTTCCCGTCCTGGCACTTGAGGAGAGGGGGGAGAGCGGAGGGGGGAGGTGTGAGTGTATCAGGGGCCTCAGGCCCCAGGACACAGCGGGCCACATTAGAGGCCCCAGGAAGCAGCAGGCCCCTAATGGGGCCCTAGAAAACAGCAGGCCACATTAGGGGCCTAGGTCCAAAGGAAGCAGCAGGCCCCATTAGGGGCCTAGGGCCCCAGGAAACTGCAGGCCCCATCAGGGGCCTAGGGCCCCAGGAAACTGCTGAATAAGGTAATTATGTTGCATTATTCTTGTGAAGAAGAAATTTGTAATCTAGCCCATAAATTACTTTCAAAATGGATGATTTATTCAGTAGAACAAAAGTACGGTATACAGAACAATCTTAGATTATTCTGTATACCGGACTGTTGTTCTACTGAATAAATCATCTGTTTTGAAAGCAATTTGCAGGCTGGATTACAAGTTTCTTCACACATTTACTCTGGAGAAAGTCTACCTTCATCACTACCTAAGTTGCTTCCTGGGAGTTGGTTCTTTTCTGTTATTTCACTATCATTAGCAGGGCCGGCTCCAGGTTTTTATGGGCCCCGGGCGAAGGAGCCTCAGTGGGCCCCTTTAACACAGACCACGATTCATGATGCACAGATACAGCAGAGAAATATGGGTACAGTACAATGCCAAATACATCTCTTCTTACATTACATGAGTGATATCTATTGTAAATTGTACAATAGCTCAAAAACCGCCAAATCCTCACAGTGCACAGAACAGACTGGACAGTACAGTCCTCCATACAATATTATGGGCACCACAGTCTCCCCCTCATCACCCATATAATACCCCATGCAGGATGTCACCCCCCATATAATGCTCCATACAGAATACTGGACTAGGAAATAATGCTCCATACAGAATACTGGACCCAATATAATGCTCCATACAGGATACTGGTCCCCATATAATGCTCCATAAAGGATACTGGTCCCCATATAATGCTCCATACAAAATATGGAGCTCTCCTCTGCGCTGTACTGCGTTCTGCACTGTTACGGCTCAAGAAAGGGCGCTGTGGAAAGACTCCCCATTATCATCATGATTGCCTCCCCATCATCATCATTGCCTCCTTATCATTATCATTTCCTCCCCATCATCATCATGGCCTCCCCATTATCATCAATGCCTGCCCATCATCATCATCTCCTCCCCATCATCATCAATGCCTGCCCATCATCATCTTCTCCCCATCATCAATGCCTGCCCATTATCATCAATGCCTGCCCATTATCATCATCTTCTCCCATCATCATCAATGCCTCCCCGTTATCAGCAATGCCTGCCCATCATCATCTCCTCCCCATCATCATCAATGCCTGCCCATCATCATCTTCTCCCCATCATCAATGCCTGCCCATTATCATCATCTTCTCCCCATCATCATCAATGCCTCCCCATTATCAGCAATGCCTGCCCATCATCATCTTCTCCCCATCATCAATGCCTGCCCATTATCATCAATGCCTGCCCATTATCATCATCTTCTCCCCATCATCATCAATGCCTCCCCATTATCAGCAATGCCTGCCCATCATCATCTTCTCCCCATCATCAATGCCTGCCCATTATCATCAATGCCTGCCCATTATCATCATCTTCTCCCCATCATCATCATCATCAATGCCTCCCCATTATCAGCAATGCCTGCCCATCATCACACACAGACAGCACACAAGCACTCTCTCACATACTTATACACACACATATACACACACACACACACACAAAGCACCGCACTAGATACACACAGACACACACAGAGACACACACACACACGTCTTACCTGTCCGACGTCCGCGCGCTCTCTGCCACAGCTGGCCGCTGAATGATGACGTCATTCAGCGGCGCTGCTGTGAGAGGAAGTGCCGGCGCCCCCTGGAGCCCGGAGCTGCGGCGGCGGAGGCACGGGAGAGGTAAGTATTGTGCCAGCTGATGCCAGGGCTCTGAGCAAGCGGGGGGGCCCAGTGGCGGCACTGACACCGCTCTCCTCCGCTAACGGGCGCGGGGGTGCCAGACGGCGAGTGGGCCCCCCCGCCTGCTCAGGGCCCCGGCACTTGCCGGGTGTGCCGGGTGCTGACGCCGGCCCTGATCATTAGTCCAAAAACCTCTAATTTTGGATAATAAAGGTATCTTTCTTAACACAACTTGGGTAGACCGGGATTGGCAACGCGCACGGGGGGGGGCCCATTGTGAAGTTTGCTGTGGGGCCCTGCCGTTCCTAGTTACGCCCTGATAATATCAGTGCTTGTCTTGCAGTTGGAGCTGATTTGTCTGCTAATCTTGAGCTTTGTGAGGAGAACTTAAGAACAACGTCCAGAGATCGTTTTTGGAAATCATCCCCCAGCAATATTACTGCCAAATAACCTATGGAATAATTTTAATTTCTAACATCTTGGGCAAAATTTGTATTTTATGTACTTTTCTGTTTGTGTTTTTGTATATATTATTCATTATTTTTTATGTATATTTTGATGTATCAGCTGAAAGCTATATACAATCATGCTTTAGAGCACAATGGATGTTTCTGACAGATTGTGAGCATGTGGTGTAATTAAAAGCTCTCATTTAACACTTGTGGGCCAGCTGAAGTATTCGAATAACCACATGACAATCTGAGGACTCACCCATTGGTCTTTATTAGCCTTAAATATGCAGGCTACCGATCATTCTGCAGCTTGATAAAGACCTTCTGAGGTCAAAATGCGTCGCTGTTTGGCTGTTAGTGCCACCTCCCGCTTGCTGTAACATGGAGGACACCGTCTGTTGAATATTTTATTCTTGGATCCAATAAAGATTTATACTTTTTAAGGAAGCTGGAATCCCCTTCGTTTTCTTCTCAGTGTCTTAAAATCCCAGTAAAGTTGATGGGATTTATTGAAATCTCATGCCCAGTGTGCTTATTTTTTGCTCAGTTTAAATTGACGTGCGGCACGTGTTTCAATAAAGAAACATATCAGTTTCTCCTGCAGGTATGCTGAATTTTCTGTGCAGAATTTTCCATAAATTTGCATTAGATGCAGAAAATCTACATATGTGGAAACACACTAAAAATACATATAATCCACACATCACTGTATCAATAAAGTTTAGTTAAAATCAAATACCAGGAAGTATTAAAAACAAAGCTGCTTTATTTAAAGCATGGCATATGAAAAACAGATAAAAACAGCAGCAACAAAAAAGCAGTAAAAATGAGAATAACCAAATTTTCTTAATAGGAGCAGAAATGGTGCCAAAAATTTGCAGCATCAAAAATTCACCAAAAGCTCATTGTGGGAATATATCCTAAAGTGAACTCACAAAGTTCTACACATATTTTCCAGAAAATTACAGGTTATTTAATTATGCAATTGAATTTATTTATTTATTTAATGCAGATCTAATTCTTGATTGAATTTCAGCAAATCAGATAAATTCCAAGTTCAAATATTCTGTTCAGCTCTAATTGAGAGAATTTTTTAATTTCTTCTGGTCCTGGATGTTGCAGAAGCAGCATATGTGTGTTACAGATGAGCTCACTTTGCTTGTTGTGTGGATACCATAGCAGAACTATGAAAATGCTGACAGTCACCACCATAATGTACATAATATACAATTTCATACTGTGAGAACATGAATATAAGTGTTTACTATGTATTAATATAATCAAAAAACTGCAGATAAGTTAATTACCATTAAATAAACATATATACTGTATATATAAACCCTAGCTGAAGAGCCCGGCATTGCTCGGGCATAGTAACTAACTGTGGTGGTTATTTATAACAAATTATAATGATTATATTGCGCATAAAAACATTTCACATTACACTGTGTTCCAAATTATTATGCAAATAATATTTTCTCTGATTTTCCCAAATTACCTATATGAATTGCAGTCATTGTAATTTTCCAGTCAAATAACTATTAGAGTACAATTGAAAGGTTTTTGTACAAACTGCCTATGATAACAGTAAATTTTTTAAAAAATAAAACACTCAAACTGCACTCAAAATGCATGTTCCAAATTATTATGCACAGCAGAGTTTTCAACCTTTTCATTTTAATAAAGAACAAAAAAATGGTCATTTTGAAATTATAAGTATTAGCAGGTTATTACAAACTGAAATCAAACAGTTTTCAACTCAAAACTTTATTCTAGGTGATGTTACATTTGCACATAGGACCCCTTGTTCGAAAGGAGCTTCTGAACTCTCTCGTCCATTGAATTTGTCAGGTTTTGGATGGTTTCTGCTTCAATTGTTTTGCTTGAGGACAGAATACCCTCCCAGAGCTGTTGCTTAGATGTGAACTGCCTCCCGCCATCATAGACACTCCTTTTGATGATGCTCCAGAGGTTCTCAATGGGGTTGAGGTCAGGGGAGCATGGGGGCCACACCATAAGTTTGTCCCCTTTTATGTCCATAGCAGCCAGAGATGCAGATGTGTTATGTGCAGCATAAGACGGTGCATTAACATGCATGAAAATGATCTTGCTGCGGAATGCACGGTTCTCTTCTTGAACCATGGCAGGAAGTGCTGTTTGAGAAACTCAACAAACACTATGGAGTTCATCTTTACCCCTTCAGGGATCCTAAAGGGGCCGACAATCTGTCTCCCCATGATTCCAGCCCAAAACATTACTCCACCTCCTTCTTGTTGGCGCCATAGCCGTGTTTGCATGGGGTGTCCATCAACCAGCCATCCTCCACTCCATCCATCTGGACCATCGAGCGGTGAACAAAACAGTTTTGCAGTCAGTCTTCATGTATTGTTTGGCTCATGGAGCCGTTTCTGCTTGTGTGCAGTGGATAGAGGAGGTCGACAGGATGGCTTATGCACAGCTGCAAACCTCTGAAAGACCCTGCATCTTGTTGATCGGGGGACGTTGGAGGCACCAGCAGCTTCAAAAACTTGTCTGCTGCTATGACAAGGCTTTTTTGCCGCTGCTCTTTTAACCTGACGTAATTGCCTGTAGGAAAGAGTCCTCAATTTTCCCTTATCAGCACGCACACGTGTGTACTGTGAATCAGCTACATACTTCTTGATTGTGCGATGATCACGATGAAGTGTCTTGGCAATGTTGATTGTAGTCATGCCTTGACCTAAACACTCCTCAATTTGTTGCTTCTCAGCAGCCGACACATCCTTTTTCTTTCCCATTTTGGCAGAAAATGTAGGCTGCTTAATAATGTGGGACATCCTTCTTAAGTAGTCTTGCCTTTCATTGGACACACCTGCCAAACTAATTAGCACAGGTGTCTGCAATTGCTTACGTATATAAGCCTGACACCATCACATAATGAGTTTAACTGACAAACAAAAAATTCTTACCTTATCACTCCTAAACAATTTTTGCATAATAATTTGGAACACAGTGTATTTTCCTCCCCCCACTCCACTATTTTCCCCCACTCCACTATTTTCCCCCCACTCCACTATTTTCCCCCAATCCACTCATTTTCATCTTACTCCTCATTTTCACCTCACTCCTCTCATTTTCACCTCACTCCTCTCATTTTCACCTCACTCCTCACATATGCACAGCAACTTCCTGTTATGAGCACAGCAGTGTAATCCATGAGGCTCCTCCCTTTCCCTTGACATCATACATCACAGACGCAACTCCATTCTAGACATGACAGCACTAGATGTGGCATGTGCCTGCCACGCACTGATACTCTGAAGGCGGTGGCCCTGATTGTAGCTCGCAGTGGATGGGACATCGAAGTCGGTGAGTTTTGCAGGTGGCTTTCGAGGTGAATGTTTCTCCGCCCATGTGCATTGACAACGTGGGCCGTGTGGATGGGGCTTTGCGTGTGGATTTAAGTGTGACTATGCGGAGTGGGCATGACTTGATACACACACAGATATATATACACTGAGCTTTATATATATAGATATAAGCCAGTTTTATTTATTTATACTTTTATTTCTTACACAGAAGTCACTAAAACAATACACAGTGAGTGACCACTATTTTATTGAAGTCAATAAAATTAGAGAAAATGCTGTTTGTGTATAGTTGTCTCTTCCCAGATAATGTAACATCTTGCGTGTTGTCACTGTAAATCACACTGAAGATTCTGCTGAACAATGAGAAATAGAACAGAATTACTGACCTGTTTGTGATGTCATATAAATTATTGAAGAACATAAACTATAAATAAAACCTATAGACATAAATAATAGGCCTCTTTATGCTGAAAATGTCTCTAGCTCACTCAGGAATAGAGTCCATAAGACCATTGAAGCTACAATATACTATGGTATCTGCCAGCTAGACTTTCCTTTTGAAGGGGTTGTCCGGTGAAAAAAAGTTATCAAGCATCCTATGGATTGGTGATAACCTATTGCTTGGAAGGGGTGGGAGCACTGAGACTCCCACTGCTTGGCAAAACAGGGAGCTTTAATTCCAATTATAGAATGTTGCAGCAGTGCACATGCTTGATCACCGCTCCATTCACCTGCTATGGGGCTGCAGGTCACTGCACTTAGCTCCTTCAGTCATCTCAACAGAGAATGAATGAAGTGGCAGTAAGATATCTGACTTGCCACTCTAGCTTTTAATGGTGATCAAGGTTCCATATTCTGTCAATCAGGTTAGACCCTCAAAGAGCAAAGAGTTATCACCTATTCCTCAGATAGGTGATAACTTTCTATAGCTGATCAAACCTTTATAAGTTGTGAAATAGAAACTTCCTCAATTCAGAAAATTTAACAGGTGCTTAACAGGATTGAGATCTATGAACTTGTAGTTCAAGCTAATGACAGGTCACATTATCCTGTTAAATATTGATCTCAGCATCGAATGGGTTATGTGAGGTGGATCAGTGTTTTCTCTGGCTCAAGCTGTTACACTGGGAGTTTTTGAAAAGTTTTGATTTGGCGACTAAAATTACCAATTTTATCACAAAAAATGGCATACACAAAAGTATAGATGATATTTTTTTTTTCTGAAAACTGATTCAGAGCCATTTATAAATTTATTCTGGAAAAGTAAGTATATGCAGTCTAATTTCACACCTCTTTAAGGAAATCTGTCACCAGGTTTTTTCTACCTAATCTGAGAGCATCATAATGTAGAGGCCCTGATTCCAGCAATGTCACATACTGGGATGCTTTCTGTAGTTTTGATAAAATCACTCTTTTATCAGCAGAAGATTATCACTAGAGGACTAGTAAACCTGCTGCCATGTAGTCCTCCAAATTCATGAGCTCTGTATAACGCCGCTCCCACCAGTGATTGGCTGCTTTCTGCTTTTGCACAAAGTACACAGAAAGCTGCAAATCAGTGACGTGGATGGGGTTATACAGAGCTCAGCATTCAGAGAAGTACTAGATCTGCAGCATATAAAATAGATTTTAATCAAAACTGCAACAACCAGAAAAGTAAATGATACACCATTGGAATCAAGGTTTTTGCCCCTATATCATGCTGCTTTCAGATGGAAAAGAGAAAATCTAGAGACAAATTCCCTTTATTGTTGTTATTATGATTTCTTACAACTAGGCAACCTTTAGCTCTACAATTCAGCATCTACTGGTTAAGATTCCCCATGAAAACTACTCCAGAGTTATTAACAATATAATTAAGTCTTCAGAAATCATATAATCCCACTGATTTTTTTTTCAATTAGAAGTTGAAATATTTTTTTTCTTTACTTTACCTATACATTTTGGATAGATAAGTTCTTTTTCATCACATGATCCAGTTGGTTGACGACCACGATGACGAAATCCATTCTTACATTTAAACTTAATTGTTTCCCCGATCTCATAGTAAACGTCAGTATTATGAACTTCATCCAATTCTAAGTTGTTTCCATCAAGATCATCTTGATCTATGCGGCAAGTCTCTATGAAATCAAATGGTAAATATGAGATCCACATAATAATCATTGTAATATACATCAACTTTACTGTAAACCTCCATAACTATCCGATGTTTTTTTGTTTTTCATACATAATGGCACTCTATACTTTAGCTTCCTCTGCATAGTGTACTGTTCTGAGTATTTATCATAAGTCTTAGTCGACCCTTTCTATTTAATGAACTGATCTATCTAAAGACCCACATATCTCCTCCCCTCTTTTGCAAATCAAATTTATATATGCAATAGGATGATTATCTATGAAATGAAGGTAGTATCACATTTGAAGCAGTAGAGGATGGTGAGATATGGAGTCTGAAAGCCAAAAGTTCAAAGCATTGTTGTTACCCTTTTGCTTGTCACTGTATTTATTAATGACTTGTAGGGGGCATGCATAGAAGAATTTCAATATTGGTAGATTATACCTAAAGTTGCAAGGTAATCCACAGAAAAGAGGATAATTAAATATTACAGCAGAGATTGGGGCAAAAAATGACAACTGCGATTTCATGTAAATAAATGTAAGATCATACACTTGGGCAAAGAAAATAAAATCTATAGTTATGCACTAAATTGTAGTATCCTGGGTAATGCAGTGAATGTACTGTACAACACTTGGTCATATGGTGGGACGGCAAACTCAACTTTAGTGACTAGTACCAGGCAGTTGCTGCCAAGGTAAAGAGAATAATGGGATACAGTAAAAGAAGCACAGATCATGACATGACAAGAACATAGTTTTGCCTCTATAGAAGTCACCAGTGCGGCCACACTTACAGTGGCATGTAAAAGTGTGGGCACCTCTGGTCAAAATTGCTGTTATTATGAACAGTTAAGCAAGTTGAAGATGAAATGATCTCTAAAAAGACGGATTTTGGTAAGAACTTACCTGTAAAATCCTTTTCAGCGAAGGAAGGAAAGGAGACACACTAGTAATGACTAGTGGGGGGTAGGCGGAGCCCAGATAGGATTGACACCTCAGATTAAAAAGAGTGTTGACCGGCCCCTCCAGCTCGGGCTCCTCCTACTCCTGCTTCTTCAGTCGTACAAAAGCTTAGGGAAGAGCAAATATCACCAGCGGAACAACATAACCCCTTCTGAAGGACTTCAGAGAAAAGCAAGAATACAGGTTATGCATGCATGTAAGCAAAAAACACACAGTTCCAGGTACTACTCACTGGACCTGACCACCGCGATGAGCTGGCAATGCTGGAAAGGAGCCGTAGCGCGTCAACCTCAGTCCAGATAATCGCTATCAGAAGAGGGTCACGCCGCATCTGAAAACACATCAACACACTTCTGCCATGGGCGGGTGCTGTGTCTCCTTTCCTTCCTTTGCTGAAAAGGATTTTACAGGTAAGTTCTTACCAAAATCCGTCTTTCAGCAGCAGAATGGAAGGAAAGGAGACACACTAGTAATGACTAGTGGGACGTCCCAAAGCAGTCCAAAAATTAAGGGTGGGAATATAACCAAGAAAAAACAGGCAGAATCCCAACAACCTTGGTAAATGCGCAACAGGCGCCAAATACAAGTTAACTAGAACTTTACACTACAGCCGCCTGTAGGACCCTGCGTCCTAAGGCCGCATCAGCGGAAGCACTGACGTCCACCTTATAAAACTTTGTAAACGTGTGGACGGAGCGCCAAGTCGCCGCTTGGCAGAGCTGAGCTGCCGAAGCCCCTTGATGAAAGGCCCATGATGAGGCCACAGCCCTCGTGGAATGAGCACGAATCTTAATCGGGCAAGGTTCGCCTTTAAGTCGGTAAGCCTCCAAAATGGCTGACCGAATCCAACGAGCTATAGAGTCCTTGGAAGCTCGTTGACCACGTCGACGACCTGCTGGAATCACAAACAAGGAGTCTGACTTCCTAAAACCTTGAGTAACAGACAAATAGAACTTCAAGGCCCGCACTAAATCCAATGTGTGCAAAACCCGTTCCTTTGCATTCCTCGGGCCCGGGCAAAGTGAAGGCAAAACAATATCCTGGTTAACATGGAATTGCGACACTACCTTAGGTAGAAAGTCGCCCCGTGTGCGAAGCACTACTCGATCCGGGTAAAATTCCAGGAAAGGAGGCGAGCAAGAAAGAGCCGCCAACTCAGAAACCCTTCTCAAAGAAGTGACTGCGACTAGGAAGGCAACCTTCCAAGAAAGCAAAGAAAGGTTAGCAGAATCCATTGGCTCAAAAGGCCCATGCTGAAGAGCCTCCAGGACAAGGTTGAGCCGCCAAGGAGACACAGGTGCCTTCCGCGGCGGAAACTGACGGGTTACCCCGCGAAAAAAGGAGCGCACGTCCCTACGCGAGGCGATAACTTTCCGGAACAACAGGGACAGGGCAGAAACCTGACCCCTCAGGGTGCTAACTGCCAAACCCTTGTCCAGCCCGTACTGTAGAAAAGCCAACAGATTGGGAATGGAAAAAATCCTCGGGTTCCTTGAAGAACCCAAACACCACGAGAAGGAGGCTTCCCAGGTCTTGTGGTAAATTCTAGTAGTAGCCGGACCTCTGGCAGCTCGCAGAGTGGCAATGACTTCGGCTGAAAAACCTCTACGGGTCAGTATTTCGGTCTCAAGAGCCACGCCATCAAACGCAGAGACTTCAAGTCCGGATGACGGACAGGACCCTGGGTTAACAGGTCCGGGCGAAGAGGAAGTGGAAATGGCGGTGCTGCCAAAAGCGACACCAGTGTCGAGAACCACGTCCTCCTTGGCCAATCTGGGGCTATCAACATAGCCGGGATTCTCTCCAGTCTGATTCGACGCAGCACCAGAGGAAGTAAGGATATCGGCGGAAACACATAGATTAGCTCGAATCGGTCCCACGGGGCCACCAGAGCATCCACCGTCACAGCCTTCAGGTCCTTGTACCTGGACATGAAGGTCGGCAACTTGGCATTGGACCTGGATGCCATCAAATCCACTTGGGGAACTCCCCAAAGGGAGCACAGCAGTGCAAAGATCTCCAGATGAAGACTCCATTCTCCGGGATCCATCTTCTCTCGACTGAGGAAGTCCCCGTGGTATTCTGAACTCCTGGAATGTGAATCGCAGAGATGGCTGGTACTCTGTCCTCGGCCCAATTCAGGATCCGAGACACTTCCACCATGAGCCTGGAACTCCTCGTCCCGCCTTGGTGGTTGATATACGCGACCGCCGTTGCGTTGTCTGTCTGCACTCGGACTGGTAGACCGCTCAAAGGGACCGTCCAGTGTTGGAGGCAAAGGAAAATTGCCCTCAATTCCAAGATGTTGATCGGTAGAACAGACTCTTCCGATGACCATACTCCCTGAACCCAGAGATCGTTCCAGACACCCCCAGCCCGTCAGGCTGGCATCGGTGGTTATGACCGACCACCTCGGAGGAAGGAAAGACTTCCCCAGTGATAACGTTCCTGGACGTGACCACCAACTTAGGGACTCTCGCACCCTGCGAGAGATGAGGATACTGCGATCCAGTGCAATCTGCGATCGATCCCAATGACTCAGAATGAGCCTTTGGAGGGCTCTGGAATGAAACTGGGCAAACGGAAGTGCTTCCATGGAAGCCACCATCAGACCTAAAAGGCGCATACACTTCCGAAGGGACATTGCTGTCGAAGACTTCATAGTCTGTACATGTCGAAGGAGACATGTCCGCTTGTCTGGAGGTAGGGACACCACTGCCCGTACCGTGTCGAAATGCATCCCCAAAAACAGGATTGACTGCGACGGTTCCAGAGACGACTTCTCCCAATTGACCAGCCACCCAAAGTCCTCCAGGAGCTGAAGGGATAGATTGCGAGCCGTCACCGCCTCCTCTTTGAGGACGCCACAATCAAAAGGTCGTCCAGATAGGGAATAATCGTGACTCCCTGTCTTCGAAGAATTGCCATGAGAGGCGCTAGAATTTTTGTAAAAACTCTGGGCGCTGAAGCCAAGCCGAATGGCAGGGCCACAAATTGGTAATGGTCCTGACCTATGGCAAAACGAAGGAAGCGCTGGTGAGCCCTTCCGACGGGAACATGCAAATAAGCGTCGCGAATGTCGATTGACACCAGAAAGTCGTTCTGCGACAGGGTTGCCACAACGGAGCGAAGTGACTCCATGCGGAATTTTTGGGTGTGGACATGCTGATTCAATCTTTTGAGATCCAGAATAGGACGAAATTTTCCTCTTTTTTGGGGACCACAAAGAGATTTGAATAAAAACCTTTTCCCCGGTCCTCTGTCGGAACTGGTATTACTACACCCTTCTGCAGAAGGAATTCCACCTCTCGCAGCAGAGCGGCAAATAGCTCGGGCTCTGACGGAATGCGAGACTGGCAAAAACTGTCCGGGGGTCGAGAAGAAAACTCTATGAAATAGCCTGCCGACACAACTCGCGTTACCCAGGAATCCGGAACGCGGGAAATCCAATTCGCCTTGAATTGGAGCAGGCGACCCCCCACTCGAGAGCCCTCGAGTGAGGACCTGGCGTCAGTCTGCCTTGGCGGGCTTCTTGTCAGTTTCCCGCTTGTCTTGACGGAAACTTTGTTTCCAAGGGGTGCGGGATTTCTGAGAAGACTTCTTTCCCGAAAAAGAGGGACGACCCGATCCCCAAGAAGACTGACCGGATCGTCCCCTAGACCGAAAATACCGCCGACCATTACCGGCACTAGGTCTGCCAGACGTAGAAGCCATAGCCCTTCGCTGTGGTAAAGCCGCTTCTTTAGCCTTTGCCTTGGCAATCAGCTCTGTGAGGTCAGATCCAACTAACTGACCACCCTTGTAGGCTAAAGACAGTAAACCCTGCTTGGAAACCGCGTCCCCGGTCCACTGTCTAAGCCACAGTGCTCTTCTGACTGTGACCGCTGAGGATTGCGTCCTGGATAATAAAGACGCAGTATCCAGACCTGCATCACAGCTATATCGGGCTGCAGTCTCCAATAAATCGAGAAGTCCATCTATCTCGGATAATGGAGATCTATTTTGCAACGCCTTCCGTAAACGGACCAACCAGCACAGGGAAGCCTGAGAAGCACACATGGATCCTAGTACTGCTCTGAATCCATGACCTGCAGCTTCATAGATGGATTTCGCCGCCATCTCCGTTTTTCTGTCCAGCGGCTCTTGCAGACTCGCTTTCCCTTTAACCGGAAGCAATGAGGATTTACTAAGCTGGGATAAAGGAACATCCACTTCAGGAGAAGGAATCCAATTATCCGTCAATTCCGTTGAACACGGATATAATGCTTCAAAGAACCGTGTCCCTTGAAAACGTTTATCTGGACACAGACGTTCCTTCTCCACTACCGTATTAAGCTCTTCCACAGCCGGTAATGTTGACCGCGACTTATGGTACTCCTGGTACATGCGGCCCGACTTACCAGGCCGTGTAGTTACCTCCTCCGGTAACTGTAACGCCCCTCTCATAGCTTCAATTAAAGCCTCTGTTCGGCTCACAAGAGAGAGAGAATGTCCCTGCCGATCCTCCTTATCCGAATCAGATAATTCCCCTTCTGAGTTTGAAGGAGAACCCTGTCCGCATTCCATATCAGATACCTCTGATTCGCTACGCGGAAAAGATGGCACCGGCCTGCGCCGCTTCCTGTCATGAGAGGATCTAGCTGACACCCACTGACCTAAAAGGTCAGACAAGCCATTAATTGACTGAGCGATGGCATCTAATTTGGTATCGCTGTAAATCGCAGCGCTTGATGCCGTCGAAGTCTGCGTATCAGATACTTGCGACTGATCCTGTAGCGGATCTGGCAGATGGTCCGCACCTTCCGGACCCTGAACCGACATGTCAGCAGTAAATGGCAGGTCAAAACCCTGTTAGTAACTGGAAACAGTGTGGTTACTAAGCAGACTGAGCAAGTACGCTGAAGGGTTAAAGCTCTTAAAGAAGAGAGTTACCCCAGCTATCTCTCAGTATATAAATAACCTCCTGCGATCTGATCCCTACCGGGTAGAACCTGCGGCGGTTATTGCTGAAAGGGTTAACCCTTCATAGGGGTTAATGCCGCCAACTCCCCACAACTCCCTATATAAAATAAAAGGAGTGTGCGAGTCCCAGGTCTCTATAAGAGAACGCGGCTGCAGATAAATGCTATCTGTCACTTGGAACACAGATAGGTTCTGCGCTGTGGGGTGATGATATTCACTCACCCAGCTGGCCTCGGTGAAAGTATACCTTATACAGGAGGAGCGGAGCATGAGGAGCCCGGAGCCTTTGTAATGGCCGCCGCGGTGAGAGAAGCCGGAAGAGAAGGACAGTGAAGCTGCAGTCTCCTCAGAGCGATTCCTGTCACAAAAAGAGCGGGAAGCGTGAAGCCACGCCCCCCTCCGGCTTCAGAAAAGAGCGCGAACTCCTCGCTCTCTGCTCTCCTCCGTCCTGCAGGTATCTGCCTGCGGACATAAAATACAGTCACCAAACATGTCATCTATTACATGTACCAGTGGCTGCCGCAGCAGCCGCTGAGAGCACACACACATTCACATAAAAATGCGGTACTCACCAGCCGAGCGCCACAGGGACCCCCAGGGGTTTGTGGCGCTGTGCCCATCGCTTCCCCCCCGGGCAGGGAACGCAGTGAAACCCCCGATGTGCGGTTTGCGTCCCCGCCAGGGAAGCAATCCTCATCCCCCAGGGCCGGCGTGAAACTGCAGGGACCACCATACAGGGTATTACAGATCGCCAAGGGAGAGGTGGGGGTCCAGCAGCGCTGAGACCCCTGAGACCTCTAGACCACTTCTGGTGATCCAAGTCTCTTGTCCGATAAAAATAATAAAGTTTTCTGAGGAGCTGCTTCCAGCAGCGACCATCCTCTGGACCTCAAATTTTAGACTGAAGAAGAAGCAGGAGTAGGAGGAGCCCGAGCTGGAGGGGCCGGTCAACACTCTTTTTAATCTGAGGTGTCAATCCTATCTGGGCTCCGCCTACCCCCACTAGTCATTACTAGTGTGTCTCCTTTCCTTCCATTCTGCTGCTGAAAGACTAACGTTAAATAAGACACATTTTCTTTTTCTAGTTTAGCCAAAAAAGTATTACATTATCATTTTTTACATTGTAAAGATTCCAAAAAAATGGATAATAGGCCAATGCAAAAGTTTGGGCACCCTGCATGGTTAGTACCTAGTAGCACCCTTTTGCAAATATCACAGCTCAAAGACTTTTTGTAGCCAGCCAAGAGTCTTTCAATTCCTGTTTTAGGGATTTTCACCCATTCTTCCTTAGAAAATTCTTCCAGTTCTATGAGATTCCTGGGTCGTCTTGCATGCACTGCTATTTTGAGTTCTAGTCACAGATTTTCAATAACGTTCAGATCAGGGGACTGCGAGGGCCATTGTAAAATCTTCAGCTTGCGCCTCATGAGGTAGTCTATTGTGGATTTTGAGGAGTGTTTAGGATCATTATTCATTAGTGGAAGACATCCTCTTTTCAACTTCAGCTTTTTTACAGATGGTGTTATGCTTACTTCAAGAATTTGCTGAAATTTTATTGAATTCATTCTTCCCTCTACCCATGAAATGTTCCCTGAACCAATGGCTGCAACACAACCCCAAAGCATGATTGATCCAAACCCATGCTTAAAGTGGTTGTCCCACGAGCAAAAGTTAATTTTCTTCAATAGATTTGGAATAATAATAATTTCCACAATTAGATGTGATTAAAAAAAATGTCCCTGTGCTGAGGTAATCTTATAAATGTGCCCCTGCTGTGTACTGTGTAATGGCTGTGTCTGTCCTTACATGGACATAGTCTAATCATACCACAGCTCCTGGGCAGGGGAGGAAGCAAAGATTATACAGACATTACAGCATGGTATCACAGCTGATTGTTTATTCAACTCCTCATCTGACCTATCCATCAAAATCAATGGCTTGACTCTAATCCCTCGTTCAAATCTGAGATTCAAGCCCTTTCCCTTCCTGCCGACTTCAACTCAAAAATATCTCCAAAATCCAGCACATATTTCTTTAGTTCTTGTGCCATTAGTGAGGTCCACAGACAAAGACAGCAGGGCACATTTCATAGAACTGTGTTGTGCACTGCTTCTATTATGCTCAATGCACAAGTAGACATTTCAAAATCAATTCTTTTCAGTTGCTAAATATGATTCAGCAAGGCACATGTCACTTGGATTTGGTGGTTAATAGGTAAGTTATGTTTACTTTAGTCAGGGCAGTTGAGTGGAATGGTGCTGTTGGAAGCCAGATTGTAAGTCGTCAAAGATGGAGTAGGAGGATAGATTTGAAGAATGTTCAAAATTGACTTGTTCCTCTTGCTGTGAGGAATAGGGGAAAAGTGATATGAGGTGATAACTATACACAAAGGATGTGTCAAGGAAGGACGTTTTGAAGATGGGTGTGATCCAGGCATGTCTGAAGCATGAGGGGAAGACAACAGTTGTTAGTGACAGGTTGAAGTAGTGGGATAGTTTTGGGATGAAGGCTTGGAATGAGGTGGGACGGGATTGAGTCAAGTACACAGATGGTGAGACGTGATTTGGAAAGTTGATCTTCCATGATGTTGAAGTTGGTTTTGGAGGAGGAGTTGAGTAGTTATGAGGAGGGGTTTGTGAAGACTTTAGGCAAAAGCTTTGCCTTATGTTGTCAATCTTCTGCTTAACAAATGAGTCAAAATCTTCAGCTGAGATGAGTGGATAGGAAGATGGAGTTGGGGGACGAGGAGAGAATTTAAAGTTCCTGAATAGAATAGCTGTTTAGTGTTGTGAAACAGGGATGATATGAGAGATGAGAAGTAGGTCTGTTTTGCTGCAGTGAGAAATTACGCATTTTGCATTTTGACAACTTCTGTTACTGGATGGGCTACTCGAAGTTGAGTAGTTAATGTTGCAGCTTCCCACATAGACAGTAAGTGATGCAACCATGACAAGCACAGTAGTCACAACTGTGGCTGTGGCAAGCAGCGGTCGCAGGTCTGAAGTTCGGCAAGGGTTGGATAGCCTGGCATTTTTTTTGAGACCACAAAGGATGACTCAACTCAATGTTATCTGCCAACTTGTTTAAAAAAATACTGAGTAGAGGCAAAAAATACAATAATTTGCCTATTACATGCATGAACTGGAACATGAGCTATCAACATGTGTCAGTCTGGGAATCTCACTGCCCTAAAATGCGGACTAGTGGGCCTTGCCAACCACCAGACACCCCAATCACCACATATGCTGCTTCTTTCTCCTACGACAACATGGCAAATGTTCTCGCTTAGTTCTCCATCTGCAGAACCCCCACTTTTTTCCCGCTGCAGTCGTGGTGAGTGAGAGTCCATCAGCTGTTACGAAAATGGACATGCCTGCTGTTTTTGACCAATCTCAGACACCGAACACATCACATCTTTCTCAATCCACCATAACATCCATGCCTGCACCTCACTCACAGTCCAGCAGTTGCTGTGTTCACCCTACTCCACCATCTGTCAACACAGCAGCCAGCCCTCGTTTGTGAACTTGTAGTCATGAGAAGTGAGTAGACATAGAAGCTGAGATGCAGTTGGGGAGGTTGGGCTGCTGAAGTCTCCTAGGATAAGGGTTGGCATTTCTGAGGACATGAACTGTGGCAGCAATGCAGAAAAGAGGTCAAGGAAGTGGGTGGGTGAGACTGAGGGACGGTATATGACAGGCACTCAATCGGCCTGTATTTATTTATTCATTTTTTTTAAAACAGGATTGCTGATAGCAGCGAGGAGTGTGGAGTTAGCAGTGATCATATGGTGTTATATACACATATTCCATGCATTGTAATCTGGAGGTGTATATGCTGTACGCTCACAGTTAGTTTTCCGATAACTAATTATTGGGAGAAGTCTGCGGCCTCCTCGTTTGACCATCGCCAAATCGTGTAATTGTTAGATAGAGGCCAGCTGAGAGCTCTTCGCTCTAAAGGTCACAGCGGGTGGGTCTGCGTGACTAATGGCCTGAGATCTCTGTGATAATTGGATGGCCAACCGAAACTGTTGGCCATGGAAATGCAGCCTTTTAGCCTTGTGGATACAGATGGCTTCCAAAAGCTGATGGCCGTCGCAGTCCCCAAGTACCAGTTGCCCATTCACCATTACATCTCTAAGAAAGATGTGCCTGCGCTACACCAGCATGTCACAGACATCACCACCCATTCCTTGAAAAATGGAGTACTATAGACTACTAATTCAATCCAGAAAAAATGTTTGAACATTTTTTGTAGTGTTATATACCACTGAAATTTAACAGAAAGCATGCAATACTCTATAGATAAGTTGTTAAATCTATAAAAAATTGGAATGCTGTGTTTGAAATGTTATATACCACTGAAATGTAACCCAGAGCACGTAATGCTCTATTGTTGAGTAATTGAATTCAGAAAAACATTTCAACCCTTTTTTGGAGTGTTATATATCACAGAAATGTACACCAGAGCTCTTAATACTTTTATGAATGAGTAATTGAATAGAGAAAATGTTTGAATGCTTTTTTGGAGTGTTATATACAACTGAAATGTAACAGAAAGCACATAATACTGTATAGGTGAGTAGATCACTGCAGAAAACAATTTCAATGGTCTTTTGGAGTGTTGTATACCACAGAAATGTACCCCAGAGCACGTAATGCTATATGGATGAGTAATGGAATTCAGAAAAATGTGTTAACGTTTTTAAGAGTGTTATATAACACTGAAATGTACCACAAAGTACCAAATACTCTATGGGTGAGTAATTGATTCCAGAAAAATGATTTAATGTTTTTTTGTAGTGTTATATACTACCGAAATATATCACAGAGCATGCAATACTCTTATGATGAGAAATCGAATACAGAAAAAAATTTCAACGCTTTTTTTTGAGTGCTATAAAATATCGATATGTTCCACAATGCATGTAATACTTTGTGGATGACAATATAGTTAAATTTTTCACCCCCCTAAAATTGTGGTCAACTGCCGCAGCTATATATGTAGCAATGGACTGCAAAGCACTAATCCCTGCTTAGAGACTATATTCAACTACACTCTCTGCTCCTGCAACTCTCCATCTCTAGACTAAATGCAGAATGTATCTGATCCAAACAGCACAGCACAAAATCAGCCCTACAGGGACTTTTAGTTTGATGGCTGAGCAGTCACAGTGCAGAGAGCCGGAAGACACCGACACTAAGGAGTTCAGAGCAGCGGCCAGCGAGGAGAGGAGAGTATTTCATTTTTTTCTTTTTATGTTTTGAGCAGTGTATGTGGCCAATTATATATGCAGCATCTTATGGGGCCAATAATACATACAGCAGTATATGTGGCCAATTATATATGGAGCTGTATATGCGGCCAATTACATATGGAGAATCTTATGGGTCCAATTACATATGGAGCATCTTATGGGGCTCATTATTCTGTACAGAGCATAATATGGGGTCCATTATTATGTATGGAACACTATATGGGGCTCATTATTATGTATGGAGAATTATATGGGGCTCATTATTATGTATGTAACAATATATGGGGCTCATTCTGTATGGAGCACAATGTGGTGCCCATAATACTGTATGGAGCAATAGATGGGGCTCATTATTCTGTATGAAGCACTATGTGGTGCCCATAATACTGTATGGAGGACTACACTGTCTGGTTTCTGAGCTATTGGTATCACTCAAACTGGCAAAAACTGAACCTGGAAATTATAGGCCAGTGAGCTTAACATCTACTGTGGGTAAAATCCTGGAGGGTTTTTTAAGGGATACTATATTGGAGTATCTGAGGCTGAATAACCTCATGACACAGTATCAGCATGGGTCTACAAGGGACCGTTCTTGTCAGACTAATCTGATAAGCTTTTATGAAAGTGTAAGTTCCGGACTGGACCAAGGGAACGCAGTGGATGTGGTGTACATGGACTTCTCAAAAGCTTTTGATACAGTGCCACACAAAAGGTTAATACATAAAATGAGAACAATGGGGATAGAGGAAAATATGTGTAAGTGGGTTAAGAACTGGCTCATGGATAGGAAACAAAGGGTGGTTATTAATGGAGAACACTCAGACTGGGTCACAGTTAGCAGTGGGGTACCACAGGCGTCAGTATTGGGGCAGCTTCTCTTTAACATATTTATTAATGACCTTGTAGGGGGCATACAGAGTAGTATTTCAACATTTGCAGATGACACTAAACTCTGCAGGGTAATAATTACAGAGGAGGACAATTTTATATTACAGGAGGATTTATGTAAACTAGAAGCTTGGGCTGATAAATGGCAAATGAGCTTTAATGGGGATAAATGTAAAGGTACTGTCACACTAAGCGAGATCGCTTAAGCATCAGCGATTTTATGACGCAGCAGCGACCTCGTTAGCGACGTTGCTGTGTGTGACATGTAGCGGCGATGTGGCCCCCGCAGCGATGTCGCTGATCGTTCATGAACGTTCTGAGCCATTTTTTTGTTGTTGGTGTCCCGCTGGTGAGCCTGAATCGCTGAGTGTGACACCCTTTATGAACGACTTAACCAGCGGCGCAGGCGGGACTAGGTTTTCCCAACGATCGCAGAGGTCATTATACAGATCGCTGATCGCTGATGAGATCTTTGTATTTGGAAGCTAATAGCGACCATATAGCGATCGCACCAACGATCTCACCAGGTCGTGTCATTGTCGTGATCGCTGGAGCGATCGCTAAGTGTGACAGTACCTTAAGGTCATGCACTTGGGTAGAACAAACAAGATGTATAATTATGTGCTTAATTGTAAAACACTGGGCAAAACTGTCACTGAAAAAGACCTGGGTGTATGGGTGGACGACAAACTCACATTTAGTGGCCAATGTCAGGCAGCTGCTGCAAAGGCAAATAAAATTATGGGATGCATTAAAAGAGGCATAGATGCTCATGAGGAGAACATAATTTTACCTCTATACAAGTCACTGGTGCGACCACACTTAGAATACTGTGCACAGTTCTGGTCTCCGGTGTATAAGAAAAACATAGCTGAACTGGAGCGGTTGCAGAGAAGAGCGACCAAGGTTATTAGCGAACTGGGGGGTCTGCAATACCAGGACAGGTTATTACACTTGGGGTTATTTAGTTTGGAAAAACGAAGGCTTAGGGTGATCTTATTACAATGTATAAATATATGAGGGGACAGTACAAAGACCTTTCTAATGATCTTTTTACTCTTAGACCTGTGATGGGGACAAGGGGGCATCCTCTACGCCTGGAGGAAAGAAGGTTTAGTCATAATCACAGACGCAGATTCTTTACTGTAAGAGCAGTGAGACTATGGAACTCTCTGCCGTCTAATGTTGTAATGAGTGATTCCCTACTAAAATTTAAGAAGGCACTGGATTCCTTTCTTGAAAAGTACAATATTACAGGCTATATTCACTAGTTTCCTAGATATTGCGTTGATCCAGGGAGCTAGTCTGATTGCCGTATGTGGAGTCGGGAAGGAATTTTTTTCCCCAATGTGGAGCTTATTGTTTGCCGCATTGTTTTTTTTGCCTTCCTCTGGATCAACATGTTAGGGCAGGTTAGGATAGGATATGGGTTGAACTAGATGGACTTAAAGTCTTCCTTCAACCTTAATAACTATGTTACTATGTTACTCATGTAATATAAGAAGTACCATATATACTCGAGTATGAGCCGAGATTTTCAGGCCATTTTTAAGGGCTGAAAGTCCCTCTCTTGGCTTATACTCGAGTCATATACAGGGGGAGGCGGAGCGCAGCTGTTCTATATACTCACCCCTCTGCCGGCGCGGTCTCTGCACCCCCCCTGCTCTTCTCTCATGGTCTCCGGTGCCTGTGTTCAGCGGTCAGGTGGTACCGCTCATTAAAGTCATGAATATGCACATATTCATGACTTTAATGAGCGGTACCACGTGACCGCTGAACACTGGCACCGGAGACTGCGGAGAAGAGCAGGGCAGAGGCTCGCCGGCGGAAAGTTGAGTATAAGCGATATTTACCTGTCCCGTTCCACCGCTGCTCACCACTGTGTCCTCGGGTCCTCTTGCTGCGATGTTCATGACGTGGATACTGCGCGCCGTGCCCTCTGCCTGATCATTCACTGCTGGAGGACCCGGAAGACAGCGGCGGAACGGGTGACAGGTTAATATCGCAGGTGCCAGGGCATAATACATGGGGGCACAATCTATGGAGCATCTATAGGGGCACAATCTATGGGGGCACAATTTATGGAGCATCTATGGGGCACAATACATGGGCAGCATATGGGGCACAATCTATGGAGCATCTTGTGGGGCATAATACATGGGGCAGCATATGGGGCACAATACATGGAGCATCTTGTGGGGCATAATACATGGGGCAGCATATAGGGCATAATCTCATTTTCCACCCTAGGCTTATACTTGAGTCGATAAGTTTTAGAATTAAGAGAATGCTTGTATTTGTTATGTGGTGTTGCCCATAACAATGGTTATGAAGAAACTTGACTCAGATAACAGGTAAGGATATTAAAAAAATTATGTGAATGGATTTACCTGTTATGTAGCTGAGGGACTGAGTGTAGTAAGATTTCTGGTGTGGGGAACAGCACAGCTTGATATGAATTAGATTGGCTGTGGGTCACACCTTCGCTGCACACCTGTTCACGCCCAAGCTCCACCCTCTTCAGTTGAACTGTGAGAAACTGGCATGAAAACTACAAACTTTTCTGACTTTTCTAAGCTTTTACACCACTTTTTGAGCATGAAAGCTTTGATGAGTTGGAGACTTTTGTAGTTAATACCTTCTGCAGTGATAAAAACTTGTAAGTTGTGAGAAAACTAAGACTCATAATAGCTTCTTGAAAAATATTCATTTTTGTCACACTGAAGAAAAAGCTTAAGAATGATATGAAATATGTTAAAATTAAAATGTAATATGTGATATCTTAAATGTTAGTAACAAGAAACAAAAATTATTCTTACTTCCAGAGAAGCATCGTGAATACTTAAATTTCCCATCATTACATTCAATGAAGAAACTTGGTTGATTCGGTCGTTTGTATCCTTGCTTGCAGGAAACCTGTAATTCTGCACCGTGTTTATAACTTTTATCAATATCAGTTGAAACTAGCTGAATGTTACTGCCAGAAAGGTCCTCTGAGGAGACTTCACATGGACCTGAGTAAAAGTTCAGGAGACAGTTTTTTATTTTAAGTTTTTATTTTTTTACAACACACTAGATATTTCTACATATCCTTTGTACTTACTGTAACATACTGGATGATGAGTCCATTTACCATTTTCACACTTAGGATTTAAAAGGTTATTCTTTACATGGTCCTTATTGCACTCAAATTCTGCATAATGGCCAGAGTCATAACTGTCTTCAGGTGTTTTAAGGAATCCATTTTGGATTTCTGGAGCCTTGCAGCTTCCTAAAACATAATAATTAATGAAAACTTTTAATCAGTCAGAATTAAAAGCATGTGCATTACCTTTTTGAGGCATATACAATGTCAATCTTAGAATGCAGGGCTAATTTCTAGACAATTCAGTCCTTGCTGGAAAGATACACAACAGTTTATTGTCCATCTTCTGATCACCCAATTTTAAAGGAAAGCTATCACAATGTTTTTCCCATATAAATAAGGGCCAGCACCATCATAAACAGCATTCTTCAATTCTCTTTGCAAAAAAACAACTTATTTTACTCGCCTACGATATGGTACGGTCCCATGGATGTCACTGGTCTTGATCCAGCACCTGTTCTCATTTTGCAATTGCCATCCTCTTCCCTTCTTTGTGTGGATGACTCATCCTACATCATCCACACAGTATCTTCCATCAAGCTTCTGTGCAGGCGTACTTCTCTCTGCCCTGCCAATGGCAGAGCAAAGTACTGAAATGAGCATGTGCGGGAAAGGACAAAGAGCATTGCATGAGAATACTTTGCTCTGCCCTAGGGCAAATAGAAGTAGGTCTGGGCAGGAGCGCGATGGAGTGTGTGTGGCTCATCATAAGCTTCTTAACTTAACCCATCAGAACCCAGAGTTATGTGTAATAAGAGAAATTACATAGGGAAAAAGTATTGAACACATGAAGAAAGAAAGGTGTAAAAAGCCATGGAAAGTCATGACACCAGCTAAAATCTAATAGTAATTGTAAAGCAATCTTGCCACTTAGTGAAAAGTAATAGGAGCTGATTCAACTGAAGGCAAACTAAAAGGTGTCTCATTACCGAGATGCCACACAAGAAATATATCATCATGGGTAAAACCAGTGAGCTGTCTCAAGACCTTTGCAACCTTATTGTTGCAAATCATACTGATGGCGATGGTTACAGAACAATTTCTAAATTACTAAAGGTTCCAGTGAACACTGTTGGGGTCACAATGCAGAATTGGAAAGAACAATGCTTCATCATCAACTGGCCACGACTAGGTGTTCCCCGCAAGATATCAGACAGAAGAGTAAAAAGAATTATCAGAATAGTTGTTCAAGAGTCAGGGACCACCTGTGGAAAGCTACAGAAAAACTTAGAATCTGCAGGTACAATTGTTTCAAAGAAAACTATAAGTAATGCACTCAACCTGCATGGCCTCTATGCACGCTCACCTTGCAAAACACCATTGCTCAACAAAAAGCATGTTTAAGCGTGTTTAAAGTTTGCTCAACAACATTTAGACAAGTCTGTGAAATACTAAGCGAATGTACTCTGGTCAGATAAGACCAAAATTGAACTCTTTTGACGCCATAAAACACCATGTTTGGAGGCCAAAGGGCACTGCATATCACCCCAAAAAAACATGCCAAGAATGAAGTTTGGAGGTTTGAACAAAATGGTGTGTGGCTGTTTTTCAGCATACGGCACTGGCAAATTTCATAAAAGGAAGGATAAATGGACAAATGTAACGAGTAGAGTTGAGCGATAATTTCCGATATCCAAAAGTATCGGAATCGGAATGGTATCGCCGATACCCAAAAAATATTGGCGATACCCGATACCGATACCGGAAATCCAATGTAAGTCTATGGGAACAAAATATCGGAAATAAAAAAACCCCATTCTTGCCTTGTTGGTTAATTGTACATGAAGGAAAACAACAAAGAGTAATGTAGAATGTATTGGGGAAGGTTGAGGAGACATTAAAGGCATAGATGTTTAACCCAATCAAATGGAATAGCATAAATATTTTTTTTTTTAAAGATGTTCGGATTGACGAAGAAATTGACAATGTTGTTAACGTTTTTTCTATTTTGGCAAATATGTATATTTCACAACTTCCATGCTCTTCACCTTTTTAACTTTTGACACACTTTCTCCTTCATAATCTTCAGCAGCATCATCTTTTTCATCAAATTATTCTTCATCTTCTCCTTCTTTATCTTCTTCTTAAACTTCTTGCTATTCATCTTTTTGTTAACATTACTCATATTCTTCTTATTAAACTATTATTCTTATTCATATTCTACTTCATCTTCTTCATCATATTCTTATTTTGGACAGAGATTCCTGTACTTGTAATCTGTCAAAGTATGAATTTTTCATCCTTCCGTTCTTGCTGTCACAAAAGATTTAAATTACAACAGTATTTGTCCGTGTTCAGTTTAGCCTGCAGCAGCAGGCATTTTCCAGGGGCACCACGAGGAGGAACGGACTCACCCCCATACACTGCTTAGTCTTCTTCTGCTTATAATTTAGAGCATATATTTTGCTCTTCATTTTGGTCTTATACTTCATGTTCTTCTGCTTTTTGATCTTCTGCTTATTGTTCTTAAGTCTCTTGTTCTGTATCTTGTAGTTTGTCTTAACCTTCTTAGTCCTGTTTGGTAATCTTTTATTTCTTTTTTGTGATGGTGTTTAGGCTGGTTGGCTTGATGCTCTCGTCCTTGTGGTGGTCATCTTCTTCGGGGTGGTCATCAGGGTCGTCGTCTTCATTGTTGGAGATCCAGAGTGATTTCCCCAAAAAACATTGAAAAAATCTTCAATTTGTAAATGTAGCACAAGGTACAAGAGCCAATGCAAGTAACGAGGACCAGCTGACTGTGCTGGAACCCGGAGGGGCAGCAGAAGGAAAAGAGCCAATGGCACAACCGAGGACCAGCTGACGTTACTGGGACACGGTTACTAAGCAGGCGGTACCTGTGCTCCAAAGCACTACCGAGGACCAGCAGACGTTGCTGGAACTCGGATACCGAGATGGAGGCACCTAGGCCAAAGGCACTGCGGAGAACCAGCTGACGGTACTGGAACCCGGACGGGTAGCAGAAGGTACAAGAGCCAATGCAAGTGACGAGGACCAGCTGACTGTGCTGGAACCCGAGGGGCAGCAGAAGGAAAAGAGCCAATGGCACAACCGAGGACCAGCTGACGTTACTGGGACACGGTTACTAAGCAGGAGGTACCTGTGCTCCAAAGCACTACCAAGGACCAGCAGACGTTCTGGAACTCGGATACCGAGATGGAGGCACCTAGGCCAAAGGCACTGCGGCGAACCAGCTGACGGTACTGGAACCCGGACGGGTAGCAGAAGGTACAAGAGCCAATGCAAGTGACGAGACCAGCTGACTGTGCTGGAACCCAGAGGGGCAGCAGAAGGAAAAGAGCCAATGGCACAACCGAGGACCAGCTGACGTTACTGGGACACGGTTACTAAGCAGGAGGTACCTGTGCTCCAAAGCACTACCAAGGACCAGCAGACGTTGCTGGAACTCGGATACCGAGATGGAGGCACCTAGGCCAAAGGCACTGCGGAGAACCAGCTGACGGTACTGGAACCCGGACGGGTAGCAGAAGGTACCCTCGGAAATTTAAGTTGACAGGCCGCAAGCCGGCCGCAGTTACCGAATCCCACAGTACTACAGTGGGTGATTGTCCTATTGTCACAAGGAAACAGCCTTTATTTGCATATCCCGCAGCACACATAGGAAGCACCTAAACTCCAGGCACCATAGAGTCGGCTAACCCGACCGCAACACGACAGGACAACTTATTGGAGGCTAAGTGACGTTTACACTGACAGGAAACAGATGGCATGCTGTAACCAGTCTGGGCAGGAGTGAGTACCCGTGCCAATGACACTTCCGAGCAACAACTGTCGTGTTGGAGCCCAGGGATGAGAAGAGAACCGGTTGGAGGCAGCAGGACTTTTTGCCGTTCACACAGCAGGGGAACAGCTGACATTACTGAACCCCAGTAACACAGGAGCAAGTGTTGACTGTGCTAACAGCACTTCCGAGCAACAACTGGCGGTGTTGTAGCCCAGGGATGAGAAGAGAACATGGTGGAGGCAGCAGGACTTTTTGCCGTTCACACAGCAGGGGAACAGCTGACATTACTGAACACCAGTAACACAGGAGCAAGTGTTGACTGTGCTAACAGCACTTCCGAGCAACAACTGGCGGTGTTGGAGCCCAGGGTCAAGGAGGATGTTTAAATACTATATCAAGTATTTTCCTTGTTACGTGTCAATTAAAAATGTCTATACTCCAAACAAGAGAAATATAACCTTTAGTACCATAAGATGATGATTTAACTTAAAAAAATATATGTAAATTAATAATTTACAAACATAAACGCATACATTAACATGTTGAAAAGCAATGCAAACCACAATTAAAATAGGTTAAATAATCTGCTATACGGTTTAAAATAAAAGCATACAAGTACATATCAGAATCCATTAATGATGGCTAAGTAACAGTATGTACACCATTTTTATTGTGTAGACAATGAATGGCTGACTTAAAAACATAATCAGCATTACAAGTTAGCTTTGACATTCATAAAACTTTACATTTGGTGAATAATATCACTAAAATTTTTTAAAAAATATCTAAAATTTCCATCATGTAATACTGATAATATGTGCCAATCATTTATATTAACAAACAAAAATTTAAAAAGTGCATAGTGCAGAGTGAAAACAGATATTTATGCCTGACTGTGGACTTGCAAGCATGACAACGGATAGATAAGGTATATATAGATGAGACTGCATAGCCACAGATGGTGAATGGCGATGTAATACTGTACCTCAATAAAGTGTGCGTTACTACTACATCCTTTTTTTTTATATAGCTTTATAAAAGGTTACGTGCATGTATGGTTGCGCCTTTGTTTGGACGCACAGACTGGCTTCCTGCTGTGACGCGTTGGGTATTGGAGCGTCTGTACGTCTTATGACGCAGACTAACATTCACGGTGCGCATCGTTCATCATCGCAAGCGTACCGACAACACAAAGGCGTTGTCATGACTGCTTTACTCAGTAAACATGCACCTATGATGAAACATACACGCATGTGCCCTATTACATAACAAGCTACAAGAAAAACGAGTGTGAGGTGTGACACAGCTGTTTTGTTAAGGTACAGTATTATATGACATTGTACAGGTGTCGCTATTCAGTCTGATAAATAGATATCATTCACCTATTCTATCAGTTGTCGTTCTTTCAGCACCACTTACAGGTAGATATTTTGCTATTGTGACTATGCACTATTGACTTTACCAAGGTAATGCATGATTTTTGTTAGCGATTATCATGTTTACATGAAGGACCTTTATGATATGGGCTGTTAACTTTCTAATTAAATATGTATTTTTTAAAATGACACAAATATAAGTAATGTTGAAGAGGACTATTCCTACATGCATTGTTTGCACAATATTACAGGTGTACATCACGTCCCTTAATCAACATTGGATTATTATATTTACTTGTATGCTTTTATTTAAAAGGCAAGAACACTGAAGTATAACCTTCGCACTGCAGCAGTTGTTAAAGTTCAACCCACATTATGCACTTACAACATTGCAGCATTTGAGTCATGATGTGAGTTGGATTTATCTAAGCTATGGAGTGACAAGGTTGACCATCAGTATCCTATAGCATAAGTAGGCTTTTGTGTTTGCATTTGTTTTCGACATGTGCATATCTGTAATAATATGTCACAATTATTTTGTTACAGATTTGTGACAAAGACTAATCATTTTATGGTTTTAAAGTTGACGTTTCAAATGTTTACAGCTTAGTAATCAGGGTGTAGCCTCATATCTATGTGTAGCACTAGACACTTTGACATGTCATGTTTTTTTAACCATGATTAGGTAGCTAGCAGTAATTTTTGCCGGACACACAGCAGGGGAACAGCAGGCGTTACTGAACCCCACAAACACATCAGCGATTGTTTTCATCTGTGCATCTAACACTTCTGAGCAGCAACTGGCGGTGTTGAAGCCCAGGGTCAACGAGGGTGTAGGCAGAGGCCTAGTATGAGATGTTTGAAGTTGAAGTTGTAGTTAGCAGCAGTAATTTTTGCCAGACACACAGCAGGGGAACAGCAGGCGTTACTGAACCCCACAAACACATCAGCGATTGTTTTCATCTGTGCATCTAACACTTCTGAGCAGCAACTGGTGGTGTTGAAGCCCAGGGTCAAGGAGGGTGTAGGCATAAAATATTGAGTTATTGCCTTGTTACGTGGCCATTGCAAATGTATGTACTTCAAACAAGAATAAATGAAGTTTTACTAGGACAATAAAATGATGAATTTCAATTCCAAGAATAGAAAAATATTTATACTTGAGAGTCCGCTGTGGTTGATACCGTTTAATGGCTAACTGAAAATATGTTAACAAATTCCAAGCTTTCCAGACTACTCAGGTCTCTTCATCAGGCTAAGACTAAAACAAAAAATGAAGAATCACATATTTCTACACACAACAGGACACAGGAATAGGTAAGACAAGTGAGGGAGGGACAAGTGAGGGGAGACCGGCCAAAAAATGAGAACAAGGATGAATTATCAGCGCCACACAATAAGAGAAAAAATAATGGATTTACCTGTGGCAAAATACTTTTGTATGCCCGGTCATAGCATGATGGATATGGAATTACTGGTATTAAAATATTACTTCAAATATGAGAAAGATACAAAGGTTTCAGAATATAAGCTCATCATGACCTTTGACACTGTTAGTGATGGAATGAATAGATCACACGGATTTATGTCATTCTATATCAATTAAGGAATCTGCGTCTCTGCCCTTCCAGGGGCATGAAAACACAAAACCAGACCCCAATCAGAGGGCAATAAAACTTTCTATCGTTATCTAGGAACTGTTCCAATATTTATGTTCATCCCTCTGTGATAATGACAGTTCTGCTACACGTCACTTACTTGTCTTACCTATTGCACTATTCCTGTGTCCTGTTGTGTATAGAAATATGTGATGCTTCATTTTTTGTTTTAGTCTTTGCCTGATGAAGAGACGTGAGTAGCCTCGAAAGCTTGCAATTTGTTATCCATTCAAAGGTATCAACCACTGCGGACTCTCAAGTCTAAATATTTATCTATCTACTGGCTAACACGGTACAAAGATACACATGTTTCCTAACTTCAAGAATAAAAATAAAGACACTGCAAATATAAACGCATATATGCACATGCCAACAAGAAATGGAACAACACACCACCCAAAAAATTGGTTACAAAATATAGTGTTGTAAATTTAAGAATAAAAGTCCATTTTTGTATTTATGAATAATGCTTAAGGAACGCTATGTTAAACCATAACATAGTGAAGACAATGGATTTTGTAATAGTCACTCATCATCATCATCATTGCAATTTAGATGTGACAGTCACAGACATTTCAATTATTTAAGTTAATAAAATAGTTACTTTGTACACCATGTATGACATGTCCAGCATGGACTCATCAATGTGATGACACAATAATGTACGATAAAAAATAACCATTTAAAAAAAAATAATGCATTGTCACAATTTAAGTGTGTGCCTGCAAGTGTAGGTGAAACAAAGGCTACGGATAGCAAAGGTATATTCTATGTCTGTATCAGACAGTGGACAGCCTCTGATGGGTAATGGCGATTTTATACTGTACGTCAATAAAGTCTGCGGCTGCAATCATGCATTTTTTGCTTGTACAATGTTGAAGAGGGTAAAAGCATGTCTGGTTGCGCAAGGCTTTATCCGTCAACACTACCTTCCTACTGTCACGCGTAGGGTAGGGTAGCGTGTGTCAATTAGATGACTCTATAAAATGTGACGTTACGCAGCGTTATTGCGTCCTAGGGACGCCAAAAATACGACAGCAGTAATCATTTACTGTCTAATACTCCACCTATGACCAACAAAAAAAGACCGTTCCCTCTTTAACAATCTACAAGACTAACAAGCATAATGGTTGACGCTGACTTTATTGAGGTACAGTATTACATCGACATTGTCCATGAGTAACTATGCACTGTGATACCTATATACCATTATTAATTTATATCTGTTGTGGTTGTTTCAACAGCACTTGCAGGTATAACTACCTATTGTCAGTATGCATGATGCACTTTCTAGATGTAATAATTTATTATTGCACATTATTACCAGGTTTAGATGCTGGCCATTTCATATATGGTGTGTGAAGTTACAGTTGGCATCAGTATGTGTATTTTATAATGTCTGTCATAAATAAAACTCGTGATGATGATGATGAGGATTTTATGATTCGTACATCCATTGACTGCATTATCTTACAGGTACAGATAAAGTTCCTTAAAAAGCATTAATTGATAAGTATGAAATGTACTTTTATGCATTAATTTCAAAAAGTGAAGACTATGCTTTAGTTTTTGTTACCATTTGTAATAGACATGTACAGATATGCGCTGTGATGACAAATTATTATTTGTCCATATTTGTAATAAAAATTTATCATTCTAGGCCTGGAAAACTTCACAATTTCCTGTTTTAAGCATAACAATCAGGGTACGGCTCTTCCCTATTTGGAGCATGTTCGACATGGGTTTTTCTGTGCATGTGTAGGGAACAGGAGACTTCTTGCCGGACACACAGCAGGGAACAGCTGGCGTTACTGAACCCCACTAACACTACAGCTTGTGTATTGGTCTGTGGACACGACACTTCTGAGCAGCAACTGGCAGTGTTGTAGCCCAGGGAGTAGAGTTCAGGTGGTAGAAAGATGAACATAACAGGAGACATGGATAACGTTGCGAACCAGTTATTTAATCTGAAAACGGACAGACAAATTCTGGCGAGATCCATGCCTTGTTCATTTTCAGAAAAGTAAGCCGGTCTACATTATCGGAGGATAGTCGCATGCGACGGTCTGTTAGTACACCACCTGCAGCACTAAAGACGCGCTCCGATAATACACTGGCAGCAGGGCAAGCCAGCACCTCCAATGCATACTGGCTAAGCTCTGGCCATGTATCCAGCTTAGAGACCCAAAACTTGAATGGGGAAGAGCCATCTGGGAGTACACTGAGAGGGAAAGACATGTAGTCTGTCACCATCTTACGGAAACGTTGCCTCCTGCTGACTGGAGCCGTCTCGATGGTGTAGACATTTGTGGCGCTGCCACAAAACTTCGCCACATTTGGAAAAATACTGGTCTTGCCCTGTAGCAGAGGCGCTGCTTGTGCTCCCTCTTGTTGCAGAGCTGTCTCCACTGCCTCAACGCACAGAGCTGCTTTGTAAAGCAGTAGCAGCAGCAGTGACTGGGCTGGAATGGAGAACATTATGGATTGCACCAGTGTGTCTTGGTACTCCCGCATTTTACGCTCCCGGTTCAACTGTGTGATGAGGCTTTGTAAGTTGTCCCGGTAGCGAGGGTCTAGGAGGGTGTACACCCAATAATCAGACGTGGTGAGAATGTGGGCGATGCGGCGGTCGTTTCTCAGGCACTGCAGCATGAAATCAACCATGTGCTGCAGACTCCCAACTGGCCAAGAAACGCTGTCCCCTGCAAGAGGCGTCATCTCTGCCTGCTCTGCATCACCCCACCCTCGCTCTACATACTGACTAGAGCGTTGTGTACCTCCCTCTGGAGCGATGTCTTCCTCCTCCATTGACTCCTCCTCATCCTCCTCACAAAGTGAGCCCTGCCCAGCCCTTTGTGAGGAACCACGTTGCGCTGACTGTCCAGAAGGTGATGGAATTTGTGACTCCTCATCCTCCACCTCTTCCAAAACCTCATCCCTTATTGCTTGCAGTGTTTTTTGAAGCAGGCAGATAAGGGGGACAGTCAGGCTGACTAGTGCATCATCTGCACTCGCCATCCGCGTTGACTCATCAAACACACGCAAAACGTGGCAGATGTCCTTCATAGAGGCCCACTCAGTAGTGGTGAAGTGTGAACGGCGCAAATTGCGAGTTGATTGCGCCTGATGCAGCTGATACTCCATTACTGCTGGCTGCTGCTCACACAACCACTCCAACATATGTAAGTGGAATTCCACCTGGTGGGTACGTCACATATGATGCGATGTTCAGGAAGGCGAAATCTGCGTTGCAGAGCTGCAATGCCGATCTGGCCATGCTGGAACGTCGCAAGTGAGCGCACTCTAGGCGGACCTTGTGCAGCAGTGCATCAAGATCCGGATAGTCCCTCAAAAAACTCTGCACGACCAAGTTGAGCACATGTGCCAGACATAGTATGTGAGTAAGGTTGCCAAGGCCCAGAGCTGCCACCAGATTTCGGCCATTGTCACACACTACCAAGCCTGGCTGGAGATTCGCTGGCAAAAACCACACGTCGCTCTCCTGCTTGATGGCATTCCAGAGCTCCTGCGCTGTGTGGCTTCGATTCCCCATGGAAATTAATTTCAGGACGGCCTGTTGACGTTTGGCCACGGCTGTGCTCATATCGGTCGCATCAGGTAAGCGTTCACGGGTCCATGTGGAGGTAGACCGTGACGGCTCCTGCAGCGATGATTCTGAGGAACTGGAGTAGGAGGAGGAGTCAATGTGGACAGACTTGATTCCTGCAATCCTTGGAGTTGGCAGAACACGTACAGCGCCTCTCGCAAGATCTGTACCCGGCTCCACAACATTGACCCAATGGGCAGTGAGGGAAAGGTATCGTCCCTGGCCATGGGTACTGGTCCACGCATCGGTGGTCAGGTGGACCTTGCTACTGACGGCGTTTAGTAGCGCATGTTTAATTTTTCCCTCAACATGCTTTTGCAGACCAGGGACGGCTTGCCTGCTGAAATAAAATCGCTGGGCACATTGTATTGTGGGACTGCCAATGCCATTAAGTTACGGAAACTGTCAGTCTCCACCAGCCTGAATGACAGCATTTCAAGGGACAGGAGTTTTGCAATGCCAGCATTCAGAGCCTGTGCTCGTGGATGGTTTGCCGAGTATGGCCGTCTTTTATCCCATGCCTGTGCTACCGATGGCTGTTTTGTGGCCTGGGAGTGTGAGGATGACAGGGAACTTGCAGCTGTGGGTGGAATAACACTGGGTCTCTGGACAACAGTGACAGAGGTTCTTCCATGGCGATCCTGTGAGGAAGCCGAACCAGCTGTGTGTGAGCTGGAGGAAGAGGCTCCAACACGAGCTGAAGATGTAGGTGCTGCTGTAGGTTGGCCTACATCTCCAGTGTGTCTTTGTAACTCAACCACGTGCTTTGACCGACATGTTTCCACATATTTGTGGTATTAAGGTTACTGACACTTTTACCTCTTTTTACTTTTTGATTACACAGCTTGCATTTGACATAGCAAATATCATCTGCAAGTGTGCAAAAAAGGACCACGCAGTGCAAGTCCTGGGAGCGCCCGTTTTGGCTGTTGGAAGAGAACTGCTACGAACGGGTGCCAAACTGGAGGCTACAGGCAACCGAGTCTGCAGCCTACCTCTCCCTACTGTTTGGACCGTTGGGGCAATCTCTTCCTCAGAGCTGCTACACCACCTTCCTGTTCCTCACGCCATGTTGGGTCTTGGACCTCATCATCTCCACTACCCGCTTCCAACACCTGCTGCTGTTGGGTGGTCTGGCCAGCACCATGCTCAACAGAAACTGGCACCTGAGTCTCATCATCATCAGATGCGTTCTGCGGTGTGCTGACCATCGGCACTGGCTCACCCGCCTCTTCACATTCAGAGAGACACAGCTGTTGCGCATCACTGCATACTGCCTCTTCTTCACATTCCAGAATGCTGCTTGGCTGGGCCCCTGTTTGCAAGCCAACAGATTCTGAGAACAGAAGCAGAGACTCAGCTGGCTCCAGTTCAGAACTCTCTGACTGCATGGGCAATTTGGCAGGCGTTGAAGAGACAGATGGTTGTTCAACAGTGCTGTGGTACTGAGAGGAGGTGGAAGCAATTGAAGTCGATGCATTGGCTGCCATCCAACCAACAACGGCTTCAATTTGTTCTTCCCGCAGCAGGGGGTACGCTGAGCTCCTACAAAAGTGCGCATAAAGGAACGCTCAGGGGAAAACTGGTGGATGCTGTGTCACTGGGTGCAGCAGCAGCCACAGAATCCCCACGTCCTCTCCCTGCTGAAACTCCACGGCCACGACCACGTGCCTTACTCCCTGCCTTCTTCATCTTGGTAGATTGATAAAGAAAGTCAGAAAAGTTATAAGGCCTAAGTGTGGTTATTCCTCAGAGACTGCAGTGAACACTGCAGACAACTGTTCAGTAGCTGTGAAAGGCCCCTTTGTGTACTTCTATAGTGTTTGCAACCAATGTATTGTATACGGATGGAAGCGCGTCACACTAATAGATTAGATTTTTTTCAAATATAATGGAGCAGCACCAATTAGAGAAAAATGTGAAGGATGAGGCAGTGACACACGCTCAGCAGACTACAACCAGCAGTGGTTGAAGAGCTAACTGGAGCGTAATCTGCACTCAAAAAATGAAAAGCTCACAGACTACAGTGAACACTGCAGACAACTGTTCAGTAGCTGTGAAAGGCCCCTTTGTGTACTTCTATAGTGTTTGCAACCAATGTATTGTATACGGATGGAAGCGCGTCACACTAATGGATTAGATTTTTTTCAAATATAATGGAGCAGCACCAATTAGAGAAAAATGTGAAGGATGAGGCAGTGACACACACTCAGCAGACTACAACCAGCAGTGGTTGAAGAACTAACTGGAGCGTGATCTGCACTCAAAAAATCAAAACCTCACAGACTGCAGTGAACACTGAAACACAACTGTTCACTATCTGTGAAAGGCTCCTTTCTGTACTTCTATAGTGTTTGCAACCAATGTATTGTATACGGATGGAAGCGCGTCACACTAATAGATTAGATTTTTTTCAAATATAATGGAGCAGCACCAATTAGAGAAAAATGTGAAGGATGAGGCAGTGACACACGCTCAGCAGACTACAACCAGCAGTGGTTGAAGAACTAACTGGAGCGTAATCTGCACTCAAAAAATGAAAAGCTCACAGACTACAGTGAACACTGCAGACAACTGTTCAGTAGCTGTGAAAGGCCCCTTTGTGTACTTCTACAGTGTTTGCAACCAATGTATTGTATACGGATGGAAGCGCGTCACACTAATGGATTAGATTTTTTTCAAATATAATGGAGCAGCACCAATTAGAGAAAAATGTGAAGGATGAGGCAGTGACACACCTCAGCAGACTACAACCAGCAGTGGTTGAAGAACTAACTGGAGCGTGATCTGCACTCAAAAAATCAAAACCTCACAGACTGCAGTGAACACTGAAACACAACTGTTCACTATCTGTGAAAGGCTCCTTTCTGTACTTCTATAGTGTTTGCAACCAATGTATTGTATACGGATGGAAGCGCGTCACACTATAATTTCTATTGAATGGAGCAGCTAGAATTACACTAAAGAAAAAAAAAAAGAGTCTGTGAGTGACACGTGCAGATGCCTACAGACAGCGTTGGATGCAGAGCAAACTGCAGCGTCACCTGCACTCTCACACACACACCTTGCACAGAGCTGTTAAAACAACACTGCAAGGCAAAAGGAAGCTTTACACAGCGGTTGGTAAACTAGCCTGCCTAAAGCAAAGTACACAAAATCGCAATCTCTAACTGTCCCTCCGAGTCAGCAGAGCAGCGTTCTGTCCCTTACTGAGTTCACAGCACAGTGACGCTAAAATGGCGGCGGCGCCTTTTATAGTGCATTCTGACATCATTTCAGCAGCCAATCACAGCCATGCCATTAGTTAAGATGACCGCAGCATTAAGGATGTGCCCACACTTCATAAGATTCCTCATTGGCTGACTAAAATCACATTGCCTCTCAAAGAATTATGGGAACTTCCGATTCCGGTATACGATATTGGAAAAATATCGGAACTAAGTATCGGAATTCCGATACAGCGAATATCGGCCGATACCCGATACTTGCGGTATCGGAATGCTCAACCACTAGTAACGAGACATTCTTGCTAAATATCTGCTGCCATCTATCAGGATGATGAAGATGAAATGAGGGTGGACATTTCATCAAGACAATAATCCCAAAAACACAGTTAAAGAAACTGTCTATTTGTTTCAGTGAAAGAAAATAAAGCTGCTGTAATGCTCCAGCCAACAACCGGACCTGAATCCAGTAAAACATTTTTGGAAGGAACTTAAAGCTCAGCGTTCATAGAAGGAGGCCACGCAGAGCTGGCGTCAGTACCCAGCACACCTGGGCAAGTACTGGGGCCCTGAGCAGGCGGGGGTGCCCACTCGTACCTCTTGCTCAGGGCCCCGGTACTTGCAATACTTGCTTCTCCCTGTTTCTCTTCTGAGGAGTCTTCCACATCATCTGACTCTGTGATGTTTCAGGCCAAAAGGCGCGATGACATTAATGCAGCGCACTCTTTGCTCTGAACAGTCACAGTGCAGAGGGCCAGAAAACGATGATGCTGAGGAGTCCGGAGCAGTGCAGCGGCTAGCGAGAAAAGGTGCATATTAGATTTTTTTTGTTTGGAGCATCATGTGAGACCCGTGCTTTACTGGACCGTTATATGGGGCTCATTATATATGGAGCATTATATGAAGCCCATCATATACAGGAGCATTATATGGGGCCCATCATATACTAGCCAAATATATGGGGCCCATCATATATTGGAGAATTTATATGGGGCCCATCATATACTGGAGAATTATATGGGGCCCATTATATGTGGAGCAATATTTGGGGCCCTTTATATACTGTATGGAGTATTATATAAGGCTATCATATACTGTATGGAACTATATATTGGGCTCATTATGTATGCAGCATTATATGGGGCCCATTATGCAATGAGCATTATACGAGTCCCATTATGTATGGAGCAACATATGGGGCTCATTATTCTGTATGGAGCACTATGTGGTGCCCAAAATACTGCATGGAGGACTATACTGTAGGGTTTCTGACCTATTGTAGAATTTACAATAGATATCACTCATGTAATGTAAGGCTAAGTGCACACGTTCAGGAATATTTGCGTTTTTTACGCGTTTTTTCCGCGATTTTCCGCGGTAAAAACGCGAAAAAAAATGCAAGCATTAAGCATCCTATACATGTTAATTGATTCCGCATGTTTGGCCACATGTTGCATTTTTTTCCGTGAAAAAAACGCTTCGCGGAAAAAATAGCAACATGTTCATTAATTTTGCGGAATGTAAGCGGTTTATGTGCGGTGGTACCCAGGGTCTGGAGGAGAGGAGACTCTCCTCCAGACCCTGGGTACCATATCCCTGGTAAAACAATAATTAAAATAATAAATAATGATATTCTCACCTTCCGGCGGCCCCCGCAGACTTCCCGCCTTCAGCGACGCTCCCGGCAACTCCCGTCCCAAGAGTCCTTTGCGAGAATCACCCAGATGGCGTAGCGGTCTCGCGTGATGCTACGTCATCGGTGTGATTTGTCGCAATGCATCCTTGGGACCGGGAGTTGCCGGGAGCGTCGCTGAAGGCGGGAAAGCTGCGGGGGCAGCCGGAAGGTGAGAATATCATTATTTATTATTTTTTTTATTATTTTTACATTAGATCTTTTTACTATTGATGCGACATAGGCGGCATCAATAGTAAAAAGTTGGTCACACGTGTCAAACACTATGTTTGACTCGTGTGACCAACCTGTCAATCAGTTTTCCAAGCGATGCTACAGATCGCTAGGAAAATGCTAGCATTCTGCAAGCTAATTACGTTTGCAAAACGCTATTATTCTGGCGGGAATACGCATACAAAAAACGTGCGTATTTCCCGGGGAGAAGTGCGGGATTGCAGCGGAAATTTCCGCGGCAATTCCGCAACGTGTGAACTTAACCTAAGAACTAAGTGAAATCTTTGGAATTGTACTATACCTATATTTATCTGCTATATCTGTGCATCATGAATTGTGGTATGTGTTAAAGGGGCCCACTGAAACTTTTCCGCCTGTGGTCAACAAAAACCTGCAGCTGGCCCTGAGACCATGGAACCTGGTTTAAAGAGTGTTTGTGTGGAAGAATGGGCCAAAATCACACCTGAGCAATGCATGTGACTAGATGATGCAGGAGAATTATTAACCCCTTAGTGACAGAGCCAATTTGCAGCTTAATGACCGGGCCAATTTTTACAATTCTGACCACTGTCACTTTGAGGTTATAACTCTGGAACGCTTTAACGAATCCCGCTAATTCTGAGACTGTTTTTTCATGACATATTGTTCTTCCCATTAGTGGTAATTTTTTTTTATATGACTTGCGTTTATTTATGAAAAAATGGAAATATGGCAAAAATTTAGATAATTTAGCATTTTTAAAACTTTAAATTTTATGCCCTTAAATCAGAGAGATATGTAACAGAAATTTCTTAATAAATAACATTTCCCACATGTCTACTTTACATCAGTACACTTTTGGAAGCAAAATTTTTTTTTGTTACGAAGTTATAAGGGTTAAAAGTTGACCAGAGATTTCTCATTTTTACAACACCATTTTTTTTAGGGACCACATCACATTTTAAGTCACTTTGAGGGGTCAATATGAATAGAAAATATCCAAAAGTGACAACATTCTAAAAACTGCACCCCTCAAGGTGCTCAAAACCACATTCAAGAAGTTTATTTACCCTTTAAGTGCTTTACAGGAATTGAAGCAATGTGGAAGGAAAAAATTAACATTTAACTTTTTTTGCAAAAAATTTAATTCAGAACCAATTTTTTTATTTTCACAAGTGTTAAAAGAGAAAATGAACCACAAAATATGTTGTGCAATTTCTCCTGAATACGCCAATACCCCACATGTGGGGGTAAACCACTTTTTGGGTGCACGGCAAAGGTCGTAAGGGAAGGAGCGCCATTTGACTTTTTCAACGCAGAATTGGCTGGACGCCATGTCGCATTTGGAGAGCCCCTGATGTGCCTAAACAGTGGAAACCCCCAACAAGTGACACCATTTTATAAACTAGACCCCTTAAGAAACTTATCTAGATGTGTGATGAGCACTTTGAACCTTCAAGTTTATAACGTAGTCGTGAAAATAAAAATCATTTTATTTCCTCAAAAATGATTTTTTTAGCCCGCTGTTTTTAATTTTACCAAGGGTAACAGGAGAAATTACAACCCCAAAATTGGTGTGCAATTTGTGTTGAGTATGCTGATACCCCATATGTTGGGGTAAACCACAGTTTGGGCGCACGGCAGGGCTCAGAAGGGAGGGAGCACCATTTGACTTTTTGAACGCCATGTAGTGTTTGGAGATCCCCATATGTGCCTAAATAGTGGAAACCCCTCAATTCTAGCTCCAACCCTAACCCCAACACACCCCTAACCCTAACCCCAACCCTAACCCTAATCCTAACCCTAATTCCAACCCTAATTCCAACTCTAACCCTAATTCCAACCTTAATTGTAACCCTAACCCAAATTCTAACCCTAATTCCAATCCTAACCTTAATGATAACCCTAACCCTAACGGAAAAATGAAAATAAATATATTTTCTTTATTTTATTATATTTCCCTAACTAAGGGGGTGATAAAGGAGGGATTTACTATTTTTTTTATTTTGATCACTGTGATAGTGTTTATCACAGTGATCAAAATGTACCTTCACTGAATGAATGAATCTGCCAGTCGGCAGATTCCGCAGGTGCACTGCGCATGCGCCCGCCATTTTCTTCCCGGACCAAGATGGCGGTGCCCACTGGAGGAGGCAGGAGGGTCTGGAGACACCAGGAGGTATCGGGGACCCTATTTCTCTCTCCTCTGATGTGCGATCACATCAGAGGAGAGAGAAAGATAAAGGAGAATTGCGGCTGTTTTTTTTTTGCGGTCGCCGTTATATGGTTAATAACAGCGATCGCAAAAGCAGGGTCCGTAAAAACCGACCCAATTCATGTTCTCTGGGGTCTCGGCTACATCCGGTAAAACCAAATGTATAGAAAACAACTTTAAAGGAGGACAAAAACCTTCCCAAACAGGACAATTTAGAGGCAGATACCAGGCAAAGTGGCGTTAATTGACTGGTCTAAAAAATGTGTGAAATGACTCACCGAAATTGCTTATGCCACTAAAGCCCGGGTCTCACATAGCGATGCACCAGCGATCGCGACAACGATCAGGATCGCTGGTGTGTCGCTACATGATCGCTGCTGAGCTGCCAAATAGGCAGCTCAGGGCAGCGATCAGCACAGTGACACTGCGGGTAACATCGCTTAGTTACCCGCAGTGTACGTTGGATACCAGCGCCCTGATGCAGGGAGCTGGTAAAAAAGCTACACGTCGGGTTTCCAGGCGCTGCGTACCTTGGTTACCAGCTGTGTACCTTGGTAACCCGCTGTGTACCTTGGTTACCAGCTCCCTGCATCAGGGCGCTGGTATCCAAGGTACACAGCGGGTTTCCAGGCACAGACCCGCGCCTGGAAACCCGCTGTGTACCTTGGTTACCAGCGGATCGCTGGTCTCCCGCCTGTCACACGCAACGATGTGTGCCTGCCAGCGGGAGACCAGCAATCAAAAAAATGTCCAGGACATTCAGCGACGATCAGCGATACCCAGCAGGGGGGCTGATCGTCGCTGAATGTCTCACACAGCGATATCGCAGGGGAGATCGCTGCTGTGTCACAAAACTAGTGAGATCGCTGTGTGAGACGGAGGCTTAACACTGCTGCTGCTGTTGCTGCTAGATTTTTTGCGGTGACGCCTTGATGTTCCCAGGGTTGGACGTCTAGAACTGTGATGCACACCATGCCTCACTGCTATCTTGGGAAAAACCACTCTTAAGATTGTCTACAAGCGTGTTGCAATACTCCAGCATGCACGCGTCCTTTTTCAGGGAGGAAGCATCTGACAAAATTTACTCTTGTACTGTAGATCTAACATAGCAGCAACCCAGTAGTCAGCCCTATTTTTAACCCCAAAAATATGGGCATCATGTTGAAGACAGTTCAGTAGAGCCTTCCATGAAGTCTATAGTATGTTGGTGTCGGGGTAACAGCCAAGCTTGCTTCATCCGTCCCCTCCCACCAACCAAGGACAACAGAGAGTGCATCATTATCCTCTTCATCTCCTGACTGTTGCACCTCCATCACCTCTTCCTAATCAATTTGTTCCTTGGCTCCTGCACCTTCACTAACAGTTTCTTTGGTACCACGAGCCTCTCTCGATCGCTGTAATCCACCCTCCCATGGCACCCGTTTGTGAGACGAGAGTCCAGAATTTAGAGATATTGTTATCTCTTCCATAACCTCCTCTCATTCCACCTCTTCCTCTGGAACCACGACCTTCCCACGCACACTATTTAAAGTGTGCTCCAGCATGTGGATGATCGGAGATAACCATCTTAGTAGTCATTTAAAAACTGTGCAGAAGGGTGCGGAGGTCCTTCATCTGTGTCCACTCCGCAATTTGCAGCAAGTCCGTACTGCATTGGCCCAGGCTATGCAAAAGAACATACTGCACCAGGGCTCGTCACTGCTACCACAGTCGCTGCAACAAGTGCAGAGTGGAATTCCATCGTGTTGGCACATAGCAAATCAAACAGTTAACCAATGCAAGTTGATGACCTGAAGGTTGAGATCAATGGAAGTGCGCACACAGCGACCGTGTTTTCTGCAGCAGTGCATCGCATGCAGACATGGATAGTGGCAGAGAAATTGATGTACCACTAGGTTGGGGACATGAGCAATGCAAGGCACATGTGTGAAGTTTCCCTGGCATGGGCCTGCCACCATATTTGCACCATTATCTCACATAGCCTTCGCAGGCTCCAGGTTTTGTGGAGATGGAGTAGAGTTTCAGCTCACCCCAATAGATCCATATAAGAAAGTCCAGAATGTCCTGAGCACGAGTTCACGTCTCTGTTGGAAGTCTTTGTAACATGAAGATAAAAAGAAGAATGCAGCTACAGGACGTAAAACCCAAAATCTTTAATGATATCCAATAAAACTTCGGCTACAGAGACATACAAAACACCGGTAATACCGGTAACAAAGTGCCTATTTCCAAGAAAACTGGACATGCTTCAAACAACACAGTGTTCTTAGATTCAGTTACAATGAAGCAGGCATGAAAGATAATTTATACAAACAGGTGTAACACATTGGAAATGGCTAATTAACATAAAAAAAAAAACTAGAAAAAAGAAAAGAAAAAACACATAGTCATGAAATATGATACAATAAAAAACAAATATAAATACTAAATATGCAAGACCAACTTCAATTGATTAATAATGCAACATGATTTCTTTTTTAAGATTTAATCCAGATGGTATGCGTGTGTTCAACATATATATCCAAAAGGCTTCTCTTTCTCGTAGTCTTTCTTTCTATTACCACGTCGAGGATTGAGGGTTAATCTGTTCAATTGCAAATACCTGCAAATGAATGGTCTGATGGTTGTGCACAGTCACAAAATGATTAGATACATTTGATATGCCACGAACTGTGGGCTGTGTGATATCATATAGATGCTCCCTAATCCTATTTTTTTGTTTGCGCATAGTAGATCCAACATACTGTAGATTACATGCAGAGCAAGCCATGATATATACCACATATTCAGAATTACAATTCAAAAAACTTTTTATAGAAAAGGTCTGTTCATTTGAGCTATCTGAAAAATTCACAGTTTTCGTGGCATGTGCACACGTTTTTCAAGAAAAGTTACCACATTTAAAAAAACCTTTAGTGGTTAAACAATGTGTAAGCTTTTTATTTATCTGGACAGTATAAAAACTGAGAGATAAAGCAGTGCCCAAGGTTGGTGCACGTCTTGCCACTAATTTAATGCCATCTTTGAGAATATGATTCAAAGTGTCATCAGTTTTCAGTAAATTTTAGTTACGAGAAACAATATTAGAGATAGCTTTAAATTGCGAGCTATATGTTAGAACCAAAACAGGCTGTTTAGGGGAAGAATTTATTAGATTAGTATCTTGTTGTCAGGGGTTAACAAGATCTTTCTGGATTTTGCATCAACAATTTCAAAAGCTCTGTTTATGGTTCAATTGGGATAATTCCTTTTGCGGAGACATTCTTTTTTTAGTTTTTTCCAAATTAAAGGAAGAAACTTCACTACTAGAGTTGAGCGAAACAGGTCGTCAGATTCATAAGTCGCCGACTTTCGCCAAAGTCGGGTTTCGCAGAGCGAAACCTGACCATAGCGTCAAGTCAGCCATGCATTCGGCAAAACAAGCGCCAAAGTCGGTTTTCCCATAATTCTTGCAGGCGCCTTTTTTCAGCCAATGAGCAAGGATGTACACTGTGGGCAACGAGATGACATGTGTTGTGAATGTTTTGGAAATGAATTCTGAGCAGAAGCTCCCTCTGGTGGTTACAAACAGTACTGAACCATTCAATGAGGATTGGCAATCAGGAGTCACAGACTGGCTTGATATAAGGGAGGTTCCCTCCTATCATGGTTGCCGGTGATCAATTGTTCTTGTCTCAACTGTGGTTCTGGTTCACTTGGAAGCTTGCTGAGTCTTGCCTCTTCTTCTGCTTTCAGATAAGATATTTTCTGTTTTTGTTTTTGTGCTTACCATTTGCATTTTTCTCTGCATTTCTGTGAGGTTAGCCAGGTCCCCCCCGGGGGCTTGGGCCCCTCTCAGTTCCGCTGGAGCCACTGTTATCTGTTCATTTGCTTTTTCCAGTTTTTTCAGTGGCTGCGGCTTTGTTTTGTTACACCAGAGAACTGATTTAGGTGGTAGAGGTCGTGTGATCTCAGGTGTTTTTGCAATCAGTAGCGTTGGCATTTTTTAGGTTTTTTTTTGGATTGCAGTGAGTATCCTTTCTTCCTTTTCTGTCTAGGCAGATTGGGCCCCAGCATTTGCTCATACTATTTTCTGTCTGTGTCTGTATTTCCTCTTGTCTAACCATTACATGTTTGGGGGCTTCCTATGTTCTTTGGGGATCTGCTCCGGGGCAGATAGCTTTCCTCTTTCTATCTTTAGGTGTAGTTAATCTCTCAGGCTGTGAAGAGGCGTCTAGGACCAACGTAGGAACGCTCCACGGCTGCCTTTAGTTGTGGTGATTAGTCAGAGTACTGCAATCCAATAGATTCCAACCTCTCTGGTGTATTGCCGTTTTTGCCTGCTCTCCTCAGCTACCAAAACATAACAGACATGGGCAGCGTCCACCACCATCTTAGAGAAGGGCATTGCAGTGATTGGCTTGCTTTGGGGGGCGTCATAGTGTCTATAAAAGCCCTGACCGCCTACCTCCATTTTACTTTTGACGATCTTAACAGTAGGGAGAGGTTGCTTGCTGTTTATCAGTAGGGAGAGAGTTAGGGCTGGAAAGAGAAGTTCTTATGTGCTTGTGCTGATAGCAATTGTGCTGTACAGTTAGTTTGCAGTGACAGGAGAGGATTTTCTTGTGTGCAGCAGCACTGGTTATTAGGCTGCCTGATAGCTGTATTGCTGTGTGTACACTGCTGTGCAGACTGTTTTTTACACAGCACTAATACTTTTATTCTTTTTTTCTGCATAGTTTACCGAGCGTTCATTGTTTCCCACACCGTATAGAGCTGTACGCTCCTCACACACTACCGTGTATCGGCTGTTATCACGTAAAAATACATGCTGACTATCTGTGTGTGACTCCGGAAATATATACGGAGATTTAAATTTTCCCCTACACTGTATACAGATGTACGCTTCTGATACAGTACCGTTTTTTTTGCTTTTTGTATTACGGTCAAATCCATAATGAGAGAGCGTCTGTGTGTGACTCTGGAAATATATATGGAGATTTAAATTTTCCCCTTCACCGTATACAGCTGTACGCTTCTGATACAGAACCGTTCTTCTGCTTTTTGTATTAAGGTCAAATCCATACTAAGAGAGTGTCTGTGTGAGACTCCGTAAATATATATGGAGATTTAAATTTTACCCCTCACCGTATACAGCTGTACGCTTCTGATACAGTACCGTTTTTCTGCCTTTTGTATTACGGTCAAATCCATACTGAGTGAGCGTCTGTGTGTGACTCCGGAAATATATACGGAGATTTAAATTTTCCCCTTCACCGTATACAGCTGTTTGCTTCAGACACAGTACCAATTTTCTGCCTTTTGTATTACGGTCAAATCCATACTGAGAGAGCGTCTGTGTGTGACTCCGGAAATAAATACGGAGATTTAAATTTTCCCCTTCACCTTATACAGCTGTACGCTTCTGATACAGTACCGTTTTTCTGCCTTTTGTATTACGGTCAAATCCATACTGACTGAGCATCTGTGTGTGACTCCAGAAATATACGGAGATTTACATTTTCCCCTACACCGTATACAGCTGTATGCTCCTCATACATTACCATATATCTGCTGGTATTTTGGTACATTTTCCCAAACATGAGGAAGTATGGTGGAAGAGGCCGCTGAAGTGGGCAGTGGGTCCAGCTGGTACTGATGGTGGTGGTGTTGCATCTGCTGGTAGTGCCAAAAGCACAATAGCAGCTAAGGCAGGAGGTGTTGAGCCTGCGTCATCGTCAGGCTCCAAAAGGCTGGAAGGCTCCCTTTTCTGGGAGTAGGTAAACCGCTTTTAAAGCCGGAGCATCAGGAACAAGTTTTGGCTTACATTGCCGAAACAGCCACCAGCTCTATCGCCTCCTCTTCTGAAGTTTCAAAAACTGCAAGCACTGAGTCGTCAGTGCAGGCTCCTGGTCAGGAACAACACCTTTCCTTGTGTCCTTCACCCCCACCAAAAGTGAAGGATGCGGCAGGACACACTTCAGATAACTCCCTGGAGCTCTTTTCACATACCATGCCTGGGTTATCAAGTGAAATCCTGAATTCCCCAGTCTAAGATGAATCTGACATGGAGTGCATTGATGCACAGCCACTGCTATATGATTCTGCTGGTACATTCACCCAGAGCACTACATTGCCCTCACAGTCTACTGAGCCAGAATCTGACCCTGATGAAACTCAGGTGCCCCTTCCCACATACTTTACCACCTTACATGGTGACACAGAGGAAGGTGCAGATGAAATTGAAGAGGAGGTGATGGATGACCCAGTTTTGATCCGGATTGGCATCAATTGGGGAAAGAGGGTGCCACTAGCAATTGCTCAGAAGAGGAGAAGGATCCGCAGCAGGCATCAACATCACAGCTACGGAAATATGGCAGGCCAGTAGCAGTCCAAAAACGTGTTAAAAAACAAAAAGAGTTGCAGGACAGCTTGGCCAGACGGTCAAATTAGCACAGAGTGCAAGCCCTGAAAAGTTTTACCATAGTAGGAAGAATGCAGTATGGCACTTTTTTGACCAAAATACTATTGATGAGGCAAAGGTTATCTGTAAGAAGTGCGGAAGGACCTTTATCCAAGGGAAAAATCTCCGAAATTTGAATACCAGTTACATGCTTAGATATGTAAACACCATGCACTTGCAAGCGTGGACGGACTACAAAACCTCAGGTAGCACACATGCACCTGCTCCGACTGAAGGTAGCCAGCAACGCTACATCGCTTCGCCCACTGTTAGCTCACTGGTTAGCACACCACCAGCAAGAAATGTTGAGGTGTCGTCGCAAGGCCAAAGTAGTCAGGAAATCCCAATGGTTTTACAACCAAAGACTACATCTAGGCCATCATCACCACCACCACCATCACCAACTCCCTCTCATTCCACAATGTCCACTGCTAGTTCCAACATATGCAGTTCTCAAGTCCAGCTCACCGTAGCAGAGACTCTGAGTAGGACAAGAAAGTACTCATCCTCTCATCCGCGACACTGGCTTTATTGCCAAACTGATCTCATTAGAGCTGATGCCCTTCCGTTTGGTTGAAAGCGCAGCGCTCCGAGAGCTCATGGCCTACGCTGTCCCACGCTATGACCTACCAAGTCGGCACTACTTTGCTTGAAAAGCCATCCCCGCCCTCCACTGCATGTGAAAGACCGCATTGTCCATGCACTCAAACAATCAGTGAGTGGAAAGGTGAAGCTCACAACAGATGCATGGGCCAGTAGGCATGGCCAGGGCCAGTTACGTGTCCATCACTGCGCACTGGGTTAATGTGGTGGATGCAGGGTCCACAGGGACAGCGGCAGTGGCACAGTGCTGCCTAGCCCACGGTATGGGCAATAGTTGGCTGTAGGCGTTCGACCCTCCTCCTTCTCCTCCTCCAGAAGCTAAAGCTCATCGACAGAGCGCAGTCGCACGAGCACTCCATCCGCAGCTGCCAGTGTTGCACACGAGTTGTCCCACTATCGAAAAGCAAGTGATAAGCATCAGCAGGCTGTTTTAAAGATGATGTCTTTGAGCGACAACAGACACACCGCGGAGGTACTGGCCGACTACTTGCAGCGAGAAACTGAGTCATGGCTGGGCAGTCTATATCTTGAGCCATATAAAACCTTAGAATCACTGCATACGTAGAGAAGGTAAGTATGCTTCAAGTGAAAACAATTTTATTGGCAATGGTGGCGACATTCAAATAAAGACGTTTCGGTCCAAATTGGCCTTTATCATGCAGTCGCCTTATAGGAAGTGGTGCCAAAAAATCATAGATAAAGCTACAGGTATTTCATATATTTTGGTGAAACCAGCACAACAGGGGTGTCTCCACTTAAGGTTAAATGCAGAGGAAAGTCTCCAGCAATGTTGTGTATCATTGGTGGCGCTGGTGGAGTGCAGACCTAACTGTATCCAGGTGCTGTGTGAGATATACTCACTATCATTGCAGGCGACTGCATGATAAAGGCCAATTTGGGCCGAAACGTCTTTATTTGAATGTCGCCACCATTGCCAATAAAATTGTTTTCACTTGAAGCATACTTACCTTCTCTACATGTGCAGTGATTCTAAGGTTTTATGTTGATTGGACCACCGGACACTTCAACTCTTCTTGTCGAGTGCTATCCATTGACATTTTATATATATCTTGAGCCAGGCAAGGTAGTCAGTTTTAACGGATGTAATTTTGTGGCGGCCATAGCCCTGGCAAAACTCAGACACATACCTTGCCTGGCTCTCACCTTGAACCTGGTGTGCAGTGCTTCATAAATAATTATCCGAAGTTACCAGCCCTGCTCCATATGGTGCAAGACTGTGCTCGCACATATGTCGCTAGCCCGTACACTCCAGTCGTATGCAGAGGCTGCAGCGATCGATCCACCTCCCCAAGCATTGCCTAATCATAGACGTTGCAACAAGGTGGAACTCCACCATGCACATGTTTGAGAGGCTGTGCGAACAGAGGCAGGCTGTAACGCATTTGTGGGAGGATACACAGGCAGGCAGTTTGAGGGCAGACATTGAGTTGTAAGGTGTGCAGTGGTCAAAGCTGAAAGACCTCTGTAAAGTCCTTCAGTGTTTTGAGGAATGCACACAGCTGGTAAGTGCAGACGACGCCATCATAAGCATGAGCATCCCACTTATGCGTCTGCTCATGCAAACTTTGACGCACATTAAGGATCAGGCGCCTGCAGCGGAGATCGTGGATCTAACAGAGCAGCAACCCAGTAGTCAGCATTATTTTTAACCCCAAAAATGTGGGCATCATGTTGAAGACAGTTCAGTAGAGCCTTCCATGAAGTCCATGGTATGTTGGTGTTGGGGTAACAGCCAAGTTTGCTTCATCCTCCTCTTCTACCAACCAAGGACAACAGAGAGTGCATCATTATCCTCTTCATCTCCTGACTGTTGCACCTCCATCACCTCTTCCTAATCAATTTGTTAATTGGCTCCTGCACCTTCACTAACAGTTTCTTTGGTACCACGAGCCTCCCTCGATTGCTGTAATCCACCCTACCATGGCACCCATCTGTGCGATGAGAGTACAGGATTTAGAGATATTGTTATCTCTTCCATAACCTACTCTGATTCCACCTCTTCCACTGGAACCACCACCTTCCCACACACACTATTTAAAGTGTGCTCCAGCATGTAGATGATCGGAGATAACCATCTTAGTAGCCATTTAAAAACTGTGCAGAAGGGTGCAGAGGTCCTTCATCTGTGTCCACTCCACAATTTGCAACAAGTCCGTACTGCATTGGCCCAGGCTATGCAAAAGAACATACTGCACCAGGGCTCATCACTGCTACCACAGTCGCTGCAACAAGTGCAGCGTGGAATTCCATCGTGTTGGCACATAGCAAATCAAACAGTTAACCAATGCAAGTTGATGACCTGAAGGTTGAGATCAATGGAAGTGTGAACACAGCGACCGTGTTTTCTGCAGCAGTGTATCACATCCAGACAGGGATAGTGGCAGAGAAATTGATGTTCCACTAGGTTGAGGACATGAGCAATGCAAGGCACATGTGTGAAGTTTCCCTGGCATAGGCCTGCCACCATACTTGCACCATTTTCTCACATAGCCTTCCCAGGCTCCAGGTTTTGTGGAGATGGAGTAGAGTTTCAGCTCACCCCAATAGATCCATATAAGAAAGTCCAGAATGTCCTGAGCACGAGTTCACGTCTCTGTTGGACGTCTTTGTAACATGAAGATAAAAAGAAGAATCCAGCTCCAGGACGTAAAATCCAAAATCTTTAATGATATCCAATAAAACTTTGGCTACAGAGACATACAAAACACCGGTAATACCGGTAACAAAGTGCCTATTTCCAAGAAAACTGGACGCGCTTCAAACAACACAGTGTTCTTAGATTCAGTTACAATGAAGCAGGCATGAAAGATAATTTATACAAACAGGTGAAACACATTGGAAATGGCTAATTAACATAAAAAAACAAGAAAAAAGAACAGAAAAAACACATAGTCATGAAATATGATACAATAAAAAACAAATATAAATACTAAATATGCAAGACCAACTTCAATTGATTAATAATGCAACATGATTTCTTTTTTAAGATTTCATCCAGATGGGATGCGTGTGTTCAACATATATATCCAAAAGGCTTCTCTGTCCGTAGTCTTTTTCTCTATTACCACGTCGAGGATTGAGGGTTAACTGTTCAATTGCAAACACCTGCAAATGAATGGTCTGACGGTTGTGCAGGTCACAAAATATTAGATACATTTGATATGCCACGAACTGTGGGCTGTGTGATATCATATAGATGCTCCCTAATCCTATTTTTTAATTTGCGCATAGTAGATCCAACATACTGTAGATTACATGCAGAGCAAGCCATGATATATACCACATATTCAGAATTACAATTCAAAAAACTTTTTATAGAAAAGGTCTGTTAATTTGAGCTATCTGAAAAATTCACAGTTTTCGTGGCATGTGCACACGTTTTTCAAGAAAAGTTACCACATTTATAAAAACCTTTAGTGGTTAAACAATGTGTAAGCTTTTTATTTATCTGGGCAGTAAAAAAACTGAGAGATAAAGCAGTGCCCAAGGTTGGTGCACGTCTTGCCACTAATTTAATGCCATCTTTGAGAATATGATTCAAAGTGTCATCAGTTTTCAGTAAATTTTAGTTACGAGAAACAATATTAGAGATAGCTTTAAATTGCGAGCTATATGTTAGAACCAAAACAGGCTGTTTAGGGGAAGAATTTATTAGATTAGTATCTTGTTGTCAGGGGTTAACAAGATCTTCTCTGGATTTTGCATCAACAATTTCAAAAGCTCTGTTTATGGTCCAATTGGGATAATTCCTTTTGCGGAGACATTCTTTTATGTTAGTTTTCTCCAAATTAAAGGAAGAAACTTCACTACTAGAGTTGAGGAAACAGGTCGGTCAGATTCATAAGTCGCCGACTTTCGCCAAAGTCGGGTTTCGCAGAGCGAAACCTGACCATAGCGTCAAGTCAGCCATGCATTCGGCAAAACAAGCGCCAAAGTCGGTTTTCCCATAATTCTTGCAGGCGCCTTTTTTCAGCCAATGAGCAAGGACATACACTGTGGGCAATGAGATGACATGGGCAGCGTCCACCACCATCTTAGAGAAGAGTATTGCAGTGATTGGCTTGCTTTGGGGGGGCGTCATAGTGTCTATAAAAGCCCTGACCGCCAACCTCCATTTTACTTCTGATGATCTTAACAGTAGGGAGAGGTTGCTTGCTGTTTATCAGTAGGGAGAGAGTTAGGGCTGGAAAGAGAAGTTCTTATGTGCTTGTGCTGATAGCAATTGTGCTGTACAGTTAGTGTGCAGTGACAGGATAGGATTTTCTTGTGTGCAGCAGCGCTGGTTATTAGGCTGCCTGATAGCTGTATTGCTGTGTGTACACTGCTGTGCAGACTGTTTTTTACACAGCACTAATACTTTTATTCTTTTTTTCTGCACAGTTACCGAGCGTTCATCGTTTCTGTATAGAGCTGTAAGCTCCTCACACACTACCGTGTATCGGCTGGTATCACGTAAAAATACATGCTGACTATCTGTGTGTGACTCCGGAAATATATACAGAGATTTACAATTTCCCCTACACTGTATACAGCTGTAAGCTTCTGATACAGTACCGTTTTTCTGCTTTTTGTATTACGGTCAAATCCATAATGAGAGAGCGTCTGTGTGTGACTCCGGAAATATACAGGTCCTTCTCAAAAAATTAGCATATAGTGCTAAATTTCATTATTTACCATAATGTAATGATTACAATTAAACTTTCATATATTTTAGATTCATTACACACCAACTGAAATTTGTCAGGTCTTTTATTGTTTTAAATACTGATGATTTTGGCATACAACTCCTGATAACCCAAAAAACCTGTCTCAAAAAATTAGCATATCAAGAAAAGGTTCTCTAAACGACCTATTACCCTAATCTTCTGAATCAACTAATTAACTCTAAACACATGCAAAAGATTCCTGAGGCTTTTAAAAACTCCCTGCCTGGTTCATTACTCAAAACCCCCATCATGGGTAAGACTAGCGACCTGACTGATGTCAAGAAGGCCATCATTGACACCCTCAAGCAAGAGGGTAAGACCCAGAAAGAAATTTCTCAACAAATAGGCTGTTCCCAGAGTGCTGTATCAAGGCACTCAATGGGAAGTCTGTTGGAAGGAAACAATGTGGCAGAAAACGCTGTACAACGAGAAGAGGTGACCGGACCCTGAGGAAGATTATGGGGAAGGACCGATTCCAGACCTTGGGGGACCTGAGGAAGCAGTGGACTGAGTCTGGTGTAGAAACATCCAGAGCCACCGTACACAGGCGTGTGCAGGAAATGGGCTACAGGTGCCGCATTCCCCAGGTAAAGCCACTTTTGAACCATAAACAGCGACAGAAGCGCCTGACCTGAGCTACAGAGAAGCAGCACTGGACTGTTGCTAAGTGGTCCCAAGTACTTTTTTCTGATGAAAGCAAATTTTGCATGTCATTCGGAAATCAAGGTGCCAGAGTCTGGAGGAAGACTGGGGAGAAGGAAATGCCAAAATGCCTGAAGTCCAGTGTCAAGTACCCACAGTTAGTGATGGTGTGGGGTGCCATGTCAGCTGCTGGTGTTGGTCCACTGTGTTTCATCAAGGGCAGGGTCAATGCAGCTAGCTATCAGGAGATTTTGGAGCACTTCATGCTTCCATCGGCTGAAATGCTTTATGGAGATGAAGATTTCATTTTTCAGCACGACCTGGCACCTGCTCACAGTGCCAAAACCACTGGTAAATGGTTTACTGACCATGGTATTACTGTGCTCAATTGGCCTGCCAACTCTCCTGACCTGAACCCCATAGAGAATCTGTGGGATATTGTGAAGAGAAAGTTGAGAGACGCAAGGCCCAACACTCTGGATGAGCTTAAGGCCGCTATCAAAGCATCCTGGGCCTCCATAACACCTCAGCAGTGTCACAGGCTGATTGCCTCCATGCCACGCCGCATTGAAGCAGTCATTTCTGCCAAAGGATTCCCGACCAAGTATTGAGTGCATAACTGAACATTATTATTTGATGTTTTTTTTGTTTGTTTTGAAAAAAACACTTTTATTTTATTGGACGGTTGAAATATGTTAATTTTTTGAGACAGGTTTTTTGGATTATCAGGAGTTGTATGCCAAAATCATCAGTATTAAAACAATAAAAGACCTGACAAATTTCAGTTGGTGTGTAATGAATCTAAAATATATGAAAGTTTAATTGTAATCATTACATTATGGTAAATAATGAAATTTAGCACTATATGCTAATTTTTTGAGAAGGACCTGTATATGGAGATTTAAATTTTCCCCTTCACCGTATACAGCTGTACGCTTCTGATATAGAACCGTTCTTCTGCTTTTTGTATTAAGGTCAAATCCATACTAAGAGAGTGTCTGTATGAGACTCCATAAATATATATGGAGATTTAAATTTTACCCCTCACCGTATACAGCTGTACGCTTCTGATACAGTACCGTTTTTCTGCCTTTTGTATTACGGTCAAATCCATACTGAGTGAGCGTCTGTGTGTGACTCCGGAAATATATACGGAGATTTAAATTTTCCCCTTCTCCGTATACAGCTGTACGCTTCTGATACAGTACCGTTTTTCTGCCTTTTGTATTACGGTCAAATCCATACTTAGTGAGTGACTGTGTGTGACTCCAGAAATATATACGGAGATTTAAATTTTTCCCTACACGTATACAGCTGTATGCTCCTCATACATTACCATATAACTGCTGGTAATTTGGTACAATTTCCCAAACATGAGGAAGTATGGTGGAAGAGGCCGCTGACGTGGGCGGTGGGTCCAGCTGGTACTGATGGTGGTGCATCTGCTGGTAGTGCCAAAAGCACAATAGCAGCTAAGGCAGGAGTTGTTGAGCCTGCGTCATCGTCAGGCTGCAGAAGGCTGGAAGGCTCCCTTTTCTGGGAGTAGGTAAACCGCTTTTAAAGCTGGAGCATCAGTAACAGGTTTTGGCTTACATTGCCGAAATAGCCACCAGCTCTATCGCCTCCTCTTCTGAAGTTTCAAAAACTGCAAGCACTGAGTCGTCAATGCAGGTCCTGGTCAGGAACAACACCTTTCCTTGTGTCCTTCACCCCCACCAAAAGTGAAGGATGCAGCAGGCCACACTTCAGATTACTCCCTGGAGCTCTTTTCACATACCATGCCTGGGTTATCAAGTGAAATCCTGAATTCCCCAGTCTAAGATGAATCTGACATGGAGTGCACTGATGCACAGCCACTGCTATATGATTCTGCTGGTACATTCACCCAGAGCACTACATTGCCCTCACAGTCTACTGAGCCAGAATCTGACCCTGATGAAACTCAGGTTCCCCTTCCCACATACTATACCACCTTACATGGTGACACAGAGGAAGGTGCAGATGAAATTGAAGAGGAGGTGATGGATGACCCAGTTGTTGATCCAGATTGGCATCAATTGGGGAAAGAGGGTGCCGATGGCAATAGCTCAGAAGAGGAGAAGGATCCGCAGCAGGCATCGACATCGCAGCTACGGTTATATGGCAGGCCAGTAGCAGTCCAAAAACATGTTAAAAAACAAAAAGAGTTGCAGGACAGCTTGGCCAGATGGTCAAATTAGCACAGCTTGCAAGCCCTGAAAAGTTTTACCATAGTAGGAAGAATGCAGTATGGCACTTTTTTGACCAAAATCCTATTGATGAGGCAAAGGTTATCTGTAAGAAGTGCGGAAGGACGTTTAGCCAAGGGAAAAATCTCTGAAATTTGAATACCAGTTGCATGCTTAGATATGTAAACACCATGCACTTGCAAGCGTGGACGGACAACAAAACCTCAGGTAGCACACATGCACCTGCTCCGACTGAAGGTAGCCAGCAACGCTACATCGCTTCGCCCACTGTAAGCTCACCGGTTAGCACACCACCAGCAAGAAATGTTGAGGTGTCGTCGCAAGGCCAAAGTAGTCAGGAAATCCCAATGGTTTTACAACCAAAGACTGCATCTAGGCCATCATCACCACCACCACCATCACCAACCCCCTCTCATTCCACCATGTCCCCTGCTAGTTCCAACATATGCAGTTCTCAAGTCCAGCTCACCGTAGCAGAGACTCTGAGTAGTACAAGAAAGTACTCATCCTCTCATCCGCGTACACTGGCTTTATTGCCAAACTGATCTCATTAGAGCTGATGCCCTTCCGTTTGGTTGAAAGCGCAGCACTCCGAGAGCTCATGGCCTACGTTGTCCCACGCTATGACCTACCCAGTCAGCACTACTTTGCTTGAAAAGCCATCCCTGCCCTCCACCTGCATGTGAAAGACCGCATTGTCCATGCACTCAAACAATCAGTGAGTGGAAAGGTGCACCTCACAACAGATGCCTGGGCCAGTAGGCTGGCCAGGGCCGTTATGTGTTCATCACTGCGCACTGGGTTAATGTGGTGGTTGCAGGGTCCACAGGGGACAGCGGCAGTGGCACAGAGCTGCCTAGCCCACGGTATGTGCAACAGTTGGCTGTAGGCATTCGAGCCTCCTCCTTGTCCTCCTCCAGAAGCTAAAGCTCATCGACAGAGCGCAGTCGCACGAGCACTCCATCTGCAGCTGCCAGTGTTGCACACGAGTTGTCCCACTATCGAAAAGCTAGTGATAAGCATCAGCAGGCTGTTTTAAAGATGATGTCTTTGAGCGACAAAAGACACACCGCGGAGGTACTGGCCGACTACTTGCAGTGAGAAACTGAGTCATGGCTGGGCAGTCTATATCTTGAGCCATATAAAACCTTAGAATCACTGCATACGTAGAGAAGGTAAGTATGCTTCAAGTGAAAACTATTTTATTGGCAATGGTGGTGACATTCAAATAAAGACATTTTGGCCCAAATTGGCCTTTATCATGCAGTCGCCTTATAGGAAGTGGTGCAAAAAAATCATAGATAAAGCCACAGGTATTTCATATATTTTGGTGAGACCTGCACAGCAGGGGTGTCTCCAATTAAGGTTAAATGCAGAGGAAAGTCTCCAGCAATGTTGTGTATCATTGGTGGCGCTGGTGGAGCGCAGACCTAGCTGTGTCCAGGTGCTGTGTGAGATATACTCACTATCATTGCAGGCGACTGCATGATAAAGGCCAATTTGGGCCGAAATGTCTTTATTTGAATGTCGCCACCATTGCCAATAAAATTGTTTTCACTTGAAGCATACTTACCTACGTGTGCAGTGATTCTAAGGTTTTATGTTGATTGGACCACATGGTCCTTTTCACTAGCACCGGACACTTCAACTCTTCTTGTCGAGTGCTAACCATTGACATTTTATATATATCTTGAGCCAGGGAAGGTAGTCAGTGATAACGGATGTAATTTTGTGGCGGCCATAGCCCTGGCAAAACTCAGACACATACCTTGCCTGGCTCTCACCTTGAACCTGGTGGTGCAGTGCTTCATAAATAATTATCCGGAGTTACCAGCCCTGCTCCTTATGGTGCGAAGACTGTGCTCGCACATATGTCGCTAGCCCGTACACTCCAGTCGTATGCAGAGGCTGCAGCGATTGCTCCACCTCCCCAATCACCGCCTAATCATAGACGTTGCAACAAGGTGGAACTCCACCATGCATATGTTTGAGAGGCTGTGGGAACAGAGGCAGGCTGTAATGCATTTGTGGGAGGATACACAGGCAGGCAGTTTGAGGGCAGACATTGAGTTGTCAGGTGTGCAGTGGTCAAAGCTGAAAGACCTCTGTAAAGTCCTTCAGTGTTTTGAGGAATGCAGATGGCTGGTAAGCGCAGACGACGCCATCATAAGCAAGAGCATCCCACTTATGCGTCTGCTCATGCAAACTTTGACGCACATTAAGGATCAGGCGCCTGAAGCGGAGGAGGAGGAGGGAAGCCTTGATGACATTCAGTCATTGTCTGCTCAAGGAACTGTCCTGGACGAGGCTGTGGAAGAAAAGTAAGAGGAGGAGGAGGATGAGGGGGATGATTATTTTGGGGAGGAGGATGCTTTTCAGGGAGCAAGAGAAAATGTTTGCTTGCCAAGGTCAGGTACAAGGTTTGTGCGTGACTGGAGGGATGTGGATTTGGCAGAAAGTGCTCCTCCACCCACCACTGGCAGTGCATCATTGACAGCTGGAACATTGGTCCACATGTGTGATTATCTCATGTGGATCCTAAAAAGGGACCCCCGCATTGCCAAAATGATGAAGGATGACGATTACTGGTTGGCCAGCATCCTCGATCCACGCTATAAAGGCAAATTACAGAACATCATGCCACAGGAGAACCTAGAGCTAATATTGGCGAACAAACAAGCAACTCTGGTAAACCGTTTGTTAGAGGCATTTCCAGCACACAGCAGCGGTGCAGGTACTACCACGAGCCTACTGGGCAACATGGAAGAGGTGTTCGTGGTGCACACAGCCGAAGTGGCGTTGGAGACAGGGGTTTCATGACCATGTTGTGGACTGATTTCTCGAGTACCGCTCACACGACTGGTAATACTGATTCGATTGCAACAGACTGGAGACAGCAGTTGTCAACTATGGTTCAAAATTACCTCTCCTCCCCTATCGATGTTCTCCCTCACAGTTCATTCCCCTTTGACTACTGGGCCTGTAAACTGGACACCTGGCCTGAATTGGCACAATATGCCTTACAGGAGCTCGCTTGCCCTGCTGGTAGTGTGCTATCAGAAAGTGTCTTAAGTGCTGCTGGATCAATCCTGAAAGAAAGAAGGACCTGGCTGTCGACCCAAAATGTAGGATCTCACTTCATAAAATGAACCATGCCTGGGTTTCAAAGGATTTTGTACCACCTTCTCCTGATGACACATAGGTTGCCAGCAAAATGGCTCGCTTTGTCCTCCTCTTCCTCCGACTTCTCCAATTCCTCCATTTGCAGCTGCTGAAGTCCAGTCTACACCTCAGCATATGCGAGTTTTTCCACCTCCCTAACTGGGCTGTACACCTACCCCCAGGCCGGCATCAGCACATGGCGCACCCGGGCATGTGCCGGGGCCCTGAGCAGGTGGGGGGGCCCACTCATCATCAGAGACACCTGCGCACTATGAGGGTCCCTGTGCCAGTGCGGCGACCACGATGGGCCCCCCCTGCTTGCTCAAGGCCCCAGCACTTGCAATACTTACCTCTCCCTGCTCCACCCCAGTGACATCTTCCACGTTTCCTGACAGTGACATTCAGGTCAGAGAGCGCTGTGATGTCATGTCTGTGCGCCATCTGCCTGAACAGTCACAGTGCAGAGAGCTGGAAGATGGTGATGCTGAGGAGTGCAGAGTAGAGCAGTGCCCAGCGAGGAGAGGTATTTCATTTTTTTAATGTTTGGAGCAATATATGGGGAGCATTATACACTGGAGAATTAAATATGGGGTCCATCATACACTTGAGCATCATAAATAGGGCTCATTATAAACTGGAGCATGTAAGGATCGTATTTACTTGGTGGCGTAGGAGGAGACAGGAGGCACATTCTCTTCAACTTGCATGTGGGTTTATTGGCTTCATAAACCATCAAATCAGCAAAAGAAAGGTAACAGTCTTTATAACATGCAGACACAGTAACAATGTCCATATCAGAGCTCTGATCTCCTAGTCCTGTGGGAACACAGGCTTGTGCAAAGTCCAGCACTCAGGATCTATCTGAAGCAACAGACATAGAAAGGCTTCTTCCTCTCTTGAGACACAGAGACCTCTGTGTAGTGTCCAGCCTGGACACATGTAAGTCTGTCCACGCTGGCAGACTCCCAAAACTAACTAACTCATGTGCTAAACACACCTCCGTTACATAGCCTGTAACCACACCCACAGGTTAGGTAACATCACATGCACTAGTCAGGTGATCCTGACATCACCACAGGTCCTTAAACATACAAAACCACATACAGGCTTTATCTTGGGTATTGAGACACACCCCTTGGGTGGGTTTGTAGGTGACTGGACCCACCCATCTCTCCAAGTCACCTGGAAGCCTCCCAATGTATAGCAAAATTCTGCTGAGCAAAACATGCCCAGGTGTTATGTTTTGGTAGCTGAGGAGGCAGGAGCAAAAAACCGCATAGGCAGCCTAACACCAGAGAGGTTGGAAACTAATAGTTTGCAGACCCTAAACTAACCGCACAACTAGAAGCAGCCGTGGAGCGTACCTACGGTGGTCCTAGACTCCTCGGCATAGCCGGAGAGATAGCAATCCCTGTAGATGGAAAGAGGAAAGCTAACTACCTCGGGGTAGACCCAAAAGAGTAGGAAGCCCCCAAACATATAATGGCGGTTAGACAAGATGAAAATACAAACACAGACAGAAAATAGATTGAGCAAACGCTGGGGCCCAAAACTGTCTAGATAGGATAGCACAGGAGAGAATACTGTCTGCAACCAAGAAAAACCCTAGGAAAAACTCCAACACTTCTGAATCCAAAAACACTGAGACCACATGGTCTTGACCACCTATATAAGATCTCTGTTGTGGACACGTAGCAACCCAGCAGTTAAATATTACAAGAACTGAGCAAATGAACAAATACAAAAAACGAACGGAGACCAGCCAAAGCCCCCCAAAAGGGGACCCGGCTGAAGACAAAACACAATGCAGCGAAAAGCAAGGAATTCAAACCACAGTAAAAAAAACTGAAAGAAACTTAACTGAAAGCAAGCAGGAGACAGCAGGAAAGCAAGCTCAATTTCAACCTAGACCAGGAAGAACAATTGATCACCGGCGAGGATCATGGGAGGTCAGCTCACTTATATCAGGCCAGTCAGTACCACCTGACAACCACTCGTTATCTGCAGGTGTAGGACTCTTGGTATTCAACATAGGTTCAATAACCTCAGCAAGCACCAGAGGGAACTTCAGCTCCGAAGTCGTCTCCAAAATGTTCACAACACCCAGGCTTCCATCACAGGGCCACCCACCTCTGTGATACATACTGTCCATCCATCACATAACCAGTCGCCATGCCACATATTCCCCCCCTCTGCCTTAATCCGTGGGGCTTGGCACTTTCTATTACCCGACCAGAGACTCTTCTCGGTCGTCTCTGACAGTTAAACCGTCTGTCACAGTCGGGCCCTGCTACTGAACCCTTTTGTAGGCGTCCGTCTTCCGACTCTGTCACGTCCTTTGATAGTGATACCCCTTTTCAGACCACCCGAATCCCCAGCGGTCAGTACGGCGTCGCAATTCCCTTGCACCCATACGTCCTGTCTGAAATGACTCTTTGTCATTTCGTCCACTGCAGGGTCTCCTGCTTAGGTAACAAAGCCTGAGCTACCTGAGGCATCACTGCTTCTACCTCTTCCATCAGGCCACGTTCTGTTATCTCTCTGCAGGTCATCTCTCCCATGGTCTTTATTGCCCAGAGAGCAGTCCTTCCATCTGTCCCTATGTCCTCTATTAGCTCCAGCTGGAGGACTTCCAGTTTTAAGTGAACCTCTTCGCCTCTCTATACCACAGGTTGAAGGTGGCGGCCATCTTCTTCCCATTTCCTGCAGCTCTCTGTTGATCTGCTCCTTCTAAAGTCTTAGCTGCTCTACTTCTTTCAGGTATGACACGCGATACTCCAGGAGCATCCGGATATTCCCAAGGCTCTCCATGGATCCGACAGTGAGGAATGGAACCATCCCATCTTCACCCATGACCTGGGCTTCGTCATCAGCCGGAATCCTCACTCTCATCACACCGGACCTATTCACCATCTCTTGCATCACTTTCCCAACTCTTCCAATGAATTTCCTCACCAGACCTCTGGGCACTTCAACTATGTCTTCCACCAATCCAAGCCAACTTTGAGCTTTTCTTGCTTGCTCCAGACGTCGAGCGTCTTCCTTATTTCTCAACATGATCATCTGTTTCGTTCGGAGGCATTGTAGATGCATATCTCTCAGGACTGCCACCCGCTTCATTTTGACTTCCCTAGTCGACAGTATGACCAACTGTTTTGTATCTGGTGCTCAGTTCACACTACATGCTTCTACCGCCTTTCTAAAGGCCTCATGCACATCCTCACTGGCACACACTTCTCGCATATCTTCGGGTATCTCGATTACACACTTGAAAATAGAAGTCTCACCTTCTTGAACAGACTGTTGGATCTCCTCATCCTGATAGTCAGTGCAGTTTTCCAAGACATCGATCTCCCTTGTGTGGCCATCTGCGTGGCACTTCCCCTGCTGGATTTCTTTCTCCATCGCGGCCCCTTCTTTGGTCAGCCTCTCCAGCTCACTATCATTCATTGCGATCAGATCAGGAGAGCGCGAGAGTTCGATTTCCCAGTCATCTGTGTATTTCTGGAGCTGGGCATCAGCCTCCTTCTCTATCTTGAGCTCTTGGAGAACTTTATCTTGCTCCTCTGCCAAGCAGCGATGCTCATCCTCTCTTCGGAGAAGCTCCTGCTGATGCTTCTCTTGGGCCTTTCTTAGCACCTCCGTATCTTTCAATAGAGCCTTGTTCATAGTCTGACACACTGACAGATGACCTCTGAGCTTAGAGACTTCCTTCTCCAGCTCCTCCACTCTGTGCTCAATCACTTGTCTTAGGACCCTTTCTCGCTCGACTTTCTCTTTCACTGTCTCTTTAAGCAGCTCTATCTCCTGGTCCTGCTCTCTTTTAGCCAGCACATGTCTCACCATGACTTCTTTAATTAAATTTTCAGAGGGGCTCTCTTGCCCACCCACACTCTGCCTCTTCAGAATTCCGCTTGTTCCTGCATCCGCCGGTTCAACTCTCTCTCGACTCTCAGTAACTTCAGAGAACTCCAGCTCCTCAGCATCTGGTACTCTGGAGCCTTCATCATACTGAACCATTTCACCCTTTCCGGGCATTGCAGATGTGGGTCTCCTACAGGTCTGTTCTAATTCCAGCTCTACCTCTGTGCTGGGATTTGTCAGAGATAAAGTTGCCTCCTTATAAAGGACAGTAACCTGATCTGTACCTGACCCTGACTCTTCCTCATCATTTCTCTGCTTAGAGGGTGTAGCCTGTCCCACCTTTCCGTGGTCCCTGCGGCGAGAGGAAGATCTGCCATTTTTACTCAGCTCCACCTTATTGCACTCGCTTTCCCTTGCGTTTGAGTCACAGTCTGCATAGAGTCACTTCCACTCCCCCTGTCATCCTGGAACAGCACGTCCCCACTTAGACAGGTGTCGGACCCCTTTTCTGGAGCTACCCCGTTTCTCACGGTCACACGTTTTGTCACCCCAAAGTCCCCGAGTTGGTCTGACCCACACTTTCTTCCGGTCACCTGGAACTCGGGACTATTGACATTAGGTGTTACTCCTTTTTACACATCACACCACCAGGAACCACTACAGCCGCCTGCTGTGGTGGGGATCCCTTAGGGTCATTCCGTCTCTCCTCTGAGCAACCTCACACTTCATCAACCTCCCATGCATCCTCAAAGAACACAAAGTCCTGGCCCCTCTCAAAGGGGTACAATAAGTTCGGTGGTATACCGCCATCTTGACCCTCGACACTTGTGGACATATCAAGCATCACTCTGTCCACCATATAGTCCACAGTGAGTCCATGGATGCAGCAAACCTTGACCTTTTTCTCGGTCAGACAGAGAACGAGAGGAGTTCCTGTCAGAGTCACCTGACTCTGAGTCCAGCCATCCAGAGACTCCTTCACGGTGTAACATTACGGTACGCATTTGTAGCCTGTCGTCATATGGAAAGTTTATGCCGCACTCAGAATAACTCAGACACAAACACCACTGTTCCTCAGACATGTCCATTGAGGTAACCAGTGCCGCCCCTTTTGGAAGTTCCGCCCCTATTTGGGCTACCACCCCAATTTTGGCTACCTCCCCCTTTTGGGACTCCGCCCCTTTTGGGCAACTGTTCTGATTTGGGCTACCACCCCCTTTTGGGACTCCGCCCCCTTTTGGGCACCCATTTCTGATTGGATTACCTCCCCCTTTTTGGACTCCACCCCCTTTTTAGGCAGTATCCCTGTTTCGTGTTACCGCCCCCTTTTGGGACTCCACCCCTTTTAGGGACACCACCTCTCTGGGTTACACACCGTGGACTCCCCCAAGGCTCTACCAGACCCCGTACCACAGCTTATGTCCTTTGGGGTGGTACTGTTCCTTAAGGTTACGCCACTCAGGACCCTGATGTCCTTATGGCACCTCACCAGCTCCTACTGGCACTGCCACAACTCCTGCTGTAGCCACAACCGCGGCACCTCCGGCTGCCGCTGACAAGCCGCTGCTGCCACTGCAGCTCCTGCTGCTGCAGAACCTCTTGCTGTAACTTGCCACTGCAGCACCCACTCCAGCAAGTCCCTGCACAGCTCCCACCGCAGACTTTGTGGACCCGCCGTACCACAGCCAGCCGCTTGTCACCTTCGTGGCCCCACCGAGCCACAGCAAGTTGAGACAAAAAAACAAAAAAAACTTCATGACAGCGCCGAGCCACAGCAAACACCTCACACGTGTTTTATAAGGAAAAAAAAACAGTCTCTCACTGACCCTTCAGCACAACAAGACTCCTGTCTGTTACACTCTCGGCCACAGAGGTTCCAAGATACCTCTTCTCCTGAGAGGCATCCCACAAACATGATTACAAAGTCTCTTCCTGACCCTGGTCATCACAACACGGACTCAATTCCGTTACCTGTTGGTGTCAGCCACACAGGTTCCCGACACCTCCTCTCTCAGAGGCATCCCACAAATATGAATATACAGTCTATTCTTGACCCCCGTCTGTACAACACTGACTCTCTTTCCGTTACCTGTTGGCCATGCAGGTTCCCGGACACCTCCTCAGAGGTATCCTATCAGCATGCTCCTTTCTCAATGACCCCGGTCAGCATAACACTCACAGTTTTCACGACCGTCCATTCCTCCTCTGGCTCCTGATCACCAGCACTGCAACATGTGCTCCTTGGACCGTTGCCCGCAGTCTAGCACCACTAATTGTAAGGATCGTACTCACTTGGCGGCGTAGGAGGAGACAGGAGGCACATTCTCTTCAACTTGCATGTGGGTCTAATGGCTTCATAATCCATCAAATCAGCAAAAGAAAGGTAAACACTGTCTTTATAACATGCAGATACAGAGCTCTGATCTCCTAGTCCTGTGGGCACACAGGCTTTGCAAAGTCCAGCACTCAGGCTCTATCTGAAGCCACAGACATAGAAAGGCTTCTTCCTCTCTTGAGACACAGAGACCTCTCTGTAGTGTCCAGCCTATACACATGGAAGTCTGTCCATGCTGGCAGACTCTCAAAACTCACTAACTCATGTGCTAAACACACCTCCGTTACATAGCTTGTAACCACACCCAGAGGGGAGGTAACATCACATCCACTAGTCAGGTGATCCTGACATCACCACAGATCCTTAAACATACAAAACCACGTACAGGCTTTATCTTGGGTATTGAGACACACCTCTTGGGTGGGTTTGTAGGTGACTGGACCCACCCATCTCTCCAAGTCACCTGGAAGCCTCCCAATGTACAGCAAAAACCCTCAGCAGTAGATTTGCTGAGCAAAACACGCCCAGGCTTCCATCACAGGGCCACCCACCTCTGTGATACATACCGTCCATCCATCACATAACCAGTCGCCATGCCACAAGCATTATATATGGGGCCATCATACACTGGAGCATTATAAATAGGGCCCATCATACACTGGAGCATCATATATGGGGCCCATCATACACTGGAGCATCATCCATGGGGCACATCATATACTGGAGCATCATATGGGGCCCATTATATATGGTGCATCATATGGGGCACATTGTATATGGAGCATCACATGGAGCCCATTATATATGGAGCATTATATATGGGGACAATTATATTTGGAGCATTATATGGGGCTCATCATATACTGGAGCATCATATATGGGGCCCATCATATACTAGAGCATCATATGGGGTTCATTATTTATGGGGCATCACATAGGGCCCTTTATATATGGAACATCATATGTAGCATATATGTGGACTATTCTGTAAGGAGCATTATATGGAGCCCATTCTGTATGAGCAATATATGGGGCCATCATATACTGTATGGAGCTTTATATGCGACTCATTGTACTGTATGGAGCAATATGTGTGGCTCATTATACTCTATGGGGACCGTACTATACTATATGGCACATTATATGGGGACCATCATATACTGGAGCATTATGTGGAGCTCATCATATACTGTATGGAACATTATATGGGACCAAATATGTATGGAGCAATATATGGGGCTTATTATTCTGTATGGAACAATATATGTGGCTCATTATACTGTATGAAGCATTATATTGGGCCCATTATTCTGTATGGAGCATCATAGATGGGACTCATTATTCTGTATGGAGCAATATATGGGGCTCATTATTCTGTACGGAGCAATATATGGGGCTCATTATTCTGTATGGCGCGCTATGTGGTGCCCATAATACTGTATGGAGGACTATACTGTCGTTTTTTTGAGCTATTGTAGAATTTACAATAGATATCACTCATGTAATGTAAGAAGTGAAGTATTTGACATTGTACTATACCTATATTTCTCTGCCATATCGGAGCATGATGAATTGTGGTATGTGTTAAAGGGGCCCACTGAGACTCTTTCGCCTGGGGCCCACAAAAACTTGGAGTCAGCCCTCCCCCACCACAACTTTAGCCAAATAACCCCCAGTTTTCAATGCGTTACTATTATTATAAAGTAAATTAAGGTTGACAAGCTTAAGTAATAAGAACTGATGTCGTTGGCATTGAAATGGGCACTGTAGGTGTGTTTACTGTCCCCCACTCACTGTTGACTTTTATTCCCCATTGACTTGCATTGGGGTTGGGTTTCATGTTTCAGTCGTAACTCCGACTTTTGCCGATAGTCGGCCGATTTAGTTCGACTTGACTTTTGATAAAGTCGGGTGGTCTGAGACATGACTCGACCCTCCCGGAGGCAAAGTCGCTCATCTCTAGTTATCACTGGAAAAAATATAAATTTTTTCCTACCATGCCATCACCAAGTTTGCTACAGAAGGAGAAAATTTAGCGCCCATAGAAACTCCCTTCTATTGAAGGAAATATTTTTTGTCAAAAAGAAAATAATTATGAGTTAATAAAAATGATAACACAGAAATGATAAACTCTCTAAATTCAACTGTATATGTACCATGTTCATTTAGGTGAAATTGTACTGCAGCAATGGTTACTCTGGAAGGAATACACGTGTATAATGAGACAACATCACAAGTTAACCATGTCCACTAGACATCCACTTAATATCTTTAAACGAATGAAGAACATCTTTTGAATCCTTTAAATAACCCGGCACCCTTCGTACCAGGGGTTGTAAAATGGTATCAAGCCATTCCCCCAGGTGTTCGTTGCCAGAGCCTATTCCCGACACAATGGGACGCATAGGCTGAGGAAAGATATTTTTGTGTGTTTTAGGCAAGGCATATAACGTTGGAATTATGGGATCTTCAATATACAGATAATCCAGTTGTGATTTTGAAAAGAAACCCTGTGAAAAGCCAAAATCAATAATGCATTTACTTTCATATTAAAAAACACTGGTGGGGTCTGTTCTGAAACAAGTATATGTGTCAGAGTCAGATAACAACAAGTTAATAGCAATTACATAATCAAATTTGTTCAAAACGACCAACGAACCCCCCTTATCCGACATTTTAATAATTATGTCTTTACAAGATTTCAAATTAGAAAATGCCTTAGATTCTGCCTTTGACAGGTTATTTTTAGAACTCATAGAGACATTATTCACTATCATATGTATCTCCTTTTCTACAATGTCCTGAAACCTGTCCATAGACTCACTACGAGTCTGCACAGGGTAAAATGAAGGGTTCCTAGTTTTGAAGTCAGAAATGCAATTCACATTAGTTTCCAAGTTGACTGAAGAATCTAGTTCCATGAGATCAACGAGAGCATTTTGCTCAGAGAAGTTTTTGCCATAGAATTCATTGGGAACTGCAGAGGGAATACTGACGAAATCTGCTTCTTGTGAAAAAAAAATGTTTTTTTACAGTAAGATCCCTTATAAATTTATTAATGTCTTTAAGAGTAGAAAAAATGTGTAGTTTTGAGTTTGTGGGAGCAAAATGTAAGCCTTTGGACAATAATTTGATTTAATTGTCAGTCAATTCTTTTGATGACAGCTTATTACATCTAAAGATGGGTTTTCTTGAAACTCCTTAGGCGGTTCGTGAGAAAGCTTTGATTGTCTGCGGTGTTTTCTGCCGCCCCTCCTTATGCGTTTTTTGAAACATTATTTTGTTGCGGCTTTCAGTAGTAATTAAGCTGGTATTTTTTTGTCTTTGTGTATGATGCACCATCCTTAGAGGAATCTAATTAAACATCAGAGGATTCCGGATCGGAAGAAGAAAAGGTAACTTGATTCCTATTTATATTACTGGTGCATTTTTTCAGAATTTTTTCTAAGTGTTAGGGGTCATTTTTCCCATCTTCCCCATTCATACACTTGATCATTTTTATAATCAAAAATGTCCCTGTTAAATTTTTTCTTTTTAAAGGCTGTAATGGATTCTTCCAAGGACTGGATTTTAATTTTTAAATCCTTTTGATAAGCCTCAAAATCCACTGGTGACATTTTTGATGTAAGGGATGACATGTTTTTATTTAAATCCGTTTGAATATTAATTAATTATTTATTTTCATATTTTACAATTAACTGCATGAGTTGATTTGAACAATTAGAAAGAATTGTATTCCACTCTCCCACAAACTCTGTATTGTACAGTACACTGTTGTGGGGATTTTTTTGATTCTTAATCCCCTAGGGATCATATTCTGGGTAAGATAATTTTCCAACGTAATTTGATCCCACCACACCCGCGTTTCATTAAAAGACAATTTTTTCACTTCACACATCAATTGTGATATATCCGAGGAAACCTGAGTATTTATATGAGAAGCTTGAAAAACCTGACGGGCTCGTTCCCTTCTATCCGGATCAATCAAAGAGTACTTAGTACTTAGTTGATATTGCAAAAACACATAGAAAAAAGGCACTAAAACAATCCAATTGTATGTCTTATTGTATGTCCTATTTGGATCAATTATAATGTAGGCACCATGGTGAATAGGTACTATGATTCCATGAGCAAACAGGGGAACACGAAAAAACAGAAAATATAACAATAGAAGGAGAGTTTCATCTCACCCCAATAGATCCATACAAGAAAGTCCAGAATGTCCTGAGCATGAGTTCATTTCTCTGTTGGACGTCTTTGTAACATGAAGATAAAAAGAAGAATCCAGCTCCAGGACGTAAAATCCAAAATCTTTAATGATATCCAATAAAACTTCGGCTACAGAGACATACAAAACACCGGTAATACCGGTAACAAAGTGCCTATTTCCAAGAAAACTGGACGCGCTTCGAACAACACAGTGTTCTTAGATTCAGTTACAATGAAGCAGGCATGAAAGATAATTTATACAAACAGGTGTAACATATTGGAAATGGCTAATTAACATTAAAAAAAACAAGAAAAAAGAAAAGAAAAAACACATAGTCATGAAATATGATATAATAAAAAACAAATATAAAAACTAAATATGCAAGACCAACTTCAATTGATTAATACACTATGTTCCAAATTATTATGCAAATGATATTTTTCTTTGATTTTCCTAAGTGGTCGGTGCAAATGACAGTCAGTCTAATAAAAGTCATCACCCGTTAGAGTATACATCGAATTTTATTGAAGAAACCTCCCAATGATAACAGTATCTCCAAAATGGAAAAAAACTCAAAATGCACTGTTCCAAATTATTAGGCACAGTAGAATTTCTGAACATTTGATCTGTTTTAAAGAACTGAAAATGCTCATTTGTGGAATTTGCAGCATTAGGAGGTCAAATTCACTGAACAAAAAAGCTACTTAACTCCAAAACATCCTAACAGGCAAAGTTACAGTACATGTTAACATAGGAACCCTTCTTTGATATCACCTTCACAATTCTTTCATCCATTGAACTTGTGAGTTTTTGGAGAGTTTCTTCTTGTATTTCTTTGCATGAAGCCTCCCAGAGCTGCTGTTTTGAAGTGAACTGCCTCCCACCCTCATAGATATTTTGCTTGATGATACTCCAAAGGTTCTCTATAGGGTTGAGGTTAGGGGAAGATGGTGGCCACACCATGAGTTTATCTCCTTTTTATGCCCATAGAAGCCAATGACTCAGTGGTATTCTTTGCAGCATGAGATGGTGCATTGTCATGCATGAAGATGATTTTGCTCCTGAAGGCACATTTCTGCTTTTTATACCATGGAAGAAAGTTGTCAGTCAGAAACTCTACATACTTTGCAGAGGTCATTTTCACACCTTCAGGAACCCTACCAGCTGTTTCCCTATGATTCCGGCCCAAAACATGACTCCTCCACCTCCTTGATTACGTCGCAGCCTTGTTGGGACATGGTGGCCATCCATCAACCATCCACTACTCCATCCATCTGGACCATCCAGGGTTGCTCGACACTCATCAGTAAACTAGACTGTTTGAAAATTAGTCTTCATGTATGCCTGGGCCCACTGCAACCGTTTCTGCTTGTGAGCACTGTTTAGGGGTGGCCGAATTGTAGGTTTATGCACCACAGCAAGCCTTTGAAGGATCCCACACCTTGTGGTTCGAGGGACTCCAGAGGCACCAACAGCTTCAAATATCTGTTTGCTGGTTTGTAATGGCTTTTTAGCAGCTGCTCTCTTAAGCCGATGAACTTGCCTGGCAGAAACCTTCCTCATTCTGCCTTTATCAGCACGAACACGTCTGTGCTCAGAATCAGCCACAAATCTCTTAACAGTTAAAGAGAATCAGTTCTAGTCCCCAAATGCTGAGGGCGTCACTGATCACCTGGATGGAGAGGAACCCACTGTCGTCAATGTTTCCTGACGGCTGCTCCACAAACATGCGGTACTCGGCGGTGGCCAGGCAACCCTCTGCCATCCTCATCCTCTCCTGCTCGTCCAGCTGCAAGGCGATGGTGGACAGCTCCACGGGACTGAAGTACTTGCCCTGCAGGAGATTGTTGAGGCAGTGCTGTGCAAAAAGCGAGCCCTCTTGTTTTTCGTGGAAGATCACCTCCATGTTTATTTATCTCAGCTGCCGGCCACACCCCTCCTGCACTACGTACGATGATCACGCTTAAGTTTTCGGGAAATATGTAATGTTTTCATCCCTTGACCAAGGCATTGCACTATTTGATGCTTTTCAGCAGCAGAGAGATCCTTTTTCTTTCCCATATTACTTGAAAACTCTGGCCTGCTTAATAGTGTGGAACATCCAGTTTTCCTTTTATTGGTCTCACATGGCAAACTAATTATCACAGGTATCTGAGATTGATTTCAGTGATCCAAAGAACCCTGAGACACAATACCATCAATGGGTTTCATTTACAAAAAAAAACAAAAAACGCTATGACGCTTAAAACCAATTTGCATAAAAATTTGGAACATAGTGTAATGCAACATGATTTCTTTTTTAGGATTTAATCCAGATGGGATGCGTGTGTTCAACATATATATCCAAAAGGCTTCTCTGTCTCGTAAACTTCCTTCTCTATTACCACGTCGAGGATTCGGGTTAATCTGTTCAATTGCAAACACCTGCAAATGAATGGTCTGACGGTTGTGCATGGTCACAAAATGATTAGATACATTTGATATGCCACAAACTGTGGGCTGTGTGATATCATACAGATGCTCCCTAATCCTATTTTTTAATTTGTGTATAGTAGATCCAACATACTGTAGATTATACTTTTATATTTTTGTGGAGATGACCATTGCACTAACTTGGAGGGATAGCTGTCCACAAATAGCTGTGTGACTATGATCTCCAAGGCATATTAATTTAAACGCTGCCTGATTGCGGTGAGCCCTGGCTGCGCAGTACGGAGTTGGGGGCATTCCCTCGTATTGCTGAAACGCGTGCCTCATTAAGGAAAAGTTTTAAGGCACAGATAGAGGCCCTGGAGGAGGTGAAGAAGCCAGAAGCAATGGAAGAAGTGTTACATACAGAGATTTGTCCCACAAGCCTTGGGGATTTCAAGACTTGTGAAGCAGCCCCTTGAATGCCTGTCCCCACAGCCAACAGAGTAACCCAGTGTCCAGTCAGTGAGCTATAATGCCCCTGCCAATGTTTGCTCATCCAGGTGTCAGTGGTGAAATCCACGCTATCAGACATAGATTTTTTCAAGGAACGGATGATGTTGTCTATAACATGTTGGTGTAGCACAGGCACAGCTTTCTTAGAGAAGTAATGGCGACATGGCAACTTTCAGAAACCATCTGTATTATGAATGTGCTAGAGATGGTTTCTGAGCAGAGGCTCCCTCTGGTGGTTACAGACAGTACTGAACCTTTCAGCGAGGAGTGGCAATCAGGGATCAGGGACTGGTCTGATATAAGGGAGGTTCCCTCCCATGATGGTTGCCGGTGATCAATTGTTCTTGTCTCAATTGTGGTTCCTGGTTCATTTGGAAGTTTGCTGGAGTCTTGCCTGCATCTCCTGCTTTCAGATAAGATATTTTTTGCTTTTCTTTTTGTGCTTGCTTTTTGAATTGTTTTCTGCACTTTTGTGGAGGTCAGCCAGGTCCCCTCCTGGGGCCTGAGCTCCTCACAGTTTATCTGCAGCCACTGTTATTTGCTCATTTGCTTTTTCCTGTTTTTTCAGCGGCTGCAGCTTGGTTTTGTTCACACTGAGATCTGATTTAGCGGGTGGCCAGATTGTGTGATCTCAGTATTTTTGTAATCAGAATTGTTGGATTTTTGTAGGGTTTTCTGGGTTGCAGAAAGTAATCTCTCCTTTCATCTTGTCTAACCGCCATTATATGTTTGGGGGCTTCCTATTTTCTTTGGGGATCTGCTCCGGGCAGATAGCTTTCATCTTTCTGCCTTTAGGTGTAGTTATCTCTCAGGCTGTGACGAGGTGTCTAGGATCAACGTGGGAACGCTCCACGGCTACCTCTAGTTGTGTCGTTAGTTTAGGAATCTGCAACCCATCAGTTACCAACATCTCAGGTGTTCTGCTGCCCTGCTGTTGTTCCTGTCCTCCTCAGCTACTGAAACACAACAGTATCACCGGCCATAACTGAAAATTATATGGTACTCACAGAAGGGAAAAATAGTGTGGAAAGAAAAAGTTGTCAGAGTTGTCAGAGATTTATTTTTTTTTTCTGTCTGTTGCATTTATTCCCTCTTTTTCTCTAGGTGCTGAGGAGGATTTTTTTTTTCTTTCAATGGAGTTTGCACAGTTGTCTGGCCATGTGGATCAGCTTGCCACTGAGGTTCGGAGTATTGCTACCTATCTTGCTAGGTTGCCGGTTGTGCAACCTAGGATTCCCATGCCAGATTTGTTTTTGGGGGATCGGGCTAAATTTCTGAATTTCAAAACTAACTGTAAGTTGTTTTTTGCCTTAAAGCCTAAGTGTTATGTTTTGGTAGCTGAGGAGAGCAGGCAAAAACGGCAATACACAAGAGAGGTTGGAATCTACTGGATTGCAGTACCCTGACTAACCACCACAACTAAAGGCAGCCGTGGAGCGTTCCTACGATGGTCCTAGACGCCTCGTCACAGCCTGAGAAGCTAACTACACCTAAAGATAGAAAGAGGAAAACTATCTGCCCGGAGCAGATCCCCAAAGAACATAGGAAGCCCCCAAACATGTAATGGCGGTTAGACAAGAGGAAATACAGACACTGACAGAAAATAGTATGAGCAAACGTTGGGGCCCAAACTTCCTAGACAGAAAAGGATAGGAAGGACACTTACTGCAATCCCAAAAAACCCTAAAAAGTACCAACTCTACTAATTACAAAAACACCTGAGATCACACGACCTCTACCACCTAAATTAGTTCTCTGGTGTAACAAAACTAAGCCGCAGCCACTGAAAAAACTGGAAAAGGCAAATGAACAAATAACAGAGGCTCAGATAAACTGAGAGGAGCACAAGCCCCAGCAGGGGACCTGGCTGACCTCCACAAGAGTGCAGGAAACAATGCAAAAAGCAAGCACAAAAATAAAAGCAGAAAATATCTTATCTGAGAGCCGGAGAAGAGGCAAGATTCAGCAGGCTTCCAAGTGAACCAGGAACAACAGCAGTTAGACAAGAACAATTGATCACCGGCAACCCTGATGGGAGGGAACCTCCGTTATATAGGACCAGTCTGTAACTCCTGATTGCCAATCTTCACTAAATGGTTCAGCACTGTCTGCAACCACCAGAGGGAGCTTCTGCTCAGAACTCATTTCTAACACATTCACAACACCTAAGTCCTCAGGTAACGCAGCACAGCAGGTTCAAATTGTCATCTCTCTCCTGCGCGGCGATCCTCAGGATTGGGCTTTTTCCCTGACACCTGGGGATCCTGTTTTGAATGATATTGATACATTTTTTCTGGCTCTGGGGTTATTGTACGATGAACCTAATGTCACTGATCAAGCTGAAAAAACCTTGTTGGCATTAAATCAGGGTCTTGAAGACGCTGAGTTGTACTGTCAGAAATTCCGAAAGTGGGCAGTCCTGACCAAATGGAATGATGATGCTTTGGCAGCCCTTTTTCGGAAGGGGCTGTCAGAGAATGTAAAGGATGTTATGGTGGGATTCCCTGCTCCCTCTGGTCTCAATGATTCTATGTCATTGGCTATTCAAATTGACAGACGTTTGCGTGAGCGCAGAGGTATGCGTGAGATAGTGTTGCCTTGTGAGCCAGCTTCTGAGCCCATGCAGTGTGATAGTGACTTCTGGGGCACAGCGTCATGAGTTTTGAAAGCGCAATGGGTTATGTTTCTACTGTGGTGATGCCTCTCATGCTATTTCAGTCTGCCCTAAGCGGGGAAGACGTTTTGCACGCTCAGTTGTCTTGGGTAGTGTTCAGACTAAATTTCTGTTGACTGTTACCCTGATTTGCTCCCTGTCCACATTTTCTGCTCAGGCTTTTGTTGATTCAGGAGCAGCTATTAACCTGATGGATTTTGACTTTGCCAAACGTTGTGGGTTTCCCATGATTCCCCTGCGGAAGTCTATTCCCAACTGGGCATTAATTCTACCCTTTGGCGGAGAATAAACCCCAGTTTTCTACTCAGGTGATAATGAGGGTTGAACCAGATCATCAGGAGAGTTGCAAATTTCTGGTGCTGTATAATCTGCATGACATTATTGTACTAGGTTTCCCTTGGTTACAGTCTCATAATCTGTTTTGGATTGGAAATCTGTGTCTGTGACCAGTTGGGGCTGCCAATGTGTTAATGCCGACACTCCTGTTTTTTCTGCCTCTCCCAAGTCTCAGGATGTTCCTGATTTTTTGACTGATTTTTCGGATGTATTTAGTGAACGTAAATCTGCATCTTTGCCCCCTCACAGGAGCTACGATTGCGCTATTGAATTAGTGCCTGGTGGTAAATATCCTAAAGGTCGCCTTTTTAACTTGTCTGTACCTGAACACGATGCTATGCGATCTTATATCAAGGAGTCATTGGAGAAAGGTCATATCAGACCATCCTCTTCACCCTTGGGTCCCGGTTTTTTCTTTGTGGCCAAAAAGGATGGTTCATTGAGGCCGTATATTGATTATCGTCTCTTGAATAAGATCACTGTGAAGTATCAATATCCGTTACCCTTGATTTCTGACCTGTTTTCCAGGGTGAAAAGTGTTAGTTGGTTTACAAAGCTTGACCTCAGGGGGGCGTATAACCTTATTCGCATTAAGCACAGGGATGAATGGAAGACGGCGTTTAATACCCCAGAGGGGCATTTTGAGTACCTAGTGATGCCCTTTGGGCTCACTAATGCTCCTTCCGTCTTCCAGTCCTTCATGAATGACATTTTCAGGGATTTTGTGGATAAATTTCTGATTGTTTATTTGGATGATATCTTGATTTTTTCCAATGACTGGGACTCTCATGTGAAACATGTTCGGACTGTGTTCCAGATTTTGAGAGAGAATGCACTGTATGTGAAGGGATCAAAGTGTCTTTTTGGCGTACAGAAGGTCTCATTTCTGGATTCATTTTGTCTCCGTTTGTTATTGAAATGGACCCGGTCAAGGTTCAGGCCATCTGTGATTGGGTCCAACCTACTTCATTAAAGGCTCTTCAGAGATTTTTGGGTTTTGCCAATTTTTATCGTAAATTTATTGGTAATTTCTCCGGTATTGTTAAACCATTGACTGATTTGACCAAAAAGGGTTCTGATGTGGTGAATTGGCCTCCTGAGGCAGTCTCTGCGTTTCAGGAACTTAAGCAGAGATTCACTTCTGCTCCTGTTCTACGGCAGCCTGATGTTTCTCTACCGTTTCAGGTGGAGGTTGATGCCTCTGAAATTGGGGCAGGTGCCGTTTTGTCCCAAAGAGATCTAGAGACATCTAAGAGTAACCCTTGTGCCTTTTACTCTTGAAAATTTTCTCCAACTGAACGTAATTATGACGTGGGTAATCGGGAGTTATTGGCCATGAAGTGGGCCTTTGAAGAGTGGAGACATTGGCTGGAAGGAGCCAAACATCAGGTGGTGGTCCTCACGGACCATAAGAATCTGGTTTATCTCGAATCATCCAAGCGACTTAATCCTAGACAGGCCAGGTGGGCCTTGTTTTTCACACGTTTTAATTTTGTGGTTTCTTTTCTTCCTGGCACTAAGAATGTTAAGGCAGATGCCCTCTCGAGGAGTTTCTTTGAGGACTCTCCTGAGTTATCTGATCCTACTGTTATTTTGAAAGAGGGTGTAGTTCTTTCCGCCATCTCGCCCAATTTGAGACTGGCCTTGGAAGGGTGTCGGAGGATAAACCTGAGCGCTGCCCTATTGGGAAATTGTTTGTCCCAGACCAGTGAAATAAGAGTGTGATGTCTGAGATTCATTGTTCCGGTTGGCTGGTCATCCCGGGATTTTTGGTACCAGAGACTTGGTGAGTCGGTCCTTTTGGTGGCCTACTTTGTCTCGTGACGTCAGGGAATTTGTGCAGTCATGTGGGACTTGCTCTCGCTCCAAGCCTTGCTCTCGCTCTAGTGGTTTGTTAATGCCATTACCTGTGCCCAAAAGGCCATGGACCCATATCTCTATGGATTTTATTTCCGACCTCCCTGTTTCTCAGAGAATGACCATTATCTGGGTAATCTGTGATAGGTTTTCCAAGATGATACATCTTGTGCCATTACCTAAGTTACCTTCCTCCTCCGAATTGGTGCCTTTGTTCCTTCAGCACGTGGTTCGGTTACATGGCATTCCGGAGAACATTGTGTCTGACAGAGGAGTCCAGTTTGTTTCCAGATTTTGGAGGACATTTTGTTCTAAACTTGGTGTTCAATTATCTTTCTCCTCTGCTTTTCATCGTTAGACCAATGGACAAACCGAGAGAACAAACCAGACCTTGGAGACATATTTGAGATGTTTTGTGTCTGCTAATCAAGATGACTGGGTCTCTTTTTTGCCTTTGGCTGAGTTTGCTCTTAATAATAGGGCTAGCTCTGCCACCTTGATGTCTCCATTTTTCTGCAATTTTGACAGGCGGAGGCTTTTGTCTGTCCGGGTGTTGACTCTGTTGTGGAGCGAATGCAGCAGATTTGGGACCAGGTAGTGGAGAGGTTGTCTCTCTCTCAGGAGAATGCCCAACGGTTTGCCAACCGGCATAGGACTGATGGTCCTCGGTTTAAAGTGGGGGACTTGGTTTGGTTGTCTTTAAGAAATATCCCTATGAGGGTTGCATCTCCAAAGTTTAAGCCCAGGTTCATTGGACCTTATAAGATCATGGAGATTCTTAATCCTGTTTCCTTCCGTTTGCTTCTTCCAGGGACATTTAAGATCCATAACGTGTTCCACAAGTCCTTATTGAAGAGGTTTGTCGAGCCAGTGGTTCCTATGGCTGCGCCTCCTGACCCTGTTTTGGTTGAGGGCAATCTGGAGTATGTGGTTGAGAAAATATTGGATTCTCGTTTTTCTAGACAGAAACTCCAGTATTTGGTTAAGTGGAGAGGTTACGGTCAGGAGGACAATTCTTGGGTGTTTGCTTCGGACATGCTAGGAGACTGATCCGTGCCTATCACCGAGCTCATCCTGATCGGACTGGTTGCACAAGTGAGGGTTCGGTGACCCCTCCTCAAGGGGGGGGGGTACTGTTATGAATGTGCTAGAGATGGTTTCTGAGCAGAGGTTCCCTCTGGTGGTTACAGACAGTACTGAACCTTTCAGCGAGGAGTGGCAATCAGGGATCAGGGACTGGTCTGATATAAAGGAGGTTCCCTCCCATGATGGTTGCCGGTGATCAATTGTTCTTGTCTCAATTGTGGTTCCTGGTTCATTTGGAAGTTTGCTGGAGTCTTGTCTGCATCTCCTGCTTTCAGATAAGATATTTTTTGCTTTTCTTTTTGTGCTTGCTTTTTGAATTGTTTTCTGCACTTTTGTGGAGGTCAGCCATGTCCCCTCCTGGGGCCTGAGCTCCTCACAGTTTATCTGCAGCCACTGTTATTTGCTCATTTGCTTTTCCTGTTTTTTCAGTGGCTGCAGCTTGGTTTTGTTCACACTGAGATCTGATTTAGCGGGTGGCGAGATCGTGTGATCTCAGTATTTTTGTAATCAGAATTGTTGGATTTTTGTAGGGTTTTCTGGGTTGCAGAAAGTAATCTCTCCTTTCCTATCCTATTTAGTCAGCTTAAATAAACAAGAAAGGCAGCCTCACCGTGTCCTCTTGGTATAACCCAGTCCGTCTTGCAATGTTATGGGTCCCCAACCAATAGCCGTGACTAAGGCTTCACATAAGAAAATTAGTAATGGTGAGTCCCAAGAATAATAAAATCCTCAAATTTATTGAAAAAAGATTAAAAGATCATACAGGTTGGGGATACATCTCAGATGTATCCCCAACCTGTATGATCTTTTAATCTTTTTTCAATAAATTTGAGGATTTTATTATTCTTGGGACTCATCATTACTAATTTTCTTATTTAGTCAGCTTGTGGCCCCAGCGTTTGCTCAATCTATTTTCTGCCTATGTTTGTGTTTTTATCTTGTCTGACCGCCATTATATGTTTGGGGGCTTCCTATTTTCTTTGGGGATCTGCTCCAGGGCAGATAGATTTCATCTTTCTGCCTTTAGGTGTAGCTATCTCTCAGGCTGTGACGAGGCGTCTAGGATCAACGTGGGAACGCTCCACGGCTACCTCTAGTTGTGTCGTTAGTTTAGGAATCTGCAACCCATCAGTTACCAACATCTCAGGTGTTCTGCTGCCCTGCTGTTATTCCTGTCCTCCTCAGCTACCGAAACACAACACAACACATCTGTATCCATCAGGTGGAAAAGCAGCATTTCTGTGGCCAACTGTTTGGAAATGGTGGAATTCAAGCTCTTAGCTTTGGCATGTGTAAACATTCTTTTACATGACAACAACTGAGGGACCTAGGGCTGGCTTCTGTGCTGAGAGGGTGGATTACAGAGAAAAGGAAAAACTGCTGGACTGTGAGAGGGTGCAGGCAAAGATGTTATGGTGGATTGAGAACGATATGTCTTGTTTGATGAAACAAAAACAGCAGACATCTTCACTGCTATAACAGCTGATGGCCTCTCACTAACCCCGACTGTAGGGGGTAAACAAGTGGAGGTTTTGTGGCCGGGGATGTGTGTGAGAACACTTGCCATGGTGACGGAGGAGAAAGAAGGAGCAGATGCTGTTGATGGGATGGCCTGTAGTTGGTGAAGCCTGCTATTCCACATTTTAGTGCAATGTAATTCAAGACTAAGGTACAGTTAGGTCCATATATATTTGGACAGAGACAACATTTATCTAATTTTGGTTCTAGACATTACCACAATGAATTTGAAACAAAACAATTCAGATGCAGTTGAAGTCCAGACTTTCAGCTTTCATTTGAGGGTATCCACATTAAAATTGGATGAAGGGTTTAGGAGTTTCAGCTCCTTAACATATGCCACCCTGTTTTTAAAGGGACCAAAAGTAATTGGACAAATGACTCCAAGGCTATTTCATGGACAGGTGTGGGCAATCCCTTTGTTATCTCATTCTCAATTAAGCAGATGAAAGGGCCGGAGTTGATTTGAGGTGTGGTGTTTGCATTTGGAAGGTTTTGCTGTGAAGGAAACATGCGGTCACAGGAGCTCTCCATGCAGGTGAAACAAGCCATCCTTAAGCTGCAAGAACAGAAAAAAACCCATCCAAGAAATTGCTACAACATTAGAAGTGGCAAAATCTACAATTTGGTACATCCTGAGAAAGAAAGAAAGCACTGGTGAACTCATCAATCCAAAAAGACCTGGGAGCCCACGGAAGACAACAGTGGTGGATGATCGCCGCATACTTTCTTTGGTGAAGAAGAACCCGTTCACAACATCAACTGAAGTCCAGAACACTCTCAGTGAAGTAGGTGTATCTGTCTCTAAGTCAACAGTAAAGAGAAGACTCCATGAAAGTAAATACAAAGGTTCACATCTAGATGCAAACCATTCATCAATTCCAAAAATAGACAGGCCAGAGTTAAATTTGCTGAAAAACACCTCCAGAAGACAGCTCAGTTCTGGAAAAGTATTCTATGGACAGATGAGACAAAGATCAACCTGTACCAGAATGATGGGAAGCCAAAAGTTTGGAGAAGAAAGGGAACGGCACATGATCCAAGGCACACCACATCCTCTGTAAAACATGGTGGAGGCAACGTGATGGCATGGGCATGCATGGCTTTCAATGGCACTGGGTCACTTGTGTTTATTGATGACATAACAGCAGACAAGAGTAGCCTGATGAATTCTGAAGTGTACCGGATATACTTTCAGCCCAGATTCAGCCAAATGCTGCAAACTTGATTGGACGGCGCTTCATAGTACAGATGGATAATGACCCCAAGCATACAGCCAAAGCTACACAGGAGTTCATGAGTGCAAAAAAGTGGAACATTCTTCAATGGCCAAGTCAATCACCAGATCTTAACCCAATTGAGCATGCATTTCACTTGCTGAAATCCAGACTTAAGAGGGAAAGACCCACAAACAAGCAAGACCTGAAGGCTGCGGCTGTAAAGGCCTGGCAAAGCATTAAGAAGGAGGAAACCCAGCGTTTGGTGATGTCCATGGGTTCCAGACTTAAGGCAGTGATTGCCTCCAAAGGATTCGCCACAAAATATTGAAAATAAAAATATTTTGTTTGGGTTATGTTTATTTGTCCAATTACTTTTGACCTCCTAAAATGTGGAGTGTTTGTAAAGAAATGTGTACAATTCCTACATTTTCTAACACATATTTTTGTTCAACCCTTCAAATTAAACGTTACAATCTGCACTTGAATTCTGTTGTAGAGGTTTCATTTCAAATCCAATGTGGTGGCATGCAGAGCCCAACTCGCGAAAATTGTGTCACTGTCCAAATATTTCTGGCCCTGACTGTATATTGATTGCGCATGTGCCGGTTCATGCATGATGACAGATATGTTGAGTTTGATCATTCTTTGAGGTCTCAAACAGGGCCAGGTTATGCAACCCTTGATGCCCCTGTGAACTGCAGACTCACAACCGGAGCTGGACACAGCCATATTTATGGCTAAGGATGCAGTGCTTGTCATGTTGCATTACTCCTTGTCTGTGCGGTAAGTCAAAATGTAATCTCCTCGTCTTCCTCCTGATCCACTTCCTCTGCTGATCTACTCAGCTGTGTGCCTCAGGGTTCACTCTAAGTGAAGTGGGATCTACAACCCCATCATCATCCTCTCTGTTCTCCCACTCTTCGCCTTGAGAGTCACCCTCCTCCTCTTCTTCCTGCCCTGACAGCACAGTACAGTCTGCATAAAGATACTGCCACACTTAGTGATCTCGTTAGCGATCTCAATAACGACGCAAGCTAATGAGATCGTTTGTGAGATCTCTTTTAGGTCGCTAGTAGCTGCCAAACAGGAGATCTCATAAACGACTCATCAGCGGTCAGCGATCTCTTTAACGACTTTGGCGGTCGTTAGGATGTCATTAGCATGTACTGAGCGCTTCTGATTCATAGGAATTTCCAGCATCGCTCCTGCTCTCTGCGTCCTGCTAGCCTGCTTTGCAACTTCTGCGATCCTCTCTGTGACGCAAAAGAGAACTTACAGATATTGCGATCCATTCCGTGACGCTAAACCCATATGCGTCACAAACGAGGTCGTTCGCAAAAGGTGCCAAACACAGCGATATAGGCTCACCAGCAGGACGCCAACGATCAAAAAACGGTCCAGAACTCTAGTGAACGATCAACGAGATCACAGCAGGGGCCACATAGTTGCTACATGCCACACACAGCTAAGTCGCTAACGAGATCGCAAAATAGTGACATTTTAGTGATCTCGTTTGCGATCTCGTTTGTGATCTCGTTTAGTGTGGCATACCCTTGTCTCTGGTATCTGAGTCTCATCAGTATCACCTCCACCCTCGGGGGTAAGCATCTGGTGATGAGGGTCTGGATTCTGATCAGATCCTACTTCGTCCAGCCCTGGACCCAACAGAAAACAATTTTGGGTATCAGTGTAGATGCTTTCATCCTCTTGAGTCTTTGAATCTTTGGAGCAGACTACTGATGCCCATGGAATAGAATGTGTGAACAGCTCTGCAGACTGACCCATCTGTGATTCCCCACAGTTGGAATTCCCCACAGGAGGTTGGAAATTTGTGATGTGGGGCAATAAATGTGTGTATGTGTAGCCCATTCACTATCTCCATCCATGCCTCACTCCCTCAAGATGGCTGAACCATCATTGTAAATGCACCATTGTATATACACACCTGTACTTTGTATCTCCCCACCTCATTGTGATTGTAAGCTCTCACGAGCAGGGTCGGCTTATTTTGCTTTAATTATTGTATTGTTAACGTTGTTACCTATGACTTGTGTTTTGAAACTGTTAAACTGTAAAGCGCTGCGGAATATGTTGGCGCTATATAAATAAAGATTATTATTATTATTATTATTAATAAATGGTGATTTGGGTGCCACATTTGAGGGATGTACTGTGTCTGATGTTAAGGTGGAGGAAGAGGAGGAGAGGCCACTTGATGCAGTGCTTGCCATCCTCTGGAGCACATGCTCATTCTGACCCTTATCTACAAGGAGTAAGGCTGTACAGCTGCAAAAAAAGGGAGTCAAGTGTTCCATCCAGTAACAGATGTTGTCATTTATCTTTGCGTAGGATGAGACGATGTTTGTTCAGTAGAGCTTTTAGTATTATTAACACCTAACCCAAGTACACAATTCGAGCACCAACCTTATTCTCTCTTCCTTCACAACCTCGCTTTTTTAGCAAAAGTTGTATGTACCCTTCCACTCTTTTAAAAAACTGTTTCACAACCTTAAAACAATTAGTATTTATTTTCTCAGTGTGCCACAACAGCACTATTAGCCCTAACAATTTTGATTAGCAAATGGGGCCTCCTGAGTCATGACTGCAACACAGTATTAGCACAGACAATTTTAACTAGGAAATATGGACTTGCTGCCCACGTGCCTTAATGCTTACTGCATCAGCGCCCTGGGTTTGTATGCTCACTCAGACCTGATGCTTTGAGAATCAACCTCACCAGGTGAGCCTAATAACTTTAGAATGAAGGAGCACGGAGAAGAAAGAAAAAACTGTTGAAGAATCTGTGGCATCTGTGGCAACACCAGTTGGAGAAGGTAATCAGTTTAGATTAAAATAATCCAGTGAAAAGTCCCAGTCCTCTTTAAGACAGCTGGTGGCATTTGAATGTGAGTGGTAAGTCTGAAAGTCAAACTTTCTCTGCTCGGACACAATTTTCAATAGTTTTTAGCATAATGAGGATATGGGCGCTATTGAAAGTGGCTTTCCTCCCCTCAAGGCAAAGCTGAATTCCACTACAAACTTTGACTCTTATGATTTTTCTCAGAATTGTCAGATGGGCAGTCCAGCACCTGCTGAATGTATAACACCTTATACATACTGTAATATGCTAGCTAGTGCAGCTTTCCTTCTCTTTTCCCAGCATCAAAGTGTATTCTGGAAGAGCTACTGCATGAAAAAATCCCAGTAAGTCAGATGTCAAGTTTCTGTAAATTTATTTGATGTCAGAAATGCCAACAAAGTTAGGGACCCACTGAAAGGTGGAAGTGGGATTTATCGAGTCTGATTAGAATATTAAACTAAGAACCTCATGTTTAGTTTTGTAAATTTTTACATGGCGACATTAGATCAATGTGTTATTTTTGGATGTGTCATTGATGTCTTTTTTCTACAGTCCAGTTCTGTCAGAATTTCCAACACATTATCAGTCCATACTGGTTATTTAATTAAGATTATGTATTATGCTGATAAAGAAACATATATGATTTTATAATTCACAGATAATTCCTGCATCTACTAAGGCTGGTCTGGGGTTTATAGTACTTCTTGGGATTTATTTTCTTATGGTTTTTCACTTTATGCTGTTAGCGTAGAGCTAGTTATACACAGTCTGTAATAAATAAGTGCATATACAATGCATACATAGAGACTTACTTGCAGCAGTGCATTTTGGGTATTGTATATTTCCCAATGTACATGTCGCTTCCAGACCCTTTTCTGGAGTCATTTCTTCATTACATTGAAATTTGATTATTTGTCCATTGTCCAGTACTGTGCTTACATTGTAATGAATATTATTGGCAATCATTGACGACTGCTGTAATACACAAAAACCTGAAAAAGATAATAGTTTAAATGGTTACTATTGTGTGTTTATTAAATACGGTACAAAGCACACTCCAGAAAGTGTAAGAAAAAGAACTGTTAGTATTAATTGTGAACAGAAATTACTTGATTCTACCTGAGCCCACCAGTTTAAATTGAAATATGACTTAAAAAGTAAAAAAATATAGCAACAGTTAAGGCTACTTTCACACTTGCGTTTTTTATCGCTGCGCATCGTGCGCTATTGGTCGCATGGGCAATGTTCCCTATCATTAACATGGCGGGCGCAGTGTCTTGCGCTTGCACGCGCTCATTAGCGTTTGGCGTGCGCTGCGCATTTTCTAGGTGTGCGCCCAGACGCGCTAGACGCTACATGTTGCATTTTTTTTTCCGGCACACCTATTTAAAAATGCGCGTGCGCACGTGTGCGCACGCTATGCGCAAAAAAATAACATTGGCGTCTATGTGGGCGCTGGCGTGCGCGTGCCTTTGCGATTGTCAGCGCTTGTGCGCGCAAGCGATTTTTTAGTAAACATTGTCTAGACACTTGTCCAATGACCCCCTAGACAAGATACATTGTTTCTGAGGAGTCTAGAAATTGAGTATAGATAAAGGAAGGTGTCAGTGCCACACACACCCCTACTCAGACTGCCTGGAGACTGCATGCTGATAAGACCTGAAGATACAGCCTGGATCCCTATAAAAAGGCCTGCAAACAGCGTGCACCAAACTACACTGCCTGGAGACTGGAGCTGGACACTGGACGATCCATCTTGGACCACAACAGCCTGGATATTGCCTGGAGACAGTGTGCCTGGACTCAAGAGCGATCCAAAGTGCAAGAATGTGAGTATTCTTTAAACAAATGACAGGCTGTCCTTATAATGTAATATGTGCTCATGTAATTTTTTTTTTTTTTTGCAGCATGTCTTCTGGATCAGAATATTCACCATCCCGGCAAGAACTGGCCGAAGCAGAGCATGATGTGAGTATCTTCCTGCCTTTGGGTAAGTATAGCTGCTGAATCTACAAATGGCTAAAATTTGTGTTTCTTTTTCAGACATCATCGTCGGACACGGGCATTGAGGAGTCTCAGCAGGAGCAGTTGCAACCGAGTCAAGTCCCGGTGGCGAGACGGAATGTAAGTATATAGCCTTTGAATGTCTATTTCTTTTCTACTCCTATTGTTCTTTTCTTTGTAAAAAAAATTACCAGATTGTAATTTTTATTTTGTTTCTTCTAGGTTCCACAATGGGACGACGACCTGTATGTGGATAATGAGGCCCTCATCTGCCAGGTCCATGAGCGTGTCCCGTTGTGGGACAGCCGTGATCCGCAGTACAAGGACAATGTGGTGACCCGACGGCTATGGAACGAGGTGGCCGCAGCGTTGATGGATGGCTGGGACAGCGCCTCTCCAAACCTCAAAAAGGCGTTTAGTAAGTATTTTCATTCTCTGTAATGCTGCACTCGGTGTTGTTCCTGAGGCCACTGATGGGTTTACTGGCAGATATATTCTGCCAGTAAACCCAACAGTGCCCTCTGGTTCAACACTGACTGCCCTGTGTATGCTATTGCAATGTGTTCTGCATTCTAGTGTTTGTTTTTATGCTGCACTCAGTGTTGTTCCTGAGGCCACTGATGGGTTTACTGGCAGATATATTCTGCCAGTAAACCCAACAGTGCCCTCTGCTCCAACACTGACTGCCCTGTGTATGCTATTGCAATGTGTTCTTCATTCTAGTGTTTGTTTTTATGCTGCACTCAGTGTTGTTCCTGAGGCCACTGATGGGTTTACTGGCAGATATATTCTGCCAGTAAACCCAACAGTGCCCTCTGCTTCAACACTGACTGCCCTGTGTATGCTATTGCAATGTGTTCTGCATTCTAGGGTTTTGTTTTTATGCTGCACTCAGTGTTGTTCCTGAGGCCACTGATGGGTTTACTGGTAGATATATTCTGCCAGTAAACCCAACAGTGCCCTCTGCTTCAACACTGACTGCCCTGTGTATGCTATTGCAATGTGTTCTGCATTCTAGTGTTTGTTTTTATGCTGCACTCAGAGTTGTTCCTGAGGCCACTGATGGGTTTACTGGCAGATATATTCTGCCAGTAAACCCAACAGTGCCCTCTGCTTCAACACTGACTGCCCTGTGTATGCTATTGCAATGTGTTCTGCATTCTAGTGTTTGTTTTTATGCTGCACTCAGTGTTGTTCCTGAGGCCACTGATGGGTTTACTGGCAGATATATTCTGCCAGTAAACCCAACAGTGCCCTCTGCTTCAACACTGACTGCCCTGTGTATGCTATTGCAATGTGTTCTTCATTCTAGTGTTTGTTTTTATGCTGCACTCAGTGTTGTTCCTGAGGCCACTGATGGGTTTACTGGCAGATATATTCTGCCAGTAAACCCAACAGTGCCCTCTGCTTCAACACTGACTGCCCTGTGTATGCTATTGCAATGTGTTCTGCATTCTAGTGTTTGTTTTTATGCTGCACTCACTGTTGTTCCTGAGGCCACTGATGGGTTTACTGGCAGATATATTCTCCCAGCAAACCCAACAGTGCCATGTGTTTCAAAGTCACTGACCTGTGGTTTCTTATGTGTTGTGCATTCTATTGGTTTTTGTTATTGCCCAGTCACTCTTGTTCCTCATGGTAATGTTGGTTTTGCTGCCAGATATATTCTAACAGCAAACACAACAGTGTCATCTGGGTCAACAGTCACTATCCTGTTTTTTCTTGAGCTATGTGTTGTGCATTCTATTGTTTTTTGTTATTGCCCAGTCACTCTTGTTCCTCATGGTAATGTTGGTTTTGCTGCCAGATATATTCTAACAGCAAACACAACAGTGTCATCTGGGTCAACAGTCACTATCCTGTTTTTTCTTGAGCTATGTGTTGTGCATTCTATTGGTTTTTGTTATTGCCCAGTCACTCTTGCTCCTCATGGTAATGTTGGTTTTGCTGCCAGATATATTCTAACAGCAAACACAACAGTGTCATCTGGGTCAACAGTCACTATCCTGTGTATTGTATAGCTTTTTATAATGCTGCATTGACAGTTTGACATTTTCATTCAGGTATGTGTGTTGAGACTGATTTTGCCCTGACTGCATTCTATAATTGTTTTCTTTTTTTCTCAACAGTGAACAAAGTCCGCACACGATGGCGCTCGATGAAGGACCGCTTCAACACTGATGTTCGAGCAGAGGGACAGGTTCGCAGTGGTTCTGCAGCAAGGCCCAGAAATAAATATCGTTATTATCGCGAGTTGGCGTTCCTGAGACCGGTCCTTGCTAGCAGAGCGTAAGTTTTTTCTTTTTTTTTTTCTTTTTTTAAATTTTTTTCTTTATTTTCTTTTCTACAGCTGATGCTTCTTGTTCATGCATTATAGTAATGTTTTGTTTTTCTTTCCACAGCACCTGGAGCAGCACCATGCAGCCTGTCCCTGAAGCGGTCCTTCTCGGACAACCTTGGACTCGTCCCAGCCATCCGACAGCCTGGAAGCAACTTGCAGGTCAGCAACACAGACAGCTGGTGACCAGAAAGCTGGTCCATCAGGTGTTCCCCTCTTCCAGGTCTCTGCCACTGGTTTTGCGGGCACTTCCCGGCAGCGGCAGAGGGCCATGGAGAGGAATGTCTTGCCCGAGTTTGTTCACTTGAGCGAGTCCTTTCAAGGCAATATCAAGACGCTTGGAGGCAGATTGGAAGCGGTTTTTCACTGATGGAACGTGGTTTTACCCACATGGATCACCGTTTCAACTGTGTCGAACAGCGTCTTGATCGCCTGGAGGCCGACCTCAACAGACCAGCGCACCATTTTTTCAGTAAAATAGAACGGGGCATGGCGGAACACCTTACTCCTGAGCAACAGCTGTGTGTGATGCAGGCCTGCAGCAATGCTTACTTGCAGCAGATGCAGCAGAATCGGTACGTGCAGCAGTCAGTGGTTGCATATCCAACAGTGCCACCACTGATTCGCCACACATCACTACCGACTTCTGCTGCATACCACTCCATGGCCACCAGCATTCCGAGTCACCACTACACCACCACAAGTCCGAGTACTGTTGGACACTCCACCGTCGCCACCACCATGGCAAGCGCTGCTCCTGTGTGGAGCAACACCCCCACAGACACTGGTCCACAGTCATGGACTCAAGCCACCGCAGTACCTGCTTGGGCCACGGCACCCACTTCTCCTTCTAGGAGTACCGCCACCAGTCAACAATTTCCCACAACAGCACCCACTGATCCTATGAGTACCGTCACCAGTCAGCAACAATCCATTTCAAGGGCACCCACTTCTCCTTCTAGGAGTACCGCCACCAGTCAACAATTTACCGCCACAGCACCCACTGATCCTATGAGTACCGCCACCAGTCAGCAACAATCCATTTCAAGGGCACCCACTTCTCCTTGGAACACCGCCAACCCTTTGGTTACTCCGAGCACTGCCAACACTTCCACCGCCACTGCCACCACCAAGCATGAGAGCGGTGACCCACATTCAGTCTTTTTTGATTCAAGGACAAGGTCAACCAGCTCAAGGCGGACAAAGAGAAGTCGGTCCATGCATGTTACTCCTGTCTCCAAGAAGAAAAATAAAAAATCTTTGTTTGTCCATCCACCCTCTCCTCCTAATGTGTCTCAAAGTGCCTCTCATTTGATGTGTGATCTTCCTTCACCCACTACTTTTGTTGCCCCTTCCCCTGTAACCCCTTCATCGGTTTCCAGCCGCTCTTCATCTCTGCACACCCCCAGATTATCGAAATCACCACCAAAACGTCATCAGTAGCAATAAAAATTGGTAATAAAAGCCACATTTATAAAACCTCTGGGCAGTGACGTACATATTGCATCTTGTACACACATTGTAATAATCTGTTTTTTCTATTACTACTGGGGCAGTGACTACCAATTTCATCTTGTACAAACATTGTACTAATCTGTTTTTTCTATTACTACTGGGGCAGTGACTACCAATTTCATCTTGTACAAACATTGTACTAATCGTTTTTTCTATTAATACTGGGGCAGTGACTACCAATTGCATCTTGGACAAACATTGTACTAATGTTTTTTCTATTACTACTGGGGCAGTGACTACCAATTTCATCTTGTACAAACATTGTACTAATCTGTTTTTTCTATTACTACTGGGGCAGTGACTACCAATTTCATCTTGTACAAACATTGTACTAATCTGTTTTTTCTATTACTACTGGGGCAGTGACTACCAATTGCATCTTAGACAAACATTGTACTAATGTTTTTTCTATTACTACTGGGCAGTGACTACCAATTTCATCTTGTACAAACATTGTACTAATCTGTTTTTTCTATTACTACTGGGGCAGTGACTACCAATTTCATCTTGTACAAACATTGTACTAATCTGATTTTTCTATTACTTCTGGGGCAGTGACAATACCATGCTCATGTTGGACACAAATTGTACTAATGTGATCTTTCTAAAACCTTTGTGTGAATATAAATATTTTATTTTTTTAATAAAAAAAAATTATAATGTGATCTATACAAATGTAATCCAAAAATCATTGCCAATTCAAATGTTGTTTTCCTGTTGTACAAAATAAATGCGCCAATCTTCTTTTAGTAATTTTGGTTTGCTTTGTGTTTATTTTGCCACCTACACACTGCGACGTACACACACTGCGATGTACACTTTGCGTTTTTGACTACACATAACTACAGGAATGACACAAGTTTGTGTACTTCATGGAGATATGTTTAGTCCAAAACACAAATATATTCCTTTTTTTGCACCAACAGTCTCTCTGTCTGCTAATATTGCACAGACTGAATAGAGGATGGTGTTGAGTGCAAGGCATATCTATTTAACCTTGCCAGATATACTAAAAAATTAAATGATATCACACCTGGGCAGGTGAATAGACATGAGTTTTAACCAGCAGCGTTGCTTCAGTCTGCATTAATTTGAAGCATACTGTAGCGATGCTGCTGTTTAGAAGTCATGTGTACTCACCTGCCCAGGCCTGATAGATTCTGAAGTGACGATGCGTTATTTGGTGCATCACCACTTCAGCATGCCACCAGGCATTGGTATAGAACAAGATGTATAATCTTTATTATCTCTGCGTTCCAAATCAAGTCACAGTGACACAAATAATTGTTGTGTTAAATAAAGGTCATACAACTTGTGTACATGTATATTTAACTACCTAGTCAGGATTACAAATAAATTCATGATGCACCCAAAAATATGCATAATGAATTCACTGGTAACCTGGCCATTTCATAATTGTTTTTTAATTTAAAAACAGACTGCACGTGGTACAGGTATAAACAGAGGTATTTTATTTAAATAAAAAAAAAAAAAAATTGATTAACATACAGACATGAACATTATTTTACACCATTTGTTCTTGCCAATCCACCCGTCCTACATCTGAGATGAAGTAGGCCGCAAATTGGTCTCTCATTTGCCCTACTTCAACAGAAGACCTGAGAGGGTGCTGAGTGAACTCAGGCAATGGGTTAGGAGCTGCATCATCAAGTTCAAAGTTTGGGTGCTCTTTTGCCATGACAAAGTTATGTAGCACCACACAGGCCTTCACAACTTCATCCACTGTTTGCACTTTCAGATGAATGGCTGTGCCCAGAATGCGCCACCTGGAAACCAGTATACCGAAGGCACACTCTACAGTTCTTCATGCCCTGGTCAGCCTGTAATTGAAATTTTTTTTGTTGTGGTCCAAGTCCCGACTGGAGTAAGGTTTAAGTTGGTGTTGGCTCATCTGGAATGCCTCATCCCCAACCATTACAAATGGCATTGGTGGACCTTCGGTGTGGGGAAGAGGCCGTGGCATGGGGAAATTAAACTGGTTTCCATACAACCTCCGTCCCATGTCCGAGTTCTTAAACGCCTGTGAGTCATTCCCACGGCCAAATGCCCCAATGTCCACCGCAACAAACATACAGTCTGCATCTGCAATGGCCATAAGAACTGTAGAATAGTACTTCTTGTAATTGTAGTACTCCGAGCCTGTTCTTTTAGGTTTGATGATGCGGATGTGTTTCCCATCAACTGCTCCCAAACAGTTGGGGAAATTGCATGTTGTCCAGAATTTTTCTGCTATTTCTAGCCACTTTTCGGTGGTGGGCAGGGGCATAAATTCCGGACAGAGAATAGTCCACAATGCCCGGCAGGTGTCAACAACAATTCCTGACAACGTTGAGATACCAATCCGGTACTGGAAGTGGAGTGAAGACAGGCTCTCTCCAGTAGCAAGGAATCTATAGAAAGAACAAAAAAATTATTATTGTATATGTTTTTGTAAAACATTAATAAACAAAAAAATGGAATAAAAATAATTATGCAGGTCTTTGTTTACTAGCTGGCAGAACAATAATTCTGTCATCTTTGTAATAGTACACATGACATTAGTAATACAATGATGCAGGCATTTGTTTATCAATAATAATACATACCGTAATGTCACCAGGAGTCTTTCCTCTGGAGGAATCGCCCGACGGAGCTGGGTGTCCTGTCTCCTTATTAATTGTTGTACCCGAGCAAGTAAATCCATGAAGGATTGTTGTGACATCCGGGTGTAGTCGTTAAATTTCTCCGGGTTTGACTGCAGCTCACTGTAGAGGGTGTGATACGCTCCACGGCTCTCCCGGAGTTCTACAATGGGATGTACCCACAAACGCCACCGCTGCCGTCTCCGCTGTCTATCTCTCTTCCTTTGTTCATGGCAAGCAACGGCATAAGACTATGCCATAGCCATGTCCACATCAAGGTTGAAGAAGAAAGTCTGCATAAGCTGATCCATGTTCACCAAGGCAAATGCAAGCAAATGTAAAAAAGGGCTGTGAACAGGCTCTATATAAAGATTTTCAATGAGACACGCCCACTGGTGTCCCATTGGTGGGTTCTGTTGCAAGAATTTTTCAAGGATTTTCACTGAGGACTCTCAACTCTAAATATTTTTCAAGGATTTTCATCATGTGTTTTGGCCAGAAAAAACGCAAACGCATACAAAAACGCTTTAAATCGCATACAATCGCTGCGTTTTTCCAAAGCAATGCGCACTATTCGACTGCAAAATATCACAGCGATTACACGCGTTTGCACGCGGATTTTTCATGCGTTTCATGTGCGCTCGATACGCAGCGCTAAAAAACGCAAGTGTGAAAGTAGCCTTACACATCATTTTAGCGGTATCAGTTTTATGTGTCCCTCAACTAGTCCTCAAAATTCTAAAGTTTATTAATAGTTTCCTTTAAAAACCCTGCATGATTTTCAGTGTCAAGAGAAGGTAGGAGAGCTGAACGGAGAATTTTTACGTAATTGGGGCCAGAATGGAGGAGATTATTACAGGAGGGGCCAAATTGGGGGATATTATTACAGGATGGGAGACACCTAGTGATGAGTGAACGCACTCGCCACTACTCGTTACTCGCCAGAGTATCACAATACTCGGTGCAATCGGCGAGCACCAAGCATTTCTGGGATTACTCGGTGGGAACTCGGGTCTCCACCCAGCATTTTTGGCGAACTTTACAGACCCACTAAATACAAAAGAAAAGAACTACCGCAGTAACGCACACTACACAAATAATATTTAGTAGAAAAGAGTCAATTTTATTGGTTTATACAGAAGATAAGATAAAACATAAGTAAAATCAAGGTGACTCTGGTCCCAACGACCGCCCGTAACCATAGCTGAGGTACTATGATATATGAAGTATCAAAAACCACAATAACATGAAAATGGCAGGAAGAACATATGATGATGAATTAGTACCAAGGTAGGTACACAATGAAATGCATCAACATCAATATCCAAAACAATATATATAATATATATATATATATAATGATAATCCTACAAATAACCTACCAATGAGAGAGCCTGTATGGATAACAGAAAAAAAGAAAAATACTAATATGCAAAACACCTAATCGAAATCAACAATAGCAGGTCAAGGGTAAAATAATCCCCCACCTATATACTGAAAAACCTGTTGTCGACTAAAGGATGGCAAGAGGTGCATGAAAAATAAGAGCAGCCATTAAATAGTCATATTTACCCAAGAACAGACCTCGTGATAAAGGCATGAGAGAACAAGCGGGCAATCAGGACAAGAGGACACCGCGGTCCCACGCATTCCGCCGCAGCCTGTGCGGCTTCCTCAGGGAAAGTGTAAGTATCATAAGCCGACGTGGTTTAAATACCGATGGAGAGGTTGCGATCAGAGGAATCAGCTGTGCGCCGTCCATAGTAAACCTGGCAGGAAGTGATTTGGGCGAGATCCCAGCCCATAAGGGAGGAGGTGCAGACGTCTCTGCAGCTCTCCAGCATACCACGCATGCGCGCAGTGGAACGCAAATCGCGTCCACTGATACGCAAGTGTGGTAATGAATAAAATGAATGCGCATGCGCCAAATCGGGGCAGATAACATAGACATAACAACAGAGTAACAGTCCCGTAGTGGGAGGCGATCAAACCGCATTCATACCGAGAGCATGCATAACAAGGAAACATAATAACATCGTAAATGTCATACATAGTAGAACCTGTATGGAAGTAAGAAATATGATTAGTTTAAAGAAAAAGAAACAACAAAAATGGAAAATAATAGAAAAATAATAATAATATTAAAAGTAATAAATAAATGGTAAAGAGAGATTTTAATAAATAATAATCAAAAACAAGTGATACAAAAATAATGAAAAAAATGATAATAATAAGTGTATATATATATATATACTAAGCAAAAACAGAAATGAAAAATGAAAATAAATAAATAAAAAGAAATAAATCAAAAATGAGACAAAAATAATAAAATGAAAAGAAAAATGATAAAAATAAAAATAATAACCAATGCAATTGGAAAATAAATAGAAAATAATTTAAAGAAGGAGAATAATAATAATAATAATTGAAACAAAATTTTGGAAAAAGTTTTTAATATATATATGATAAAAAATAAAAAAATAAAAAATAAAAAAATAAAATAAAAAAAAATAATAATAAAGAGAAAAAAATATATATATAGGGAGAAAAAATAATAAAAAAGAATAAGAAAAAATAATAAGTAAGGACTCCTATGGATCAGGGATGAAAGAAATCTTTGATATATCATATATATATTAAAAACTTTTTCCAAAATTTTGTTTCAATTATTATTAATACAGCAGTATTTCACAAAAAATTTTAAAAATACAGGCCACACATTTGTCGTAGTGGTATCTCTGTGGCAACTCATATCTGTGTGTGCTCAAAGTTTGGGCAGTATAGGCCGGATTTCCGTTTTTTGTCCTGGGTGTCACAGTCCTGATATACAGCACTAGTTAGCCCAAAAATAAAAAAATTACAGGCCACACATTTGTCATAGTGGTATCCCCGTGTCAGCACATATCTGTGTGTGCTCAAAGTTTGGCAAGTTTACGGCAGTTTTCTTTTTTTTTTTGTCCGGGGTGTCACTGTACTTATATGCATCAATATTTCGCAAACAAATAAAAAAAATACAGGCCACACATTTGTTGTAGTGGTATCTCTATGGCAGCTCATATCTGTGTGTGCTCAAAGTTTGGGCAGTGTAGGCCGGTTTTCTGCTTTTTGTCCTGGGTGTCACAGTCCTGATATACAGCACTAGTTAGGCCAAAAATAATAAATACAGGCCACACATTTGTCGTAGTGGTATCTCTGTGGCACTCATATCTGTGTCTGCTCAAAGTTTGGGCAGTGTAGGACCGGTTTTCATTTTTTGTCCTGGGTGTCACGGACTGGATATACAGCACTAGTTAGCCCAAAAATAAAAAAAATACAGGCCACACATTTGTCGTAGTGGTATCTCCGTGGCAGCTCATATCTGTGTGTGCTCAAAGCTTGACAAGTTTACGGCAGTTTTCTTTTTTGTCCTGGATGTCACTATACTTATATAGAGCAGTATTTCGCAAAAAATTAAAAAAACACACATTTGTTGTAGTGGTATCTCTGTGACAGCTCATATCTGTGTGTGCTCAAAGTTTGGGCAGTGGAGGCCGGTTTTCGTTTTTTTGTCCAGGGTGTCACAGTCTTGATATACAGCACTAGTTAGCCCAAAAATAAAAAAAACCGGGCACACATTTGTCTTAGTGGTATCTCCATGTCAGCTCATATCTGTGTGTGCTCAAAGTTTGGCCAGTTTAGGCCAAAATATTGTATTTTTTGCAGTCTGCTAATGTAATTTTTAAATCTGATAAGGCCAAAAACATTTTTACCTAAAGTCCAGATTGGTAAAATTGTGGTTTTCAAGCACACGTATCACATACAAGTTGACTCCCAAATCTCCCTTTTGTAGTGAACGTGTATAATATTCTATTCCATTTACAATGGGCAAGGCGCGTGGCAAGGGACGGGGAAGTGGACGTGATGGTGATGGTGCAGGCCGAGGCTGTGGGCAAGCTGAAATTGGCCCACCGAAAACACCCACATTTTCTCACTTGACCTTAGTGTCCGAAGTCCTAGGGGACAGCGGCAAGACAGCTCTATTGAAGCCCGAGCAGTGTGAAAATGTTGTTGGTTGGATAGCGGATAATACTTCCAGTTACTTATTCACCACCACCAGCACCCTGTTTTCAACATGGTCAAGTCACAGTAGCCGTGAATCTGGACCGCATATTCCATACCCTGATCCTCTTTCCTCCCACAATGCTGAGTGCCCTGAGACAACTGATCCCACACTCGGACACACCGAAGAGCTGTTCAGTTTTCCATTTGGAGATTCGTGCCTCTCGTCCGCTCCACTAGAAGCGGGGCATGATGATATTCCATGTAGCGATGCACAAATCTTTGAACAGCCACGGTCACAAGAGGTGGACGATGATGAGACAAAATTGCCAGAAAGTCAGGAGGAGGACCAGGGTGGGGAATTCGAATATGAGGTGGTGGATGATGTAGTAACATACCCAACCTAGCAGGAGGACATGCACAGCGAGGACAGCAGCACACAGGGGGAGGTAAGTGTCGCACCACTTCAAGCAGGAAGAAGCAGTGTGGTGGCCGCAGACAGAAGGCGGGCAACCGATCCCCGTGACACCAACCTGACGGAAGTTGCCAGTCCAACTGTTAGGTCTTCTCGAGTCTGGTTATTTTTTAAAGACTCTGCCGATAACCCGAAACAAGCCATTTGCAACACCTGTCATTCCAGCATCAGCAGGGGTAGCAAAACTTCCAGCCTTACCACAACCAGCATTATCACACACATAGCAGCAAAGCATCCGACTTTGTGGGCCATAAGGGCTCCAGGAACAGTGTCTGTGGGTAACACCACTGCTTCTTCCACTGTTGTGCGTGCAAGCCAATCCCCTGTCCACGGTGCATGCGAAGATGCCTCCTGCCCTGCACCTGCCGTTGCCCACAGTCAAGTAGCACCATCATCAAGCACGTCCACATCCTTGTCCCAGTACAGCCTTAAATTGTCCATACCCCAGTCATTGGAACGAAAACGGAAATACGCAGCCAATGCCCCACAGGCCACAGTACTCAATTCTCATACTTCTCGTCTGCTTGTGGACGAAATGTTGCCTTTTAGGCTCATGGAGACAGATGGCGGTGGCCATCCCATGGTACTCTGTCCCCAGCCGCCACTATTTCTCCTACTGTGCAGTCCCGACATTACACAAGCACGTGTCCCACAACATTACCAGTGCCCTCAAGAATGCAGTTACTGGGAAAGTACACCTAACCACGGACACATGGACAAGTGCTTGTGGCCAGGGATGGTACATCTCACTGACGGCACACTGGGTTATCAAAGTGGAAGCCGGTACCCAGTCAGACCTTGGGATGGGAAGTGTCCTCCCGACACCAAGGATTGTTATATTCTGCTACAAGCACTAAGGAAAGAAGGAGATCTGTCTCTACGATAGAACTAAGCTAGATCCCTACGATGTAATGGGGAACCTGATCCTGCGATCAGACCCGCTAAAGTCCTCAGCTAGTCTGTACGAAGACCTATAGATGCGAGGAAGGGATCCCTACAAGAACTAGGGACTTGGAGAAAGATGGACACCTCCTAACAGAAGTTGTAGCAGTAAAAGACAAAAAAAACAACATAGAACATAGAGGTCCGAAGACCAAGCAAAACTGACTGAGTAAGGTAACAAAGCACCAGGCTAGCTTAAGAGTAGAAATTACAATGAAGTCCAGCAAAGCCAGAAGGGCGGAGCAGGATTAAATAGGCAAAAAAGGTCATGTGATCAGCAAAATAGAAAAAACCTAACAGGAGAGTTCTAACAGTACCCCCCTTCTAAGAGGATCCTCCGGATCCCCTAGGCCCAGGCTTATCCGGAAACCTCTTGTGAAACGATCTGACAAGTCTGGACGCAGAAACATCATCCGCCCTCACCCATGAGTTATCCTCGGGTCCGAAACCCTTCCAAGCGACGAGATACTACAAATTCCCTCTATACCGTCTAGAATTTAGGATGCGGGAAATTTCATATTCCCCGTCCTCCACCACCGGGGGAACAGTGGCAGAGGTGTCTCCATCCGACACATCAGCTCTTTTCAGTAGAGAAACATGAAACACCGGATTAATCTTCCAGGAGGTAGGAACCTCCAACCTAACAGCAGATTGGTTAACAACCTGAAGCACCTTAAAGGGCCCTACAAACTTGGGACCCAATTTTTTAGAAGGAATCCTCAACCGCAGATTCTTAGAGGACAACCAAACCATGTCACCAAAAGCAAACAAAACCTCTTGCCGTTTCCTATCAAAAGTACCTTTTAGATTTTCTGTTAGCCTCCTGAAGATTAACACGCACATCCGTCCAAACTCTCTCCAAATCACCGGAATAATTCTCCTCTTCAGGTACGGCCGATACCGATTTGGAGAATGACCCAAACGACGGATGTCTCCCAGTTAGTGTTGAGCGATAGTGCTCGATATCTAAAAATATCGTATCGAAATTGTATCGCCGATAGCACTAAATATCGTCGATATCCGATTTCGATAGCGGAAGTCCCATGTAAGTCTATGGGAACAAAATATCGAAATTAAAAAAAACCATTCTTGCCTTGTTGGTTAATTGTACATGAAGGAAAACAACAAAGACTAATGTAGAATGTATTGGGGGAGGTTGAGGAGACAATAAAGGCATACATGTTTAACCCAACGCATTGGAATAGCATTAATATATTTTTTTTTGGAAATACGTTTGGATTGACTAACAAATTGACAATGTTGTTAACCTTTTTTCTATTTTGGCAAATATGTATGTTTCACAACTTCCATGCTCTTCACCTTTTAAACTTTTGCCAGTGCCACACTTTCTCCTTCATAATCTTCAGCAGCAGCATCATCTTTCTCATCAAATTATTCTTCATCTTCACCTTCTTAATCTTCTTCTTAAACTTCTTGCTATTCATGTTTTTGTTTACATTACTCATATTGTTATTATTAAACTAATTAATCTTCTTTATATTCAAATTCTTCATCTTCTTCCTCTTCATCTTCTTCATCATATTCTTATTTGTGACAGAGATTCCTGTACTTGTAATCTGTAAAGTATGAATTGTTCATCCTTCCGTTCTTGCTGTCACAAAAGATTTAAATTACAACAGTATTTGTCCGTGTTCAGTTTAGCCTGCAGCAGCAGGCATTTTCCAGGGGCACCACGAGGAGGAACGGACTCACCCCCATACACTGCTTAGTCTTCTTCTGCTTAGAATTTAGAGCATATATTTTGCTCTTCATTTTGGTCTTATACTTCATGTTCTTCTGCTTTTTGATCTTTTGCTTATTGTTCTTCTCTTCTGTCTCTTGTTCTGTATCTTGTAGTTTGTCTTAACCTTCTTTGTCCTGTTGGTGATCTTCTTCTGGGTAATCTTTTATTTTTTCTTTGTGATGGTGTTCAGGCTGGTTGGCTTCATGCTCGTCGTCCTTGTTGTCGTCATCTTCTTCTGGGTGGTCTTTAATGTCGTCTAATTTCCGAGAAACAGCTGACGTTACTGGAACCCTGACGGGTATCAGATGGAGCAAGAGACAATGGAAGTAACGAGGACCAGCTGACTGTGCTGGACCCCGGACGGGTAGCAGAAGGAAAAGAGGCAATGTCACAACCGAGTACCAGCTGACGTTACTGTGACACGGTTACTAAGCAGGAGGTACCTGTGCTCCAAAGCACTACCAAGGACCAGCAGACGTTGCTGGAACTCGGATACGGAGATGGAGGCACCTAGGCCAAAGGCACTGGGGAGAACCAGTTGACGGTACTGGACCCCGGACGGGTAGCAGAAGGAAAAGAGGCAATGTCACAACCGAGTACCAGCTGACGTTACTGTGACACGGTTACTAAGCAGGAGGTACCTGTGCTCCAAAGCACTACCAAGGACCAGCAGACGTTGCTGGAACTCGGATACGGAGATGGAGGCACCTAGGCCAAAGGCACTGGGGAGAACCACTTGACGGTACTGGACCCCGGACGGGTAGCAGAAGGAAAAGAGGCAATGTCACAACCGAGTACCAGCTGACGTTACTGTGACACGGTTACTAAGCAGGAGGTACCTGTGCTCCAAAGCACTACCAAGGACCAGCAGACGTTGCTGGAACTCGGATACGGAGATGGAGGCACCTAGGCCAAAGGCACTGGGGAGAACCACTTGACGGTACTGGACCCCGGACGGGTAGAAGAACGCACCCATGAAAATGTAAGTTGACAGGACGCAAGCCGTCCGCAGTTACCGAATCACACAGTCCTACAGTGGGTGCTTATCCTATTGTCACAATGGAAACCGCCTTTATTTACATATCCCACAGCACACATAGGAATCACCTAAACTGCAGGCACCATAGAGTCAGATAACCCGAATGCAACACGACAGCACAACTTATTGGAGGATAATTGACGTTCACACTGCCAGGAAACAGCTGTCATGCTGTAACCAGGCTGGCCAGGAGTCAGTACCCCTGCCAATTACTTACGAGCAACAAATGGCGGTGTTGTAGCCCAGGGAGTAGAGTTCAGGTGGTAGAAAGATGAACATAACAGGAGACATGGAAAACGTTGCCAAACAGTTATTTAATCTGAAAACGGACAGGCAAATTCAGGTGAGATCCATGCCTTGTTCATTTTCAGAAAAGTAAGCCGGTCTACATTCTCTGAGGATAGTCGCATGCGACGGTCTGTTACTACACCACCTGCAGCACTAAAGACACGCTCAGATAATACACTGGCAGCAGGGCAAGCCAGCACCTCCAATGCATACTGGCTAAGCTCTGGCCATGTATCCAACTTAGAGACCCAAAATTTGAAAGGGGAAGAGGCATCTGGGAGTACACTTAGAGGGAAAGCCAAGTAGTCTGTCACCATCTTACGGAAACGTTTCTTCCTGGTGACTGGAGCCATCTCGGATGGTGTAGACCTTGCTGGCGCTGTCACAAAACTTTGCCACATTTGTAACATACAGTTCTTGCCCTGTGCAGAGGCGCTGCTTCTGATCCCTCTTGTTGTAGAGGTGTCTACACTGCCTCGACGCACAGAGCTGCTTTGTAAAGCAGTAGCAGCAGCAGCAGCAGCACCTCTCTCGGCTGGAATGTACAACAGTATGGATTGCACCAGTGTGTCTTGGTACTCCTGCATTTTACGGTCCCGGTTCACCGGTGTGATGAGGGTTTGTAAGTTGTCCCGGTAGCGAGGGTCTAGGAGGGTGTACACCCAATAATCTGACGTGCTGAGAATGTGGGCGATGCGGCGGTCGTTTCTCACGCACTGAAGCATGAAATTAACCATGTGCTGCAGACTCCCAACTGGCCAACAAAGGCTGTCCTCTGGAAGAGGTGTCATCTCTGTCTCCTCTGCATCACCCCACCCTCGCTCTACATACTGACTACAGCGTTGTGTACCTCCCTCTGTAGGGATTTCTTCCTCCTCCATTGACTCCTCCTCCTCCTCATCCTCCTCACAAAGTGAGCCCTGCCCAGCCCTTTGTGAGGAACCACGTTGCGCTGACTGTCCTGAAGGTAATTGAATTTGTGACTCCTCATCCTCCACCTCTTTCAAAACCTCTTCCTTTAGTGCTTTCAGTGATTTCTGAAGCAGGCAGATAAGGGGGACAGTCATGCTGACTAGTGCATCATCTGCACTCGCCATCCGCGTTGAGACATCAAACGCAAGCAAAACGTCGCAGATGTCCTTCATAGAGGCCCACTCAGTAGTGGTGAAGTGTGAACGGCGCAAATTGCGAGTTGATTGCGCCTGTTGCAGCTGATACTCCATTACTGCTGGCTGCTGCTCACACAACCGCTCCAACATATGTAACGTGGAATTCCACCTGGTGGGTACGTCACATATGATGCGATGTTCAGGAAGGCGAAATCTGACTTGCAGAGCTGCAATGCGCGATCTGGCCATGCTGGAACGTCGCAAGTGAACGCACTCTAGGCGGACCTTGTGCAGCAGTGCATCAAGATCCGGATAGTCCCTCAAAAAACTCTGCACGACCAAGTTGAGCACATGTGCCAGACATGGTATGTGAGTGAGGTTGCCAAGGCCCAGAGCTGCCACCAGATTTCGGCCATTGTCACACACTACCAAGCCTGGCTGGAGATTAGCTGACAAAAACCACACGTCGCTCTCCTGCTTGATGGCATCGCAGAGCTCCTGCGCTGTGTGGCTTCGATTCCCCATGGGAATTAATTTCAGTACGGCCTGTTGACGTTTGGCCACGGCTGTGCTCATATCGGTTGCAACAGGTAAGCGTTCACGGGTCCATGTGGAGGTATACCGTGATGGCTCGTGCAGCTATGATTCTGAGGTACTGGAGTAGGAGGAGGAATCAATGTGCACAGACTGGATTCCTGCAATCCTTGGAGTTGGCAGAACACGTACAGCGCCACTGGCAAGATCTGTACCCGGCTCCACAACATTGACCCAATGGGCAGTGAGGGAAAGGTATCGTCCCTGGCCATGGGTACTGGTCCACGCATCGGTGGTCAGGTGGACCCTGCTACTGACGGCGTTTAGTAGCGCATGTTTAATGTTTCCCTCGACATGTTTTTGCAGAGCAGGGACAGCTTGCCTGCTGAAATAAAATCGGCTTGGCACATTATGTTGTGGGACTGCCAATGCCATAAAGTTCCTGAAACTGTCAGTCTCCACCAGCCTGAATGACAGCATTTCAAGGGACAGGAGTTTTGCAAGGCCAGCATTCAGAGCCTGTGCTCGTGGATGGTTTGCCGAGTATGGCCGTCTTTTATCCCATGCCTGTGTTACCGATGGCTGTTTTTTGTTCTGGGAGTGTGACGATGACTGTGAACTTGCTGCAGTGGGTGGAATAACAGTTTGTCTATGGACAACAGTGACCGAGGTTCTTCCATGGAGATCCTGTGAGGAAGCCGAAACAGGTGTGTGAGAGCTGGAGGTAGAGGCTCGAACATGACCTAAAGATGTAGGTGCTGCTGTAGGTTGGCCTACATCTCCAGTGTGTCTTTGGAACTCAGCTACGTGCTTTGTCCGTACATGTGTCCACATATTTGTGGTATTCAGGTTCCTGATATTTTTACCTCTTTTAACTTTTTGCTTACACAGCTTGCATTGAACATAGCAAATATCATCTACAAGTCTGTCAAAAAGGACCACGCAGTGCAAGTCATGGGAGCGCCAATTTTGACAGTTCTAAGAGAACTGCTCCCAACAGGTGCCAAACTGGAGGCTACAGGCAAGCGAATCTGCAGCCTACCTCTCCCTCCTCTTTGTACCGTTGGGACAATCTCTTCCTCAGAGCTGCTCCCACCACCTTCCTGTTGCTCACGCCATGTTGGGTCTCGGACTTCATCATCTCCACTACCCTCTTCCAACACCTGCTGCTGTTGGATGGTCTGGGCAGCACCATGCTCCACAAAACCTGGCACCTGAGTCTCATCATCATCATAAGATGCGTTCTGCGGTGTGCTGTCCATCGGCACTGGCTCACCCGCCTCTTCAGATTGAGAGAGACACAGCTGTTGCGCATCACTGCATACTCCCTCTTCTTCAAATTGCAGAATGCTGCTTGCCTGTGCCCGTGTTTGCGAGCCAACAGATTCTGAGAACAGAAGCAGAGACTCAGCTGGCTCCTGTACAGAACTCTCTGACTGCCTTGGCAATTTGACAGGCGGTGAACAGACAGATGGTTGCTCAACAGTGTTGTGTTCCTGAGAGGAGGTGGAAGGAATTGAAGTCGATGCATTGGCTGCCATCCAACCAACAACGGCTTCAATTTGTTCTTCCCGCAGCAGGGGGGCACGCCGAGCTCCTACCAAAGTGCGCATAAAGGAACGCTCACGGGGATAAATGGTGGATGCTGTGTCACTGAGGGCGGCAGCAGACACAGAATCCCCACGTCCTCTCCCTGCTGAAACTCCACGGCCACGACCACGTGCCTTACTCACTGACTTCTTCATCTTGGTAGATTGATAAAGAAAGTCAGAAAAGTTATAAGGCCTAAGTGTGGTTATTACGCAGAGACTGAAGTGAACACTGAAACACAACTGTTCACAATCTGTGAAAGGCTACTCCTTTGTCTACTTCTATAGTGTTTGCAACCAATGTATTGTATACGGATGGAAGCGCGTCACACTAATGGATTAGATTTTTTCAAATATAATGGAGCAGCACCAATTAGAGAAAAATGTGAAGGATGAGGCAGTGACACACGCTCAGCAGACTACAACCAGCAGTGGTTGAAGAACTAACTGGAGCGTGATCTGCACTCAAAAAATCAAAACCTCACAGACTGCAGTGAACACTGAAACACAACTGTTCACAATCTGTGAAAGGCTACTCCTTTGTCTACTTCTATAGTGTTTGCAACCAATGTATTGTATACGGATGGAAGCGCGTCACACTAATGGATTAGATTTTTTTCAAATATAATGGAGCAGCACCAATTAGAGAAAAATGTGAAGGATGAGGCAGTGACACACGCTCAGCAGACTACAACCAGCAGTGGTTGAAGAACTAACTGGAGCGTGATCTGCACTCAAAAAATCAAAACCTCACAGACTGCAGTGAACACTGAAACACAACTGTTCACAATCTGTGAAAGGCTACTCCTTTGTCTACTTCTATAGTGTTTGCAACCAATGTATTGGATACGGATGGAAGCGCGTCACACTAATAGTTAAATTGCATGGAGCTGCAAGAATTACACTGAAGGAAAAAAAAAATAGTCTGTGAGTGACATGTGCAGATGCCTACAGACAGCGTTGCATGCAGAGCAAACTGCAGCGTCACCTGCACTCACACACACCTTGCAGAGCTGTTAAAACAACACTGCAGGCAAAAGGAAGCTTTACACAGCGGTTGGTGCAGCCTGCCTACAGCACAGTACACTAAATCGCAATCTCTAACTGTCCCTCAGAGTCAGCACAGCAGCGTTCTGTCCCTTACTGAATTCACAGCACAGTGACGCTAAAATGGCGGCGGCGCCTTTTATAGTGCATTCTGACATCATTTCAGCATCCAATCACAGCCATGCCATTAGTTAACATGACCGCAGCAGTACAGGATGTGCCCACACTTCTTAGGATTCCTCATTGGCTGACTAAAATCACATTGCCTTGCAAAGAATTATGGGAACTTCCGATTCCGGTTTTCGATAAGACGAAAATATCAAAACAAATTATCGAAAGGCCGATAGAGCTAATATCGGCCGATAGCCGATATTTGCATTATCGTATCGCTCAACACTACTCCCAGTACAACAAAAAAAGGCGAACAAAAAGCAGAAGAGGATGTATGGTTGTTAAGAGCAAATTCAGCAAGTGGCAGAAACTCAGACCACCCCTCTTGATTGTCTGCCACAAAGCACCGCAAGAACTGCTCAGCATCCTGGTTTTTCCTTTCTGTCTGGCCATTAGACTCAGGATGATATCCGGATGAAAACGACAAATGAACTCCCAACCTGTCACAAAAGGCGCGCCAAAAACGAGCCACGAACTGAGGTCCCCTATCAGAAACAATGTCAGTAGGAACGCCATGTAGTCTGACAATTTCCTTGACAAAGGCCTTAGCGAGAGTCTTAGCGCAGGGCAGTTTGATAAAAGGAACTAAGTGACACATCTTGCTAAAATGGTCCACGACCACCCAGATGACAGTGAAACCATCAGAGGGGGGAAGGTCAGTAATAAAGTCCATAGCCAAATGTGTCCAAGGTGCACTAGGAACCTCCAGAGGGCAAAGCAACCCCGCAGCAGGAGTATGTGGAGACTTAGATCTAGCACACACAGTGCATTGACGCACCCACTTAATGACTTCCTTCTGCCATCCAGGCCACCAAAAACTGCGACCCACAAGTCTCTTGGTCTCAGAGATTCCAGGATGACCTGCCAACCGATACTCATGACACTCTACAAACAAATTTCTCCTAAAGGTAGCATGCACAAACAACCTCCCATGGGGAGTGTTAGATGGGGCATTCTCCTGTGCTTTAAGAATCTCATCTTCCAACACAGAGTCCAAAGCAGCAATCACAACCCCTTCTTGTAAAATGTTCTCCTCCTCCTCAGCACCGACCATGGGAGAAAAGCTGCGAGACAAAGCATCAGCTTTAACATTCTTAGTACCTGGGATGTAAGTAACGGAAAAATTAAACCGCGAGAAAAACAGTGCCCACCTAGCCTGACAGGCATTCAAGCGTTTGGCAGCATCAAGATAGATCAGATTTTTATGATCAGTGAAAACCTGAACGGGAAATTCAGCACCTTCCAAGAGATGACGCCAGTGTTCAAATGCGAGTTTAATAGTCAACAATTCCCTATTACCAATATTATAATTCAGTTCAGTCTCAGAAAATTTTTTTGAAAAAAGGCACAGGGATGTACTCCATCCCTGTTTTCCTGAGACAACACCGCGCCGACCCCCACAGAAGAAGCATCAACCTCAACCAAAAACGGTTTAGTCACATCAGGCTGCATAAGGATGGGAGCAGAGCTGAACCTCTCCTTTAGAAACACAAATGCTTCAATGGCCTCAGTAGTCCACTGAACCGCATTAGCACCTTTCCTGGTGAGATCGGTCAGTGGTTTGACAATAGCAGAAAATTTTTTAATGAATTTTCTATAATAATTGGCGAAACCCAAAAACCTCTGTATCGATTTCAAACCAATATGCCTTGGCCATTCCTGCACAGCTTGAACTTTCACCGGTCCATCTCAAAACCTTTGCTGGAGATAATGTAGCCCAAAAAACGAATTCTCTGTACAGCGAATTCACATTTCTCTAGATTAGCAAAAAGCGAATTGTCAATTAATAACTAATACCTCACATACGCTCCGCCAATGAGACTCCAGATCCGGCGAATAAATCAAAATGTCATCCAAATACACGACCACATTTTTGCCGATCAAAGGTCTAAGGATGTCATTAATAAGATTCTGAAAAAATGCAGGAGCATCGGTAAGACGAAAAGGCATAACCAGATTCTCAAAATGACCCACAGGAGTGTTAAAAGCAGTCTTCCATTCGTCACCCTCCTTCATGCGCAACAAACTGTATGCCCCTCGAAGATCAATTTTAGAGAACCACTTGGCCCCCACTAACTGGTTAAACAAATCAGGAATCAATGGCAGCGGGTAAGGAAAGTCCAGACAAGGACGTAAACCGCCGTCCTTTTTTTTTACAAAAAAAAATCCAACAGCCACAGAAGACTTGGAAGGCCTAATGTGACCGGCGGCCAAGCTTGTCTGTATGTATTCCTCCAAAGCCTTTCTCTCAGGAATAGTAAGATTAAATAAACGACTTTTAGGAAGAGTCGCTCCAGGGACAAATTCAATAGTACAATCATAGTCTCTATGGGGAGGCAAAATCTGCGATTCCTTCTCAGAAAAAACTTTCCAAAAATCCTGAATAGGTACAGGTAATTCCCCTTTATCCACAGCAGCAATACGCCCGTTACAATACTTGTCATAACACTTAGGGCTCCAGGACTTAATTTCATTGGTAGACCAATCCAGAACAGGATTGTGCAATTTTAACCAGGGTAACCCCAAAACCACCGGAGAAGGCAAATTATTCAATACTATCAAATCCAAATTCTCTTGGTGAACACCATTAATAGTGAGGGGAAATTCACAGACCTTGTGAGTAACATTCTTCAAGGGAGAGCCATCAACAGAAACCACGGCAACAGGGGATGACAAAAGTTTGGGTTTTAATTTAAGTTTTTCCAAGAATCCCCCATCAATCACATTCAGAGTAGAACCACAATCGACAAATATCCAAAATTCCATTAATTCTTCCTGAGCAGCAGTAGTGGCAGAAAGAAAGACGCCCTTAGTGTTTAAACAGGCTATACGGGGGAACTGACCTTTTTTTTTTTCTTTGTTCATACGAAGCACACAGTTCTTAATGAAATGGTCAGATTTGCCGCAATAAAAGCACAAACCTTCAGAAAACCTGCAGTGTTTTTCCTGAGAGCGAGGTGCCATCGCTCCAATCTCCATCGGCTCTACAATGTCAGTACAGACCCTCTCAAGACTTGGAGCTGACATGGCAGAGGATTTACTCTCATTAACCCTTGCAACGCAGTCTCCTATCCACCCGTATAGCTAATTGCACAGCCACCTGCAAGTTACCAGGTGTGGGATAAGCAATCAGCAAATCTTTAACCCTTTCACCTAGCCCTGCAAGAAACAAACTTTTCAAAGCTGAATCGTTCCACCCCACCTGAGTAGACCACCGACGGAAGTGAGTACAATATTTTTCCACATTACCTGATCCCTGCCTCAAACGTCTCAATTCTGTCTCAGCTGATGAGACACGATCAGGATCATCATACAATAACCCCAAAGCAGAGAAGACCTAAAGGTGGGGGAAGGGTATCCCTGAAAGATCTAGGGACTGGGAGCAAAACACAGGTAAGCTCCTAGCAGGGAAATAGAGGAAGCTGCAGAAACAAAAGGAAACCTGCCGGATCTTCTGGTTAAAATATGCCGCCTGTGTGCACATTTTAGAAAGTCAGCTACAGCTGCTACTGGTGTGTGATGTCCACACATGTTGGAACTCTACACTGCATATGATAGAAAGGATTTGTGAGCAGACGCAGGCAGTTGTTGAATACCAGCATCAACAAGGCCGTCGTTTGTCAGGTTTGACACCACACATAAGACCTCAGGAGTGGACATATCTAGCACCCTCCAAAACTTTGAGAAGTCCACCAAGATGGTGAGCGGCGATGACGCCATAATTAGCATCTGTTACAGATTTGCAACTAAGGAATAGGACAGGAGGGGAAGAAGCTGACCCTGTTCTGGGACTAACTCGATCCCTACGATGGGGCGGGCGACCTATTCCTAGTGAATAGACCCACCGACGTTTCCTAGTCTAAACTCGAGCGAAGACCTAAAGGTGGGGGAAGGGTATCCCTGAAAGATCTAGGGACTGGGAGCAAAACACAGGTAAGCTCCTAGCAGGGAAATAGAGGAAGCTGCAGAAACAAAAGGAAACACAAAAAGACTAAGCAAGCAGAACTAGAGTTCCCAGAACTGCACAATGTTACACACAAAAAGCTATCAAAGCTCCTAGCCAGAACTCTAGCGGATTAACACTGATGTCCAATCAGGACTGGGAGACAGGTGCAGGGTAATAAAGGGTGATACAATCAACTGACCAACGACAAACCCAGCACTAGGGGAAAAAGACCAGCAGCCAGAAAACCACAAGATGGTGAATGGTCAAACTAAATAGATTCTAACAGCGTCACCATCCTGCTCATCTATATTCTGAAAAGCTCTCTGCTCACAATGAAAGAGGAGGTATTGCATGTGGAGCATGAGGACATGGATCAAGGAACCATACAGGGTGATTACACACAGCCCAGCCTCGTGTCATTCCAACGTGGATTGGTTGACAATGAGGAAGAAGAGGAGGGGAAGAACAGGAGCTACTTTCATGCACTGTAGACGGGACTACAAACACAACTGTCATACCATCTGTTCAGCGTGGATGGCCTGAAGACAGGGAAGAAGAGGAAGAGGAGGAGGACACCTTGGTCAGTCGTCCTGTTGGTGAGGACACAGAAGTCTTGCCTGTTACCAGTCTGGCACGCATGGCTGACTTTATGTTGTGCTGCCTTTCCCGTGACCCTCGTATTGTCAAAATAATGGGTACCAGTCATCACTGGCTAGTGACACTTTTAGACCCACGGTACAAGGATAACTTTCAATCTCTTGTTCCAGAGGCAGACAGGTGTACCAAAATGGTGCAGTACCATAGGGCCATTGTTGCAGAATTATTAAAAAAATTCCCATCTCAAAATGCTGGCGCCAGAGTTAACAGTTTGTTGGCCAACCAAGCAGGACAGGCAAGACAGACACAAGTCCACTCCAGCAGAGGCAGGGGAACACTGGCAAAGTTCTGGGACAGTTTTCTAAGACCCTCCCATCACCCATGAGCGGGTTAATCTGACAAGGAATGCAATCTTCTCTAAGATGCTGAGAGAGTACCTTGCTGACCGTACCAACATCCTCCGTGATTCCGCTGTGCCTTTTAATTATTGGGTATCCAAGCTGGACACGTGGCATGAGCTGGCTCTCTACACGTTGGAGGTCCTGGCCTGCCCTGCTGCTATTGTTTAGTCCAAGCGGGTTTTTAGTGCTGCTGGTGGCATTATCATAGATAAGCGCATTCGTCTTTCTACGGAAAATGCAGACAGGCTGGCTTATAAAAATGAACAAGGGATGGATTGGGCCTGACTTCTCGACACTACCAAATGGTGACAGCAAAGCCTAAACTCCAATGTAGTGGTTTTGTGGGAGGTGTATTCCCATGCACCTCTTCACAACCAATAATGGATATACGCTTCCTGATTTTGGGTAGTTGGTGTCCTCCTCCTCATTCTTCTCATCCTCACTGTCCACCACCATTTGAACACAAAGGGTAAACGTATTCAGTTATGCTCCCGCCACTCTATGTTTTGGCAAGGGTGTTATGATGCCCGTCACCAAAATACAAAAAATCACCTCCAAGGGGAAATGTTTGCCAGCCCATACACTGGGCATTCCAAGTCTAGGAGACACGCTACTAGAAATTGGGCCTATTTTTTAATCAGGCCTTCCTTCATAGCTCATCATCCACCGCCACTAGATCAAAAGGGTTTACGTGTTCGGTGCAGCTACAGCCAGTGTTGAATTCCTAACAAGGGTGGGTGTTTTTGCTGGGTGTTAAATACTTGCTATGGAAAAGGTTGAGGCAGGGCCGGCTCCAGGTTTTTATGGGCCCCGGGAGAAAGAGTCTCAGTGGGCCCCTTTATCACAGACCACGATTCATGATGCACAGATACTGCAGAGAAATATGGGTATAGTACAATGCCAAACACTTCTCTTCTTCCATTACATGACTGATATCTATTGTAAATTCTAGAATAGCTCAGAAACCGCCAAATACTCACAGCGCACAGTACAGACTGGACAGTACAGTCCTCCATACAATATTATGGGCACCACATAGTCCTCCATATAGTATTATGGGCCAAATATAATGCTCCATAAAGAATATTGGACCCAAATAATGCTCCATACAGGATACTGGTCCCCATATAATGCTCCATACAAAATATGGAGCTCTCCTCTGCCCTGTGCTGCGTTCTGCACTGTTATGGCTCAAGAAAGGGCGCTGTGGAAAGACTCCCCATTATCATCATCATTGCTTCCCCATCATCATCATTATTGCCTCCCCATCATCATCTCATTGCCTCCCCATCATCATCGCCTCCCCATCATCATCATTGTCTCCCCATCATCATCATTATTGCCTCCCCATCATCATCATCATCACCTCCCCATCATCATCATCATCATCATCATCGCCTCCCCATCATCATCATTGCCTCCTCACCACCATCACTGCCTCCCCCACCACCATCACACATACTGTGCACATACAGCACCACACACAGACAGCACCGCAGCACTCGCTCACATACACACACACAAAGCACCGCACTACATACACAGACGCAGGCAGACACAGACACACACACACTGATACACACAGACACACACACCTCACATCTCACCTGTCCGGCGCCCGCGCTTACTCTCTGCCACAGCTGGCCGCTAAATGATGACGTCATTCAGCGGCGCTACTGTGAGAGGAAGCGCCGGCGCCCTGCAGGCGCCCCCTGGAGCCCAGAGCTGCGGAGGCACGGGGAGAGATAAGTATTGCGCCGGCTGCTGCCGGGGCCCTGAGCAAGTGGGGGGGCCCTGTGGCAGCGCTGGCACCGCTCTCATCTGCTAACGGGCGCCAGGGTGCCCGACGGTGAGTGGGCCCCACGCCTGCTCAGGGCCCCGGCACTTGTCCGGGTAGGCCGGGTGCTGGCGCCGGTGCTGGGTTGAGGTGTACCCACAGGGGAAAATGTGTAGGAGACCCGCTCCTTTAAATTGGGCCTAGTTTTTAATCAGGCCTTCCTCCACAGTTCATCATCCACCGCCATTAGACCACCAGGGTTAATGTGTTCCGTGCTGCTACAGCCAGTGTTCAATTCCTAACAAGGGTGGGTGTTTTTGCTGGGTGTTAAATACTTGTTATGGAAAAGGTTGTGGTGTACCCCACAGGGGAAAATGTTGGCCAGCCCATACACATAGTGTATGGGCATTCCATGTGTAGGAGACCCGCTCCTTTAAATTGGGCATAGTTTTTAATCAGGCCTTCCTCCACGGCTCACAATCTACCGCCACTAGATCACCAGGGTTAATGTGTTCCGCGCTGCTACAGCCATTGTCAAAATCCCAACAAGGGTGGGTGTTTTTCCTGGGTGTTAAATACTTGTTATGGAAAAGTTTGAGATGTACCCCACAAGGGAAAATGTTTGCCAGCCAACACACTTACTGTATGGGCATTCCAAGTCTTTTTAATGGGAAATTTTTTTATGAGGCCCTCCTACATGTTTATTCCAAGGGGGGATTGGGGTTTTTGGGGTGCATGTGACATGGTAGCAGGGCAGGCCAAAATGAATAATGTGAAGTGAATTTTCCTGGGCCCATCCAGTACCTGGGTTCAAAGGCTTATTGGGGTGCATATTACTTGGTAGCAGGGCAGGCCTTGCATTCAATGCAATATTTTTTATGGAAGCCCTCCTGCACATCTCATGAAAGGGGTATTGAGATGTGTCGCATTTCTTGGCAGCACATCCACTGACAGACTAGGCTATAAAAGTTTAGGCGACCCACTGTTTATTAATGGCCCTTTAAGCAGATTAATGCAGCCTGATGCCCCTGTAAAAATAGGATCTGTGACTTTAAGAGTCCCTCCTTCATAAATGAAACAAGATGTGTCTGCTTATGTGTCACCCACCACATGGCCAGCTAGGGTTGTTAAATTTTACAATGACATTTCCCAGTGAATGCATTTGTTTTGGTTGAAAGCAATATTTAAGTTGAAAAACGCTTCAAAAACGCTGCGTCTGAACATAGTCCAAGTGGCGGAGGAACATTTTGGTCTGGGGTTAATTATTTTGCCTTATATACAAGTCATTAACCTGGAAAGGATGTACCTTAACATATTTCCCAGCAAAATCCGTTTTGGTTTCGTTTTGGTATGTTTTAGGGTGCACCGGTAAAAAATGTATGAAACTCTGACAACATTGTTTAAAGCTTTGAACTAGGAATCAGGAATGCTTCCAGGGGCGATCCCCATGATGTCTCGTGTCATTTGAGCAGTGTTTCCATCATTTTCAGACATATTTAGACCTTAAAAGGACACCCGGGGGGGGATCGCGGCAAAAATGCTCGGGTCTCCCATAGACTTACATTGGGCTCGTTTTTCTGTCCGAGTACCCGAGTATTCCAATTTGCTCGACCCGAGCAATGAGCACCCGAGCATTTTAATGCTCGCCCATCACTAGAGATACCTATTACAGTATTGGGGGCCAGGAAGGAGGATATATTACAGGATGGAGGATATATTGATAGTACTGTGGTTTTTGATAATGATCATTATGGTGGAATTATTCAGTTATTATGTGGTAATAATATGTGGTTGTGTCATAGCGTGGCAGTATTTATCCCTTGTTTGTGTTATTATTGGTGTATTGGTCTTGGTATAGTGGATTTTATTCAGTAATGGAATGGTGGTTTATACGTAGTTGCAATGTGATGATAATATATAGTCATTTTCTATTGGTATTTATAATAAACTAGATGGTGGCCCGATTCTAACGCATCGGGTATTCTAGAATATGTATGTAGTTTATTGATGATTATGGTGTGTATATAGAGGATTCTGGGGGGTATTTAGAGACTGCTGGGGTGTATATAGAGGCTGCTGGGTCTATATAGAGGCTGCTGGGGTGTATATAGAGGCTACTTGGGTGTATATAGAGGCTGCTGCAGTGTATATAGGGGCTGCTGCAGTGTATATAGAGGCTTCTGCTGCTGGGGTGTATATTAGGCTTCTGGGGAGTATAAAGAGGCTGCTGGGGTGTATATAGAGGCTGCTGCGGTGTATATAGAGGCTGCTGATGGGGTGTATATAGAGGCTGCTGCTGGGGTGTATATAGACGCTGCTGGGGTGTATATAGAGGCTGCTGCTGGGGTGTACATGGAGGCTGCTGCTGGAGTATATGTGGAGGCTACTGCTGGGGTATATGGGGAGGCTGTCCGAGTACCCGAGTATTCCAATTTGCTCGACGCGAGCAACGAGCACCCGAGCATTTTAATGCTCGCCCATCACTAGAGACACCTATTACAGTATTGGGGGCGAGGATGGAGGATATATTACAGGATGGAGGATATATTGATAGTACTGTGGTTTTTGATAATGATCATTATGGTGGTATTATTATTGCGCCCCGGAAGAAGCTATTATGAAACATACGTTGGGATGGAGGAGGTCACACCACTTTGAGTCACTGCTGTCCTGTTCTATTGAGGTAAATTAGCATTTTGGTCCCCAGTATAACATATTTATGTGTCTTCCCTATATCTCACTTTGCTTACATTTTATCTAGGATTTTTTTATCCAGATTTATAATATGATGGAGGGTTTATAGGTAGGAGTTATTACGCCATACATGGGATTTATATTTTGATATTGTTATCATGTAATCTGGTTATTTTATTTATCATTGGTATTGTTATTATTTATTCTGTTGGGGTAGCCTGGCAGCTTAAAATAAATAATACATGAAAAATATTTATCTGAACATGCTATATTTATGCTTGGTGATGTAACATTATGGTATTTTACCTCCTACTGTGCATTATTGTTTTTTGGTTTCTATAAATATATATTTTTAATGTATATCAATTAAAATTTGCCTTTTAAATAATTAGCATGCTGAATCTCTTTTTCTCGGTTACTTGATGTAAATCCATAGGTCCTTTGTCTTATTCATGTTCTTGATTTTTGCTTGTGGACTATTTTCTATATAATAATTGCTGCTGGGGTATATAGAGGATGCTGCTGGGGTTTACGTGAAAGCCGCTGGTCGGGGTACTTCTGCTGCGAGCAGCCGGGAGATGACCGGCTGGCGCCGGTCATCTCCCGGCTGCGTCGCCGCTGACCTCCGTGCGGCAGGAGATGACCCGCGGCTACAGTCGGGAGATCAGCGGCTAGAGCCGCTGATCTCCCGACGATAGCGGCGGCGTGCATGGTTCAAATCCTGCCCCAATTCGCGGTCGGACTGCGCCTGTCGCTGATTGGTCGTGTCCGGCCGGGCGCAACCAATCAGTGACGCGGGATTTCCGTTACAGACAGACAGAATTAGATGATTATATAGTAGATTAGTAGACGTGTTTAGTAGGGATGGGCGGACACCTGGATGTTCAGGTCCGGCGGGTTTGGCTGAACAGTTACAAAAAGTTCGGCTTTGGGTCCGGGTACTGTTCTGGTACCTGAAACCAAATTTTCACTTAAATTGGGGGCCCGAGCATCCAGTGTTTGCTGCGCTGACATGTGCTTGACAGCATGGCAAACATCGCTTCTGATCAGCGCAGGAGCCAGCTAATGAATACCCCCATCAGCCGCTCCTTTTCTCACTGTTATTAGCGGCAGCAGGTGTTGGATGGATGGAGAGGTTGTCAAATCAGCTGACACCAGTGACCGGAGGTAAACTTTATACCTCCGATCACAGCTGAGCGCTCACGCTGTCTTTTGACAGTGAGGGAATTGCGGCTCTATGACTGACAGGGATGATTTCACCGCCGATCAGAAGCGGTGTTTGCCGCGCTGTCATGCACATTACCCGAACAGTACTTCCTGGTGAAGTCTGTGTTAGTGTCCGTGTCCGAACAATAGATGTTCAGTATGGACGCCGAACTTTTCTGTTCGGGTTCGTCCATCTCTAGTGTTAAGTAACAATATTGTGATATTTGTTTTTTAGTAAATGTATGACTACTATTTATTTATTTTAAAGTTTGGCAAATAGATGTCTTTATAGGATCCCAAGGGGGTATCCAAGCTGAACCCTCATCTTTTCCCGCACTTGATGACTGATTTAATCAGCCACCAAGTGCCTCTAACAGCCGCAGGTGGAGAAGCGATCCACCAGTTAGTCGGTTAAATTCCAATCACTGGCAAAGGCATTTAACACAAACCAGTTTGTTGTTCCTCCAGCTCATTAGCCAGCCAGTGACATGATTGCTGGGCTGTCATTTCATAGTCATGAAAATACAGAAAAATCTTTGAATGAGAAGGTGTGTCCAACCTTTTGGTCTGTACTGCATTTACATACAGTATATATATATATATATATATATATATATATATATATATATATATATATATATATATATATATACAGTACAGACCAAAAGTTTGGACACACCTTCTGTATCTGTCCTCTAGCTAAATATTTTTTTTGGCAGGTAAGTATTTTTTGGGCAGCAAAATTGTGTCAAGAAATTAAATAAGACACTCCAAAAAAAATTAACAGTACCACAAAAATGTCAGAAATTTCTGTGCACTCAGATGTGATGGTTGGAACAAGCAAATCCGTTTACAATAGCTGGATTTTCACGCTGTACTATGAAAAGGTTCTGGTTGTATTCTGCAGTGTCAACAAGCAAATGGAGAAAAAAAAGGGGGCTCTGGATTGCTTTGGAATAAAATAATCAAGATTAAGACTAGAGACAAAAAAAAATTCCTGCCCACTAAGACCTGGGGCTTGGTATATATGGTCATTATATGTAATAGGCAGCAGCAGCAGACAGTAATAGAATGGACCCTTTCGATGTATGCAGTGAAGTATGCCACCTACAATTCCTGCCTGCTACTGATATCTATATACCCACATACACTCCCTGCTTACCTAGCACTGCAATCTATATACCCCGTTATTAGTCCTTAGAAGGACTGTTGATTTAGCTGGAAATTTGTGTATTCTATTATAGCATACCCACACTAACTTATAAACCCCCATATCTGACAATATCTCAGCAGCAGCTCTCCCTACACTAGCTGATTCCGTAGGTGACTCTGACGAGCATTGCGGCGCCAGGTCTGTTATACACCTGATGGTGCTGTGCGGCCAGCCAATCACTGTAATGCCACAACCAAGATGGCTGCCGCATTACAGTGCATGGCAGATGATCCCTGCATGTTGCTTGGCTCTCTAAAGAGTGCCAAACTTGCAGTGCGGGGACACGAGCTCCGGCCAAATAATCCCAGAAATGCTCAGCGCTCGCCGAGTAACGCGAGTACAGTGATGCTCTGGCGAGTACTGAGGACTACAGAGTATGCTTTCTCATCACTAGTCATAATACCACAAACCAGGTGAAGAAAACAATGCTTACATCATTCATCTTGCAGCAGTTGGGAACTTTACCTATAGGTAATACCATCTACATTTATCTCTTTGTTATACCACTCTTAAAGCCCCCGTCTCACATAGCGATACACCAGCGATCCCAACAACGATCAGGATCGCTGGTGTGTCGCTACATGATCGCTGCTGAGCTGCCAAACAGGCAGCTCAGGCAGCGATCAGCACAGCGACACTGCGGGTAACATCGCTTAGTTACCCGCAGTGTACGTTGGTTACCATCTCCCTGCATCAGGGCGCTGGTATCCAAGGTACACAACGGGTTTCCAGGCACAGCCCCGCGCCTGGAAACCCGCTTTTTACCTTGGTTACCAGCGGATCGCTGGTCTCCCACCTGTCACTCGCAGCGATGCGTGCTGGCCAGCGGGAGACCAGCGATCAAAAAAATGGGGCTGATCGTCGCTGAATGTCACACACAGCGATATCGCTGGGGAGATCACTGTTGCATAACAAAACTAGTGACTCAGCAGCGATCTCGCTAGCGAGATCGCTGTGTGAGACGGGGGCTTAAGGGTGTATTCTCTTTCTAAATCTTATGCATAGATAATCAGTTATTGAGTATCCTGTATTTTGATAAAAGGCATCATTGCTGGTTAATGCATTATTATACTTAAGCCTTATGGTTACACCTTCCTTTTCATATTTTTAAATCATATATCTGTGTATTCTATAATAAATCAATAAACGTATATTGTATTCTTGGATCTTGTGTTCACTTCTTGTTGTCCATGATTTCATTTTCTTCCCCTGGTTTGTGATAATATATACTAGGCTGAAGTGTTAACTGTATATGAGCTAATATATACTATGGTGAAGTAATTAATTTAACCCTTGGTCCAGAGCATCACTTCACTTCCGAGCTCAGGCACTAATAATCTAAATTTCTAGGTACCAAAAGTAATCTATGCAAAATAAACACAAAAACAAATTTAATAACAATAAACTTAATGAAACAAAATGTACTCAAATTTCATAACTACTGACAAAACCCTTTTACAGTATTTGCAAGAAAACCATACTTGTTTGTACAAAATTTGAACAAACATTGCATTATTCATTCAATCATCATTCATCAAAGATTTTCATTTGGGTTCAGATCTGGAGATTGGCTAATCCACTCTAGGACCTTAAAATGCTTTTTACGGAGTCACTCCTTAGTTGCCCTGGCTGTGTGTTTTGGGTCATTATCATGGTGGAAGATCCATCTAGTGATGGGCGAGCACTAACATGCTCGGATGCTCGTAGTTCGGGTTGAACAAATTGGAATACTCGGGTAGTCGACCAGAGCAACAAGCTCAATGTAAGCCTATGGGAAAACCGAGCATTTTTGCAGCGATCCCCCTCAGGGGTCCTTTTAAAGTCTAAAAACGTCTGTAAATTATGGAAACAGTGCTCAAATGACACAGGAACATCATGGGGAATGCCCCTGGAAGCATTTCTGACTCCCAGGTCACAGCTGTGAGCAATGTTGTCAGAGTCATACAAAAATGAAACCAAAATGGATTTTCCTGTGAAAAATGTCAAGGAACATCCTTTCCAGGCTAATGACTTTTATCAGCGTAGGACTGGAACACCTTGGGCCCACCAGAGAAAATCATTCTTGGGGCCCACTATGTAGCTACATAGAAATAAATACAAGATCACCAATTGTGCGGTAAAACACGCTAATATCCGGGTATAATATAAGGTAGTACACGTCTTAATTATGTAGCCGTAGTTAGGGTAGCCTCACTCATAGATTATAAAGCAGGCCCCCCATAGAATATAATGCTGCCCCCTCATAGGGTGTAACGCTGCCCACTCATAGGGTATAATGCTGCCCCCTTCATAGGGTATAACGCTGCCCCCCTCATAGGGGATAATGCTGCCCCCCTCATAGGGGATAATGCTGCCCCCCTCATAGGGTATAATGCACCCCCTCCTAGGGTATAATGCTGCCCCCATCATAGGGGATAATGCTGCCCCCCTCATAGCTGATAATGCTGCCCCCCTCATAGATTATAATGCTGCCCCCTCATAGGGGATAATGCTGCCCCTCATAGATTATAATGCTGCCCCCTCATAGGGTATAATGCACCCTCTCTTAGGGTATAACGCTGCCCACTCATAGGGTATAATGCACCCCCTCCTAGGGTATAATGCTGCCCCATCATAGGGGATAATGCTGCCCCCCTCATAGCTGATAATGTTGCCCCCCCTCATAGATTATAATGCTGCCCCCCTCATAGGGTATAATGCACCCCCTTTTAGGGTATAACGCTGCCCACTCATAGGGTATAATGCACCCTCTCTTAGGGTATAACGCTGCCCACTCATAGGGTATAATGCACCCCCTCCTAGGGTATAATGCTGCCCCATCATAGGGGATAATGCTGCCCCCCTCATAGCTGATAATGTTGCCCCCCCTCATAGATTATAATGCTGCCCCCCTCATAGGGTATAATGCACCCCCTTTTAGGGTATAACGCTGCCCACTCATAGGGTATAATGCACCCTCTCTTAGGGTATAACGCTGCCCACTCATAGGGTATAATGCACCCCCTCCTAGGGTATAATGCTGCCCCATCATAGGGATAATGCTGCCCCCCTCATAGCTGATAATGTTGCCCCCCCTCATAGATTATAATGCTGCCCCCCTCATAGGGTATAATGCACCCCTCTTAGGGTATAACGCTGCCCACTCATAGGGTATAATGCCCCACCTCCTAGGGTATAATGCTGCCCCCTCATAGGGTATAACGCTGCTCCCCTCATAGAGGTATAATGCTGCCCCCTCATAGGGTATAACGCTGCCCACTCATAGGGTATAATGCTGCCCCCCTCATAGGGGATAATGCTGCCCCCCTCATAGGGTATAATGCACCCCCTCCTAGGGTATAATGCTGCCCCCATCATAGGGGATAATGCTGCCCCCCTCATAGCTGATAATGCTGCCCCCTCATAGATTATAATGCTGCCCCCCTCATAAGGGATAATGTTGCCCCCTCATAGATTATAATGCTGCCCCCTCATAGAGTATAATGCACCCTCTCTTAGGGTATAACGCTGCCCACTCATAGGGTATAATGCACCCCATCCTAGGGTATAATGCTGCCCCTCATAGGGGATAATGCTGCCCCCCTCATAGCTGATAATGTTGCCCCCCCTCAAAGATTATATGCTGCCCCTCAAGATATGCTGCTTCCCCCCTCATAGAGTATAATGCACCCCCTCTTAGGGTATAATGCTGCCCACTCATAGGGTATAATGCACCACCTCCTAGGGTATAATGCTGCCCCCCTCATAGAGGATAATGCTGCCCCCCTCATAGGGGATAATGCTGCCCCCTCATAGCTGATAATGCTGCCCCCCTCATAGGGGATAATGCTGCCCCCTCATAGATTATAATGCTGCCCCCCTCTAAGGGTATAATGCACCCCCTCCTAGGGTATAAATGCTGCCCCCCTCATAGGGGATAATGCTGCCCCCCTCATAGGGGATAATGCTGCACCCCCTAGGGTATAATGCTGCCCCACTCATAGAGGATAATGCTGCCCCTCATAGGGGATAATGCTGCCCCTCTCATAGGGGATAATGCTGCCCCCCTCATAGGGGATAATGCTGCCCCCATAGGGTATAATGCTGCCCCCTCATAAGGGATAATGCTGCCCCTCATAGATTATAATGCTGCCCCCCCTGATAGGGGATAATGCTGCCCCCCTCATAGGTGATAATGCTGCCCCCCTCATAGGGGATAATGCTGCCCCCCTCATAGATTATAATGCTGCCCCCCCTCATAGGGTATAACTATAGATATAGATAGACAGATAATAGATAGATAATAGATATGGGATAGATAATAGATAGATATAGAGATAGATATAGATAGATAGATAGATGATAGAAGATATATAGATAGATATAGAGATTTTAAAAAAACAAACCACAATACTCACCTCTCCTCCTCGCTCCACCGCTGATTCCTGCGGCGGCTCTGCTTCAGTGTCAGGAGCTGCCGTCTGCCAGACATACACACAGCGGGTGCGCGATGAAGTGACGTCATCGCGCACCGGCTGTGAGTGAGAAGCAGAGGGGACTGATGGGAGAGAGAGCGTCAGATGACGCTCTCTCTCCATTCACCATTATGATTGAGGGCGGCGCCGGCCATAACTTACTGCCGCATAGCGGCTGCCTGGGCTGGGAGCCCCTGTGGGAGCGGGGGACCCTGGGGGAGCGTGGGGCCCTGGTTCCCTGGCCCTAATAGTGGGCAATCTTAGCCGCTAAAGTGAAATGATATTCACTGCTTCCCACGCCAATGTGGGCGTGGGAAGCAGTGAATATTCATTTCTCTTTAGCAGCGGAGACAGGGGCTCCTGCCTCCTGTCACCTGCTGCTGCTCCGCTAGCACGGGGCCCCATGGCAGCTGCGTGGTGTGCCGCTATTAGAGACACGCCACCGGCTGGGGGGCCCTAGGCAACTGGCCCCTGTATGCCAGCAGGTGCCAGGGCCCACCAGATGTCAGGGCCCACCGGAGAATCCTCCGGTTCTCCGGTGGGCCAGTCCGACCCTGACTTTTATATAAGGCAAAATAATTACCCCAAAGTAAAAAAGGTCCTCCACCAATTTGTCTATGTTCACACGTAGCGTTTTTGATGCGTTTTTCAACGTTACCATTGCGTTCAACTAATACAAATGCATTTACTGTGAAATGTCATTGTAGCATTTAACAACCTTAGCTGACCATGTGGTGTGTGACACATCATCAGACATATCTTCTTTCATTTATGAAGGAGAGACTCTTAAAGTCACAAAGCCAATTTTTATAGGGGCATCAGGCAGCATTAATCTTCTTAAAGGGCCAATATTAAACAGTGGGTCTCCTATACTGTTATTGCTAGGCACTGAGTAGCTGGGCTGCAAAAAATTAGGACGCACCCCAATACCCCTGTGATGAGAGTACAGGAGGGCCTCATGCAAATTTGTTCCAATTATAAGAAAATATGTCTCCCATAGTGTTAGCATATGCATTAAATGCAAGGCCTGCCCTGCAGTTAGTAACACACATCCAATAAGCCTTTGAACCCAGGTACTGGATGGCCACAGGAAAACCATATTCGGCCTTCCTTTGGATCTGGGAAGGGTATTTATACTCACTCCAGACTAGGATTCCCTGTTAGCTATACTGTTGTTCTGACTGTGTGTCTGACCCTGTGGTGTGCATGTATACTGCTTTGCTTATTTGCCTCCCGTGTATGACCTGGTCTGTCCGCTCACTCTGTTCTTTGTCTCACGTGTTTGGTACTATTGTCTTCTCCGGTTCTAACCTCCTGGCTTGGCTATTGTTACTTCGTTACAGTTTGTCCCTATTGTACCGTCTATTGCCCGTTCTGGTTTACTGATCTCTTGGCACTTCCTGACTATCCGTTCTGTCTAATCCTTTTGTACTGTTGTGCTATCTCGTGCTTTGACCCTGGCCTGATCTGGTTTATGTCCCTGTCTATGCCCCTTGATAACTTTGTCCCGCAGTAACTCTTCTAGGAGTTTTCCTTCAGCAGCTAGCTCTCTGGAGCTTAGGCCACGCCCCCAGCAGACACGTGCTTCAGGTCCTGCTTGTCTGAAGCACGCATCTTCACCTCTGCTGCCCCGCTCCACAGGTATCTTTGAGCACAATTTGTTTTGCTCAGGACACGCGTACTGGCTCAGTGAGCAAGTGCAGTGTGGTGTTACTGACAGGAATATGTTGTGGCTATATAAATAAGATTATTAAAATTATTATTATTATTATTATTTTTATTATTAACAGTTGCACTGAGAACTTTCATCGCGTTGGTGTTACGAGGAACGGTTGCCCGCCTTCTGTTTGCGGCCACAACAGTGCTTCTTCCTGCCTGTTATGGTGTACGCCTCCCTCCCTTGAGTGCTGCTGTCCTCAATCTGCATGTCCTCCTGCCAGGTTGAGTCAGTTACTATTTCATCCACCACCTCCTCTTCCATTCAGCACCCTGGTCCTCTTCCTGACTTTCTGGCAATTGTGTCTCATCATCGTCCACCTCTTGTGACACGTTCCCACCGTCGCCTTCGTGTGAACATGGTTGCCCAAATATTTGGGCATCGCTACATGCAATATCAGTTTGCCCCGCTTCAAGTGAACCAGGCGAGGGGCCCGAATCTATAAACAGAAAAGTGAACAGCTCTTCAGAGTGTCCAAGTGTGGGATCAGTTGACTGCGGGTGCTCGGCATGGGAGGAGGATGGAGGATCAGGGTGAGGAATATCTGGCCCAGAGTCACGGCTACTCAGACTTGACCATGTGGAAGACAGGGTGCTGGTGGTGGCGGCCAAGTGAATGGAAGCATTATCTGCCATCCAACCAAATACCTTTTCACGCTGCTCTGGTGTCAAGAGTGCTGTTCTGCCATCCCCTATGAATTCTGACAGGAATCTGTTGCGAGAAGATGTGGGTATTTGTTGTGGCACAATTGCAGCTTGCACAGGGCCTCTGCATGCACCATCACCATCACGTCCAATTCCCCGTCCCTTGCCATGCGCCTTTCCCATTTTAAATGGAGTACAATATTTTCCATGTTCAAAAAACAGGCTGAATAGGGAGCAAAATTAGATGTGATACGTGTGCAGGAAAAACGTACTGTGGTAAGACCAAGAAAAAACGGTGTAATGTAGCCATAAATTGCCATAAGTTTTAGCACACTGTGAGATAGGCGTCTGACACTGATAACACATTGGCCATTATGTGGGCGGTATTTTTTTTTTTAACCCAAAAGACTATAGAAATAGGTTAACACTCAGCAAATCCAGTGTAATGTAGCCCTGAAATGCCACATGTTTTAGCACACAAAGAGATAGGCGTCAGACACAAAAAACACACAGGTCACTAAGTGTTGTGAATGTGTTAGAAATGAATTCTGAGCAGAAGCTCCCTCTGGTGGTTACAAACAGTACTGAACTATTCAATGAAGATTGTGAAGATTGGCAATCAGGTGTTACAGACTGGTCTTATATAAGGGAGGTTCCCTCCCATCAGGGTTGCCGGTGATCAATTGTTCTTGTCTCAACTTTGGTTCCTGGTTCACTTGGAAGCTAGCTGTGTCTTGCCTGCATCTTCTGCTAACAGATAAGATATTTTCTGCTTTTATTTTTGTGCTTGCTTTTTGAATTTTGTCCTGCACTTCTGTGGAGGTCAGCCAGGTCCCGTCCGGGGGCTTGTGCTCCTCTCAGTTTATCTGAGCCACTGTTATTTGTTCATTTGCCTTTTCCAGTTTTTTCAGTGGCTGCTGCTTAGTTTTGTTACACCAGAGAACTAATTTAGGTGGTAGAGGTCGTGTGATCTCAGGTGTTTTTGCAATTAGTGTGTTGGTATTTTTTTAGGGTTTTTTGGATTGCAGTAAGTGTCCTTCCTATCCTTTTCTTTCTAGGAAGATTGGGCCCCAACGTTTGCTCATACTATTTTCTGTCTGTGTCTGTATTTCCTCTTGTCTATCCGCCATTACATGTTTGGGGGCTTCCTAGGTTCTTTGGGGATCTGCTCCGGGGCAGATAGTTTTCCTCTTTCTATCTTTAGGTGTAGTTAGCTTCTCAGGCTGTGACGAGGCGTCTAGGACCAACGTAGGTACGCTCCACGGCTGCCTTTAGTTGTGGTGGTTAGTCAGGGTACTGCAATCCAGTAGATTCCAACCTCTCTGGTGTATTGCCATTTTTTGCCTGCTCTCCTCAGCCTACCAAATCATAACAGTATCACCGGCCAAACTGAAAATTATATGGTACTCACAGAAGGGAAAGATAGTGTAAAAAAAAAAAAAAAAGTTGTCAGAGTTGTCAGAGATATATATATTTTTTTTTCTTTCCCTCTTTTTCTCTGGGTGCTGAGGATTTTTTTTCTCTCAATGGAGTTTGCACAGTTGTCTGGCCATGTGGATCAGCTTGCCACTGAAGTTCGGAGTATTGCTACCTATCTTGCAGGGTTGCCGGTTGTGGAACCTAGGATCCCCATGCCAGATTTGTTTTTAGGGGATCGAGCTAAATTTCTGAATTTCAAAAATAACTGTAAGTTGTTTTTTTCCTTAAAACCTAAATCCTCAGGGAACGCAGCACAACAGGTTCAAATTGTCATCTCTCTCCTGCGCGGCGATCCTCAGGATTGGGCTTTTTCCCTGACACCTGGGGATCTTGTTTTGAGTAATGTTGATGCATTTTTTCTGGCTCTGGGGCTATTGTACGATGAACCTAATGTCACTGATCAAGCTGAAAAAGCCTTGTTGGCATTAAATCAGGGGCTTGAGGACGCTGAGTTATACTGTCAGAGATTCCGAATGTGGGCAGTCCTGACCAAATGGAATGATGATGCTTTGGCAGCCCTTTTTCGGAAGGGTCTGTCAGAGAATGTAAAAGATGTTATGGTGGGTTTCCCTGCTCCCTTGGTCTCAATGATTCTATGTCATTAGCGATTCAAATTGACAGACGTTTGTGTGAGCGTAGAGGTATGCGTGGAATAGTGTTGCCTTGTGAACCAGCTTCTGAACCCATGCAGTGTGATAGAGTGGCTTCTGGGGCACAGCGTCATGAGTTTCGAAAACGCAATGGGTTATGTTTCTACTGTGGTGACGCCTCTCATGCTATTTCAGTCTGCCCTAAGCGGGGAAGACGTTTTGCACGCTCAGTTGTCTTGGGTAGTGTTCAGACTAAATTTCTGTTGACTGTTACCCTGATTTGCTCCCTGTCCACATTTTCTGCTCAGGCTTTTGTTGATTCGGGAGCAGCTATTAACCTGATGGATTTTGATTTTGCTAAACGTTGTGGGTTTCCCTTGATACCCCTACGGAAGTCTATTCCCCTACTGGGGATTGATTATTATTATTATTATACATTTATATAGCGCCATTTATTCCATGGCGCTTTACATATGAAAAGGGGAAAAATATAGACAGGTACAATAAACATGTGCTGGACAAGGGACACACAAGTACAGAAGGAGAGAGGACCCTGCCCGCGAGGGCTCACAGACTGCAGGGATGGGTGAGAATACACTAGGAAAGGGTAGAGCTGGTCGTACTATGGTTCAGTACATTGAGGATCATTGCAGGTTGTAGGCTTGTCCGAACAGGTGGGTCTTCAGGTTTTTCTTGAAGGTCTCCGTTGTTGGTGAAAGTCTGATGTTTTGCGGCAGGGAGTTCAAGAGTATGGGGGAAGCCCGGGAGAAGTCTTGTATGCGTTTGTGGGAAGAAGAGATGAGGGGGGAGTCTAGAAGGAGATCTTGAGAGGATCGAAGGTTGCGTGTAGGTAGGTAGCGGGAGACCATGTCACAGATGTATGGAGGAGAAAGGTTGTGGATGGCTTTGTATGTCATGGTTAAGCTTTTGAACTGGAGCCTCTGGGCAATAGGGAGCCAGTGAAGGGCCTGGCATAGGGGGGAGGCTGGGGAATAGCGGGGAGACAGGTGGATTAGTCGTGCAGCAGAGTGTAGGATGGACTGGAGTGGTGCCAGAGTGCTAGAGGGGAGGCCAGACAGTAGGAGGTTGCAGTAGTCGAGGCGGGAGATGATAAGGGCGTGCACTAGTGTTTTTGTGGTTTCATGGTTGAGGAATGAGCGGATCCGGGAAATATTTTTGAGTTTGAGGCGGCAGGAGGTGGCGAGGGCTTGGATATGTGGTTTGAAAGAGAGGGCAGAGTCGATGATCACCCAAGGCACCGAGCATGTGGGACTGGGGAAAGCGAGCAACCATTGACATTGATGGATAGGTCTGGTGAAGGGGTAGAGTGAGGTGGGTGAAAGATGATGAATTCTGTTTTGTCCATGTTCAGTTTGAGAAAGCGAGCAGAAAACAAGGCTGAGATAGCAGACAAACACTGTGGGATTTTGGTCAGTAGGGAGGTGAGGTCAGGTCCAGATAGGTAGATCTGCGTGTCATCGGCGTAGAGGTGATACTGCAAGCCGTGGGATTCTATGAGCTGTCCCAGGCCGAAGGTGTAGATGGAGAAGAGTAGGGGTCCTAGGACTGAGCCTTGAGGAACACCGACAGACAGGGGGCGAGGTGAGGAGGTGGTGTGTGAGAGGGAGACACTAAATGTTCGGTCTGTTAGGTATGATGAGATCCAGGATAGGGCCAGGTCTGTGATGCCAAGAGATGAGAGAATCTGTAGCAGTAGGGAATGGTCCACAGTGTCGAAGGCAGAAGACAGGTCCAGGAGAAGGAGGACAGAGTAGTGTCGCTTGCTCTTGGCGGTTAGCAGGTCGTTAGTGACTTTAGTTAGGGCAGTTTCAGTTGAGTGATGCAGTCGAAAGCCGGATTGTAACGGTCAAAGAGGGAACAGAAGGAAAGGTGGGAGGACAGTTCAAGATATACATGCTGTTCCAGTAGTTTTGAGGCATAAGGGAGAAGAGATATCGGGCGATAGTTAGACGCAGAGGATGGGTCAAGGGAGGGCTTTTTGAGGATCGGTGTGATTGAAGCATGTTTGAAGGATGAAGGAAAGACACCATTTGTAAGTGAAAGGTTGAAGAGGTGTGTGAGAGTAGGGATGAAGACTGTGGCAAAGTTAGGGATGAGGTGGACGGGAGTGGGTCAAGTGCGCAAGTGGTGAGGTGTGATCTTGACAGGAGAGTGGAGAGCTCATCTTCTGTCATGGTGGTGAAGCTGGTTTTGGAAGAACAGGGCTGAGTGGCTAAGAGGGGCATTGGCGGCTGCGGGCCAAAGCCTTCTCTGATAGTATCAATCTTTTGCTTAAAGAAGGAGGCAAAGTCTTCGGTAGAAATGAGAGGAGAGGGAGGAGGTGCTGTGGGATGGAGTAGAGAATTGAAAGTGTTGAAGAGCTGTTTAGGGTTGTGAGACAGGGAGGATATGAGAGATGCGAAGTAAGTTTGTTTTGCGGCAGAGAGCGTGGACTTGAAGCTGGCGAGGGACTGCTTGTATGCATTGAGGTGCTCGGTAGAATGGGTTCTCTTCCATCTCCGCTCGGTAACCCTGGAAGCCCGTCTCAGTTCTTTGGTCAGGCCGGTCAGCCAGGGCTGCCTGTTGATTGTACGAGTTTTGCTCTGCGTGAGGGGGGCGGCCGAATCAAGTGTGGTTTTTATTGTGGTGTTATAAAATGTGGCAGCAGCATCTGTGTCATTAAGTGAGGCTATGTCTGTGAGAGGGAGGAGAGACTCAGAGAGCGATTGTAAATTGAGGTGTTTGAGATTTCTGCGAGGGTGGGTGAGTTTGTGGAGTGGGGGATGCGTACTAACAGAGGAGAGGGAAGAGAATGTCAGTAGGTTGTGGTCAGACAGGGGGAGTGGGGAGTTAGTGAGATTGGTGAGGGAACAGAGACGGGTGAAGATAAGGTCCAGCGTGTGACCGCCTTTGTGAGTGGCCGCAGAGGACCATTGAGTGAGGCCGAGGGAAGCCGTGAGCGAAAGAAGTTTAGAGGTAGCCGGGGTGGAAGTGTCAATGGGGATGTTGAAATCGCCCATGATGATGGTGGGATGTCAGCAGAGAGGAAATGGAGTAGCCAGGTGGTGAAGTGGTCGAGAAAGGTGGAGATGGCAAGTTCCGGGGGGCGGTAGATGACAGCCAGCTGGAGGTTGGAGGGGGAATAGATGCGGACGGAGTGCACTTCGAACGAGGGAATAGCAGCAGAGGGTGGAATTTGAATAGGAGTAAAGGAGCAGGTATCAGACAGGAGTAAGCCAACTCCTCCACCACGTTTGTTGCTGGGGCGAGGGGTGTGAGAAAGATAAATCCGCCATAGGAAAGCGCAGCTGGAGAGGCTGTGTCAGAGGGAGTGAGCCAGGTTTCAGTGATGGCAAGGAAGGAGAGTTTGTTGGTGATAAAGAGGTCGTGGATAAATGACAGTTTATTGCAGACGGAGCGTGCGTTCCATAGTGCTCCGGGTAGGGGGACTGGGAGAGGGGGGTGTGGATGGATAGGTATGAGGTTGACAGGGTTGCAAAAACGTGTGGAAGATCGTGGCAGGGTGTTAGAAATGAGTGTGGGGATGTGTTGAGGAGGGCCAGGATTTGGGGATACATCGTGAGCGATGAGGAGTAGCAGACAGAGCGTTAGAAGGTGGGAGCAGGATAAGCCATGGTGTGGCCGTGTGTGTCTTGGTAAAAAGGATTGTATGTGGAGGAACAGTTCTGAGGGAGAGGTGAGATGGCTGGGGAGAATGGAGGGGGAAATGACTAATTCCTCACTAGGTGGGGGGATTACAGGGGATAGGAAGAAAGAAAGAGGATGGGGGTGAAAGTGATAAGAAAATGAAACATAGTGGTTTTATAATCTGTTACCTTACAGCCAAATTCCAGTCCAATTCTAGTCTAATTCACAGTAGTGTAATTAGAAATCTGTAATTTGAAATATGGGATTTGAAATATGTGGAGCAGACTAAAGTCTGGAGCAGACCCATTGCACTGACTAAATATGCAGCTAAGGGCAATCAGGTGTGATTGGGAAGTGGGCTGGGACTGCTCAGGCCAAATGCAGAGTTAAGGAAAGGTCATAAAAGGGGGGAGGGGTTACACAGACCACTCAGATGTGTGGTGAAAATAAGAAGAATGGAGTACAATTATGTACACAGGAAGATGGGTGAGCAAATCATACCATTAAACAAAGCAATACACATGATGCATTCAGGAACACTGAAAAGCTGGGGAAAGTTTGCAGCTGGTCATACCATGAAACAAAGCAATACACGGGGGGCATTCAGGAAAACTGAAAAGCTGGGGAAAGTTTGCAGCTGGTCATACCATGAAACAAAGCAATACACAGGGGGCATTCAGGAACACTGAAAAGCTGGGGAAAGTTTGCAGCTGGTCATACCATGAAACAAAGCAATACACAGGGGGCATTCAGGAACACTGAAAAGCTGGGGAAAGTTTGCAGCTGGTCATACCATGAAACAAAGCAATACACAGGGGGCATTCAGGAACACTGAAAAGCTGGGGAAAGTTTGCAGTGGTCATACCATGAAACAAAGCAATACACAGGGGGGCATTCAGGAACACTGAAAAGCTGGGGAAAGTTTGCAGCTGGTCATACCATGAAACAAAGCAATACACAGGGGGCATTCAGGAACACTGAAAAGCTGGGGAAAGTTTGCAGCTGGTCATACCATGAAACAAAGCAATACACAGGGGGCATTCAGGAACACTGAAAAGCTGGGGAAAGTTTGCAGCTGGTCATACCATGAAACAAAGCAATACACAGGGGGCATTCAGGAACACTGAAAAGCTGGGGAAAGTTTGCAGCTGGTCATACCATGAAACAAAGCAATACACAGGGGGCATTCAGGAACACTGAAAAGCTGGGGAAAGTTTGCAGCTGGTCATACCTGTGGGAACAGAAGAACATCTCGGTCACAAGGTGATGATGACAATGCTGTAGGATTAATATGTGGCCAAATGCATTCTAGAATTCTAGTCTAATTCACAGTAGTGTAATTAGAAATCTGTAATTTGAAATATGGGATTTGAAATATGTGGAGCAGACGATTCTACCCCTTTGGCTGAGAATAAACCCAGTTCTCTACTCAGGTGATAATGAGGGTTGAACCTGATCATCAGGAGAGTTGCAAATTTTTGGTGCTATATAATCTGCATGACATTATTGTACTAGGTTTCCCTTGGTTACAGTCTCATAATCCTGTTTTGGATTGGAAATCTGTGTCTGTAACCAGTTGGGGCTGCCAATGTGTTAATGCCAACACTCCTGTTTTTTCTGCCTCTCCCCAGGCTCAGGATGTTCCTGACTTTTTGACTGATTTTTCTGATGTGTTTAGCGAAAGTAAATCTGCATCCTTGCCCCCCCATAGGAGTTATGACTGCGCTATTGAATTAGTGCCTGGTAGTAAAAGGTCGCCTTTTTAACTTGTCTGTACCTGAACATGACGCTATGCGGTCTTATATCAAGGAGTCATTGGAGAAGGGTCATATCAGACCATCCTCTTCACCCTTGGGTGCCAGTTTTTTTTTTGTGGCCAAAAGGATGGTTCATTAAGGCCGTGTATTGATTATCGTCTCTTGAACAATATCACTGTGAAATATCAATATCCGTTACCCTTGATTTCTGACCTGTTTTCCAGGGTGAAAAGTGCTACTTGGTTTACCAAGCTTGACCTCAGGGGGGCGTATAACCTTATTCGCATTAAGCACGGGGATGAATGGAAGACGGCATTTAATAACGCAGAGGGGCATTTTGAGTACCTAGTGATGCCCTTTAGGCTCTCTAATGCTCCTTCCGTCTTCCAGTCCTTCATGAATGACATTTTCAGGGATTTTGTGGATAAATTTCTGATTGTTTATTTGGATGATATCTTGATTTTTTCCAATGACTAGGACTCTCATGTGAAACATGTTCGGACTGTGTTCCAGAATTTGAGAGAATGCTCTGTATGTGAAGGGATCAAAGTGTCTTTTTGGCATACAGAGGATCTCATTTCTGGGATTCATTTTGTCCCCATCTGTTATTGAAATGGACCCGGTCAAGGTTCAGGCCATATGTGATTGGGTCCAACCTACTTCATTAAAGGCTCTTCAGAGATTCTTGGGTTTTGCCCATTTTTATCGTAAATTTATTGGTAATTTCTCTGTTATTGTTAAACCATTGACTGATTTGACCAAGAAGGGTTCTGATGTGGTGAATTGGCCTCCTGAGGCAGTCTCTGCGTTTCAGGAACTTAAGCAGAGATTCACTTCTGCTCCTGTTCTACGGCAGCCTGATGTTTCTCTGCCATTTCAGGTGGAGGTTGATGCCTCTGAAATTGGGGCAGGTGCCGTTTTGTCCCAAAGAGATCCAGAGACCTCTAAGAGTAACCCTTGTGCCTTTTTCTCTCGAAAATTTTCTCCAACTAAACTTAATTATGACGTGGGTAATCGGGAGTTATTGGCCATGAAGTGGGCTTTTGAAGAGTGGAGACATTGGCTGGAGGGAGCAAAACATCAGGTGGTGGTCCTCACGGACCATAAGAATCTGGTTTATCTGGAATCAGCCAAGCGACTTAATCCTAGACAGGCCAGGTGGGCCTTGTTTTTCACACGTTTTAATTTTGTGGTTTCCTTTCTTCCTTGCACTAAGAATGTTAAAGCGGATGCCCTCTCGAGGAGTTTCCTTGCGGACTCTCCTGAGTTATCTGATCCTGCTGTTATTTTGAAAGAGGGTGTAGTTCTTTCCGCCATCTCGCCCAATTTGAGACTGGCTCTGGAAGGGTGTCAGGAGGATAAACCCGAGCGCTGCCCTATTGGGAAATTGTTTGTCCCAGACCGGTGGAAAAAGAGTGTGATGTCTGAGATTCATTGTTCCGCGTTGGCCGGTCATCCCGGAATTTTTGGTACCAGAGACTTGGTTAGTCGGTCCTTTTGGTGGCCTACTTTGTCTCGTGACGTCAGGGAATTTGTGCAGTCATGGGGAACTTGCTCTCACTCCAAGCCTTGCTCTCGCTCTAGTGGTTTGTTGATGCCATTGCCTGTGCCCAAGAGACCATGGACCCATATATCTATGGATTTCATTTCCAACCTCCCTGTTTCTCAGAGAATGACCGTTATCTGGGTGATTTGTGATAGGTTTTTCAAAATGATACATCTTGTGCCATTACCTAAGTTGCCTTCCTCCTCCGAATTGGTGCCTTTGTTCCTTCAGCACGTGGTTCAGTTACACGGCATTCCTGAAAACATTGTGTCTGACAGAGGAGTCCAGTTTGTTTCCAGATTTTGGAGGACTTTTTGTTCTAAACTTGGTGTTCAATTGTCTTTCTCCTCGGCTTTTCATCCTCAGACCAATGGACAAACTGAGAGAACAAACCAGACATTGGAGACTTATCTGAGATGCTTTGTGTCTGCTGATCAGGATGACTAGGTCTCTTTTTTGCCTTTGGCTGAGTTTGCTCTTAATAATAGGGCTAGCTCTGCCACTTTGATGTCTCCATTTTTCTGCAATTTTGGGTTTCACCCTCGATTTTCTTCGGGACAGACGGAGGCTTCTGTCTGTCCAGGTGTTGACTCTGTTGTGGAGCGTATGCAGCAGATTTGGGACCAGGTAGTGGAGAGGTTGTCCCTCTCTCAGGAGAGGGCCCAGCGGTTTGCCAACCGGCATAGGACTGATGGTCCTCGGTTTGAAGTGGGGGACTTGGTCTGGTTGTCCTCAAGAAATATCCCTATGAGAGTTGCATCTCCTAAGTTTAAGCCTAGGTTCATTGGACCTTATAAGATCATGGAGATTTTTAATCCTGTTTCCTTTCGTTTACTTCTTCCAGGGACATTTAAGATCCATAACGTGTTCCACAAGTCCTTATTGAAGAGGTTTGTCGAGCCAGATAGTTCCTATGGCTGCGCCTCCTGACCCTGTTTTGGTTGAGGGCAATCTGGAGTATGTGGTTGAGAAAATATTGGATTCTCATTTTTCTAGACGGAAACTCCAGTATTTGGTTAAGTGGAGAGGTTATGGTCAGGAGGACAATTCTTGGGTGTTTGCTTCGGACATCCATGCTAGGAGACTGATCCGTGCGTATCACAGAGCTCATCCTGACGACCTGGTTGCCCAAATGAGGGTTCAGTGACTCCTCCTCAAGGGGGGGTACTGTTGTGAATGTGTTAGAAATGAATTCTGAGCAGAAGCTCCCTCTGGTGGTTACAAACAGTACTGAACTATTCAGTGAAGATTGTGAAGATTGGCAATCAGGTGTTACAGACTGGTCTTATATAAGGGAGGTTCCCTCCCATAATACTATTTTCTGTCTGTGTCTGTATTTCCTCTTGTCTAACCGCCATTACATGTTTGGGGGCTTCCTATGTTCTTTGGGGATCTGCTCCGGGGCAGATAGTTTTCCTCTTTCTATCTTTAGGTGTAGTTAGCTTCTCAGGCTGTGACGAGGCGTCTAGGACCAACGTAGGTACGCTCCACGGCTGCCTTTAGTTGTGGTGGTTAGTCAGGGTACTGCAATCCAGTAGATTCCAACCTCTCTGGTGTATTGCCTTTTTTGCCTGCTCTCCTCAGCCTACCAAATCATAACAACTAAGTGGCCTGGAATTATTTTTTTTAACCCAATAAACTGTATAGAACTAGAGTAACACAGCAAATCCAGTGTAATGTAGTACTGAAATTCCACAATTTTTAGCACACAGAGAGATAGACGTCTGACACCGATAACACACTGGTCAATATGTGGGCTGGATTTATTTTTTTTACCCCAAAAAACTGTATAGAAATAGGGTAGCACACAGCAAATCCAGTGTAATGTAGCACTAAAGTGCCACAATTTTCATTTCACGGAGAGATAAGAGTCTGACACAGATACCACTCTGGTCAATATGTGGGCTGGATTTATTTATTTTTTACCCAAAAAGACTGTACACAAATAGGGTAAGACGCAGCAAAAAGGGGAATGTTGCCCTAAAATGCCACAATTTTTGCCACAGAGAGATATAGGCGTCTTACACAGATAACACACTTGTTAATATGTGGGCTGGATTTATTTATTTTACCCCAAAAGACTGTATAGAAATAGGGTAACACTCAGCAAATCCAGTGTAATGTAGCCCTGAAATACCACAAGTTTTCACACACAGAGAGTTAGATGTCTGTCACAGATAACATACCAGTCAATATGTGGGCTGGATATATTTTTTTTACCCTAAAAGACTGCATAGAATTAGGGTAACACGCAGCAAATTCAGTGTAATGTAGCCCTGAATGGCACAATTTTTCGCACACAAAGAGATAGACGGCTGACACAGATGACACACTGGTCAATAAGTGGGCTGGATTTTATTTTTTACCCAAAAAGACTGTATATAAATAGTGTAAGACACAGCAAAAGAAGGGGAATGTTGCCCTGAAATGTCAAAATTTTTCGGACACAGAGAGATAGGCGTGTGACACTCAACACTCTGGTCAATATGTGGGCTGGATTTATTTATTTTTTTCCCCAAAAGACTGTATAGAAATAGGGTAAAACACAGCAAATCTAGTGAAATGTAGCCCTGAAATGCCACAAGTTTTAGCACACAGAGAGATAAGTGTCTGACACAGATACCACACTGGTCACTATGTGGCCTGGACGTATTTTTTTTTTTACCCCAAAAGACTGTATAGAAATAGGGTCACATATGTACAAATTTATATACAATATATAGCGATCGTTAGTGCCAGATTTTTTTAGAGCAAATATTGCTATAGAGTAGCACAAATTGATGGAACTCTTTTGCTCCATCAATTTGTGCTACTCTATAGCAATATTTGCTCTAAAAAAATCTGGCACTAACGATCGCTATATATTGTATATAAACTTGTACATATGTGATACTGTTTTTTCCTTGGTTTACCTTGGGAGTTTTTTTTTGTTTTCATTTCTAAAGCCTTATATTATGTCAGTTGACATGAGGATTGTCACAAATTATGTTATTTACACTTATTTTTGTTTCCACAGCGTTATTTGACAAAGGCTCAGGTTGAGCCGAAACGTTATTTATCGCTTTATTTCTGTCCTTAAATGTTGCCTAATTTGTTAATAAAACATGAATTTTTCAGCATCATAATTGTCCTCTATAGGTACTGCCACACTAAGCTATCCCGCTAGCGATCTCGTTAGCGTTGCATACTAATGAGATCGCTAGCGGGATTGTTTCTATATCGCTAAATGCTGCCGCATTTAGCGATATAGTTAACGACGCTATCGCCGTTAGCGATCTTCTTAACGACTTTAGCGGTACAAAAGTACCGCTAAATCGCTAAGAAAAGGTGCCACACTAGCGATATATACTTACCCAGCGGGAGCGCCAGCGATGAAATAGGGTCCGGAGCGATTCCAGCGACGAGCGAGATCACAGCAGGAAGCTCGTCGCTGGAAGCTGCCGCACTGAACAACATCGCTAACGGGATCGCTAAATAGTGACGTTTTTTAGCGATCCCGTTAGCGATATTGTTTAGTGTGGCATCCCCTTAAGAGTGCGGTGTTTAATCCTTTATGTTGTAAGGACCATTGGTCTATTACACCTGCACCTTGCTTTATCACGGTTGAGTGCACGCCTGTATTTACCTTATAGAAATAGGGTAGCACACAGCAAATCCAGTGTAATGTAGCACTGAAATGCCATAATATTTTGCAGAAAGATAGATAGACATCTGACACAGATGACACACTGGTCAATATGTGTGCTGGATTTATTATTTTTTTTACCCCAAAAGACTGTATAGAAATAGGGTAACACACAGCAAATCCAGTGTAATGTAGCCTGAAATGCCTCAATTTTTAGCATACAGAGAGATAAGTGTCTGACAAAGATACCACACTGGTTACTATGTGGCCTGGACTTATTTTTTTCTACCCCTAAAAGACTGTATAGAAATAGTGTAACACTCAGAAAATCCAGTGTAATGTAGCTGTGGTGCCCCTGAGGGTTCAGTCATCACAGAGGTACTACATCTCAGCCCGAGATGTGGTATCCCACCTTTCAGGTAAGATGGAGACACTACACCTGGCTCTGGCAACATTGCATCCATCACACACACTAGCTGAGTTCCACTAGCATGTCTGCAGCTAGGAAAGGGTGTTAGATGGTGGGTGGAGCTTGTGGGTCAGAGCAGGAGCTAGAGGGAAGTAGAGGAAAGTCTTCCCTTTGGGGAGGAAGAATACAGACGTGTTAGACAAGTTTTAGCACACAGAGAGATAGGCGTCTGACACAGAAAACACACTGGTTACTATGTGGCCTGGAATTATTTTTTTTAACCCAAAACACTATAGAAATAGGGTAACACACAGAAAATACAGTGTAAAGTAGCCCTGAAATGCCACAGAGAGACATCTGACACAGATAGCACACTCGTCAATATGCTTGATGGATTTATTTATTTTTTTACCCAAAAAGACTGTATACAAATAGGGAAAGACTCTGTAAAAAAAAGGGGAATGTTGCCCTGAATTGCCACAATTTTTCGCACACAGAGAGATAGACGTCTGACACAGATAACACACTGGTGAATATGTGGGGTGGATTTATTTTTTTTATACCCAAAAAGACAAAATATAAATAGGGTAAGCACAGCAAAAAAGGGGAATGTTGCCCTGAAATGCCACAATTTTTCGCACACACAGAGATAGACGTCTGACACAGATAACACACTGGTCAATATGTTGGCTGGAGTTATTTTTCTTTTTACACCAAAAGACTGTATAGAAATAGGGTAACACTCTGCAAATCCAGTGTAATGTAGCCCTGAAATGCCACAATTTTTCGCACACAGAGATAGACGTCTGTCACAGAAAACACACAGGTCAATATGTGGGCTGGATTTTTTTTTTTTACCCAAAAGACTGTATAGAAATAGGGTAACACTCAGCAAATCCAGTGTAATGTAGCCTGAAATATCACAATTTTTAGCCCACAGAAAGATAGGCATCTGACACAGATAACACATTGGTAAATATGTGGGCTGGAATTTTTTTTTACTCAAAAAAAAACTATACAAATAGGGTAACAGACAACAAAAAAGGGGAATGTAGGCCTGAAACGCCGAAATTTTTAAAGCACTGATAGAGCAGGCATCTGACAAAGAGAGTCCACTTTCAAATATCTGCCCTGTATTTTTTTTTTTGGCCAGCAAAATTGTGTCAATAAGTAGGCTATGAGTGACACAATAAAAAAAATTCTATGAAAGCCTGAAATGGCAAAATTGGGCAGATAAATATTTTTGGGCTGGAAAATGGTGTCAAAAATTTTTATAACACTCCAAAGAAAATTCTACATTACTACAAAAAATGGCAGATTTTTAAGCACACTCAGATTTCAGGCCTGGGACAGGCAAACCTGTTTAACTCCTTTCTGCCATCGACGTACTGTCCCGTTCATGACACCCGGGAAAATCTGACCATGGACGGGATAGTACATCAAAGCGATCGGACACGCTCCCTGGGAAAGCGCGGCCGATCGCGACCGGGTGTCAGCTGATTATCACAGCTGACACCTGGCACTATGTGTCAGGAGTGGTCACGGACTGCTCCTGGCACATTAACCCCTGGCACACCGCGATCAAACATGATCGCGGAGTACCGGGGGCACAGGGGAGCATCGCGCAGGAATGTGATTGAGCTGTTCTGAGGCCTTCCTCCCTGCAAGGCCCCGGATCCAAGATAGCCGCCGGGTCCTGCAGGGAGGCGGCTTCCTCAGTGCCTGCTGAGAGCAGGCGCTGAGGAAGCCTGCAGCAGTGCCTGTGAGATCGCTGGTCTCACAGAGTGCTGTGCACACTGTGAGATCAGCGATCTGATAAAATACAGTGACACCCTGGAACAAAGTAAAAAAGTTAAAAAAATGAAATTCACAAGTGCAAAAAAAAATTTAAAAATAAAGGAGAAAAAAATATTCCCAATAAATTAATTTCTTCCTGTAAATAAAAAAAAAAAAACAATAAAAGTACACATATTTGGTATCGCCGCTTCCGAAACAACCCCCCCTATATAACAGTCCCACTAGTTAACCCCTTTAGTTAACCCCTTAAAAAAACAAAGCAAAAAATCAATGCTTTATCATCATACCGCCAAACAAAAAGTGGAATAACACGCGATCAAAAAGACCGATATAAATAAGCATAGTACCGCTGAAAACGTCATCTTGTCACGCAAAAATGAGCCACCATACAGCATCATCAGCGAAAAATAAAAAAGTTATAGCTCGCAGAATAAAGCGATGCAAAAATAATTATTTTTTATATAAAATTGTTTTTATTGTATAAAAGCGCCAAAACATAAAAAAATATATAAATTAGGTATCGCAGTAATCGTACTGACCCGAAGAATAAATCTGTTTAGCAATTTTACCACACGCGAAACGGTATAAACATCCCCCAAAAGAAATTCATGAATTGCTGATTTTTGTTCAATCTAACCTCCCAAAAATCGAAATAAAAAGCGATCAAAAAATGTCACGTGCTCAAAAATGGTACCAATAAAAATCTTCAACTGGTACCGCAAAAAATAAGACCTCACATGACTCTGTGAGCCAAAATATGCAAAAATTATAGCTCTCAAAATGTGGTGATGCAAAAAACTATTTTTTGCAATAAAAAGCATCTTTAGCGTGACAGCTGCCAATCATAAAAACCCGCTATAAATAGTAAATAAAAACCCCCTTTATCACCCCCTTACTTAGGGAAAAATAATGAAATTAAAAAAAATGTATTTATTTTGATTTTCCCATTAGGGTTAGGGTTAGGGTTGCGGCTAAAGTTAGGGTTAGAGTTGAGGCTAAAGTTAGGATTAGGGTTAGGGTTGGGATTAGGGTTAGGGGTGTGTTAGGGTTAGGTTTGTGGTTAGGGTTATGGTTAGGGACTAGGTTTAGGGGTGTGTTGGGGTTAGGGTTGGAGTTAGAATTGGGGGTTTTCCGCTGTTTAGGCACATCAGGGGCTCTCCAAATGTGACATGGTGTCTGATCTCAATTCCAGCCAATTCTGCATTGAAAAAGTCAAAAGGTGCTCCTTCACTTCTGAGCTCTGCCATGCGACCAAACAGTAGTTTACCCCCACATATGGGGTATCAGCGTACTCAGGACAAATTGCACAATAACTCTTGGTGTCTAATTTTTTCTGTTAACCTTGGGAAAATAAAAAATTGTGGGCGAAAATATCATTTTTGTAAAAATAAATGATTTTTTTGTTTTTACGGCTGTACGTTATAAACTTCTATGAAGCACTTGGGGCTTCATAGCGCTCACCACACATCTAGATAAGTTCCTTGTGGGGTCTATTTTCCAAAATGGGGTCAATTGTGGGGGGTTTCCACTGTTTGGGCACATCAGGGGCTCTCCAAATGCAACATGACGCCCACAGACCATTCCATCAAAGTCTGCAATCCAAAATGTCACTACTTCCCTTCTGAGCCTAGACGTGTGCCCATACAGTAGTTTTCTCCCACATATTGGGTATCAGCGTACTCAGGACAAATTGGACAACAACTCTTGGGGTCCAATTTCTCCTGTTACATTTGTGAAAATAAAATATAGGGGGCGAAAAAAAATCATTTTTGTAAAAAAAAAAAGATTTTTTATTTTTACGGCTCTACGTTATAAACTTCTGTGAAGCACTTCAGGGTTCAAAGTGCTCACCACACATCTAGATAAGTTCCTTGTGGAGTCTATTTTCCAAGTTGGGGTCACTTGTGGGGGGTTTCCACTGTTTAGGCACATCAGGGGCTCTCGAAATGTAACATGACACCCGCAGACCATTCCATCAAAGTCTGCAATCCAAAACGTCACTACTTGCCTTCCGAGCCCCGACGTGTGCCCACACAGTAATTTTCTCCCACATATTGAGTATCAGCGTACTCATGACTAATTGGACAACTTTTGGGGTCCAATTTCTCCTGTTACCCTTGGGAAAATAAAAAGTTGAGGACTAAAATATCATGTTTGTGGAAAAAAAAAATATGATTTTTTTATTTTCATGCTCGGGCGTTATAAACTTTAGTGAAACACGTGGGGTTCAAAGTTCTCACCACACATCTAGATAAGTTCCTTGAGGGGTCTAGTTTCCAAAATGGTGTCATTTGTCGGGGGTTTCCACTGTTTTGGCAGATCAGGAGCTCTCCAAACACGACATGGCGTCCAGCCAATTCAGCGTTGAAAAAGTCAAACGGCGCTCCTTCCCTTCCAAGCTCTGCCATGCACCCAAACAGTGGTTTACCCCCACATATGGGGTATCAGCGCACTCAGGACAAATTGCACAATAACTTTTGGAGTCTTGTTACCCTTGGGAAAATAAAAATTGGGGTGAAAAGATCATTTTTGTGGAAAAAATATGAATTTTTAATTTTACGGCTCTACGTTATAAACTTGTGTGAAGCACTTGGCGGTTCAAATTGCTCACCACAGATCTAGATAAGTTCCATAGGGGGTCTAGTTTCCAAAATAGTGTCACTTGTGGGGGGTTTCCACTGTTTAGGCACATCAGGGGCTCTCCAAACGCAACACGGCGTCCATTCTATAATTCCAGCCAATTTTGGTTGGAAAAAGTCAAATGGTGCTACTTCCATTCCGAGCTCTGCCGTGCGCCCAAACAGTGGTTCCCCCCATATGTGGGGTATCAGCGTACTCAGGACAACAACTTTTGTGGTCCAATTTCTCCTGTTATCCTTGGGAGAATAAAAAATTGGTGACTAAAAGATAATTTTTGAGGGAAAAAAAATAGGATTTTTTATTTTCATGCCTGGGTATTATAAACTTGTGTGAAGCAGTTGGGGGTTGAAACTGCTCACCACAGATCTAGATAAGTTCCTTAGGGGGTCTAGTTTCCAAAATGGGGTCACTTGTGGGGGGTTTCCACTGTTTAGGCTCATCTGGGGCACTGCAAACGGAACATGACCCCATCAACGTCTGCATTCCAAAACGTTATTACTTCCTTTCCAAGCCCTGCCGTGCGCCCAAACAGTTTACCCCCCATATGGGGTATCAGTGTACTCAGGAGAAATTGGACAACAACTTTTGGGGTCCAATTTCCTTGGGAAAAATAAAAAATTTGGGACTAAAAAATCATTTTTCTTAAAAATTGTTTTTTTTTTCACACCCAGTCATTATAAACTTTTGTGAAACACTTGGGGGTTCAAAGTGCTCACAACAAATCTAGATAAGTTCCATAGGAGGTCTAATTTCCAAAATGGTGGCACTTGTGGGCGGTTTCCACTGTTTAGGTGCATCAAGGGCTCTCCAAACGCGACATGGCGTCCAATCTTAATTCCAGCCAATTTTTGTTTGAAAAAGTCAAACGGCGCTCCTTCCCTTAAGAGCTCTGCCGTGTGCCCAAACAGTGGTTTTCCCCACATATGGGGTATCGTCGTACTCAGGAGAAATTGCACAACAACTTTATCTGTCCATTTTCTCCTTTTACCCTTGAGAAAATAAAAAAGTTTGTAAAATATCATTTTTGTGACTAAAAAGTTAAATATTCATTTTTTCCTTCCACGTTGCTTCAGCTCCTGTGAAGCACCTGAAGGGTTAATAAACTTCTTGAATGTGCTTTTGAGTACCTTGAGGGGTGCAGTTTTTAGAATGGTGTCACTTTTGGGTATTTTCTGCCATATAGACCCCTCAAAGTAACTTCAAATGTGAGGTGGTCCCTAAAAAAATGGCTTTGTAAATTTTGTTGTAAAAATGAGAAATCGCTGGTCAACTTTTAACCCTTATAATTTCCTAACAAAAAAAATTTTGATTCCAAAATTGCGCTGATGTAAAGTAGACATGTGAGAAATTTTATTTCTTAACTATTTTATGTGACATATTTCTCTGTTTTAAGGTAATGAAAATTCAAAGTTTGAAAATTGCAAAATTTTAAAAATTTTCGCCATATTTGCGTTTTTTTAAAAAATAAATGCAAGTTATATCGAAGAAATTTTACTACTAACGTGAAGTACAGTATGTCACGAGAAAACTTTCTCAGAATCGCGAATATCCGTTGAAGCGTTCTAGAGTTATAACCTCATAAAGAAACAGTGTTCAGAATTGTAAAAATTGGCCGGGTCATTAACGTGCTAACCACCCTTGGGTGAAGGGGTTAATATAGCTGTATTTTCACGCTGTACTATATAAAGGATCTGCCTGTATTCTACAGTGTCAACAAGCAATTAGACAATAAAAAGGTGTTCTAGATTGCTTTGGAAAAAAGTAATCAGGATTAAGATGCCAAAAAAATTTGCTGTCCACTGAGACCTAGGGCTGTGTAGATACGGTCAATATAGCTTATAGGCAGCAGCAGCAGAAGCAAACAGTAATACAATGGACCCTCTTGATATATGCAATTAAGGATGCCACATAGAATGACTGTTTGTCTGCTGCTGAGATCTATATACCCACATACAGTGTGTGCATGCCTTGCACTGATCTGTATATACGCACATACACTCCCTGCCTAACTAACACTGCAATCTATATACATCGTAATTAGTTCTTAGGCTGGTGTCACACTCACCGTACAAAAATACGGAGCGTATTGTACGGTCGTATTACGCCAAAATGTTGCTGGCACACCAATCCGTATTTCATGCGTTTTCAGGGTGCGGCTGCGTATTTTGCGCATGTAAGCATCCGTATGCAATCCGTATGGCCTCAGTATAGCGTTTTTTTCTCGCAGCCTTGCAATATGGACATTTAACGGGTTTTAGGCCTGAAACTCATTGAAATCATCTTGCGTATTTCTCGCAAGTCACACGCCTGGTCCATGTGTAATCCGTTGTTTTCTCGCACCCATAGACTTTCATTGGCGTACAACGGGCGTAATATGCGTACAATCGCAGCATGCTGTGGGTGTCTCGCACCGTAAGAGAAGTATTGGTCCGTGTGTAATGCGTGGTTTTCATGCCTCTCACTCGTCCGTATTCCTACTTAGTGTGACGCCGGCCTTAGAAGGACTGTTGAAAGCTGGATTTGTGTCTTCTTTGATGTTAGACCTACACTAACTTCTAAACCCCAAATCTGACCCTATCTTGGCAGCTGTTCTCACTACACTCACTAATTCTGGAGCAGACAGAGACGAGCATGGCGCTCCCGATCTCTTATACACCTGATGATGATGTGCAGCCAGCCAATCACTGTAATACCACAACAAAGATGGCTGCAGCTTTACAGTGCGTGGCAGACAATCCTTGCAAGTTGACTAGCGCTCTAAAGAGCACCAAAAATGCAGGGCATGCATCAGTACTCCTGCAGAACAAACACGTAACTGCTCGCTGCTCGCCAAGTACCGCGAGTGCAGTGATGCACAGTGATGCATTACCGAGCATGTTAGCTCATCACTAGTAACCAGCAACTTTTTTTTTGAGTGTTATGTTTCATAAAAATGTACCCCAAACACAGACTAGTATGTGGGTAAGAAATGTGAACAAACGATCAAAATGTTCAAATGCTTTTTTCTACTGTTATATACCACCAAAATATGACAGAAAGCATATATATTTTTTGGATGAATAATCTAATCCTGATATAATTTTTCACTTTTTTTGTAAGTTTTACGTACCACCTTAATGCAACTATGACCATGTCATTTAAATGGTAAGGAAGCGTGAATGATTTTGAATGAAAATATTTTTAAAGTGTTGTTGATAGGGTTGAGCGATACTTTCCGATATCAAGAAGTATCGGATCGGAATGGGTATCGCCGATACCCAAAAAGTATCGGCGATACCAGATTCCGATACCGGAAATCCAATGCAAGTCTATGGGACAGAAATATCGGAACTAAAAAAAACCCTTTCTTTCCTTGTAAACACTAAATATACACACATAGAATACATATATATATATATATATATATATATACATGTCATTGTGACATATATATATATATATATATATATATACATATATTTATAGTTTATACACTTCTACATAGTAAAATAGCCTCTGATTCAATTGCCGGGTAATGCCGGCTTTTGTGAAAATACAGAAGCACCCGACATAAAATGACACATGGTTTACATACAGTTAACCATGTATTTTCATGTAGTTTGATATCTGATTTTCACAATTACATGAGTGTATGTGTGCTAAATTTCACACCTGTAGGGGTTAATTAAAGGTGTAAATTCGTTGTAAAAAAAACGGACTTTTTAGCTACGAATTTACACCTTTAATTAACCCCTACAGGTGTGAAATTTTGCACACATACACTCGTAATTGTTAGTGAAAACAATATATCAACAACTTGAAATGACATGGTAAACTCTATGTAAACCATGCGTCATTTCATGTCGGCTTCTGTATTTTCACAAAAGCCGGCAATTGAATTACGGCTATTATACTATGTAGAAGTGTATGAACTATAAATATATATATATATATTATATATATATACATATATATATATATGTATCAATAATATACTCCGGCACACCAAAAGGCTATTCGTTGCAAAGTAGACAGTCTTTATTATAGACACTGATAGCTCATTCAAAAAAATTGAATATCCAAGGAACATGCATTAATTCAGGTACATAATATCATAGGTACATAGTTTCAACGTTTCGGCATTTCATGCCTTTTTCAAGAAGTACCTCTTACTTATAACGCATGGAAATAGTGGAGGACAATATCGGAACTCGGAATCGGAATTCCGATACAGCAAATATCGGCCGATACCCGATATTTGCAGTATCGGAATGCTCAACCCTAGTTGTTGAAGTACTTATACTGTCATAAATGCTTTGCAGAAAGTGTAAATCCAGATAAATTATGAGGAGGGTCATCCATAGACCCCTGAAAGGCAACTACTGGCGAGCCTCATAGTGGTCATGGAAGATTTCAACTATCCAGACATTTATTGGGAATCTCTCTAAGGCAAAACTAACAGGTAAAGGAAATTCTTATCCTCTCTTGCTGACAACTTTATCTTCCAAAAGGTAAGGGAGAAAACAAGGGGATCTGCTACCTTGGATCTAATCCTTATAAACAGGGAGGAAATGGTTGAGGAGGTAAGAGTGGCTGGGACCCTAGGAGGTAGTGACCATGCTATTTTAGAATTTTGGATAACAAGAGGAGGAAGACCTGTGAGACTCAGACGTCAAGGTTAGATTTCAGAAAGGCAGATTTTAAGGGACTCAGAAAGAGAATTGGAGGGATCCAATAGCTGGATATCCTTAAGAACAAAAATGTCCAGGAAGGATGGAAAATCTTGAAAAATTAGATTCTCAAAGCACAATCGTTAGCAATTCCGAAAAGAGGGAAGAATGGGAAGCATGGATGATGATGAACACAGAACTTAAACACATGCTAAAAAGCATCGACATATCTTCACTGTCCTATTAAAGGAATAGAAGAATCCAGGATATCTATAAACAGAAAGACAGTGAGGAAACACTTAGCTAACCTAAATGAATTCAAGTCTCCAGGTCCAGATGAATTACACCCAGAGTACTGAAGGAGATAGCAGAAGAAATTCTTGAACCACTGTCCATAATCTTTGAAAATTCTTGGAGAACAGGAGAAGTCACAGAAGACTGGAGAAGAGCAAATGTTGTTCCTATCTTCAAAAAGGGGAAGAAGGTGGACCCAGGGAACTACAGGCCGGTGAGTCTGACTTCTATATCAGGAAAGATCTTTGAACAAATTATTAAAGAACATGTATGCAAGTACCTGGATAAGAATGAAGTGATTAAACAGAGTCAGCTTGGGTTTGTAACTAATAAGTCATGTCAGACTAACTTAATTTCCTTCTATGACAGAATCACTGACTGGGTGGATCAAGGGAAATGCTGTAGATATAGTATATCTTGACTTCAGCAAAGCATTTGACAAAGTATCTCACACAATCCTTATTGAAAAAATGACTAAGTATGGAATGGACATGGCAACTGTTAGGTGGATTCATAACTGGCTTAGTGATCAGACCCAAAGAGTGATCGTAAATGGCTGCACATCAGTTGGAAGAATGTCTCAAGTGGGGTACCACAAGGTTCTGTTTTGGGCCCTGTATTGTTCAACATCTTTATCAATGATTTAGATGAAGGAATTGAGGGTAAACTGATCAAATTTGCTGATAACACAAAGCTAGGAGGGGTAGCTAATACTAGAGAAGAGAGAGAGAGAGGATTCAAAAAGATATAAATAAACTGGAGCAGTGGGCAGCAACTAACAGAATGGATTTTAACAGGGAAAAATTCAAAGTACATCTGGGCAATAAAAATTAAAAAAGCATATACAAAAAGGGAGGAATAGGGCTAAGTAACAGCACATGTGAAAAAGACTTGGGTATACTAATTCATCACAGACTGAACATGAGTGAACAGTGTGATGCAGCAGCAAAAAAGGCAAATGCAATTCTAGGATGTATCAACAGAAGCATACAGTCTAGATCACGTGAGGTTATTATTGCCCTCTACTCCTCTTTGGTCAGACCTCATCTGGAGTACTGTGTCCAGTTTTGGGCACCACATTTTAAAAAAGACATCAACAAACTGGAGCAAATTCAGAAAAGAGCCACCAGAATGGTGACCGGTCTGCAAACCATATCCTATGAGGAACGGTTGCAGGATTTGGGAATGTTTAGCTTGCAAAAAAGAAGACTGAGAGGAGACTTAATAGTTGTCTACAAATATCTCAAGGGCTGTCGCATTGTAGAAGGATCATCTTTATTCTCATTTGCACAAGGAAAGACTAGAAGCAATGGGATGAAACTGAATGGGAGGAGACACAGATTAGATATTAGAAAAAACTTTTTGACAGGGTGATCAATGAGTGGAACAGGCTGCCACGAGAGGTGGTGAGTTCTCATTCAATGGAAGTCTTCAAACAGAGGCTGGACAGACATCTGTCTGGGATGATTTAGAGAATCCTGCTTTGAGCAGGGGGTTGGACCAGATGGCCCAGGAGGTCCCTTCCAACTCTACCATTCTATGATTCTAAATACTGACTATTACAAACACTTTATGCGCTGCTGTTATCTATTGGTGTGGAAAAGTTCATTTTTATGAGAGTGAGCCTATCTGCATTCTCTGTTGACAGGTAAAACACCTGTCTGTCATGACCCCTGCGGCGGCACTAAAAACTTTTTCAGACAAGACCCCAGCGGCAAGACAGCGCAATACCTCCAAGGGACAGAAGCACAGTTCATACCAGGCGTCCAGCTTTTAGACCCTTTGACCAGCTGGGTTGCTGTCATGAAATTGGCCCATGCAGTTGACAGTGTACCCCTGCCTCTGATTGTGTCTCCCTGGCCTCTCCTCCTTGGTTAGGCAAGTATGCTTGGCCCTGACACTAGCATTGTCTGATGGGAATGTTTTTATCATATTTTCCACAATGGCCTTCTGGTATAGCACCATTTTAGAAGACCTTTCCACCTCAGGAAAAAGAGATGCAAAGTTCTCCTTGTATTGTGGGTCCAGCAGGGTGAACAACCAGTACTCTCTTTTTGGACAAAATGAATGCAGCACAAGAGTCACAGGAAAGGCAGCAGTATAAAAACTCTGTCATATGTGACAAGGTCCCTACAGACACTTCCTAACGATTCTCCATCTGCTCCTCCTCCCTCTCTTCCTCCTCATTCTCATCCTCAGCCAATCCATGCAGCAGAGACGGGTTGAAAGTTATGTGGCTACTAGCCTCTGTTGTGCTAGCCACCAGCTCCTGATCCTCTCATCGCTACCAATTCCATGCTGTGAAGATAGGATGAGGCTGGGCTGGCTACATACTGTGTTACGTCTTCCTCCATTCCCACCTGATCATGCAAAGCTTCATGTTTAATTGTGAGCAGTGACTATTTAAAGGGAATCTGTCACACCATTTTTGCCATATCAACTAAAGATATATAAAGATATCTAAAGCTAGCGGTATTTACCTTATATCCTGATACCCCCCGTTTTCATATAAAAATACCTTAGTAAAGTTGGTATTTTGGGCTGCCAAACAGGGTAGTCAGGATCCGCTGGGCGGCGGTTATTCGCTTCCCCCAACACTCCTCCATTCTTGGCGTACGTAGCTTTTTTTCCTTGTCCGTTGTCTTTCCGCGCTTGCGCTGTGTAAAAGTCCCTCGCGCGTGCGCATTGTTTTTTTCCCAACAGTGGGCCAGCACACTATCACTACCGCGCAAGCGCAAGTAATTTCTGGCACTTCACTTGACCCGGAAGTCGTCCAGTCATTGCTGATGACTTCCGGGCCAAGGAAAGTCAGGAAGTCTGACGCATGCGCAGTAATGTTTTGCTACTTTGCCCACTGTTGGGCAAGGAACACTGCGCACGCGCGGGGCCCTGCTTCACAGCGCCATCGTGGAAACAGTACACTGTGATACTCACAGACAGCGTTATGTGACAGAAGTGGAGGAGCGGGGGGGAAAGCGAATAACCGCGTCCAGCGGACCTGACCACCCTGATTGGCAGCCCAAAATACCAACTTTACTAAGGTATTTTTATTTGAAAACAGGGGTATTAGGATATGAGGTAAATACCGCTAGCTTTCTTATGGGACGTACTATTCACCCATATCTTTAGTTGATATGGCAAAAATGGGGTGACAGATTCCCTTTAAGTAGGCACAGATGCGGTATACAATGCATGGGTAAGAGGTAGCACTATAGAGTTAAACACACAAATGTAGAGCCGCTGATAAAATATAATAACAAAGAATTGTACAGTTAGGAATAGATGGAGGACTCCCCACTAGTAAAATAAGTAATATCAGAGATCATTATATATAAAAATATTAATATTAAAGGGAGTAAGTAACCGTTCAGGCCAAATAAACTGGTGCCAATTTCAATACAATAATAACATTAATACAAAATACAGCAGTTTGTCAGCCAAATACTGTTACTATATTGAAGGATTACATCTACATAATTAGATGACTTGTGCATATCATATCAATTTATAAATATTAAGTAATGTAGTTCACAGATTAATAAAGTTCCCGTGTTTTAACAAATTTTTAATAAAAAACATATTTTTTGGACTATAAGATGCACCGGACCATAAGATGCACCCCAAATTTTCAGGCAATAGAGAAAAAAATTAATGTGTCAAATGGGGGTCCATCTTACAGTCCAAATTCAGCTTACCCGAAGGATAAGCAGAGCTGGTGGAGTGGGGTCACAGGGGGTGTTCAGTGGTCTGGCAATATGACTCCCATCCCAGGCTGGTGTGGCAGGTGCGGTGGCCTCTGGGAAATCCCATCTCAGGCTGGAGTGGCAGGTTCAGCGGTGGTGCTTTTTGGTGCGAAGGGGCTCCGCCGGCATCTTGTAAAAGCCCCGAGGCCCCGCATATCCATTGCTGAGATGCAATGGCCTCCGGGAAATCTCATGCCAGGCTGGTGTGTGTCAGGACTCTGAACATTTTTGATCACCTTTTGTGCATTACTGCCCTTTTTTCAAGATGGCGTCTTTGGTCTCATGTGCACTGTGTCTTCCTGCTATATAACTCCACCCCAGCCTTTAGTCTGTGCTAGAGTATTCTGCCTTGCATCCAGCTTCTGACCTCTGGTGATTTCCCTTTGGCTTTGTACCTGCTCCTGTGAACCTGTTTCATGATCCTGCTACTCTGCTCTGAGTTCCTGCTGCATACATGGTTTCCAGTAATCCTCCTTCATCTGGCTGCTTGTGTTACTCCCTTTGCATTTGCTGGACATGTAAGCTGTTGCAGCCCTGCGCTGCTTAAAACTGAGACTATCACCCAGGCCTTCCTGGTTGAGCTAAAGATATCATTTGAACTGCCTACCTGTGCTTGGACTAAACTAAGACTTATTCATGTCAAGTATCCTCAAGTTTAACTGTGCTTCATAGACTCTGCTTGATTGCATTTCTCTCTGAAGTTTCCTATAGAGTGTTAAGCTGCATTTAATATCTACACCAAGTGTTCTGGTCTTGAGCTTTGCTTTGCACCTGTTTGAATCACCGTGTGATAATATAGACTTTTCCACTTATAAGACTGTGTCCTGTAGTTGACTTGTTCCACGCAAGAAGTCTCCTGAGTTATCCCCTATAATTATTACAGGATACTCTAGCCACAAAAGAGGAGACTGCTGGAACAATGACTGCAGAAGGCAGATTAGAGCAGGTGTTTTCCATAATTAGATCACTGCAGAAAGATGTGGAAGGTCTGCAAAAGAAGTTTGGACGCTTTGAATGCAATGAACAGGTGCTTGGACAATCTTTGCAGGACTTAAGCACCCGCATGGCACCCCATAAAAATAAACTTACTGGCATGGAGTCCCAGTATGGACGGGCTTTTCAGGACATTAGCACGCAAATAGAGCACAACCTTTTGGGCAACCGCCACCAGCTAGCCCACCTAAGTTGCCCCCATTCAGATTTAATGGTGATCGCGACAAATTTCGTGGCTTTGTCAATCAATGTATGCTATATTTTGATGTGCATGCTGACCGTTTCCCTAATGATAGATCTAAAGTATTGTGTGTAATAATGCTGCTGACCGCATGAGCGCTCCCCTGGGCGAATCCGATGATTGAGTCTCGTGACCCGCGGTTAAATAATTTGGATGATTTCTTGGCCGCTATGGCATTAATGTTTGATGATCCTAATCGCCGTGCAACTGCTGAATCTGCTTTATTGTCTTTACGCCAGGCTAAACGTTCTGTTATTGAGTATGCTACCAAATTCAGGAGATTAGCAGTAGATACCAATTGGGACAGTTATGCACAATTGCCTATTTTTAAGAGGGGGCTGTCTAGCATTGTAAAGGACGAATTAGCTCGCTCTGAATCACCACAGGAGCTAGAGACATTTATACAGCATTGTGTGCGCATTGACATTTGCCTTACTGAGCGTAGGCAGGAGAAGTTTGTTGCCTTGAACCATATCTCTAACTTTTCCCTTCCTTCCAGAGAGCCTGCAGGTAAAACATCTCGGGATGTGGAGGAGGTGCCCATGCAAACTGATTCTGTTCAGAAGCGCGAGAGTAATGAGCGCCGGGAGCATCAACTTCGTGAAAGTCTATGTTTCTACTGCGGCCAGTCTGACCACTTTTTAATCAACTGTCCCAAGTGTCCGAAGTGGCCTAACAATGTGCTAGCAGCGGTAGGAGAGTATGACTACTGTGATGATGAATCTGACATCTCTGAATGTAGCCTGCCTTTAAACGCTGTATTCCATTCACTTTTTATGACTTCACCACCCAAGGAGCTGAAGGAAAAGAACTCTCACTGTTCTCTCCCTATTAAGATCCTTGTTGTGAATGTGTTAGTAAATGAATTCTGAGCAGAAGCTCCCTCTGGTGGTTACAAACAGTACTGAACCATTCAATGAGGATTGGCAATCAGGAATTACAGACTGGCTGGATATAAAGGAGGTTCCCTCCCATCATGGTTGCCGGTGATCAATTGTTCTTGTCCAACGTTGTTTCCTGGTTCACTTGGAAGCTTGCGAGTCTTGCCTCTTCTCCTGCTGTCAGATAAGATATTTTCTGTTTTTTGTTTTTATGCTTACCATTTGCATATTTCTCTGCAATTCTGTGAGGTTAGCCAGGTTTCCCCCCCCCGGGGGGCTTGGGCTCCTCTCAGTTCCTCTGGAGCCTCTGGTATTTGTTCATTTGCCTTTTCCAGTTTTTTCAGTGGCTGCTGCTTAGTTTTGTTACACCAGAGAACTAATTTAGGTGGTAGAGGTCGTGTGATCTCAGGTGTTTTTGCAATTAGTAGCGTTGGTATTTTTTAGGGTTTTTTGGATTGCAGTAAGTATCCTTCCTATCCTTTTCTGTCTAGGCAGATTGGGCTCCAACGTTTGCTCATACTATTTTCTGTCTGTGTCTGTATTTCCTCTTGTCTAACCGCCATTACATGTTTGGGGCTTCCTTTGTTCTTTGGGGATCTGCTCCGAGGCAAATAGCTTTCCTCTTTCTATCTTTAGGTGTAGTTAACCTCTCAGGCTGTGACGAGGTGTCTAGGACCAACTTAGGAACGCTCCACGGCTGCCTTTAGTTGTGGTGGTTAGTCCGGGTACTGCAATCCAGTAGATTCCAACTTCTCTGGTGTATTGCCGTTTTTGCCTGCTCTCCTCAGCTACCAAATCATAACAGATCCTGTGTTCTGGACAGTGGATTTCCAGTGCAGCTATGATTGACTTTGGTGCAGGTGGCAATTTTATGGATATCGCATTTGCCAAAGAACATGGTATTGAAATTCAGCAAAGCGCCTCTCCAATTACCATGGAAACAGTGATGGGTCACCTTTAATCTCCGGGCATGTGGATCAGGAGACCGCACCCCTTGAGATTTTGTTGGAACCTAATCATCAGGAGCAACTCTCTTTCTTGCTAATTTCTTCTCATTTTCCTGTGATTTTAGGCATCCCTTGGCTGCGTTCTCAGAATCCAACTATCAACTGGGAGATCAAGGAGGTTATCTTTCCAACAAGGAGCAACCCAGCATCAACTAAAGTGGTCCCTGAGTCCACTGCTACGGAACCACCTGTACAGGTATTTACTTTACCTTCGGCATATAAAGAGTTCTCTGACATCTGTGACAAGAAGAATGCAGATCAGCTTCCTCCACACAGGCATTATGACTGTCCCATTGAGCTGCTTCTTGGGGTAGCTATTCCTTTTGGCAACGCATACCCTTTGTCGGCACCTGAGTTACAAGCCTTAAATGTTAGAACTCTCCTGTTAGGTTTTTTCTATCTTGCTGGTCACATGACTTTTGTGGCCTATTTAGTCCTGCTCCGCCCTTCTGGCTTTGCTGGACTTCATTGTAATTTCTACTCTTAAGCTAGCCAGGTGTTTGTTACCTTATTCTAATAGTTTTGATTGGTCTTCAGACCGCTATGTTCTATGTTGTTTTGTTTTACTTTTTACTGCTGCAACTTCTGTTAGGAGGTGTCCATCTTTTATCCCAGTCCCTAGTGCTTGTAGGGATCCCTTCCTCGCATCTATAGGTCTTAGTTCAGAATAGCTGAGGACTTTATCGGGTCTGATCGCAGGATCAGGTTCCCCGTTACATCGTAGGGATTGAGCTTAGTTCTATTGTAGGGACAGATATCCCTTTCTTTCCTTAGTGCTTGTAGCAGAACATAACAGTAAGTCCAGCCAAAAAAAAATCTCTAAGGAAAGATTACCAGTTTCCATTATGGTGTCGGTTTAGGAATTGGCTCAAGCCTGCAGGGACTCCTCTGGAGGTGTCCGAGCTTCAGCAACACGTGAGTAGCTGTTCTGGAGCACATTTCGTGGAGCCAAAGGTACTTTTGCCTGATTTATTTTTTGGTGAACAACAAGATTTTTTTTCTTTTAAAAATGCTTGCTTGTTGTATTTTCGTTTGAGACCCAGATCCTCTGGTGATGAATCACAGCACATAGGGTTCATAATGTCACTTTTGCGCAAAGAACCTCAGAAGTGGGCCTTTTCTATGCAACCTAGTGATCCATGCTTTAGATCAGTGGATAGTTTTTTTCTGCTTTGGGGTTATGTATGATCATCCTGATCGTGTCTCATCAGCTGAGACAGAATTGAGACGTTTGAGGCAGGGATCAGGTAATGTGGAAAAATATTGTACTCACTTCCGACGGTGGTCCACTCAGGTGGGGTGGAACGATTCAGCTTTGAAAAGTTTGTTTCTTGCAGGGCTAAGTGAAAGGGTTAAAGATTTGCTGATTGCTTATCCCATACCTGGTAACTTGCAAGAGGCTATGCAATTGCTATACGGGTGGATAGGAGACTGCGTGCAAGGTTAATGAGAGTAAATCCTATGTAATGTCAGCCCCAAGTCTTGAGAGGGTCTGTACTGACATCGGAGAGCCCATGGAGATTGGAGCGATGGCACCTCGCTCTCAGGAAAAAGACCGCAGGTCTTCTGAAGGATTGTGCTTTTATTGCGGCAAATCTAACCATTTCATTAAGAACTGTGTGCTTCGTATGAACAAAGAAAAAAAAAGGTCAGTTCCGCCCGTATAGCCTGTTTAAATACTAAGGGCGTCTTTCTTGCTGCCACTACTAATTCAGGAAGAATTAATGGATTTTCGGGTATTTGTCGATAGTGGGTCAACTCTGAATGTGATTGATGGGGGATTCTTGGAAAAACTTAAATTAAAACCCAAACCTTTGTCATCCCCTATTGCCGTGGTTTCTGTTTATGGCTCTCCCTTGAAGAATGTTACAAGGTCTGTGAATTTCCCCTCACTATTAATGGTGTTCACCAAGAGAATTTGGATTTGGTAGTATTGAATAATTTACCTTCTCCGGTAATTTTGGGGTTACCCTGGTTAAAATTGCACAATCCTGTTCTGGATTGGTCTACTAATGAAATTAAGTTCTGGAGTTCTAAGTGTTATGACAAGTGCTGTAACGGGCGTATTGCTGCCATGGATAAAGGGGAACTACCTGTACCTATTCAGGATTTTTGGAAAGTTTTTTCTGAGAAGGAGTCGCAGATTTTACCTCCCCATAGAGACTATGATTGTACTATTGAATTTGTCCCTGGAGCGACTCTTCCTAAAAGTCGTTTACTTAATCTTACTATTCCTGAGAGAAAGGCTTTGGAGGAATACATACAGACAAGCTTGGCCGCCGGTCACATTAGGCCTTCCAAGTCTCCTGTGGCTGTTGGATTTTTTTTTATTAAAAAAAAGGACGGCGGTTTACGTCCTTGTCTGGACTTTCATGAGATTAATAAAATTACTGTACGCAATTCTTACCCGCTGCCATTGATTCCTGATTTGTTTAACCAGTTAGCGGGGGCCAAGTGGTTCTCTAAAATTGATCTTCGGGAGGCATACAATTTGTTGCGCATGAAGGAGGGTGACGAATGGAAGACTGCTTTTAACACTCCTGTGGGTCATTTTGAGAATCTGGTTATGCCTTTTGGCCTTACCAATGCTCCTGCATTTTTTTCAGAATCTTATTAATGACATCCTTAGACCTTTGATCGGCAAAAATGTGGTTGTGTATTTGGATGACAGTTTGATTTATTCGCCGGATCTGGAGTATCATTGGCGGAGCGTTCGTGAGGTATTACAGTTATTGAGTGACAATTCGTTTTTTGCTAAGCTGGAGAAATGTGAGTTCGCTGTATAGAGAATTAGTTTTTTGGGCTACATTATCTCCAGCGAAGGTTTTGAGATGGACTCGGTGAAAGTTCAAGCTCTGCAGGAATGGCCTAGGCCTATTGGTTTGAAATCGTTACAGAGGTTTTTGGGTTTCGCCAATTATTATAGAAAATTCATTAAAAATTTTTCTATTATTGTCAAACCACTGACCAATCTCACCAGGAAAGGTGCTAATGCAGTTCAGTGGACTACTGAGGCCATTGAAGCTTTTGTGTTTTTGAAGGAGAGGTTCAGCTCTGCTCCCATCCTTATGCAGCCTGATGTGACTAAACCGTTTTTGGTTGAGGTTGATGCTTCTTCTGTGGGGGTCGGCGCGGTGTTGTCTCAGGAAAACACGGATGGAGTACATCCTTGTGCATTTTTTTTCAAAAAAATTTTCTGAGACTGAACTGAATTATGATATTGGTAATCGGGAATTGTTGGCCATTAAACTCGCATTTGAAAACTGGTGGCATCTCTTGGAAGGTGCTGAATTTCCCGTTCAGGTTTTCACTGATCATAAAAATCTGATCTATCTTGATGCTGCCAAACGCTTGAATGCCCGTCAGGCTAGGTGGGCACTGTTTTTCTCGCGGTTTAATTTTTCCGTTACTTACATCCCAGATACTAAGAATGTGAAAGCCGATGCTTTGTCTCGCAGCTTTTCTCCCATGGTTGGTATTGAGGAGGAGGAGAACATTTTACAAGAAGGGGTTGTGATTGCTGCTTTGGACTCTGTGTTGGAAGATGAGATTCTTGAAGCACAGGAGAATGTCCCATCTAACACTCCCCATGGGAGGTTGTTTGTGCCTGGGACCTTTAGGAGAGATCTGTTTGAGTGTCATAAGTATCGGTTGGCAGGTCATCCTGGAATCTCTGAGACCAAGAGACTTGTGGGTCGCAGTTTTTGGTGGCCTGGATGGCAGAAGGAAGTCATTAAGTGGGTGCGTCAATGTACTTTGTGTGCTAGATCTAAGTCTTCACATACTCCTGCTGCGGGGTTGCTTTGCCCTCTGGAGGTTCCTAGTGCACCTTGGACACATTTGGCTATGGACATTATTACTGACCTTCCCCCCTCTGAGGGTTTCACTGTCATCTGGGTGGTCGTGGACCATTTTAGCAAGATGTGTCACTTGGTTCCTTTCATCAAACTGCCCTGCGCTAAGACTCTCGCTAAGGCCTTTGTCAAGGAGATTGTCAGACTACATGGCTTCCTACTGACATTGTTTCTGATAGGGGACCTCAGTTCATGGCTCGTTTTTGGCGCGCCTTTTGTGACAGGTTGAGAGTTCATTTGTCATTTTCATCTGGATATCATCCTGAGTCTAATGGCCAGACAGAAAGGAAAAATCAGGATATTGAGCAGTTCTTGCGTTGTTTTGTGGCAGACAATCAAGAGGGGTGGTCTGAGTTTCTGCCACTTGCTGAATTCGCTCTTAACAACCATACATCCTCTTCTGCTGGTTGTTCGCCTTTTTTTGCTGTACTGGGAGACATCCGTCGTTTGGGTCATTCTCCAAATTGGTATCGGCCGTGCCTGATGAGGAGAATTTTTCCAGTGATTTGGAGAGAGTTTGGACAGATGTGCGTGGTAATCTTCAGGAGGCTAACAGAAAATCTAAAAGGTACTTTGATAGGAAACGGCAAGAGGTTTTGTTTGCTATTGGTGACATGGTTTGGTTATCCTCTAAGAATCTGAGGTTGAGGATTCCTTCTAAAAAATTAGGTCCCAAGTTTGTAAGGCCCTTTAAGGTGCTTCAGGTTGTTAACCAATCGGCAGTTAGGTTGGAGGTTCCTACCTCCTGGAAGATTAATCCGGTGTTTCATGTTTCTCTGTTGAAAAGAGCTGATGTGTCGGATGGAGATGCCTCTGCCACTGTTCCCCCGGTGGTGGAGGACGGGGAATATGAAATTTCCCGCATCCTAAATTCTAGACGGTATAGAGGGAGTTTGCAGTATCTCGTCGCTTGGAAGGGTTTTGGACCCGAGGATAACTCATGGGTGAGGGCGGATGATGTTTCTGCATCCAGACTAGTCAGAGCGTTTCACAGGAGGTTTCCGGGTAAGCCTGGGCCTAGGGGATCCGGAGGATCCTCTTAGAAGGGGGGGTACTGTTAGAACTCTCCTGTTAGGTTTTTTCTATCTTGCTGGTCACATGACTTTTGTGGCCTATTTAGTCCTGCTCCGCCCTTCTGGCTTTGCTGGACTTCATTGTAATTTCTACTCTTAAGCTAGCCGGGTGCTTTGTTACCTTACTCTAATAGTTTTGCTTGGTCTTCAGACCTCTATGTTCTATGTTGTTTTGTTTTTCTTTTTACTGCTACAACTTCTGTTAGGAGGTATCCATTTTTTATCCCAGTCCCTAGTGCTTGTAGGGATCCCTTCCTCGCATCTATAGGTCTTCATTCAGACTAGCTGAGGACTTTAGCGGGTCTGATCGCAGGATCAGGTTCCCCGTTACATCGTAGGGATTGAGCTTAGTTCTATTGTAGGGACAGATATCCTTTTCTTTCCTTAGTGCTTGTAGCAGAACATAACATTAAAGTAGTATATTGATGAAAACCTGGCCAAAGGCTTCATACGTCCTTCTTCCTCACCAGCAGGGGCACCTATATTTTTTGTAAAAAAGTAGGATGGGACCCTGAGACCCTGTGTAGACTATCGGGAACTCAATAAGATAACCCTACGAAACCGTTACCCTTTACCTCTGATTCCCGAATTACTGGAAAGAGTCCGCCATGCTAAGGTGTTCACTAAACTGGATCTTCGTGGGGCTTATAATTTGGTGCGTATTCGTCCAGGGGATGAGTGGAAGACAGCATTCAGATGTCAGTATGGACACTTTGAATGTCTCGTGATGCCCTTCGGGCTTTGTAACCCCCTGCAATGTTTCAACACCTTGCTAATGACATCTTCAGAGATTTGTTGGACCAGATTTTGGTGATCTATTTGGACGATATTTTAATCTTTTCTGACTCTCTACAGGAACATGAAGAACATGTCAAAGAGGTTTTAAGATGTCTGAAAGAGAACCATCTGTATATCAAACAGGAGAAATGCGAGTTCCATCTGTTGTGAATGAGCTAGAGATGGTTTCTGAGCAGAGGCTCCCTCTGGTGGTTACAGACAGTACTGAACCTTTCAGCGAGGAATGGCAATCTGGGATCACTGACTGGACTGATATAAGGGAGGTTTCCTCCCATGATGGTCACCGGTGATCAATTGTTCTTGTCTCAATTGTGGTTCCTAGTTCATTTGGAAGTTGCTGGAGTCTTGCCTGCACCTGCTGCTTTCAGATATTTTCTGCTTTTCTTTTTGTGCTTGCTTTTTTCATAGTTTTCTGCACTTTTGTGGAGGTCAGCCGGGTCCCCTCCTGGGGCCTGTGCTCCTCTCAATTTATCTGTAGCCACTGTTATTTGTTCATTTGCTTTTTCCTGTTTTTTCAGTGGCTGCGGCTTTGTTTTGTTACACCATAGATCTGATTTAGGTGGTAGAGATCGTGTGATCTCAGGTTTTTTGGCAATCAGAAGTGCTAGTATTATTTAGAGTTTTTGTTGGATTGCAGTCAGAATTCTTTCCTGTACTTTTCTGTCTAGACAGATTGGGCCCCAACGTTTGCTCATTTTATTTTCTGTCTGTGTCCGTGCTATCTTCTTGTCTAACCGCCATTATATGTTTGGGGGCTTCCTATTTTCTTTGGGATCTGCTCCGGGGCAGATAGCTTTCATCTTTCTGCCTTTAGGTGTAGTTATCTCTCAGGCTGTGACGAGGCGTCTAGGATCAACGTAGGAACGCTCCACGGCTACCTCTAGTTGTGTGGTTAGTTCAGGTTACTGCAATCCAATAGCTTCCAGCCTCTCTGGTGTATTACCGTTTTTGCTTTTTCTCCTCAGCTACCTAAACATAACATCCATCGTTCTGAGATACAGTTCTTAGGTTATATCATCTCTCCTCAGGGGCTGAACATGGAATCTGGTAAGATTCAGGCTATCCTTGACTGGCCGGTACCCAAGAACGTTAAGGAGGTCCAATGTTTTATTGGTTTTGCAAATTTCTACAGACGTTTCATTCAAAATTTTTCTGATATTGTCCATCCCATTACTTCCTTGACAAAGAAGGAAAAGCCCTTTAAGTGGTCTTCACAGGCCCAAGAAGCTTTTGATCGGCTTAAGATCTGTTTCAACTCAGCACCGCTGTTGATACACCCAGATCCAACACTTTCTTTCATTGTGGAGGTGGATGCTTCTGATAATGCTTTGGGGGCTATTCTCTCCCAAAGAGCTGAGAGAGAAGGGCTGCTACACCCTTGTGCTTTCTTTTCCTGTAGACTAACCTCAGCAGAGAAGAATTATGACGTGGGAGACAAGGAATTGCTGGCTATTATTGTGGCTTTCAAGGAATGGAGGCATCATCTGCAAGGAGCTGCACAACAGATCGTAGTTTTGACTGACCATCGCAATTTAGAGTTCCTTAGATCCGCTAGATGTCTTTCTCCTTGTCAGGCTCGTTGGAATTTATTTTTAAATCAATTTAATTTTGTTATCTCGTACCGTCCAGGTTCTCGTAATGGGAAGGCTGATGCTTTATCCCGAATCCATGCTGCGGATTCCGTACCTGGAGCCCTGTCCAAAACCATTCTATCTGATGCCAATTTCATCGGAGTTATCCATGATCAAGACTTGTGGAAGGAGTGCAGGGTGGCTTATGACGGTGATGTATTTCTGGCCAACCCGCCTGTTGATATTAGTGTTGTCTTTAAGGGTGGCATGTGGTTCAGAGATCGACGTATCTACGTCCCTGAAGCCGTCCGTCTGCTGATCCTCAAGTTGGTACATGACTCCAAGTTGGCAGGTCACAGGGGGTACAGAAGACACAAGAGTTCCTAAGCCGATTTTTTCTGGTGGCCAACTTGCCTGAAGGATACCAAGGACTATGTTCTCTCTTGCAAGGTATGTGCTAGTTACAATACTCCTCGTGTGGCACCTACAGGTCTTCTGCAACCATTACCTGTTCTGCCCCGCCCTTGGGGGTCTATATCAATGGACTTTATTGTGGAGCTGCCTACATCGGGGGCATGAATACGATCATGGTGGTAGTTGATCGCTTGACTAAAGCCACTCATTTTGTTCCATGAACCGGCCTCCCCTCAGCTAAGGATACAGTGAACTTGGTTATACAGAATTTCTTTCGGCTGCATGGGGTCCCGGATGAGATCATCTCTGACCGTGGAGTACAGTTCACTTCAAGAGTCTGGAAGGGGTTTTGCTCTGCACTCAATATTAATGTCTGTCTCCCTTCCGCTTACCATCCCCAGACAAATGGTCAGACTGAGCGCACCAACCAGACGCTGGAACAATATCTAAGATGCTATGTCAGCCATCTCCAGGATGATTGGTTGGAGTTGCTACAGTTAGCCGAATTATCATACAACAATTCTCAGAGTGCTTCCACTAAGTTTACACCTTTCTTTGCCAATCTGGGTTATCATCCGTGTATCTTATCTAGGTCTCCGATTAATTTTCCGGTTCCGGCAGTGGAGGAAAGGCTGACTGCGATGAGGCAAAATTTGGAGGTTCTGAAGGAGTCCCTGACCTCAGCTCAAGAACGTTATAAGAGATCGGCTGATAGATTCCGTAAACCTGCACCCATGTTCAAGGTAGGAGATTCCGTGTGGTTAGCAACTAAGAATCTGAAATTAAACGTTCCTTCACAAAAACTTGGACAGAAGTTTATTGGCCCTTTCAAGATCAATGGAATTGTGAGCTCCGTGGCCTGCCGTCTGAAGCTGCCTAGGACTATGAAGGTACACTCAGTTTTCCATGTATCTTTACTAAAGCCTGAATCTCCTAATACCTTCCAGGGACGTGTTGTGCCACCTCCGCAGCCTGTGGTGATTGATGGGCAAGAAGAATTTGTGGTGGAGGAAATTATTGATTCCAGGATTTGCAGGAATCGACTCCAATATCTAATAAGATGGCAGGGATATCCCCCTGAGGAAGACTCTTGGGAACCGGTGGAAAACATCAATGCCCAACAGAAGATTTCTCATTTTCATCAGAGATTCCCTGAGAAACCAGGTCCAGGATCGTCCTGAGGCCGCTTCTAGGGAGGGAGTAATGTCAGGACTCTGAACATTTTTGATCACCTTTTGTGCATTACTGCACTTTTCCAAGATGGCGTCTTTGGTCTCATGTGCACTGTGTCTTCCTGCTATATAACTCCACCACAGCCTTTGGTCTGTGCTAGAGTATTCTGCCTTACATCCAGCTTCTGACCTCTGTGGCTTCCTGGCTTTGTACCTGCTCCTGTGAACCTGTTTCATGATCCTGCTACTCTACTCTGAGTTCCTGCTGCATACACCGGTTTCCAGTAATCCTCCTTCATCTGGCTGTTTGCTGCTTACTCCCTCTGCATTTGCTGGTCATGTAAGCTGTTGCAGCCCTGCGCTGCTTAAAACTGAGACTATCACCCAGGCCTTCCTGGTTGAGCTAAAGATTTCATTTGAACTGCCTACCTGTGCTTGGACTAAACTAAGACTTATTCATGTCAAGTATCCTCAAGTTTAACTGTGCTTCATAGACTCTCTGCTTGATTGCATTTCTCTCTGAAGTTTCCTATAGACTGTTAAGCTGCATTTAATATCTACACCAAGTGTTGTGGTCTTGAGCTTTGCTTTGCACCTGTTTGAATCACCGTGTGATAATATAGACTTTTCCACTTATAAGACTGTGTCCTGTAGTTGACTTTTTCCACGCAAGAAGTCTCCTGAGTTATCCCCTATAATTATTACAGTGTGGCAGGTTTGGCGGTGGTGCTTTTTGGTGCGGAGGGCTCCGCCAGCATCTTGTGAAAGCCCGGAGGCCCCGCATATCCATTGCTGGAATGCGATGGCCTCCGGGAAAATGGCTCCTGGGGCGGCGCATTCTCAGATTGAGGTCTCGGCACAAGATGCCGGAGGAGACCCCTGCAGCATAGAACACCACCGCCAAACCTGCCGCACCAGCCGCACCGGCCAGGGAAGGGAGTGAGATCATAGCCCGGCAGCGTCAAACCGGGACCACTGCAGAATCGCCCAACTCCTGCTGCTGCCACAGGATTTATAAGTATATTCTGACTATAACACGCACCCCCATTTTACTCAAAAACTTTTTTGGAAAAAAGTGCGTCTTATATCCCAAAAAATATGGTACGTGATTAGATAAATACAATATTTGAACAAGAGAAGTGCATAATTAAATGTATACCAGGATTGAAAAATCATAGGTAAAAAAAGTAAAATCAAAGCATTTTTTGTGAATTTACTCCACCATAATGTAACGGAAAGAATGCAAAAGTGTATGGATGACAAATAAATTCAATCCAAAAAAGTGTGTTAATGCTTTTGTTTAATGGAAGCCTACAAAATTTTAAAAATCTTTTGTTTATCTTTAAAGATTACAGAAATGTTCACAGACCGCATAACACTGTATGGCTGAGAAATGGAAGCCTACAAAAATTTTTAAAAGCTTTTTCTTAGTTTTAGAGATCACAGAAATGTACTCCACACTACGGAATAGTGTATGGCTGAGAAATGTAGCCTAGGTAAATAATTCAATGATTTTTAGGTGTGTTACATAACATAAAAAGGACCTCAAAGCACATGATAATTAATGGATCACAATATATTAAATTTTTTCAGACCCCACAAAAAGATGCAGCTTTATATTTTGCCAACAGACTGTAAAGCTCTAATCCCTGTCTGCAGACTGTATTCTGCCACTCTCCCTCTTCCTGCGACTCTTTCTCCCTCCTTAGGTTAAATGCAGATTGTATGTGATACAAACAGCAATGCAAATGATTTACGTTTAGAAAAGCTGTTAGTATGGTGGCTCAGCTTCAGCCCGTGTATCAACACTACAGGCCTCTGATTGTTTTACTGTGCACACAGACCCAGACCTAGACAAGTACTCTCTCCCTCCAACATGAAGTGTCACAGAGCTACGCAATGGAGTCAGTGTGCTAAGCCGGGCAGTGTCTGCCCTTCAATAATCCTTGATGATGTCAGATGGCCAGCCAATCACTGTAATGCCACAATCAAAATGGCTACGGCATTACAATGACTCACAGGCAGTCCCTGCATGCTTATTGGCTGCATAACAGGTGCCAAAGATGTGGGGCGGGGATTCGAGTTTTACATCAAGCACCGCCCATTACTCACCGAGTAACGAGAACATCCAAGCACCGTGATACTCAAGTGATAACCGAGTATTACAGAGCACGTTTATCTCAGCCCTAACATAAAGTAATATCAAGTGTGAAAAGATTAAATAGAACTGTAAAATAACAAGCCTGCAGAACCAAATTATTTTTGAACCATTGGCTTCAGCATTTCTTCGGGGTATGGCTTTCTACATCCACTAAATTATGTGCTCTTCATACCATTTGGGGGCATCACAATCATAGACCAGACTTCAATCACAGGACAATAAACTTTCACACTCCTTATCTGTGAACTATTGCAATGTTTATGGTCACAAATTTTCTCCCCTTCCCACACTGATTGTTTTCCTTCAGGTCACTTGTTTTATCCATTTCATTATTCCTGTGGTTTGTGCATAAGTATGTGACTCTTCAGATTTTGTGCTATTCAATACCTGAGAAAGAGAACTGAGTAGTCTTCAACGCTTGCAATTTGTTAACATCTTTTCAGCTAGCCATGGAAAGGTATGAACCACTGAGAACGCTCAGGGTATGTGCACACGTTGGGGATACCTGTGCGGATTTTTCCACGCGGAATTTGCAGAAATCCGCAGGTAAAATGACCTGAGTTTTACCGGCGGAATTACTGCGGATTTTCTACGGTTTTTGTGCGGATTTGCCCTGTGTTTTCACACTTGCGGATTCCTATAATGGAATGGGTGTAAAAACGCTGCGGAATCCGCACAAAGAATTGACATGCTGCATTTCCGCGCGAATTTTCCGCAGCATGTGCATAGCAGTTTTTATTTTGCATTGGATAAAATGGTACTGTACACCGCATGAGAATCTGCAGTGGATCCGCAGGGCCAAATCCGCTGCGGATCCCAACACAAATCCGCAACGTGTGCACATACCTTCAGATAGTAATATTTTTGGGAATAATCGTAACTAAGCATCACTTTCTGCACATTGCTATTTCAAAACTAAACTTACCTTTTTTGTAGCATTTTGGATATTCCAACTTTCCATGTTCACAAGTAAATCTCATCTGTGTTTTAGGTGATTCAAATCCAGGTTTACAATCAAATTCTATTTGGTCACCATGTGTACTGTATAGTTTTTTCTCGCCTGACCACTTTAGGTGTATATTATTTTCATCCATAGTCTTTTCCTTTGCAGTACAAGGTTCTAAAAAATAAAATGGACATCTCAACTCTGTTATTTTAATTTCATTAAGACAATGCAAAATTCTACAACTCTATATGTTAGAACACTATAATTAGTAATATAGTTAGCATGAATTGAAAACTAAAATTAACCAAAAACATTAGAAAGCTCATTTGACCAAGAAAGGTGCTTAACACATGAATGCTTTGGATTCCAACTTGTAAGTGTTTTTAATGGGGATAATAGATAATTATAGGGGTAACCTAGGAGCATGAGATTATACTCACACTATTAAATTTTTCTCTCCTGTAATAATAATATTATTTATTTTTATATAGCGCTAGCATATTCCGCAGCGCTTTACTGTTTGCACACATTATTATCACTGTCCCTGATGGGGCTCACAATCTAAATTCCTTATCAATATGTCCTCCTGTCACATTATTTCTTGGGTTGGAATTAGGGAAGCACCCATTCAAAATATAAAGTCAGGCAGTACTTCTTTGATCTAAAAGCAAAGGTGAAGAAATTGTGGAAAGGTGAGGAATGTTTTGTAAACATCTTTTGATCTGGTTCTCAGGCAGATTCTCAATTGTCTGCACTAATTGGACTGACAACCCTGTTTAACCAGCCACCAGCTCTTTAATTCATGCTTAAATTGCATGCATGCAACATTCACTACTGAATGCTATGGGGCACGCAACACTAGATTACATCCTGATGCTGGCATTGGCCATTTTTGTGGGCAAAGATAGCACATGCTACACTCTTGTCCCACTCTTTGTGATGTATTCATCAGCCTCATTGTCTCCTGTAGGTTTTGTGTATACCAGCTTCAAAGTTTACTGTCTCATATACTGTATGTACATCAGTCTCAGTGACTCATGTGTCATGGGGCAAACCAGCCTCAATGTCTCCTTTGTGATCTATGTACACCAGCCTCAATGCCTCCTGTGTGATATATACACACCAGCCTTAGTGTTTCCTATGTGCAGCGTACAGAAGAGTTTCAGTTTCACCTCTGTGATCTGCAGTATAACAAAAGTTTTGGTTTCACCTACATGATTAGCTCACATTTGATGTATATACATTGGTTTCATTTTCGTCTATGTGATGTATATACAGCAGTCTCAGTGTCTTTTAAGTGATATGTACTGCAGAGTTTCAGTGATAGCTGTGTGATGCGTATACAACAGTTAACAGAGAACAGTGGTTGACTCAGAAACAATACTTGACACAGACATCAGTGTATCCTGTGTCAAGCATGAACGCCAGCCTCAGTGGTTCCTGTGTGATGTATTTACTCCATTGTCAGTGTCTCCTGTTGCATGCATGAACTCTAGAATCAGGGTCTACTGTGTGACGTATGCACAATAGTCTCCGTGTATTCTGTGTCTTTAATGAACTCCAACCTCAATGTACCCGTGTGGATTTATGTACATCAGCCTCAATATCTACTGTATGATAAATGTACAACAGCATTAGTGTATTATATACACAGCAGTCTCGGAGTCCTCATTTGATGTAAGCAGTAGCTGTACTGTCTCCTATGTAATATACATACAACAGTTCCAGTGTCTTCTGTGTGATGTATACAGTATACATCAATCTGAATGTTTTCTATGTGATGTATACACAAGAGTTTCAGTGTTACCTGTGTGATGCATATACAACAGACTCTGTCTCCTGTGATGTACATATAGCAGAGTCCCAGCGTCTCCTATATTATGTATACTGCAGACCTCTCTGACTCCTATGTGATATATGTATAGCAAGTCCCGATGTCTCCAGTGTTATGTATACTGCAGACTTCTCATTGCTTAAGTTCCATAAGCATTATGTGAGTAGTGATGAATTTCTCAATTTGATGATAGATGAATTAACATAGGCATCTGTGTTCAAAAAATAATACTTCTGAGAGCAGTAATTTTCAAAACATATCTCAAAGAGTTGAGTGCACTCCAGACTGACCAACGGAAACCTGGAAAATCAGTTGCTACCGTAGTAGCAACATGATTCATATCAACTAACATCACACATCTCATGAAAAAAACAAATGCCACTTGTACTGAAAACATTGACATGTGAAGGAGGCTTTAGGCGATGGGAAGTGTGCTCAGTCAAATATGGAGGCAGTCAATTGAATAGGTCAAGTTGCGTGCTAATTACCTTCAAGTATATTCTATGATGCAGTAATGCATTTCACATTTCATATATTCAATATTTACATACATCCTAGCGTATACAGTGTATACAGTATACATAGTTGATAGATTATGGAGTTTAAATCAATAATGCAAATATAAAGAATAGTTACAGTGCCTTATATAAATATAATAGACAAAAGCTTTAGACACCATTTTAGTGTTTCCCCTCGTGTCAGAGTACCCTGCAAATCATGGCCTGGCCACTGGTAGGACAAATGAAACTGCCCCAGACCTTTGATAGTGATCCCTTGCCTCTGTTGGACCTGTTATGTGTCTCGCTCCTCTCTACTACTTGGTAGTCTAAAGATCTCTGATCTCTGCCACCAGCGTTGTTACATATGAATTTTTTGACCAAGCATTTTGGCATTGCAGCATTTTATTTGCCCTCTCCACTGCTGGAAGGAGAGATGGAAAGTGCTCCTTGTAGCGGGGGTCGAGAAGGGTGACCAACTGGTAATAGATGATGCCTAAAATGCATATACGGTAACACAATGGTCATGTGAAACGCAGCAGGATTAAACCTTTTCCGATATTGGGAGTAACAGTACACCGATGTTGGACTCACTCCCTTTGATGTGGGCTCCTGTGCTAAGCCCACATCTTTTCCTATCACAATGTAAACTGTTTTGAACAGCTGACATGTGCCTCTAACGACCGCGGGTGGAATCGTTTTCCACCATGACTGTTAGCTAGTTAAATGCCGCTGTCAATTTCTGACAGTGGCATTTAACTAGCGCTTCCGGCAAGCGCGACTGAAATCCCGCCAATCGGTGACCCCGTCATGTGATCGCGGTTGACCAATGGGTAGGCATGACAACCAGAGTTCTCCAGCAGACCTCTATAGTTGTCATAACCAGATTGCTATGAAAGCCACGCGGTGGTCAGCACTCACAGCAAAGGAGCATTTCTGCTACAGACAGGTGACCTGATCATCGCCTGTATGTAGCAGAGGCGATCGGACAAGTTCAGCTTCTAGTCTCTCATGAAGACTATTGAAGCATGCAAAAAGTAAGAAAAAATATTTTTAAAAATATAAAAAAAATATATATAAACGTTCAAATCATCCCCCTTTCGGCCCATTCAAAATAAACAATAAAAACAATCAAACATACACATATTTGGTATTGCCGCATTCAGAATCGCCTGATCTATCAATATAAAAAAATAATTAATTAACCTGGTTGTTAAACAACGTAATGACAAAAAAGGTAAAAACACCAGAATTATGTTTTTTTGGTCTCCGCATTATTTCATTAAAATGTAATAACAGGCGATAAAAAGATTGTATGGACACCAAAATGGCATCAATAAGAACATTACCTTGGCATGCAAAAAATAAGCCATCACCTAACATGAGATCATGAAAAATGGAGACACTACAGGTATCAGAAAATGGCAAAAAAATTTTAATTTTATAAACAAAGGAAGTGCTGTCCCCCACACAAAGTGATTGTGGATTCAGGCTTTCTGACCACCTATTTGGGTGCTTGGATGACGTGCTTGAGTAAGCTGCTGGTGGTCAGGCTGGTAGTAATCTGGCCCCTGCTGAGCTTTGGGGGGCGTCATAGTGTCTATAAAAGCCCTGAGCGCCAACTTCCATTTTACTTCTGCTGATCTTAACAGTAGGGAGCGGTTGCTGACGCTGTTTATCAGTAGGGAGAGAGTTAGGGCTGGAAAGAGAAGTTCTTATGTGCTTGTGCTGATAGCAATTGTGCTGTACAGTTGGTATGCAATGACAGGGGAGGATTTTCTTGTGTGCAGCAGCGCTGGTTACTAGGCTGCCTTATAGCTGTATTGCTGTGTGTACAGTACAGTACACTGCTGTGCAGACTGCTTTTTACACAGCACTAATACTTTTATTCTTTTTTTCTGCACACTTAACGACTGTTCATTTTTTCCCACACCGTATAGAGCTGTATGCTCCTCACACACTACCATGTACCGGCTGGTATCACGGACAAATATATGCTGACTATCTGTGTATAACTCAGGAAATATATACAGAGATTTACAATTTCCCCTACACTATATACAGCTGTACGCTTCTGATACAGTACCGTATATCTGGTCTTTGTATTACGGTCAAATCCATACAGAGTGAGCGTCTGTGTGACTCCGCAAATATATACGGAGATTTAAATTTTCCCCTACACTGTATACAGCTGTACGCTTTGGAGACAGTCCCGATTTTCTGCTTTTTGAATTACGGTCAAATCCATACTGAGTGAGCGTCTGTGTGACTCCGGAAGTATATACGAGATTTCAATTTTCCCCTACACTGTATACAGCTGTAAGCTTCTGCTACAGTAACGTATATCTGCTCTTTGTATTATGGTCAAATCCATACTTAGTGAGCCTCTCTGTGTGACTCAGGAAATCTATACGGAGATTTAAATTTTACCCTATACCATATACAGCTGTCTATTTCTGATACAGTACTGTATATCTGCTCTTTGTATTACGGTCAAATCCATACTGAGTGAGCGCCTGTGTGTGACTCCGGAAATATATACGGAGATTTAAATTTTCCCCTACACCGTATACAGCGGTATGCTCCTCATACAGTACCATATATCTGCTGGTATTTTTGTTACATTTTCCCAAACATGAGGAAGTATAGTGGAAGAGGCCGCGGACGTGGGCGGGGGGGCCAGCTGGTACTGATGGTGGTGGTGGTGCACCTGCTGGTAGTGCCAAAAGCAAAATAGCACCTAAGGCAGGAGGTGTTGAGCCTGCGTCATCATCTGGCTCCAGAAGGCCTGGAAGGCTCCCTTTTCTGGAGTAGGTAAACCGCTTTTAAAGCCAGAGCATCAGGAACAAGTTTTGGCTTACATTGCCGAAACAGCCTCCAGCTCTATCGCCTCCTCTTCTGAAGTTTCAAAAACTGCAAGCACTGAGTCGTCAGTGCAGGCTCCTGGTCAGGAACAACACCTTTCCTTGTGTCCTTAACCCCCACCAAAAGTGAAGGATGCGGCAGGCCACACTTCAGATTACTCCACGGAGCTCTTTTCACATACCATGCCTGGGTTATCAAGTGAAATCCTGAATTCCCCAGTCCAAGATGAATCTGACATGGAGTGCACTGATGCACAGCCACTGCTATATGATTCTGCTGGTACATTCACCCAGAGCACTATATTGCCCTCGCAGTCTACTGAGCCAGAATCTGACCCTGATGAAACTTAGGTGCCCCTTCCCGCATACCATACCACCTTACACAGTGACACAGAGGAAGGTGCAGATGAAATTGAAGAGGAGGTGATGGATGACCCAGTTGTTGACCCGGATTGGCATCCATTGGGGGAATAGGGTACCGCTGGCAATAGCTCAGAACAGGAGGAGGATCTGCAGCAGGCATCGACATCGCAGCTGCGGTTATCTGACAGGCCCGTAGCAGTCCAAAAACGTGTTAAAAAACTAAAGGAGCTGCAGTACAGCCTGGCCAGACGGTCAAATTAGCACAGCGTGCAAGCCCTGAAAATTTATCCCATAGTAGGAAAAATGCAGTGTGGCACTTTTTTGACCAAAATCCTATTGATGAGGCAAAGATTATCTGTAAGAAGAGAGGAATGACCTTTAGCCGAGGGAAAAATCTCCGAAAATTGAATACCTGTTTAATGCTTAGACATTAAATACCATGCATTTGCAAGCGTGGAAGGACTACAAAACCTCACTGACTTTGAACGCCTACATTGCCAAACACATTTCATTAGAGATGATGCCCTTCCGTTTGGTTGAAAGCGCAGCGTTCCGAGAGCTCATGGCCTACGCTGTCCCACACTATGACCTACCCAGTCGGCATTTTTTTTCTAGAAAAGCCATCCCTGCCCTCCACCTGCATGTGAAAGACCGCATTGTCCATGCACTCAAACAATCAGTGAGTGGAAAGGTGCACCTCACAACAGATGCATGGGCCAGTAGGCATGGCCAGGGCTGTTACATGTCCATCACTGCGCACTGGGTTAATGTGGTTGATGCAGGGTCCACAGGGAACAGCGGCGATGGGACAGTGCTGCCTAGCCCACGGTATAGGCAACAGTTGGCTGTAGCCGTTCGACCCTCCTCCTCCTCCTCCAGAAACAAAAGCTTGTCGACAGAGCGCAGTCGCATGAGCACTCCATCCGCTGCTGCCAGTGTTGTACACGAGGTGTCCCACTATCGAACAGCTAGTGGTAAGCATCAGCAGGCTGTTTTAAAGATGATGTCTTTGGGCGACAACAGACACACCACGGAGGTACTGGCCGACTACTTGCAGTGAGAAACTGAGTGATGGCTGGCCAGTCTACATCTTGAGCCAGGCAAGGTAGTCAGTGCTAAAAGCCGTAATTTTGTGGTGGCCATAGCCCAGGCAAAACTCAGACCTTGCCTGGCTCACACCTTCAACCTGGTGGTGCAGTGCTTCATAAATAATTATCCGGAGTCACCAGCCCCGCTCCATAAGGTGCAAAGACTGTACTCGCACATCCGTCGCTCGCCCTTAGACTCCAGTCGTATGCAGAGGCTGCAGCAATCGCTCCACCTCCCCAAGCACTGCCTAATCATAGACGTTGCAACAAGGTGGAACTCCACCATGCACATGGTTGAGAGGCTGTGCGAACAGAGGCAGGCTGTAATGCATTTGTGGGAGAATACACAGGCAGGCAGTTTGAGGGCAGACATCAAGTTGTCGGGTGTGCAGTGGTCAAAGCTGAAAGACCTCTGTAAAGCCCTTCAGTGTTTTGAGGAATGCACACGGCTGGTAAGCGCAGACGACACCATCATAAGCATGAGCATCCCACTTATGCATCTGCTTATGCAAACTTTGATGCACATTAAGGATCAGGCATCTGCAGCGGAGGAGGAGGAGGTAGAGTGAAGCCTTGATTACAGTCAGCCATTGTCTGCTCTGGGAACTGTCCTGGACGAGGTGGAGGAAGAAGAGCAGGAGGAGGAGGATGAGGGGGATGATTTTTTTGGGGAGGAGGATGCTTCTCAGGGGGCAAGAGAAAATGTTGGCTTGCCAAAGTCAGGTACAGGGTTTGTGCGTGACTGGAGGGATGTGAATTTGGCAGAAAGTGCTCCTCCACCCACTACTGGCAGTGCGTCATTGACACCTGGAACATTGGTCCACATGTGTGATTATGTCTTGCGGATCCTAAAAAGGGACCCCCGCATTGCCAAAATTATGAAGGATGACGACTACTGGTTGGCCAGCATCCTCGATCCACGCTTTAAAGGCAAATTACAGAACATCATGCCACAGGAGAACCTAGAGCTAATATTGGCGAACAAACAAGCAACTCTGGTAAACCGTTTGTTAGAGGCATTCCCAGCACACATCAGCGGTGCAGGATCTACCACGAGCCGTACTAGGCCAAATGGAAGAGGTGTTCGTGGTGCACACAGCCGAAGTGGCGTTGGAGACAGGGGTTTCATGACCATGTTGTGGTCTGATTTCTCGAGTAACGCTCACACGACTGGTAATACTGAATCGATTTCAACAGACAGGAGACAGCAGTTGTCAACTATGGTTCAAAATTACCTCTTCTCCCCTATCGATGTTCTCCCTCACAGGTCATTCCCCTTTGACTACTGGGCCTGTAAACTGGACACCTGGCCTGAATTGGTACAATATGCCTCACAGGAGCTCGCTTGACCTGCTGGTAGTGTGCTATCAGAAAGAGTCTTCAGTGCTGCTGGATCAATCCTGACAGAAAGAAGGACCCAGTTGTTGACCCAAAATGTAGGTGATCTCAGCTTCATCTCATGCCTGGGTCTCAAAGGATTTTGTACCACCTTCCCCTGATGACAAATAGGTTGTCAGCAAAATGTCTCGCTTTGTCCTCTTCTTCCTCCGACTTCTCGAATTCCTTCATTTGCAGCTGCTGAACGTCCAGCCTACACCTCAACATATGCCAGTTTTTCCACCTCTCTAACTGGGCTCCCCCCCCCGGGCCTATGTCAGCACCTGGCGCACCCGAGCAAGTGCCGGAGCCCTGAGCAGGTGGAGGGGCCCACTCGCCGTCAGAGACACCGGCGTACTATGAGGGGTCCTGTGCCAGTTCCCTGCACCCATGAGTGTGCCCCCCCTGCTTGCTCAGGGCCCCAGCACTTGCAATACTTACCTCTCCCTACTCCACCGCTGTGACGTCTTCCCCGTTTCCTGACAGTGACATTCAGGTCAGAGAGGGCGATGACGTCAAGTCTGTGAGCCCTCTGGCTGAACAGTCACAGTGCCGGGGGCTGGAAGATGGCGAGCTGAGGAGTCCAGAGTAGAGCAGTGCCCAGCGAGGAGAGGTATATCATTTTTTTTAATGTTTGGAGCAATATATGGGGAGCATTATACACCGGACAATTATATATGGGGCCCATCATACACTGGAGCATCATCCATGTGGCACATCATATACTGAAGCATCATATGGGGCCCATTATATATAGCGCATCATATGGGGCACATTATATATGGAGCATCACATGGAGCCCATTATATATGGGGACCATTATATTTGGAGAATTATATGGGGCTCATCATACACTGGAGCATCATATATGCGGCCCATCATATACTAGAGCATCATATGGGGTTCATTATTTATGGGGCATCATATAGGGCCCTTTATATATGGAGCATCACATGGAGCACATATGGGGCCTATTCTGTATGGAGCATTATATGGAGCCCATTCTGTATGGAGCAATATATGGGGCTCATTATTCTGCATAGAGCAATATATGGGGCTCATTATTCTGTATGACGCACTACGTGGTGCCCACAATACTGTATGGTGGACTATACTGTCGTTTTTTTGAGCTATTGTAGAATTTACAATAGATATCACTCATTTAATGTAAGAAGTGAAGTATTTGGCATTGTACTATACCTATATTTCTCTGCCGTATCGGAGCATCATGAATTGTGGTATGTGTTAAAGGGGCCCACTGAGACTCGTTCGCCCGGGGCACACGAAAACCTGGAGCCAGCCCTGCCACCCCCATCTTTAGCCAAATAACCCCCAGTTTTCAATGCGTTACTATTATAAAGTAAATTAAGGTTGACAAGCTTAAGTAATAAGAATTGTTGTCGTTGGCATTGAAATGGGCACTGTAGGTGTGTTTACTGTCCTCCACTCCCTGCCGACTTTTCTTCCCCATTGACTTGCATTGGGGTCGGGTTTTCGACTCCGACTCGACCGTTTCCGTTAGTCGGCCGACTTCGTTCGACTCGACTTTTGGGAAAGTGGGATGGTCCGAAACCCGACTCGACCCACCCGGAGCAAAGTCGCTCAACTCTAGTAAGCACTTTGATTTTAGAATAAAAGCCTTGGTTGTGTGTCTTCCATCATTGATTCTAGACCCAGGAGATCTTCTAAAGAAAATTCTTTCTGCATCACAATACACACACTTTAGTTTCCAATACTGATGTACTCACCATTAATTTTGTCATTTATCACATTTAATTATCTCACATTCATTGGATCACATTTTTCAATATCAATTTCTCCAATATTTTATTTTTAATCCATTTCTATTTTTATTTATATATACTTTTTATTTCTATATCTTTTTATTTCTTTATTTCTTTATTTTTTCATTATTTATTAAATTTTTTCATTATTTACATTATCCTTTTACACATTTTTCTCCCCATGACCAATGACATCACTTTGCACAATGGCTACGGGCCAGGTGGCATTGCGTTCCGAGTGTCCCTGCTTCCTTCCTGTGTCCTTCCTCCACATCGTCATGTGATTGTGGCATCAGAGGTTTAGATGTGGTGGGAGTGTGGTGGCGCTCGGTATACTTCCTACACATGCGCGAGTCAGGCCACACCACACTTGCTCCCATTGGCCTTTTGTCCGTTTTAAACTCCTCCCCCTGTGGATGATGTCACCCCCTGATGAAGGCAGACGCTGAAACATGCGTCGGGGTGGACACATCCAGGGACAGTCTTGTGCCTACCTCCTAACAGGTAAATGTAGTTGCATATCTATCCTTAGCTTGTTTGCATCCACACATGGTTCGTATATATACCAATCGGTTAACCTGTATGTTAAGTAGCCCATAGACTTATATGTACATGAACTCTATATAGGATATCTACTAGTGATGAGCGAGCATACTCGCCACTCCTCAGTGCTTGCCCGAGCATCTCATTGATCGAAATAGTCGGAGCTCGCCGAGTATTTCTGGGGTTGCTCGGCAGGAGCTCGAGTTCTCGCCATGCATGTTTGGCGCTCTTTAGAGAGCTCATGAACATGCAGGGATTGTCTTCCACAACCTGTAATGCCACAGCCATGTTGGTTGTGGTATTACAGTGATTGGCTGGCCGCACAACGTCATCAGATCTATATCAGACCTGGCGTCTCCATGCTCATCACAGTTGTCCTGGTCCCTTTACAGAGAAACAGCCCCAACACGGGACAGCTGACCCGTGTACATGAAAGAATGAATGGGGCCATGTATCGTGAGATTTTGAGTGCAAACCTCCTTCCATCAGCAAGGGCATTGAAGATGAAATGTGGATGGGTCTTTCAGCTTGATAATGATCCCAAGCACACCACCAGGGCAACAAAGGAGTGGCTTCGTAAGAGGCATATGAAGGTCCTGGAGTGGCCTAGCCAGTCTCCAGATCTTAACCCAGTAGAAAACCTTTGGAGGGATTTGAAAGTCCGTATTGCCCAGCAACAGGCCCAAAACTTCACTGCTCTAGAGGAGATATGCATGGAGGAATGGGCCAACATACTACCAACAGTGTGTGCCAACCTTGTGAAGACTTACAGAAAATGTTTGACCTCTGTCATTGCCAACAAAGGATATAAAAAGAAATATTTTGATGAACTTTTGTTAATGACCAAATACTTATTTTCCACCATAATTTGCAAAATAAATATTGCCAAATCAGACAAGGTGATTTTCTGGATTTGTTTTCTCATTTTGACTCTCATAGTTGTGGTCTACCTATGATGTCAATTACAGGCCTCTCTCATCTTTTTAAGTGGGAGAACTTGCACAATTGGTGGCTGACTAAATACTTTCCCCATGCATTCCATGGGTTGGGGGGTGAGGGGACCCTGCATTCCAAGATTGGGGGGTAAGGGGACAATGCATTCCAGGATTGGTGGGTGAGAGGATCATGCATACCAGGATAGGGGGTTGAGGGAACCATGCATACCAGGATAGGGGGGTGAGGGGACCATGCATTCCAGGATTGGGGAGTGAGAGGAACATGCAATCCAGGATTTGCGGGTGAGAGGACCATGCATACCAGGATAGGGGATGAAGGGACCATGCATACCACGATTGGGGGGTGAGGGGGACCATGCATACCAGGATTGGGGGGTGAGGGGGACCATGCATACCAGGATTGGGGGGTGAGGGGACCATGCATACCAGGATTAGGGGGTGAGGGGACCATGCATTCCAGGATTGGGGGGGAGGGGACCATGCATACCAGGATTGGGGGTGAGGGGACCATGCAATCCAGGATTGGTGGGGAGAAGGGACCATGCATTCCAGGATTGGGGGGTGAGGGGACCATGCATTCCAGGATTGGGGGGTGAGGGGACCATGCTTTCCAGGATTGGGGGATGAGGGGACCATGCATTCTAGCATTGGAGGAGAGGGGACCATGCACTCCAGGATTGGGGGTGAGGGGACCATGCATACCAGGATTGGCGGTGAGGGGACCATGCATTCCAGGATTGGGGGGTGAGAGGACCATGCGTTCCAGGATAGGGGGGTGAGGGGACCATGCATTCCAGGATTGGGGAGTGAGAGGAACATGCATTCCAGGATAGGGGGGTGAGGGAACCATGCATATCAGGATTGAGGGTTAGGGGACCATGCATATCAGGATTGGGGGTGAGGGGACCATGCATACCAAGATAGGCAGGTGAGAGGACCATGCATACCAGGATAGGGGATTAAGGGACCATGCATACCAGGATTGGGGGGTGAGGGGACCATGCATACCAGGATTGGGGATGAGGGGATCATGCATACCAGGATTGTGGGGTGAGGGGGTACCATACATCCTACGATAGGGATGAGGGGGACCATGCATACCAGGATTGGGGAGTGAGGGGACCATGCATACCTGGATTGGGGTTGAAGGGACCATGCATTCCAAGATTGGGTAGTGAGGAGACCATGCATACTAGGATAGGGGGGCGAGAGAGCCATGCATACCAAGATTGGGGGTGAGATGACCATGCATATTAGGATTGGGGGTGAGGGGACCATGCATATCAGGATTGGGGGTGAAGGGACCATGCATATAAGGATTGGGGGTGAGAGGACCATGCATAACAGGATTGGGGGTGAGGGGACCATGCATTCAAAGATTGGGCAGTGAGGAGACCATGCATACCAGGATAGGGGTGCGAGAGAGCCATGCATACCAGGATTAGGGGTGTGAGGACCATGCATATTAGGATTAGGGGTTAGGGGACCATGCATATCAGGATTGGGGGTGAAGGGACCGTGCATATAAGGATTGGGGGTGAGGGGACTATGCATATCAGGATAGGGGGTGAGGGGTAGCATGCATATCAGGACTGGGGGGTGAGAGGACCATGCATACTAGGATTGGGGTGAGGGGTAGCATGTATACCAAGATAGGTGGGTGAGGGGACCATGCATATCAGGATTGGGGGGTTAGGGGGTAGCATGTATACCAGGATAGGGGGGTGAGGGGACCATGCATATCAGAATTGGGGGGAGAGGGTGTACCATACATCCTACAATAGGGATGAGGGGGGACCATGCATACCAGGATTGGGGGTGAGGGGACCATGCATACCAGGATTAGGGGGTGAGGGGACCATGCATTCCAGGATTGGGGGGGAGGGGACCATGCATACCAGGATTGGGGGTGAGGGGACCATGCATTCCAGGATTGGTGGGGAGAGGGGACCATGCATTCCAGGATTGTGGGGTGAAGGGACCATGCATTCCAGGATTGGGGGGTGAGGGGACATTGCATACCAGGTTTGGGGGGTGAGGGGACCATGCACACCAGGATTGAGGGGTGAGGAGACCATGCATTCCAGGATTAGGGGGTGAGGGGACCATGCATTCCAATATTGAGGGGTAAGGGGATGATGCATTCCAGGATTGGGGGGTGAGAGGACCATGCATACCAGGATAGGGAGTGAGGGAACCATGCATACCAGGATAGGGAGGTGAGGGGACCATGCATACCAGGATATGCGGGTGAGAGGACCATGCATACCAGGATAGGGTATAAGGGACCATGCATACCAGGATTGGGGGTGGAGGGGTACCATGCATACCAGGATTGGGGATGATGGGATCATGCATACCAGGATTGTGGGGTGAGAGGGGTACCATACATCCTACGATAGGGATGAGGGGGACCATGCATACCAGGATTGGGGAGTGAGGGGACCATGAATACCAGGATTGGGGGGGTGAGGGGACCATGAATACCATGATTGGGGGGGTGAAGGGACCATGCATACCAGGATTGGGGGTGGGGGGACCATGCATTCCAATATTAGGTAGTGAGGAGACCATGCATACCAGGATAGGGGGGTGAGAGAGCCATGCATACCAGGATTAGGGGTGAGAGGACCATGCATATTAGGATTGGGGGTGAGGGGACCATGCATATCAAGATTGGGGGTGAAAGGACCATGCATATAAGGATTGGGGGTGAAGGGACCATGCATACAAGGATTGGAGGTGAGGGGACCATGCATATCAGGATAGGGGGGTGAGGGGTAGCATGCATATCAGGACTGGGGGGGTTAGAGGACCATGCATACTAGGATTTGGGGTGAGGGGACCATGCATATCAGGATTGGGGGTGAGGGGACCATGCATATCAGGATTGAGGGTGAGGGGACCATGCATATCAGGATTGGGGGTGAGGGGACCATGCATACCAGGATTAGGGGGGTGAGGGGACCATGCATACCTGGATTGGGGGTGAAGGGACCATGCATTCCAAGATTGGGCAGCACGGTGGCTCAGTGGATAGCACTACAGCCTTGCAGCGCTGGAGTCCTGGGTTTGAATCCCACCTAGGACAACATCTGCAAGGAGTTTGTATGTTCTCCCTGTGTTTGCGTGGGTTTCCTCCGGGTACTCCGGTTTCCTCCCACACTCCAAAAACATACTGATAGGGAATCTAGATTGTGAGCCCCATCGGGGACAGCGACGATAATGTGTGCAAAACTGTAAAGCGTGCGGAATCTGTTATATAAAAAATAAAGATTATTATTATATTATTATCAGGATTGGGGGTTAAGGAGTAGCATGTATACCAGGATTGGGGGGTGAAGGTGTACCATACATCCGACGATAGGGATGAGGGGGAACCATGCATACCAGGATTGGGGGGGTGAGGGGAACATGCATACCAGGATAGGCGGGTGAGGGAACAATGCATACCAGGATTGGGGGTGAGGGAACCATGCATTCCAGGATTGGGGGGTGAGAGGAACAAGCATTCCAGGATAGGAGGGTGAGGTAACCATGCATATCAGGATTGGGGGTGAGGGGACCATGCATACCAGGATAGGAGTGTGAGAGGACCATGCTTATCAGGAATGGGGGGTTAGAGGACCATGCATACCTGGATTTGGGGGTTAGGGGACCATGCATTCCAAGATTGGGGAGTGAGGAGACCATGCATACCAGGATAGGGGGTGAGAGGACCATGCATATTAGGATTGAGGTGAGAGGACCATGCATATTAGGATTGGGGGTGAAGGGACCATGCATATCAGGATTGGGGGTGAGGGGACCATGCATATCAGGATAGGGGTGTGAGGGAACCATGCATACCAGGATAGGGAGGTGAGGGGACCATGCATACCAGGATATGCGGGTGAGAGGACCATGCATACCAGGATAGGGGATGAAGGGACCATGCATACCAGGATTGGGGAGTGAGGGGTACCATGCATACCAGGATTGGGGATGAGGGGATCATGCATACCAGGATTGTGGGGTGAGAGGGGTACCATATATCCTATGATAGGGATGAGGGGGACCATGCATACCAGGATTGGGGAGTGAGGGGACCATGAATACCAGGATTGGGGGGGTGAGGGGACCATGCATACCAGGATTGGGGGTGAGGGGACCATGCATTCCAATATTGGGTAGTGAGGAGACCATGCATACCAGAATAGGGGGGGGTGAGAGAGCCATGCATACCAGGATTAGGGGTGAGAGGACCATGCATATTAGGATTGGGGGTGAGGGGACCATGCATATCAAGATTGGGGTGAAAGGACCATGCATATAGGATTGGGGGTGAAGGGACCATGCATACAAGGATTGAGTTGAGGGACATTGCATACCAGGTTTGGGGGTGAGGGGACCATGCATACCAGGATTAGGGGGTGAGGGACATGCATTCCAGGATTGGGGGGGAGGACCATGCATACCAGGATTGGGGTGAGGGACCATGCATACCAGGATTAGGGGGTGAGGGGACCATGCATTCCAGGATTGGGGGGGAGGGGACCATGCATACAGATTGGGGTGAGGGACCATGCATTCCAGGATTGGTGGGGAGAGGGGACTGCATTCCAGATTGTGGGGTGAAGGGACCATGCATTCCAGGATTGGGGGGTGAGGGACATTGCATACCAGGTTTGGGGGGTGAGGGGACCATGCACACAGGATGAGGGTGAGGAGACCATGCATTCCAGGATTAGGAGGTGAGGGGACCATGCATTCAATATTGAGGGGTAAGGGATGATGCATTCCAGGATTGGGGGTGAGAGGACCATGCATACAGGATAGGGAGTGAGGGAACCATGCATACCAGGATAGGAGGTGAGGGGACCATGCATACAGGATATGGGGTGAGAGGACCATGCATACCAGATAGGTATGAAGGGACCATGCATACAGATTGGGGGTGAGGGTACCATGCATACCAGGATTGGGGATGATGGGATCATGCATACCAGGATTGTGGGGTGAGAGGGGTACCATACATCTACGATAGGGATGAGGGGGACCATGCATACCAGGATTGGGGAGTGAGGGGACCATGAATACCAGGATTGGGGGGTGAGGGGACCATGAATACCAGGATTGGGGGGGTGAGGAGACCATGCATACCAGGATAGGGGGGTGAGAGAGCCATGCATACCAGGATTAGGGGTGAGAGGACCATGCATATTAGGATTGGGGGTGAGGGGACCATGCATATCAAGATTGGGGGTGAAGGAGGACCATGCATATAAGGATTGGGGGTGAAGGGACCATGCATACAAGGATTGGAGGTGAGGGGACCATGCATATCAGGATAGGGGGGGTGAGGGGTAGCATGCATATCAGGACTGGGGGGGTGAGGAGGACCATGCATACTAGGATTTGGGGTGAGGGGACCATGCATATCAGGATTGGGGGTGAGGGGACCATGCATATCAGGATTGAGGGTGAGGGGACCATGCATATCAGGATTGGGGGTGAGGGGACCATGCATACCAGGATTAGGGGGGTGAGGGGACCATGCATACCTGGATTGGGGGTGAAGGGACCATGCATTCCAAGATTGGGCAGCACGGTGGCTCAGTGGATGCACTACAGCCTTGCAGCGCTGGAGTCCTGGGTTTGAATCCCACCTAGGACAACATCTGCAAGGAGTTTGTATGTTCTCCCTGTGTTTGCGTGGGTTTCCTCGGGTACTCCGGTTTCCTCCCACACTCCAAAAACATACTGATAGGGAATCTAGATTGTGAGCCCCATCGGGGACAGCGACGATAATGTGTGCAAAACTGTAAAGCGCTGCGGAATTGTTATATAAAAAATAAAGATTATTATTATATTATTATCAGGATTGGGGGGTTAAGGGGTAGCATGTATACCAGGATTGGGGGGTGAAGGTGTACCATACATCTGACGATAGGGATGAGGGGGAACCATGCATACCAGGATTGGGGGGTGAGGGGAACATGCATACCAGGATAGGCGGGTGAGGGAACAATGCATACCAGGATTGGGGGTGAGGGAACCATGCATTCCAGGATTGGGGGGTGAGAGGAACAAGCATTCCAGGAAGGGAGGGTGAGGTAACCATGCATATCAGGATTGGGGGTGAGGGGACCATGCATACCAGGATAGGAGTGTGAGAGGACCATGCATATCAGGAATGGGAGGTTAGAGGACCATGCATACCTGGATTTGGGGGTTAGGGGACCATGCATTCCAAGATTGGGGAGTGAGGAGACCATGCATACCAGGATAGGGGGTGAGAGGACCATGCATATTAGGATTGAGGTGAGAGGACCATGCATATTAGGATTGGGGGTGAAGGGACCATGCATATCAGGATTGGGGGTGAGGGGACCATGCATATCAGGATAGGGGTGTGAGGGAACCATGCATACCAGGATAGGGAGGTGAGGGGACCATGCATACCAGGATATGCGGGTGAGAGGACCATGCATACCAGGATAGGGGATGAAGGGACCATGCATACCAGGATTGGGGAGTGAGGGGTACCATGCATACCAGGATTGGGGATGAGGGGATCATGCATACCAGGATTGTGGGGTGAGAGGGGTACCATATATCCTATGATAGGGATGAGGGGGACCATGCATACCAGGATTGGGGAGTGAGGGGACCATGAATACCAGGATTGGGGGGGTGAGGGGACCATGCATACCAGGATTGGGGGTGAGGGGACCATGCATTCCAATATTGGGTAGTGAGGAGACCATGCATACCAGGATAGGGGGGGGTGAGAGAGCCATGCATACCAGGATTAGGGGTGAGAGGACCATGCATATTAGGATTGGGGTGAGGGGACCA
>JARQOD010000009.1:139690279-139814740 GCA_033576555.1 Oophaga sylvatica
AGGGGTCCGTTTCAGCCTTGTCCCACCCTCCACTATTGACCATGTGCTGACAATTTAACCGGGCCACATTTACTTGTCCACGTGTCTGTTGTAAGGGGACCCCCCCGGTTACGGCATGGGAGAAGGCATGCTCTAGATTGCATAAGACGTGCGGTGTAACACGGGGATGGCACACCGGGAAAATTAGTGCCGGCTGGGAAAACCGAGTATCGTGGGCAGCCACAGCAAACAGAAAAAGGGAAAGACTGTGTCCCTACAAGCCTAAACGGAAAACATCTCCACGGCTAGCAACTTGGCAATGTGCGCGTTCAGTATTTGTGCTTGTGGGTGCGTTGCTTGGTATTTATCCCTCCTTTCATACAACTGGGGCACGGACAAACTGGACCTTGGTGGGACAAACAAATGGATGAGCTTGTTGTGTCCTGTGTCTGTGCAAACCGCAGCTTGTGGCAAGAGGTATGAGGATCATCTGCTTCCTGCCAGCAGATTGGGAAGGACGATCACGGGAGGCCTGGCAGTGGTTTGACCCCCAGACACCAATTGGTACCCTGTTGTTTCCACCCACCGACTAGGGTGCTTGGCTGCTATGTTTTTCCCGCATACTGGTAGTGCTTTGGTTGCCTTTGCCCGGGCCTCTGCTCAGCTTCGTATGGCGGGATTCTACAGATGACAACATTTGTTCAGAAGGACTATCTGAAAAAAAATTCCAGTCGGGTGGCTGAACGCACCCTTGCCTTGACTTGGAGCACAGAGGAATGCTCTTGGCAACAGTTGACACACTTCACACTCTGCTCAAACCAGTAGCCCTTGGTGCCTTTGTTGGTGCTACTATCCACCTTCTTCCTCTGTTCTTCTGTGCTGGCTATGCGTGACAACAGTCCAGGTGGGATCGGTGGTCTCATCATCGACCACCTCGTCGTCCATGTCATCCTCCTTCTGTGTTGATATTGTCGACTGGCCAGATGGCAACTGTGTGTCATCACCATCAGCCTCAACCTTTTCACGCGGTATATCATGTGGATGAAAGTGGCTTTCTTCTGACCGTGGGGTTTCAAATATTTGGCCATCATCAACAGACGATACCTCCTCACATTCCTCTTCAATGTCGCGCGGTGAGAGGCCAGAGGCAGAGAAAGGAAATGGACCGAACAGATCCTCGGAGTGGCAAAGGTTGGGGTCAAACGTTTCCTGTGACTCCTGATTGGATGATGAACTAGGAACAGGTTGAGAAGAGGATGACCCAGCGTTCTCTGTATGGGCAGGAGACTGTTTTGTCATGGATGATTAGGTGCTGCTAGAAAATTTCATTGAGGCCATATCAGCCATCCAAGACAGTATCTGCTCTTGTTCTTCTGGCTTCCAGACCCGTTTATGTTCCAGACCGGGAAATTTCACCAGGAACCTAGATGCATCAACCTTTTTTGGTCTCCCAGACTCTGTGCCTTGTTGGGAACCAATGACAACCCCACATCCATGTCCCTTTCCCTTCACAACAGCCTTTTTAGGAATTTTGAGTTTTTCTGCCATAGTTGCAGATATTCAGATGCAGATATTGGGGAACAAGGAGCAGTTAGTGCTTTGGAGAAGGTAGCACTACAGTCTAGTACTGCTTTGTGTTTTATAAACAGCACCACAACAGCACAAAAAAATTGCCCTGACGTTTAAGGTGAGATTACGCACCCCAGTCACAAAACAAGGCAGCGGTGCTGCCACTAAAAAATTGTCCTGAGGTTTAAGGCAAGATTACGCACCCCAGTCACCACACAAGACAGTGGTGCTGCCACAAAAAAATTGCCCTGACATTTAAGGCAAGATTACGCCCCCCAGCCACCACACAAGGCAGCGGTGCTGCCACTAAAAAGTTGCCCTGAGGTTTAAGGCGAGATTACACACCCCAGTCACCACACAAGACAGCGGTGCTGCCACAAAAAAATTGCCCTGAGGTTTAAGGTGACATTACGCACCCCATCACCACGCAAGACAGCGGTGCTGCCACTAAAAAATTGCCCTGAGGTTTAAGATGAGATTACGCACCCCAGTCAACACACAAGACAGCGGTGCTGCCACAAAAAAATTGCCCTGAGGTTTAAGGCGAGATTGCGCACCCCAGTAACCACACAAGACAGTGGTGCTGCCACAAAAAAATTGCCCTGACATTTAAGGCGAGATTACGCACCCCAGTCACCAAACAAGACAGCGGTGCTGCCACAAAAAAATTGCCCTAGGTGTAAGGCGAGATTACGCACCCCAGTCACCACACAAGACAGCTGGCTGCATGTCAGTTGTGCAGTACCGTGCTCCTATTCACTCTGAACACATCACCACAACAGCACAAAAAAATTGCCCTGCAGGGGTAAATGTGACCCCAAGAATAGCTGGGAAAACTGTAACCACTCAGTCCCTGACCTTATACTTTCAGCTCTGAAAAGAGCTTTTGGGTTTTACATAGAATTTCTGGACGATTTGCACAAACAAACACAACTCTCCCTAGCAGCTGCTCACACTCTCCCTACACTAGCTGTGTTCTGCATGCAATGTGCAGAAAATGGCAGCGGCAGGGATAATATAGAGCCTATGAGTCATAGGATATGAATCATGTATGACGCTGGGTGGCAAGCCAATCATAGTAATGCCACAACCAAGAAGGCTGCAGCATTACTGTGATTGGCAAATGCTGGGCGGGAGAGCCGAATATTGAGAGGCGAGTAGTGAAGTACTCGCCTTTGTTTCGAGAACCGCGAGTACTTCATTATTCGCCGAGTACCGAATACTCGCGATTATACTCGCTCATCCCTAGCTGGGACCCTAGGAGGTAGCGACCATGCTATTTTAGAATTTTGGATAACTAGAGGAGAAAGACCTGTGAAGACTCAAACTTCAAGCTTAAATTTCAGAAAGGCAGATGTTAAAGGAACTCAGAAAGAGAATCAGAAGGATCCAATGGCTGGATATCCTTAAGGACAAAAATGTCCAGGAAGTGTGGGAAATTTCAAAAAAATTTGATTCTCCAAGCACAATCATTAAAAATTCCGAAAATAGGGAAGAATAGGAATCATTTAAGGAAACCAGGATGGATGAAGACAGAACTTAAACACGTGCTAAAAAGGAAGAAAGAAATGTTTATCAAATGGAAAGAGGGAGGCATATCTAAAGAAGAATATAATGCTGTCTGCAGAACCTGCAGGGGACGCATCAGATTAGCTAAAGCTGACAATGAGTTAAGGTTTGCAAGAGAAATCAAAAGCAATAAAAAAGAATTTTGTGGATATGTCAAAAGTGAAAGAAAACTCAAAGATGCTATAGGATTTTTACAAGATGAAAATGATGAAATGGTAAGAAAGGATGTTGAGAAGGCCGAACTTTTAAATTCCCATTTTGTATCTGTTTTCTCTCAGAAAAGAAATTTAACACCAACTGATCTTCACTGTCCTATTAAAGGAATAGCAGAATCCATGCTATCTATAAACAGAAAGATAGTGAGGAAATACTTAGCTAACATAAATGAATTCAAGTCTCCAGATCCAGATGAATTACACTCCAGAGTACTGAAGGAGATAGCAGAAGAATTTTTTTAACCACTCTCCAAAATCTTTGAAATTCTTGGAGATCAGGAGAAGTCCCAGAAGACTGGAGAAGAGCAAATGTTGTTCCTATCTTCAAAAAGGGGAAGAAGGTGGACCCAGGGATCTATAGGCCAGTGAGTCTAACTTCTATACCAGGAAAGATTTTTGAACAAATTATTAAACAACATGTATGTACGTACCTGGATAAGAATGAAGTGGTTAACCAGAGTCAGCATGGGTTTGTAACTAATAAGTCATGTCAGACTAACTTAATTTCCTTCTATGACAGAATCACTGACTGGGTTGATCAGGGAAATGCTGTAGATATAGTATATCCTGCCTTCAGCAAAGCATTTAACAAAGTTTCTCACACCATTCTTATTGAAAAAATGAATAAGTATGGAATGGACAAGGCAACTCTTAAGTGGATTCATAACTGACTTAGTGATCGGACACAAAAAGTAGTCGTAATAGGCTGCACATCCAATTGGAAGAATGTCTCAAGTGGGGTACCACAAGGCTCTGTTCGAGGTCCTTTATTGTTCAACTTCTTTATCAATGATTGAGATGAAGGAATTGAGGGTACACTGTTCTAATTTGCTGATGACACAAAGTTAGGAAGGATAGCTAATACTAGAGAAGAGAGAGGATTCAAAAAGATATAAATAAACTGGAGCAGGGGCAGTAACTAACAGAATGGTTTTTAACAGGGAAAAATGCAAAGTCCTACATCTAGGCAATAAAAATGAAAAAATCATATACAGAATGGGAGAAATAGGGCTAAGCAACAGCATATGTGAAAAAGACTTGGGTATACTAATAGAACATAAACTAAACATGACTCAATAGTGTGATGCACCAGAAAAAAAGGCAAATACAATTCTGGAATGTATTAGCCAAAGCATACAGTCTAGATCATGCGAAGTCATTATCCGCCTCTACCCCTCTTTGGTCAGACCTCATCTAGAATACTGTGTCCAGTTTTGGGCACCACATTTTAAAAAAGTAATCAACAAACTGGAGCAAGTTCAGAGAAGAGTGACCAGAATGGTGACGGTCTGCAAACATTGTCCTATTTGGAACGGTTACAGGATTTGGGAATGTTTAGCTTGCAAAAAGAAGACTGAGTGGAAACTTAATAGCTGTCTACAAATATCTCAGGGGCTGTCACATTGTACAAGGATAATCTTTATTCTCATTTGCACAAGGAAAAACTAGAAGCAATGGGATGAAACTGAATAGGAGGAGACAGATTAGATATTAGAAAAAACTTTTAGACAGTGAGGGTGATCAATGAGTGGCATGGGGTGCCATGAGAGGTGGTGATTTCTCCTTCAAGGGAAGTCTTCAAATAGAGGCTGGACAGATATCTGTCTGAGATGATTTAGTAAATCCTGCTTTGAGCAGGGTTTGGACCATATGACCAGGAGGTCACTTCCAACTCTCCCATTCTGTGATTCTATGATAATGATGCAGCACATGGGAGGCACACAGTTTCCATACATGTGCCACAAGTATTAGACACACAGACACTGATATCTCCAGTGCTGTTTTTTCCAGAAATATCAGGGTGTGTGAAAAAGCTGTAAAAAAGTTCGCTCACACCTGCATATATAAAGTAGCTAAGATTCTCAGACAAAAAAGTTGTAGAGTGTGAGGTGAGTGTCAAGCATCTTTTTTAGTCAACTTGCATGCGAGTGCCATGTGAGTGCTATGCGAAAGTGCATTATTTCTTCACCTAGCACCAGTGTGACATGTGTATGCAATCAACATACAATAAGTTTTCAACAACAGATTTTACATACAGTAATTCTCTATGTAATTTAAAGCTAGTTTTCTAACTAGTAATCTTACATACAGAGATGGAAAAAATCAAGGCAGCAGCAGCAGCAAAAAAAGGGGGGACAGGTGAGCAGGAGGACCTCCCAGGTTAAAAACTAATCCTCCAATACACATACAAAAAGGAGGTAACCACACAAAATGCCCCAAAATAAATATTAAAGGGATATAGAGGCATAGGCAAGAATAAAATAAAATTTTTATTTTAATTACCGTATATACTCGTGTATAAGCCGAGTTTTTCAGCCCCTTTTTGGCTTATAAACGAGTCATGGTTACTTTCACTACTTTGCCGAAGTATGGATGGAGGTCCCCGGCGTCTCCGGATCTTCTGCGCGCTCCCCTGCAGCCCCATATAATGCTCCCCTGCAGCCTCTGTGTCCCGGCGGCTGCTGACAGGGCCGGCGGCTGCTAACAGGGCCGGCGGCTGCTAACACGGGCCGGCGGCTGCTAACACGGCTGGCGACTGCTAACAGGGACGGCGGACGGCATTAGTAGCGAGACAAGTGCCGGTGTCCTGAGCAGGCGGGGACACCGACGCACTATGGGGGTCAGGTGCCGGTGTCGCCGCTGGCTCAGGCCCCCGGCACTTGCAATATTTACCTGCCCCCGTTCCAATGCCGCGGCCCGCTCTGTCTTCCGTGAAGTCTGACTGTTCCAGTCAGAGGGCGCGATGACTTAGTTAGTACGTGCCCTCTGACTGTACAGTCTCTGCAGAGAACCGGCGACGCTGAGGAGCAGTGGCAAGTGACAAGAGGTGAGTATGAGATTTTTTTTTTTTTTTATTGCGGCTGCAGCATGATAGGATTAAATCCTAACACTTGACCATGTTAAGGGGCCTACATGGTGCAGCATTAAAATGGAGATTACAATGGCAGTATATCAGTATGGAGCATATTATGGGGGCCTCCATGGTGCAGGAGATTACAACGGCAGTATATCAGTATGGAGCATATTATGGGGGCCCCCATGGTGCAGCATTAAAATGGAGATTACAACAGCAGTATATCAGTATGGAGCATATTATGGGGGCCTCCATGGTGCAGCATTAAAATGGAGATTACAACAGCAGTATATCAGTATGGAGCATATTATGGGGGCCTCCATGGTGCAGCATTAAAATGGAGCATATACGGCAGTATATCAGTATGGAGCATATTATGGGGGCCTCCATGGTGCAGCATTAAAATGGAGATTACAACGGCAGCATATATCAGTATGGAGCATATTATGGGGGCCTCCATGGTGCAGCATTAAAATGGAGATTACAACGGCAGCATATATCAGTATGGAGCATATTATGGGGGCCTCCATGGTGCAGCATTAAAATGGAGCATATACGGCAGTATATCAGTATGGAGCATATTATGGGGGCCTCCATGGTGCAGCATTAAAATGGAGCATATATGGCAGTATATCAGTATGGAGCATATTATGGGGGCCTCCATGGTGCAGCATTAAAATGGAGCATATACGGCAGTATATCAGTATGGAGCATATTATGGGGGCCTCCATTTACTATGCAGTATTATATGGGGCATGTGTTATTATGGAGCATGTTATGGGGCCACCATTATTTACTGTGCAGCATTATATGGGGCATATTTTTGTATGGAGCATCTTATGGGGCCCATCATGAACTTTATGGAGCATCTTATGGAGCCCATCATTAACTTTATGGAGCATCTCATGAGGCTATCATGAGCTTTATGTAGCATTATATGGGCCCATCATGAACTGTATGGAGCATTATATGGGGCTCCTGATTCAGTATGGACCCCCTTGCTTTGCCCAAGCATTGCTGAGTACACATACCAGTATATCACTGGTCTTGAATATACAGTGCGTACCGTAATTTGAAAATGTACTACCGTAATCGCTATGGTATGGATTTCTTTTTTAAAGTCTTTTTTTATCCCATTAGAAATGGATCCCAGTACTTCTAATCCTGGACCAAAACAAAAAGGCAGGTCGTTTGAAGCTGGTTTCAAGCTTAAGGTTGTGTCAAGAGCAGAAGAGAGCAATAATAGTATTGCAAGTAGGGAATTTTGCGTTAACGAAAAACAAGTGAGGGAGTGGCGGAAAATGAAAGCGGACTTGGAAAAGATTCCAAAGGCCAAAAAAGCTCAACGTGGTTTGAAGGTGCCATATGAGGCTCTAGAGACTGAATTGCATAACTGGGTTATGGAGTGTCGTGAAAATGGTTACTGCGTAACACGCATGGGAATTCGCTTACGTGCCCTGCAAATGGCTAAAGAAGACAAATTGAAAGCACCAGGAATTGAAAATTTTGTTGCATCAGCAGGATGGTGTACCCGCTTCATAAATAGATTTGGCCTATGTTTGCGGCAAAGAACACAGATTTCACAGAAGTTGCCAAAAGACCTTGATGAAAAAGTGATGTCATTCCATTCATTCATCATAAAGCAAAGAAGAATCCATAACTATGACCTGGGGGATATTGAAAATATGGATGAAACACCTATGACTTTCGATCTTCCAAGCAACAGAACTGTGGCAATTATGGGAGACAAAACTGTTTTACTCAGAACCACAGGAAATGAAAAAAATCATTTCACAGTCGTTCTTTCATGTTTGGCTAATGGAACGAAGCTGCGGCCTGTCATTATTTTTAAAAGAAAGACCTTGCCTAAAAAGGTCCACTTCCCACCACGAATTACAGTGCGCGCTCATATTAAAGGCTGGATGGATGAAGACGGAACAAAAAAATGGCTGAAAGAAATTTGGAATGGACGACCAGGAGCAGCCTTAAAGAAAAAAACATCATTGCTAGTTTGGGATATGTTCAGAGCCCACACATCTGATGACATAAAAAATTGGCAAAGTCTTCTCAAGTTACTTTGGCGGTTATTCCAGGTGGACTTACATCTGTATTGCAGCCCCTAGATGTGTTTAAATAAACCTTTCAAAGACCGTGTGCGGAAGATGTGGCATGAATGGATGTCATCTGGTCAAGCCCAACTGACCAAACTTGGAAATCTGATGAAGCCGGACATAGAATTAATAGCAAAGTGGGTTCGTGATGCATGGGAAGAGATTCCAGAGGACATGGTGCAACGGGCCTTCAAGAAATGTGGCATTAGTAATGCTATGGATGGCAGTGAAGACAGCGCTTTGTATGAAGATGACAGCAGTGACGGTGATGACCAACTCAGTGATGATGACAATGTCTATGCTGATAACCTCTTACCAGCTGAAGCTGAAGCTCTGTTTGCACATACAGATGATGAGGAATCCAGTGACTTTGAAGGATTTAACTCTTGTGTTTTAGATTGGTTGCTGATTGAGCTAAGGTTTTTGTACTTTTAAAGTTATTGTTACCGTATTGTTTTTGTTGACCCTCTTTTCCACTTACAGTACTTGTTTAATGTTCTTCTTTTAAATAAACATTCAAAAACATTTAACCTACTGATGTCTCAATTAATTTTACTTTTATTCGTACCTATCTATATTTTTGAAATTTACCAATAGCTTCTGCATTTTCCACCCTAGGCTTATACTCGAGTCAATAAGTTTTCCCAGTTTTTTGTGGCCAAATTAGGGGCCTCTGCTTATACTCGGGTCGGCTTATACTCGAGTATATACGGTAATCATAATAAACTATTTTGAACAAAGGAATTGGCAAAAAGTATCGCGGTACATCAAATGAAAAAACCGGGGGCTTAGCAGCAGCGAAGCAATTTGATGTTATAACATTAAAACATGTGCCTTAGATACTAATAATAAATATTGAAAAAAGTGCAAAGTGCTGAAAATGCAGGTAAAATTATAAAGATGAGTGCCCATAAATTTTAGGAAAACCTGCAAAGCAAATAGGTTTTTTCAATATCAAGAAATAAAGTGTCAAGTGCTGAACTATAAATAGAAAGTGCATACAGGCTAATACCGCTATAACAGAGGAAATGTTGCTGCAGAGCTATCACATAAAACTTTATGTATAGTACTTACACAAGTCTGTGTCTGGATTTTTGGTACCGTAAATACAACCCCGACAGCGCCGTTTCGCCAAAAGGCCTTCTTCCAATAAGTGTATGGGTGTATACAAAAAGGAAGGCAGGACTCTCAAAATAGAAAATTAGAAACATTTAATTACCGTATATACCCATGTATAAGCCGAGACTTTCAGCCCATTTTTTAGGGCTGAAAGTCCCCCTCTCGGCTTATACGCGGGTCATATACGGGGGTCGGCGGGGGAGGGGGAGCGGGGGTGTCGGATCATACTCACCCCTCCGCCGGCGCGGTCTCTGCAGCCCCCCTGCTTCTCCCACGATCTCCGGCTCCTTCCTGCAGCGGTCACATGGCACTGCTCATTAAAGTCATGAATATGCGCATATTCATGACTTTAATGAGCGGTACCACGTGACCGCTGCAGGACTGAAGCGCTGCGGAGAGCGCCGGGAGAAGAGGAGAGGCTGCAGGGACGAGCCGGCGGAGGGGTGAGTATAGCGATATTTACCTGTCCCGTTCCACCGCTGCGCTGCTCCCTCGGTCTGACTCCTCTGGCTGTGAATGTTCAGGCAGAGGGCGCGAATGACGTCGTTAGTGCGCGCCCCTCCCCCTGCCAGATCATTCACAGCCAGAGGAGTCAGACCGAGGGAGCAGCGCAGCGGTGCAGAGAGGACAGGTAAATATCTCAGGTGTCGGGGTCCTGAGCGAGCGGTGACACCGGCACCTGTCCTCCATAGTGCGCCGGTGTCACCGCCTGCTCAGGACACCGGCACCTGTCCCCCATAGCGCGCCGCTGTCACCGCCTGCTCAGGACACCGGCACCTGGCCCCAGCGACGAGAGGTGAGTATGTCATTTTTTTTTTGCAGCAGCAGCATATGAGGCCTATACTATGGGGCATAATTGTGGAGCATATGGGGGCATAATCTGGAGCATATGGGGGCATAATATGGAGCATATGGGGGCATAAGCTGTGGAACATATGGGGCATAATCTGGAGCATATGGGGGCATAATATGGAGCATATGGGGGCATAATCTGTGGAACATATGGTGCATAATCTGGAGCATATGGGGGCATAATCTGTGGAACATATGGGGGCATAATCTGGAGCATATGGGGGCATAATCTGTGGATCATACGGGGCATAATCTGTGGAATATATGGGGGCATAATCTGGAGCATATGGGGCATAATCTCTGAAGCATATTGGGCATAATCTGGAGCATATGGAGGCATAATCTGTGGAGCATATTGGGCATAATCTGCAGCATATGGGGGCATAATCTGTGGAGTATCATATGGGGGCATAATCATTTTTCACCCTAGGCTTATACGCAATACGTCAATAAGTTTTCCCAGTTTTTTGTAGCAAAATTAGGGGGTCGGCTTATACACGGGTCGGCTTATACATGAGTATGTACGGTATCCATAATGATGGCTACGTTTTGGTTCAATTGAGGACCTTTCTCAAGCAGTAAAATCAAAGTTATACTCACCTGTCCACCGTGACTTCATAAAAAGAAGGTCCCACGACGATCCCCAACCCTGCTACATCCGGCTAGTGTAGTGAGCGGTGACATCAGTGATGTGACAACTCACTAAACACGTGAGACTACCATAAGAACCCAGCTGCAGTGACGAGCTGTGATGTAATTAAGGTCACAGGCCGCTTTTCCCAGTGTAAGTTTTGTGTGAGCCAGACTATAAACTGTAGTAACCTTACTGACATCATTGCTCAAAGAGTCAGAAATATCTCACGCTGCAAATGGTGACATCGATAAGGTCATGCAACTATTAGTGTGTTCCAGCTGGGGTGCTGAGCGGTTGCATCATGTCACTGCTCAACACACCATCCGAATGTAGCAGACTTGGGGATTGTTGAGGGACCTCGTTATTATGGATTTACGGTTGACAGGTTAGTATAACTTTGAATTCTATGTGAAGAAATGGATAAAAGAGGGTCGGGGAGTGTATTTTTCATTACTTTTGATTATGGGGTTAGTAATGGGTGTGCCTGATAGACATCTGTCCATTACTAACCCCTGGGATTGGTGTCAGCGGACATAAAACAGCTAATAGCGACCCCAAAACCCTTTATATAACCTTATATTTCTATGTCCCTTGTATACTAGAGGTGAAGAAAACATTAGATTTTTTTTCTTCCTGTAAAATTGCTAAAAATAATGAAAAAAATTACAAAAGTATTAAAATTTGTTAAAAAAATGGCGCCATGTTTAGATACCCGTAGCATCTCCCATCTCCATTTTTCGTGATCTTGGGTTAGGTGAGGGCTTATTTTTTGCATGCCAAGCTGACATTTTTTTAATGATACCATTTTAGTGCAGATATGATCTTTTGATCATGCATTATTGCATTTTAATGCAATGTCGCGACGACCAAAAAAAACAATTCTGGAGTTTTGACTTTTTTCACTGTTCAGCGATCAGGTTAATTCTTTTTTATATTGATTGATTGGATGATTCTGAATGCGGCGATACCAAATATGTGTTTGTTTGATTTTTTGTTTGATTTTTTTAATATTTTTAAAAACATTTTTTACTTCTTGCATGTTTCAATAGTCTCCATGGGAGACTAGAAGCTGCCATAATCTGATCAGCTCTGCTACATACAGGTGATGGTAAGATTTCCTGTATGCAGCTGAATTGCTCACTTGGAATGAGCGCCGATTCTCGTAGAAATCCAGCAGTGACAACCATAGAGGTCTGCTGGAGACCTCTAGCTGTCATGGCAGCCCATCGGTGACCCACGATCATGTGACGGGGTCACTGATGGGCGGGATTTCCAGCGCATTTGCTGGAAGTGCGCGTTAATTGCCCTTGAAAGAGACTAGTTAACAGGCAATCCACCCGCGGCTGTTAGATGCACATGTCAGCTGTACAAAACAGCTGACATGTCCAGGAAAAGATGTGGGCTCCGGCGGGAGGGAGTCCGACATCGGCGTACTATTACACCCAATGTCGGAAAATGGTTATGAAGCCCTCCTACTCTGCACTCATTACTTGTATTAATTGCACCTGTTTGAACTTGATACCTGTATGAAAGACACAGCACTCAATCACATTCCATCCTCTCCACCATGTCCAATATCAAAGAGATGTCTAAGGACACCAGGGAAAAAATTAGTATACCTGTACATGGCTGGGATGGGCTACAGGACAATAGGCAAGCAGCCTGGTGAGAAGACAACAACTTTTGACAAAATTATTAGAAAATGGAAGAAACAGAAGACAACTGTCAATCTTCCATGGTCTGGGGCTTCTTGCAAGATCTCACCTCGTGGGGTAAGTGATTCTGAGTAAGGTCAGGAATCAGCTCAGAACTAAATGGGAGGACCTGGTCAATGACCTGAAGAAATATGGAGTTACAGTCTCAAATATTACCCGCTACGTCGTCATGGATTAAAATCCTGCAGGACACGCAAGGTACCCCTGCTCACGCCAGCAAATGTCCAGGTCAGTATGACCATCTGGATGATCCAGAGAAGGCACGAAGGAAGGTCATGTTGTCAGATGAGCCCAAAATAGAAATTTTTGGTATCAACTACACTTTGGAAGAAGAAGAAAGAGGAGTACAACCCCAAGAACACCGTCTCAATCGTGATGCATGGTGGTAGAAAAATAAACTTTGGGGATGCTTTTTTTGTAAAAGGGGATAGGAGTACTGTACCATATTGAAGGGAGGATGGATGAGGTAATGTATTGTGACATTTTGGCCAACAACCTCCTTCCCTCAGTAAGAGCATTGAAGATGGGCTGTGGCTGGGCAAATAAGAAGGCTCTGTAAGAAGAATTTTAAGGTCCTGGAGTGGCTTAGCCAGTCTTAAAACCTGAACCCAATAGAAAATCTATGGAGGGAGTTGAAACTCAATGATACCCAGCTACAGCCCACAAACATTAAAGATCTGGAGAAGATCTAAATGGAGGAATGAGCTAAAATTCCTGCTGCAGTGTGTGCAAACTTGGTCAAGAGCTACAGGAAATGTCTGACTTCTGTAATTGCAAACAAAGGTTTCTGTATCAAACAATAAGCACTGTTTTTCCATTATATCAAATACTTATTTCATGCAATAAAATGCTAATTAATTATGTAAAAATCATACAATGTGATTTTCTGGATTTATTTTAAGATTCTGTCTCTCACAGTTGAAGCATACCTATGATAAAAATTGAGAATTTCTCTACTCTTTGAAGGTGGGGAAATTTGCAAAATTGGCAGTGTATAAAACACTTATTTTTCCCTCTGCATTTCTTAAATATCTCATGTATTAATTTTAATGTCTTGCTCATTTGTAAATATGTCTTTCAGTATGATGAAAGCCTAGTGTGAAAAAACTGAGATGTTACATTATTTTTGACAGTAGTTTATCGGCAGTCATTATAGGTTTAAGTTTGTAATATGTATATGAGAGTTATGCGTAAATCCGAGTGGATTGCATATCCTCATGTGTAATTGTTATATATATGTGAAATATGTCAATGTGGATAATGGGCAAATATTTGTTTGACGTGTACTATAAATGCATGCAGAAAGTGTCATATTACAAGACTCGTTAAAGGGTTGATTGTGACTTGTAGGATCGCTACTTCCAATAGGTGGCGCTGTAGAGTACAAGTCCTCTCTTTTTTTGAAGAGGCAATTTGCATGCAGAAAGTGTGTAATGTAGGTAACAATTTTAAGTGTAGGTAACGTGTGTACATTTTTGAATGTGTCTATATGAATGTTTAACATGCACATACAGTATGTACTGATTTACTTATATATACTATTTATATGCAATTGTACTTATATTTATTTTTTCAAGAATATAGGAACAACATTCCCTCTCTGCGTGCACTACTAACCTTATTACAAAGCATCTGGTAATATTATTTAATTGCCTTCATGGTGTTTCTGTACATTTAGTAATAAGCGATAATGAACATACCAAGACAAACTGGTGCTTCTCCCCAGACACCGTTCAAGCACTGGACAATCCTATTTCCTTTAAGAAGATAATAGTCTTTGCATTTATATTCAACAGATTCACGAGTTTTATAGTTATTTTTTCTAATATCCACTGTGTCTCCAGATTGTACAGTTGGTGGTGGACCACATTGATCTCCAATTTCTGAAAAAGAATAACAATTAAGCAAATTAAATATGTGAATTGGTGAAACAAAATAAAAAAATGTACTGTTTGTTGTCTCCTCAGTGCACAGAATTTACCTAAGCCTAACTAAATCTAGCATCCCAGGTTCCGTATTAAACTAAAATTTCTAATATTAACGCCTTCACCCTGAAACTTGTTTTCACATTCTTCACCAGTAGAGTTGAGCGAAACAGGTCAGATTCATAAGTCGCCAACTTTCACCAAAGTCGGGTTTCGCCGAGCGTGAAGTCGGCCATGCGGTCATCGACCCAAGCGCCAAAGTCGGTTTTCCCATAATGCTTGCAGGCGCCTTTTTTCAGCCAATGAGCAAGGACGTACACTGTGGGCAACAAGATGACATGGGCAGCGTCAACCACCATCTTAGAGAAGGGCATTGCAGTGATTGGCTTGCTTTGGAGGGCGTCATAGTGTCTATAAAAGCCCTGACCGCCGACCTCCATTTTACTTCTGTCGATCTTAACAGTAGGGAGAGGTTGCTGCCGCTGTTTATCAGTAGGGAGAGAGTTAGGGCTGGAAAGAGAAGTTCTTCTGTGCTTGTGCTGATAGCAATTGTGCTGTACAGTTAGTGTGCAGTGACAGAGGAGGATTTTCTTGTGTGCAGCAGCGCTGGTTATTAGGCTGCCTGATAGCTGTATTGCTGTGTGTACACTGCTGTGCAGACTGCCTTTTACACAGCACTATTACTTTCATTATTTTTTTCTGCACAGTTACCGACCGTTCATTTTTTTCCACACCGTATAGAGCTGTACGCTCCTCACACACTACCGTGTACCGGCTGGTATCATGGAAAAATACATGCTGACTATCTGTGTGTGACTCCGGAAATATATACGGAGATTTAAATTTTCCCCTACACTGTATACAGCTGTATGCTTCTGATACAGTACCATATATCTGCTAGTATTTTTGGTACATTTTCCCAAACATGAGGAAGTATGGTGGAAGAGGCCACGGACGTGGGCGGGGGGGGGGCAGCTGGTACTGATGGTGGTGGTGGTGCATCTGCTGGTAGTGCCAAAAGCACAATAGCACCTAAGGCAGGAGGTATTGACCCTGCATCATCGTCTGTCTCCAGAAGGCCTGGAAGGCTCCCTTTTCTGGGAGTAGGTAAATCGCTTTTAAAGCGGAGCATCAGGAACAGGTTTTGGCTTACATTGCCGAAACAGGGATTATATGTGTGGGGCCATCATACTATACATGGGGTATTATATGTGTGGGGCCATCATACTATACATGGGGGTATTATATGTGTGGGGCCTATCATACTATACAGTGCCTACAAGTATTATTCAACCCCCTGCAGATTTAGCTGGTTTGATAAGATGCAAATAAGTTAGAGCCTTCAAACTGCAAACGAGAGTAGGATTTATTAACAGAAGCATAAATCTTACAAAACAAAAAGTTATGTTGCTCAGTTGAATTTCAATAAATTTTAAACATAAAAGTGTGGGTCAATTATTATACAACCCCTATGTTTAATATTTCGTGGAATAACCCTTGTTTGCAATTACAGCTAATAATCGTCTTTTATAAGACCTGATCAGGCCGGCACAGGTCTGTGGAGTTATCTTGGCCCACTCCTCCATGCAGATTTCTCCAAGTTATCTAGGTTCTTTGGGTGTCTCATGTGGACTTTAATCTTGAGCTCCTTCCACAAGTTTTCAATTGGGTTAAGGTCAGGAGACTGACTAGGCCACTCCAACACCTTGACTTTTTCCCTCTTGAACCAGGCCTTGGTTTTCTTGGCTGTGTGCTTTGGGTCGTTGTCTTGTTGGAAGATAAAATTACGACCCATCTTAAGATCCTTGATGGAGGAGCGGAGGTTCTTGGCCAAAATCTCCAGGTAGGCCGTGCTATCCATCCTCCCATGGATGCGGACCAGATGGCCAGGCCCTTGGCTGAGAAACAGCCCCACAGCATGATGCTGCCACCACCATGCTTGACTGTAGGGATGGTATTCTTGGGGTCGTATGCAGTGCCATCCAGTCTCCAAACGTCACGTGTGTGGTTGGCACCAAAGATCTCGATCTTGGTCTCATCAGACCATAGAACCTTGAACCAGTCTGTCTCAGAGTCCTCCAAGTGATCATGAGCAAACTGTAGACAAGCCTTGACATGACGCTTTGAAAGTAAAGGTACCTTACGGGCTCGTCTGGAACGGAGACCATTGCGGTGGAGTACGTTACTTATGGTATTGACTGAAACCAATGTCCCCACTGCCATGAGATCTTCCCGGCGCTCCTTCCTTGTTGTCCTTGGGTTAGTCTTGACTCTTCGGACAAGCCTGGCCTCGGCACGGGAGGAAACTTTCAAAGGCTGTCCAGGCCGTGGAAGGCTAACAGTAGTTCCATAAGCCTTCCACTTACGGATGATGCTCCCAACAGTGGAGACAGGTAGGGCCAACTCCTTGGAAAGGGTTTTGTACCCCTTGCCAGCCTTGTGACCCTCCACGATCTTGTCTCTGATGGCCTTGGAATGCTCCTTTGTCTTTCCCATGTTGACCATGTATGAGTGCTGTTCACAAGTTTGGGGAGGGTCTTAAATAGTCAGAAAAGGCTGGCAAAAGAGATCATTAATCCACACATGTGAAGCTCATTATTCTTGGTGCCTGAACTACTTCTTAATACTTTAGGGGGGCCAAACAGAATTCTTGTGGTTTGAGGGGTTGAATAATAAATGACACTCTGAATTAACTTTTAACGTTTAAAAAAAAAAAAAAAAAAAAAAATTAAACCAAAAATTTTTGCAGCAGTGCATTTCCCACTTCCAGGCTGATCTACAGTACAAATGTCACAATGCCAAGTTAATTCCGCATGTGTCAACCAGCTAAATCTGCAGGGGGTTGAATACTACTTGTAGGCACTGTATATGGAGGATTACAGGTGTGGGGCCATCATACTGTACATGGGGGTATTATATGTGTGGGGGCCATCATACTATACATGGTATTAATATGTGTGGGACCATCTTGTTATACATGGGGGATTATATGTCTGGGGGCCATCATACTATACATGGGGGGTTATATGTGTGTGGCCTATCATACTATATATTGGAGGATTACAGGTGTGGGGCCATTATACTGTACATGGGGGATTATATGTGTAAGGCCATCATACTATACATGGGGGTATTATATGTGTGGGGCCCATCATACTATACATGGGGGATTATATGTGTGGGACCATCTTGTTATACATGGGGGATTATATGTGTGGGACCATCATACTATACATGGGGGATTATATGTGTGGGACCATCTTGTTATACATGGGGATTATATGTGTGGGGGGCCATCATACTATACATGGGGATTATATGTGTGGGGACATCATACTATACATGGGGGTATTATATGTGTGGGGCCTATCATACTATATATGGAGGATTACAGGTGTGGGGCCATCATACTGTACATGGGGGTATTATATTGTGGGGGCCATCATACTATACATGGTATTATATGTGTGGGACCATCTTGTTATACATGGGGATTATATGTCTGGGGCCATCATACTATACATGGGGGGGTTATATGTGTGTGGCCTATCATACATATATGGAGGATTACAGGTGTGGGGCCATTATACTGTACATGGGGGATTATATGTGTAGGCCATCATACTATACATGGGGGTATTATATGTGTGGGGCCATCATACTATACATGGGGATTATATGTGTGGGACCATTGTTATACATGGGGGATTATATGTGTGGGACCCATCATACTATACATGGGGGATTATATGTGTGGGCCATCTTTATACATGGGGGATTATATGTGTGGGGCCATCATACTATACATGGGGATTATATGTGTGGGGACCATCATACTATACTGGGGGTATTATATGTGTGGGGCCCATCTATATACATGGGGGTATTATATGTGTGGGGGCCATCATACTATACATGGATTATATGTGTGGGACCATCTTGTTATACATGGGGGATTATATGTTGGGGGCCATCATACTATACATGGGGGTTATATGTGTGTGGCCTATCATACTATATTATGTGGGATTACAGGTTTGGGGCCATTATAACTATAACATGGGGGATTATATGTGTGGGCCATCATACTTATACATGGGGGCATATATATGTGTAGGGGGCCCATCATACTATACATGGGGGATTATATGTGTGGGACCATCTATGTTATACATGGGGGATTATATGTGTGGGACCCATCATACTATACATGGGGGATTATATGTGTGGGACCATCTTGTTATTACATGGGGGATTATATGTGTGGGGGGCCATCATTCTATACATGGGGATTATATGTGTGGGGCCATCATACTATACGTGGGGTATTATATATGTGTAGCCATCATACTATACATGGGGGATTATATGTGTGGGGCCCATCATACTATACATGGGGGATTATATGTGTGGGCCATCATACTATACATGGAGGATTATATGTGTGGGGCCATCATACTATACATGGCGGATTAATGTGTGGGGCCATCATACTATACGTGGGGTATTATATATGTGTAGCCATCATACTATACATGGGGATTAAATGTGTGGAGCCATCATACTATACATGGGGGATTATATGTGTGGAGCCATCATACTATACATGGGGGATTATATGTGTGGGGCCATCATACTATACGTGGTGGTATTATATATGTGGGGTCCATCATACTATACATGGAGGATTATATGTGTGGGGCCATCATACTATACATGGGGGATTATATGTGTGGAGCCATCATACTATACATGGGGGATTATATGTGTGGGGCCATCATACTATACGTGGGGGTATTATATGTGTGGGGTCCATCATACTATACATGGGGATTATATGTGTGGGGCCATCATACTATACGTGGGGGTATTATATGTGTGGGGTCCATCATACTATACATGGGGGTATTATATGTGTGTAGCCATCATACTATACATGGGGGATTATATGTGTGGAGCCCATCATACTATACATGGGGGATTATATGTGTGGGGCCATCATACTATACATGGGGATTATATGTGTGGGGCCATCATACTATACATGGAGGATTATATGTGTGGAGCCATCATACTATACATGGGGGATTATATGTGTGGAGCCATCATACTATACATGGGGTATTATATGTGTGGGGCCATCATACTATACATGGAGGATTATATGTGTGGGGCCATCATACTATACATGGGGTATTATATGTGTGGGCCATCATACCATACATGGAGGATTATATGTGTGGGGCCATCATACTATACATGGGGGTATTATATGTGTGGGGCCCATCATACTATACATGGGAGTATTATATGTGTGGAGCCATCATACTATACATGGGGGATTATATGTGTGGGACCATCATACTATGGCAAAATGAAGAAAAAAATCCAGCTCCACGACAAAGTGAAAAAGTAGATCTTTATTCACTTAATATATCAAGCATAGAGGATAAAAGTACCAGCATAGATAGCAGCAAAAAAATGCATTATCAACGCTTTTTCTGGTGTCACAGCACCCTTAGTCTTGGGTCTGACCGCTGTGTCAGACGTATAACATGGCAAAATGAAGAAAAAAATCCAGCTCCACAACAAAGTGAAAAAGTAGATTTTTATTCACTTGATATATCAAGCATAGAGGATAAAAGTATCATGCTGCTGATTACTTTTATCCTCTATGCTTGATATATCAAGTGAATAAAGATCTACTTTTTCACTTTGTCGTGGAGCTGGATTTTTTTCTTCATTTTGCCATGTTATACGTCTGACACAGAGGTTCCGTGCTCCGATCCCTGGGATGTTATACTGGTGAGCTGGACCTTATTTTAATTCTATAGCCATCATACTATACATGGGGGATTATATGTGTGGGGCCATCATACTATACATGGGGGTATTATATGTGTGGGACCATTTTGTTATACATGGGGGATTATATGTGTGGGGGGCCATCATACTATACATGGGGGTTTATATGTGTGTGGCCTATCATACTATATATGGAGGATTACAGGTGTGGGGCCATCATACTATACATGGGGGTTTTATATGTGTGGGACCTATCATACTATATATTGAGGATTACAGGTGTGGGCCATTATACTGTACATGGGGGATTATATGTGTGGGGCCATCATACATACTATACATGGGGGATTATATGTGTGGGGCTCATCATACTATACATGGGGGATTATATGTGTGGGGGGCAATCATACTATACATGGGGGATTATATGTGTGGGACCATCTTGTTATACATGGGGGATTATATGTGGGGCCCATCATACTATACATGGGGTATTATATGTGTGGGACCATCTTGTTATACATGGGGGATTATATGTGTGGGGGGCCATCATACTATACATGGGGGATTATATGTGGGGACCATCTTGTTATACATGGGGGATTATATGTGTGGGGGGCCATCATACTATACATGGGGGATTATATGTGTGTGACCATCTAGTCATACATGAGGGATTATATGTGGGGCCCATCATACTATACATGGGGGATTATATGCGGGGCCCATCATACTATACATGGGGGATTATATGTGTGGGACCATCTTGTTATGCATGGGGGATTATATGTGTGGGGGGCCATCATACTATACATGGGGGTATTATATGTGTGGGGCCCATCATACTATACTTGGGGGATTATATGTGTGGGACCATCTTGTTATACATGGGGGATTATATGTGTGGACACTTTTTGAATATTTGTCACATTTTCTTACACCATGATTAAAAAATAATCAGCGTGTACAGTACTCCAGTACAATTTTTTCAAAGTGCTCAATGCTCCATTATCTGGTAGGTTCCAATCATCATCAGCAGTGACGGTCATCAGTAGCAGTAGCCATCTTTCAGTGTTAGGGGCCCACTGCGCCTCCGCCTTAAACTCTTGTAAAATGAGTAAAAAACAAACATTGCTAGAGAGCTTCTTTGAAAAGGGAGAAAGACCTAATGATGAGACAGATGAAGACCCCATGACTGCTAAAAAAAAGAAAGCTGCATTTAAAAGAAAATACAATGAGTCCTACTTAAATTATGGGTTCATTGCAACAGGCGATTCACAGTCCTCAAGTCCACTCTGTGTGATATGTGGCGACCAGCTATCCGAGGCCATGAAGCCTTCCAAACTGGTTCGCCACTTACAGACCAAGCACCCTGCATCAAAAGACAAGCCTTTGGAGTTTTTTTGAAAGAAAAAAGCGTGAACATGAAGGCCACCACATCAACAAATGTGTCTGCACCGAGAGCATCATTCTTGGTGGCTAACCGCATTGCTAAGGCTAAGAAGCCCTTCACTATTGGTGAAGAGTTGATCTTGCCTGCTGCTAAGGACATTTGCCATGAACTTTTTGGAGAGGCTGCAGTTAAAAAGGTGGCACAGGTTCCTCTTTCTGCGAGCACTGTCACTAGACGAATTAATGAAATAGCAGAAGACGTCGAGGTACAATTGTTAGAGAGGATTAATACGTCACCATGGTATACAATCCAGGTTGATGAGTCTACTGACGTTGACAACAAAGCAATGATGCTTGTTTATGTGCGATATATTTTTCAGGAGGATGTGCATGAGGATATGTTATGTGCATTATTTTTGGCAGCCAACACCACAGGTGCAGAACTATTTAAGTCTTTGGATGATTACATATTTGGAAAATTAAACTGGTCATTTTGTGTAGGTATATGCACGGACGGAGCAGCTGCCATGACTGGACGGTTTTCTGGTTTAACTACTCGGGTCAAACAGGTTGCATCTGAATGTGAGTCTATGCATTATGTCATCCATAGAGAAATGCTGGCAAGCCGAAAAATGTCACCTGAACTTAACAGCGTTTTGCAAGATGTGATTAAAGTTATTAATCACATCAAAGCATACGCCCTTAACTCACGTCTGTTTGAGCAGCTCTGTGAGGAGATGGACGCGGAGCACAAGCGTCTTCTCTTACACACTGAAGTCAGATAGCTTTCTAAAGGTAGAGCACTGGCCAGAGTTTTTGAATTACGAGAACCGCTTCATAGATTTCTTTTAGAAAAAGAATCTCCACTTGCAGCACATTTCAGTGGTAAGGAATGGGTCACAAAACTTGCTTACTTATGTGACATATTCAACTTGTTGAACGATCTTAATCTGTCACTTCAGGGGAGAATGACAACTGCCTTCAAGTTGGCAGATAAAGTTGCTGCATTTAAAGCCAAACTGGAAGTGTGGGGACGGTGAGTGAGAACAGGGACATTTGATATGTTTCAAATATTAGCAGGGATTTTGTAAGAGACCGAGCCTGAACCTTCATTCTCCCAGCTGGTGCATGATCATCTATCTCAGCTTTTAGTACAGTTTGAGCAATAATTTCCAACCACAAAAGACCCACGAACTAGGAAGGAATGGATTCGAAACCCATTTGTGAACAAGCCAGGTGAATCAACCTTGTCTGTGCTTGAAGAAGATCAACTGCTTGAGATTGCAAATGATGGCAGCCTTAAAACTATGTTTGAGATGTCAAATCTCCCAACGTTCTGGATTAAAGTCAAGGCAGAATATCCTGAGATCGCCACAAAAGCACTGAAAACTCTGCTTCCATTTCCAACATCTTATCTGTGTGAAACTGGATTTTCTGCAATGACAGCAGCAAAAACAAGATTATGGAGTAGACTGGACATAAGGAACACACTTCGGGTGTCGCTGTCTCCCATCACCCCTAGATGGGACCTTCTTGTTGCAGGAAAACAAGCCCAGTCCTCCCACTGATACAGGGAAACAAGCCCGGTGCTCCTACTCATTCTAAACCTATGGTGAGTTGAGTCACATTCACATTGTAAATGTTATAATTAAATGATAAGTATGCACTACTACTGAACTACAACCCCGTCCCCGCCCCCTTATGACCAAAGCCCCACCCATGTCACACCTCCATCCCCGCCCTGCCGGGCCATGGAAGAATGGACTTGCTTGAAGCCGGTCCCTGGTGCAAAAAAGGTTGGGGACCACTGAGATAGGATATTCCTGGACATCATGGATAGACAAATAGTCAAAGACAAATCGAACAGTTGGGTCACACCCTTACCATTTCGACCTCAGAGAAGGCGCCTACCCAACAACAGGGAACTGGTCTACAGCCGATTCATCTCCCTCAGGCACAAGCTTAAGAAGTCACCTGAGACGAAGAACACTTCTTTACCTTCATGGGAAGGATATTACAGAACAACCACGCAGAGGTTGTACCTGCACATCAGCACTCAGAGGAGTGTTGGTGCCGCCCATCTTCGGAGTATACCATCCTGAGAAGCCAGGTCAAATAAGAGTGGTATTCGACTCAAGTGCCAAATGTGAAGATGTCTCATTAAATGATGTCCTACTATCGGGCCCAGACCTCAACAACAGACTTCTGGAAGTACTACTTTCTTTCTGCAGAGATACGGTGGCATTTATGGCTGACATACAACAGATGTTCCACTGTTTTCTTGTCAAAGAGGAACACAGAAACTACTTGAGGTTCTTCTGGTACTGTGACAACGACCCAGACAGACATCACAGAGTACCGGATGAGGGTACACATCTTCGGGAACAGCCCTTCCCAGCAGTCGCTATCTACGGCCTCCGTAATTCTGCTAAAGAAGGCGAAGAAAAGTATGGGTCAGACGTCAGATCCTTCGTAGAAAAGGACTTCTACGTAGACGACTGTTTGAAGTCCACACCAACAAATGAGGCTGCAATCAGTCTACTAAAAATGGCTCAAGAAATGCTCGCTCAGTCTAACCTAAGGTTACACAAGATTTCCTCCAACAGTCGAGAGTTGATGGAAGCATTTCCCTCTCAAGACTATTCCAGCGATCTAAAGGACCTAGACCTAAGCATCGATACTCTTCCCATGCAGCGGAGTCTTGGATTGCTTTGGGATCTGAAGACGGATGCCTTCTCCTTTCAGATCAGTAAAAACGAGAAACCCTTCATGCGCAGAGGAATTCTTTCTTTCGTGAATAGTCTATACGACCCCCTGGGATTCGTAGCTCCAGTTACTGTCCAAGGGAAAATGATGCTAAGAGACTTCACCCAAGACACATCTGATTGGGATGATCCACTGCCAGCAGAAAAGGCAGACCTGTAGGCAGAGTGGAAGAGGTCTCTCGAGGCCTTGACCGACCTTCGTGTGAAACGACCGTATGCTCCTGTGCCATCCACAGAAGTCAAGACACAAAGACTTTGTATCTTCTGCGACGCATCAGTCAAAGCAATTCGCAGCAGTAGCATAACTCAAAAGCATAGATGTCAATGAACAGAGCCACATCGGGTTTGTGATGAGCCGGACTAAACTGGCACCACTCCGCGAACACACCATACCCAGATTGGAGCTCTGCGCTGCTGTCCTTGCAGTTGAGTTGGCCGAGCTTATCTCAGGTGTGATGAATCTGGAGACCAAAGAAGCAGAGTTCTACACCGATAGCAAAAGAGGTACCGGGATACATCTGCAATGAAATGCGACGCCTTTATGTCTACGTCAGCAACCGGATACTGAGGATAAGAAGATCTACCTGCCCTAGTCAGTGGCACAATGCACCTACTCACCGCAATCCTGCGGACCATGCGACTAGATCCATTGCTTCAAGTCACCTTAAGGACACTACATGGTTCACAGGCCCTGCTTCCTTGTACCGTTCGATGCCCCACATCGACAGGCCTGAAACGTTCGAACTAGTGGATCCAGATGCCGACGAAGAGCTCTGTCCTCGAGAGTCTGCTCTGCGTACAGGAATTTCAAGTCACTACCTGGAATCTCATCGGTTTAGCAGGTTCTCAACCTGGAAATCACTTGTTCGAGCTGTTGCTTGTCTACTTCATGTGGCCCAGTCCTACAAGTCAGCATTACCTGAAAGCCAGAGATCTTGTAAATGTTGGCATCACTGCAAGCATGCATTTACCACCCTCAACCTGGAAAGAGCCAAGGTTACGATACTTTATGTTGTACAAAAGGAAACCTACACCAGAGGAATAGAGAACCTCAACAAGGGACAACCCGTTCCTGGAGACAATGTGCTGAAGAAGCTCACTCCGATTAGGCCACTCACAGCACTTTCCAGTGATTCCAGAGACCTGATAGTCCTTACTCCTGCAATGGTACTCACACAGAAAACCTGTGTCTCGAGAGCTCCACTCGGAGAATTCAACGATAAAGACCTCTACAGGCGACAGTGGAGGCAAGTGCAAAGTGTGTCCAATGTCTTTTGGGACAGATGGAGGAAGCAGTATCTCTCCACTCTGCAAACTCTGGCGATGTTGTACTCATCAAAGACAGTCAGTCGCATCGAAATGAGTGGCCACTCGGCCTAGTCACCAAGCCTCTTCCCAGCAAGGATGGGAAAGTACGGAAAGTAGAAGTCATAGTGTGCAAACTTAGGGAGAACAAACTGTTTCTCAGGGCAGTTACAGAACTTGTGTTGTTATTTTCCCTAGAGGAACCAAATAGTGACATCCGTTGATGCCAAGCAGGGAGTGTTCTGCCCACTTTTGTGCAGCAAGTTAACTCATAGCGTTGTACTGGTTATGACCACTAGATGTCATTAGTGTTTCCATTTGTCCTGCTGTAGGTGTCAGGGACGTTTCCCCTTTAAAGGAGAAATGTGTTATGGTTAGGAACTGCCCCCTTAATTTCCTGGGGAAATCTAGTCAGGCAGACATATTTCTCCCGGGCTTTCTGAAGAGATTCATGTGTGTCCTGCTCTCTGTAAATCACTGCTTCTAGTCAAAGCGAATTCCGGTAAGGGTTTAATACAGTTATGTGTAGTGCTACGTATCTGTGTTAGTTAACCGTTATGCAGCCAGAGTGTAGTGCATTGTAAATGAGGCATATTGAGCTCTGTATTTCTCAGTTAGGATGTAATGTTGGTTACTCCGCATATAGATAGATGCATTTTCGTATGGTGCAGAGCAGTACTAGTAGCATTCTTGTACTATGTACTCTGTATCATTCTTTGCTGTAATGTTCCAGTTACTTATGTAATTGCACGCTGTACATGCCAGTATTGATACTATACTGTCTATTTCTTGCAGTTTTTACCCGATTTCACCCATTATTGTGTTCACCAATTTCCTTCCAGTATACCATCCATTATCATCTACCATTGTTGTTCACATCATCTCAATAAATATAGACTTAAGCACCCTACAGTCTTTTATTGGAGTGGATGAAGGGTTTAGCCGTATGCTGGAAGCCACACAGTCATATGTGGAAGAAGGCAGAACACTTCAGATGGAAACTGAAAACCCACCTCTTCAGGAAAGCTTACAGCCTGCAATGACCCTGCTACCTCCTCACCACTACCGGAGATATCGCCTCAACCAACACCGGAACTGCTGCGACCCACCAACCTGCTGTCTCTTTCCCCACCATCCTGTAGAATGTAAGCCCGAAAGGGCAGGGTCTCTCCCCTCTGTATCAGTCTGTCATTGTTAGTTTGTTTACTGTAAGTGATACCTGTAATTTGCATGTAACCCCTTGTCATGCACAGCACCATGGAATCAATGGTGCTATAGATATAAATAATAATAATAACACTGGACACCAGAGTATGCAGCAGAAACTCTGTTGGTGAAACAGAATATCCACACAAGTTCACAGGAGCACCTAGAAAGCCAGGAAGCCACCTGGGTCAGGAGCAGGAGACAAGTAGAATACTAATACTAATACTAGCACAGATTAAAGGTTGGGGTGGAGTAATAAAGCAGGAAGACACAGTGCACATGAGACAAAAGACACCATCTTGAAAGAGGCAGGAATGTCCAAAAGGTAATCAAAAATGTTTAGAGTCCTGACAGTTAGGCTATGTGCACTCGTTCAGGAATCTTTTCAGAAATTTCCTGAGAAAAAAACGGACTTTTTCCCAGGAATTTCACATGCGTTTTTATCGTGTTTTTTTGTGCGTTTTTACAGCGTTTTTTGCGCGTTTTTAACGCGATTTTTTTCCTGACCATTCTTGGTCAATAACATAGCGGGAAATACGCAAATTTACCCCGAAAATAATGAACATGCTGCATTTTTTACCGCGATGCATTTTTTGAGCGGAAAAAAATGCACCATGTGCACAAAAATTGCAGAATGCATTCTGAATAATAGTGCTTACTGCATGCATTTTTTAAAGGGGTTTTTGACGCTGAAAATCGGGGAAAAAACCACGAAAAATCCTGAACGTGTGCACATAGCCTCACAGTTAGTGGGGCTATAATATTCCTGCTGGCTTTGACTATCTTTTAGTGCGCTTGTCGGTAGCTGAAGGATACTCAGGTGGCACGCAGTTTGCATTCCACCACATCAGTACATCCGGCCTGGAGAGTGGTCATGTGACCGGTGTATTACTTCCAGTCTCTGGGTGGAACACAATCTGCGTTCCTAATATTACTACATCAGGTCCAGATGTCTGAATGAAAAACGATGTCACTTCTGGTCCTCGGGTGGAGCGCAAGATGCGTTCCACAACATCTTTACACCTGGTCTGGAGTGTTCAGCTGATTAACACATGACTTCCGGTTTTACTTAGTGACATCTATATGAGGGACGCCACAGCGCAGAAACTTTTTTCATGAGGTCAGAGTGACTAATAGCTGATTGAAGTCGCTCACTCTTAGAATCCCCAGATGAACCCTTGACTTCATATACAATAAAAAGGGGGAAATGCGTTGGGATGGGATGCAGTCTTCTTAAAGCTAAGTGACATAACTTGCATATGAATATGTTTTAGTTGAGTTTAATATAAAATCCTAAAAATGTGCTGCTGAACCTATCTGTCATGCTGACTGGGATGATGCAATTGTTTGGCTAAGGTGATATTGAGGGATGATATGTCCCCAGCGAATTATCTCTTTATTTGCCTTAAAGATATTTATGGTTTAACACCCAAACAGGGTTGTCCATTATATTCTCTTTAGAGGTGATCTATTTACCGTATTTTTCAGACTATAAGACGCACCGGACTATAAGACGCACCCAGGTTTTAGAGGTGGAAAATAGGGAAAAATATATTTGAAGCAAAAATCTGGTAAAATATTTAATAACATAAATAACATACTATTATATGTGGTGTTATTATATATAATGGTATGTTATTATGTTGGAAGCTACGGGTAGGAGATGGTGCTGCGGGACCAGTGTGGTGTCTATAAAGTACTATGTGAAGACGCTGGAGGGTGAGTATATGAATGGGGGCACGGGGCTTATATTTAAAGCACCAATCCAGCACTGAAAAATAACACTGGAGTGCTGCTTTAAGATCCCATGGGAGAACTATAACTCTCAGCATGTCCTGCAGATCCTATGGCATGCTGGGAGTTATAGTCCACCACAGGATGGCAGAGTGATTTTTTTATGTGCTGTTATTACTAACCTTTTATTTAATTCTCTGTTGTACAGTGTGTCTGCAGGACCTGTGATTATGCGATGCTGAATGCTCCTGTGGAGGACCTGTAATGACATCATGAAGAGGCAGGGCTTTGTGTGGTCATGTGATGCTCCAGCCCGCCATCTTCATGACCTCATCACAGGTCCTCCACAGGAGCATTCAGCATTGCATCAGCACAGCCCCTGTGCTGTCAGGTATGCGATGCCTCCTGCTGCACTCTGCTCCTGCTGCCTCCTTCTACTTCCCACACATATCTCCCCAGCTGCTGCAGGAATCAGGCGCTGGGGAACCATGTGGCTCTGTCATTTGCTGCTCCCCGCTCACTGCTCAGCTGATAGGTGGGCGGGAAGCGGCTAATGAATATTCACTGCACTTAAGTATCGGGACCAGTGGTTTCCACAGGGCTGGATTCCTGCAGTGGAGGGGATATTTTCCTGCCTCCTGCGATCTCACTCCACCGCTGCCCCCTGCCCCCTCCCCACATTACATTCCGACCATAAGACGCACCCACACTTTCCTCCCAAATTTGGAGGAAAAAAAGTGCGTCATATGGTCCGAAAAATTACCGTATGTATATTTTCTATTGGCAGATTGCTATTGGATATGACAGGATCTATTGAAAATACACTCCGTGTTAAAATATATAGACATTGATTAATACATGCTAATCAATTAATACAGATACTGTCGATTGATTATCCGCCATACTTTGCTATTGTGAGCTTAAAACAATAAAACATTGCTTCACATAGAGCATTGCTATTTTCATATTACAATTAAAATAGGTTCATCATTGTAAAGCACTTAAGTACTTTATGGGCGTTGATGATGTCTTGGTGAGGGATTTCCTTTTGGGGTCAGACAGTTAGGCGACGTTGAGCGGGGGCACCATAACGCTTTCCCCTAGGGTGACAACCTCCGTTGTCAGGTAGGGAAACAGAGTATCAGTATTCTGTTCCCCTAGATTATTTTCACAGATTATCATATTTTACCTGGTTCTACTATACATAAATCCCATGTTTGATCCACTCACCGATATATGTGAGTTTTAAAAGCTTTTTTAGAGGTATAAAATAAAAGATATTTTTTAGATTTGTTTTTGTTTGGTTTACAAAATGGACCCCACATAGCCCTCCATATAATGTAATGGCGTTCATAGCCTTCCAAATAATATTTTGATTCCCACATAGCTTTCTATCTAATATAATGGTCCTCACATCGACCCCCATATAATATAATGAGCCCGCATAGCCTCCCACATAATGTAATGGCCCCATATAGCCCACCATATAATGTAATGGCCCCATTTAGCCATCCATATAAAATAATGGGCCTTAAATAGTCCTTCATAGAATGTGGTAGTATCTACACAGCCCTCCATATACATAATGGGTATAGTATATTAAGCCCCACATTGCCTTCCATATGTGATATTCACAAAGTAATTGTTATGGCATATATTAATACTTTGCTTTCATTATTATTTAGACAATTAAATCTGCCTATAAATTTTTGATAATTTTGAATTTAAGTATTAGCTTTATAAGTGTTATTCCTAAAAGCAATAACACAAGATGTGGTCTCTGATATAGAGGTGTCTTTGTGTTAAGTTTTCTTTGTTACAGAAGACACAGAAAGCTAGATAGAACTAGTTTCAAGGAATTCAGCAGTTTGCATAATTTATGAGTCTGTTATTGCCAATTAAAATACTTTTTTCCTTAGGTAATGTAAAGCCATACCCCTTTTCATATATTTGTACTTGTAATAAAAACTTGTGACTGGGCATATGAGATCAGACAAGCGTGTACACTAACAGGCACTCGTTGAGTGTCCTTGTCTTTGATTGAATGTAATGGCCTCCATATAATATAATGGGCCCATTATAGCTCTCTATATAATGTAATAGGCTCCACATAGCCCTCTGTATAATAAAAGGGGTATAGTATAATTGCCCCCACATTGCTTTCCATATAATGTAATGGTTCACATAACCCTAAAGAAAATGTAATGGCCACACATAGCCCTCTATATATTATAATGGGCTTCATACTGTTCTCATTGATTACAAAAATAAAGAAAGAAAATACTTACCTCTCCCAGTCCCCCTTTTGCTCCCATCTCCTCAGTGTGACTTTTGCAGCTTCACATAGCTCGGAACAGAAGGCGCATTGTGGTGAAGTCATTGGCCCACTGCTGTGAGATGTCAGATGCAGAGGAAGAATGATGGAGGAGGGAGCGTCATGCAGTCTGCCTATATTAGTAGTACACCATGTGCAGCATAGGATTGACATCCACAACAAACTGATGCTGGTATTCTCACCTAGACAAGTTTTTCTGACACTTTTGTAAACAAATAGATACAACAGTAGCCCACTAACAATATCCTACGATCGCTAAAAATCCTATTAGCGTCTGTGCTATTGTTCATGCGGAGTTCGCGACGATTCGCTGGACTCCTCGTCGCTGATCTTCGACCTTTTCATCGTGCCTCCGGTAGTACAATGCTGTGTTGCCTTTCTTAGCGATTTAGCTATTTGTACGCTAAAGTCGTTAGAATGCTAGGCGATAGGCGTTAAATATCGCAAATTGCGTAGCATATGAAACAATCCAGGTCTATATGCAACCTAAGGATCGCTAGCGATAGCTTATGTGCAGTGTATGTGTTGCTCATATTATAGGGTTGCAAAAAGAGAACAGCGGTTTCTAGTTACAACCATGGCACTTAGTATTTTTTTGGGGTAGCTCATCTATAAGACCTTGACTCTTGGAAAAATGTGGCCACCTAAAAATGTTCCCATACACCCAAAAAGAGACAATCACACATATAGTAGATGTGGCACTAAAATGTCTAAGAAAGGAGTCGCTCTGGTAAAGGAGGCTGCAAAAAGAGCAGTCTTGGAGGTACTGTTGACAATGTGGCTGCAGCCCTAAGGTAATAGAAAAAAACAAATATGTTCTTTGCAAAACAGCTAATAATAAAATTAATATATTTCAATGTTTGTAATAAATAAAGGGGGATACATTAACCATAGTCAACCAGTAAAAATAATCTTTGTTGCTTGGAACTGCACTTACTTCTGCACACTGGTAAATTGATCCATACTGTGTTCTCACATTTTGCTTCTCCTGTCAAAGATTGTTCCAGTGAATAATCCTTATTACATGAATACGTAACTTTGTCACCAGAAGCATAAGTATTTTTAGTTCGTCCATTAATTCTAGCATTCGGAACATTAGGTGGTTGATTGCAGGCTGTTACTGGAATAAAAATAAATGATTAAGTAAGTAGACATACTTTCAAAAAAATCTGGTTGTTTCAATTGCTATCTTGCAAACTGAAGTTTGACTTTGAGATTTTTTTCCAAAGATACACACACACGCACATGCACGTACGAACACACCACACACACACCACACAACACACACACACACACACACACACACACAATGTCATAGAAAATATTAAAAACTCTTCGTATACACCCCCCTCCTCCTCACTATTGTGCAGTAGAACAATAGCTTGAAATGTAAGATGACAGTTTGGGCCCCGTCACACATAGCCACTCACCAGCGATCCGACAACGATATGAACTTGTCAAGATCGCTGGTGTGTCGCTACATGATCGCTGGTGAGCTGCCAAACAGGCAGATCTCAGCAGCAATCAGGACAGCGACTATGCGGGTAACAAGCGATGCACGTCACTTAGTTACCCGCAGTGTATGTTAGATACCAGTGCGCTGGTGCAGGGAGCAGGTAAACAAGGTAAGCAGCGGGTTTCTAAGCGCCGCGCGGTGCTTAGAAACCCGCTGTTTACCTTGGTTACCAGCTCCCCTGCACCAGCGCGCTGGTATCTAACGTACACTGCGGGTAACTAAGCAACGCGTGGGGCCTAGAAACCCGATGTTTACCTTGGTTACCAGCTCCAGCTGGCTGATCGCTGGTTTCCCGCCTGTCACACGCAGCGATGCGCGCTGGCCAGCGGGAGACCAACGATGAAAAAATGGTTCAGGACATTCAGCGACGATCAGCGATACCCAGCAGGGGGTGCTGATCGTCGCTGCGTGTCACACTAAGCGAGATCACTGGCTAGGTTGCTGTTGCGTCACAAAATCAGTGATGTTTCAGCAATCTAGCTAGCGATCTCGCTTAAGGGCCCATCTCACATAGCGATATCGCTAGCGAGATCGGTGCTGAGTCACTAGTTTTGTGACGCAGCAGCGAGCTCACCAGCGATATCGCTGCGTGTGACATTCAGCGACGATCAGCCCCCCTGCCGGGTATCGCTGATCGTCGCTGAAATGTCTGGACATTTTTTTGATTGCTGGTCTCCCGCTGACAGGCACACATCGCTGCGTGTGACAGGCGGGAGACCAGCGATCCGCTGGTAACCAAGGTACACAGCGGGTTTCCAGGCGCGGGGCTGTGCCTGGAAACCCGCTGTGTACCTTGGATACCAGCGCCCTGCTGCAGGGCGCTGGTATCCAAGGTACACTGCGGGTAACTAGCGATGTTTACCCGCAGTGTCCTTGTGCCGATCGCTGCCTGAGCTGCCTGTTTGGCAGCTCAGCAGCGATAATATAGCGATACACCAGCGATCCTGATCGTTGTCGGGATTGCTGGTGTATCGCTATGTGAGACCCAGCCTTTAGTGTGACGGGGCCCTTTGAGTCTTCTTGAGATAGGCTTGTACAATAGATAAAGAGAAGTGAACCATCCTCATTAAAATGCATCCAGAGCCTTTTGAAGTAAGAGATCCCAGCCATACTAACAAAGATGTTTACTGTGCATAGACAAAGAGTTAGATTGGAAAAACAGTTAAGACAAGAAAAGGCTTTTTAGGTTTTGAGAGGATTAAAGTTAATATCTCACTTCCTTTATCGAAAGGTATTGTTCTTCACAGGTGCACATTCCTTTCATCCAATCATCTTTGCCAGACGCATGGGCACAGGAAAGACATTTTAAATATTGAGGCTTGTATTAATCAGATAGTGATGGGACATACAGTACAGACCAAAAGTTTGGACACACCTTCTCATTTAAAGATTTTTCTGTATTTTCATGTCTATGAAAATTGTACATTCACACTGAATGCATCAAAACTATGAATTAACACATGTGGAATTATATGCTTAACAAAAAAGTGTGTAACAACTGAAATTATGTCTTATATTCTAGGTTCTTCAAACTAGCCACCTTTTGCTTTGATGACTGCTTTGCACACTCTTGGCATTCTCTTGATGAGCTTCAAGAGGTAGTCACAGGAAATGGTCTTCCAACAATCTTGAAGGAGTTCCCAGAGATGCTTAGCACTTGTTGGCCCTTTTACCCTCACTCTGCGGTCCAGCTCACCCCAAACCATCTCGATTGGGTTCAGGTCTGGTGACTGTGGAGGTCAGGTCATCTGGCGTAGCAACCCATCACTCTCCTTCTTGGTCAAACAGCCCTTAGGCTGTGGTTACACTCGCGACAAAATCGGACGACTGCAAAGCGATGAAATATTGCATTGCAGTCAGACCAATGTTAATCTATGGAGCAGCTCCCACCAACCGATTTTTTTGTCGTACGTTTTATACGTGCGAGTGAAATCGCAGCATGCTGCGATTGTCACTGATTGTGGGTCGACAATCGCCAATGCAAGTCTATGGGTGCGATGAAAAATCGGATTACAAATGGACTGCACGTGTGACTTGCGATAAAATCACAATGACAGCTTTAATAAAGACTAGAATCAATACATATGCACACATAAAATACATATATATATATATACATGTCATTGAGACACATATATATATATATTTATAGTTCATACACTTCTACATAGTATAATAGCCGCTAATTCAATTGCCGGCTTTTGTGAAATTAGAGAACCCGACATGAAATGACACATGGTTTACATACAGTTAACCATGTCATTTCATATAGTTTGATATATGGTTTTCACTAACAATTACATGAGTGTATGTGTGCAAAATTTCATACATGTAGGGGTTAATTAAATGTGTAAATTCGTAATTCGTTGAAAAAAAATGCGTGGGCTCCCGCGCTATTTTCTCCACCAGACAGGCAAAGCCAGCGAGTGGGGGCAGATAATAATAGTCTAGGGAGGGTGAATTTATTTTGTGCCCCCCTGGCTGCTAACATCTACCCCCAGCCACCCCAGAAAAGGCAAATCTATAATTAGATGCGCCCTTTCTGGCACTTAGCCCGTCTATTCCCATTGCCCTGTAGTGGTGGGGAATGGGTTAATAATGGGTTAAAGCCACCTTGCTATTGGAACTTGACTTTAAGCCAGGTTAATAATTGAGAGTTGTCAATTAGACAACTCTCGATTATTGATCCTATTGTATGAAATAAAAAAAAAAACACACTTTAATTAAAAATCATTTTAATGACATTTTAATGACATAAACACACAGTTTTTGACCATCTTTTATTTTACTGGTATTCCTTCGATTCCCTTGGTCTCCTGTAATAAAAAAAAAAATAATAAAACAACATTATTCTTACCTATCCAGTGCTCAGTCACGTCCAACGCTCCACGATAATCCCACACTCCTTGCTGCCACCAACAATCCTAATTATAAAAATACACACCATTCTTCTTTGGAGCTTCATGGTCTTCCATTCCCTCTCCCTCCAAGTAGCGGTCATATACCATCCCCCAGGCTTACCTATTCACTTCCTTGACCATTTTTCTGCCTTGCTGCCACACTTCATGTCCTCAGAATTACCAACCCTTATTCTGGGAGACTTCAACAGCTCCACTTCCCCAACTACATCCCCGCTTCTATCTCTAGACAGTTCTCTTGGCCTATCACAACTTTCACCCTCTTAGAAACACAAAGACGGTAACACCCCGATCTGGTCTTTGTCCAGCTCAGTTCTATCTCCTACCTAGATAACTCACATCTTACCCTTTGTCCCTCGTGAAATTAGCAGTATAACCACAACTTATACATTTTTAGGCGCTCCACCAAAACACATCTGTTTAGGGTGGCCTATCATGTTCCCTTATTAAATGTCCTTTTTATATATAGGCTATTCTCTACTTCCTTGAACATAATTACCCATCAAATTCAGCCATACCCAAAAACCCCCTGCTGCGTTTATCTACCCACAATTTCCTCAAGATGGTTGGACCATCATTGCAAATAAACACCTGTACTTTGTGTCACCTCCACTCATTGTTGATTGTAAGCTCTGAAGAGCAGGGTCATCATTATTTTAGCTTAAAATTGTTTGATTATCGTAAACTTTGTATCTTTTGACAGTTTTATATGAACTGCTGACTTGTACAGCTCTGCAGAATATGTTAGTGCTTTAAAAATAAAGGTTATTTTTATTACTAGATTGAAGATTATGAAGTTCAAGCTGTTAGCATTGGCTTGTGTAGAAGAAAACAATCTTTTACGTGAGCACAACTGCACAAACGAGGGCTGGCTCTTGTGTTCTGACACTGTGAAGTAGGGTAAACACAACGAGCTGCTGGACTATGAGAGAGGTGCAGGTGGAGATGCTATGGTACATTGAGAAAGATGGGGTGTGCTTGGTATCTAAGATCAGTCAAAATAGCAGGAATGTCAATATCTGTATCAGCTGACAGGCTCTTCTTCACCCCAACTGTAGCAGGAAAACAATTGGAGTGTTAGCAGCTCTTTCACCACCACCAGGCCCTGGTCTGCCGCTGCCAGCAGCATACTCACCGCTCCTGGTTCCAGGGTTGCCGCCGCTCCTACACTGACTTGGACTCCCATCCTTCATGCTCCTCGGTGCGTGTCTGTTTACGAGCGCTCCGGCGTGCTCCTTCTCGGCCGTCAACCCGCAGCGTTATCTTCCTGACTGACCTGACCTAGCAGCACTGCCTGGCCAATGGAGGGCAGACACGGGTATTTCAGGCCACCCTACCTTAATGGAGGCGCCTGATTATTGAGATACTTATCTGTACTTAGGCCCTGTTTTGCTGCCGCTAGCTGTTGCTTTGCTAAGCTATATTCCTAACCCTATTTCTCTCCCCTCGTCTCTTCCAGAGTTCTCCATCTTTCTGGTGTCTCTTCCCAGCCTTCTTACCCTCTCCACTCGTGATTTTCCTTCTCTATGCCTCTCCTTTACCCTCACCACTCTTTCTCTTCCTACCACCCAGTCTCTTTGCCATTCTTATGTTGGTCTTTGAGCCAACCCCTGGTCCTAGCATCCGTGGTACTAGAGGTCCCTGAGCTTGACCCAAACGTTCCCTGTATAGGGGTTGGTCCAACCTCATGCGCTCGCTTGGGGGAGTTTCGGTATCATGGTCCAGTGGGTCCACTCTTGGCACTCGCCGCCTTTGGCATAACAGGATAATCAGGCCATGGACCCCGCTGGGACCGCTGCCCAGAAGGAGCTAGTATTTTACGAGAGAACCAGACCCGCATTATGTCTTATGAAGACAATGGACACTCGTTTGTCCGCCATACAGGCCGCTGATCCCAGTAATGCCTCCCAGTTGGCCAGCCTTCAGCAGGGCTGGTCCAGCAGCACGATACCCAGGCTCATATTTTGTCTTACATGGCCTCCGTGGACTACCTCCTACTGTCCTTGTACGGCTTCCTCGCAGGCATTGTCCCGTACTTCTGACTCCGCCTCCGCTCCTCCCCGTCTCGGTAAATCACCGCAGTATGACAGTGATCCTAAGCTGTGCAGGGGTTTTTTAAACAAATGTCAGTTACACTTTGAGCTATTGTCTCAGCAGTACCCCACTGACCGGGCTAAGGTGGCCTTTATCGTGTCCCAATTGGAAGGAGAGGTTCTATCCTGGGTGAATCCTATCTGGGATCGTGACAACCCCATTGTGTCCAGTATTGTCACCTTTATGGACACCTTCCGCAGGTTATTTTAAGAGCCTGGGTGGCTCGCCTCCACCACAGAGTCCCTCTTTAATCTTCATCAGGGCGCTCTCATGGTTGGACAACATGCTATCCGCTTCCGCACATTTTCGTCGGAGCTGGGGTGGAACAATGAGGCTCTGGTTGGGGCCTTTTGGCGAGGCCTCTGTGGCAAGATTAAATATGAGCTCGCTTTGCGAGATACTCCAACCACCTTGGAGGACCTCATATGTTGGCCACCCGCATTGATTTGTGCTTTCAGGAGCTCTCTAGAGAGGCTGCCAGAGAGAGGAGACATTTTAGACCATATCCTTCAGTCCACAGGCCACCCAGTCCTCGGTCCCTGGGTTCCTCCGGCGGTTCTGCACTGGAGCCTATGCAGGTGGACCGGGTTAAGATGGCAGATCAACGTCGGAGACAGGTTAGCACAGGGTTTGTGCTTATACTGCGGAGGTTTGTCTCATTTTCTGCGCTCATGCCTTGAGAGGCCCGGAAACGCCTCCACCTAGGTCAGGTAAGAGAGGTCTCCCTAGGTGTGTCTGATTCCTCTCCACACCTTACTCTTTCTGTTTTGACTATCCAGGGTCAGAGCCGTGGTTCTGAAGAAGCCTATGTGGATTCGGGCACGGCAGGGAACTTTATTAGGCTCAAGGAGGTGAAGAGATACCGAATTCCCATAATCTCCTTAAATAACCCTCATATGATTGCTTCCATGGATGGTAAACCCCTGCAATAGTTCATCTCCCTGGTTACTGAGGAAGTGGTTCTGCAGATTGGGGCTCTGCACCAGGAGAAGATTGCCTTCTATGTTCTGCCCGACTTGTCTCATGCTCTTCTTCTCAGTCTTCCTTGGCTTAGGACACACAAGCCTGTCTTTGATTGGCATTCTGGTGAGATTCTTCAGTGGGGGCATCTGTGTCAAGAGAGGTGCTTAGGATCGGTCCTCCCAATCTCCCCATCTCCTCCCTCTTCTGGTCCTGTAGGATTACCCTCCGCTTACTGGTTGTTTGTGGACGTTTTTGATAAGGAAGCTGAAAGACTCCCACCTCATCGATCCTACGACTGCCCAATCGAACAACGACCTGGGACTACCCCGCCTAGGGGCAAAATCTACCTGCTGTCTCCGGCTGAGACCTCTGCCATGAATGAGTACATCCGAGAAATCCTGTCTAAGGGATTCATACGAAAATCCTCTTCACCCACGGGAGCCGGCTTTTTCTTCGTAAAAAAGAATGACGGCTCTCTACGGCCATGCATTAATTTTAGAGGCCTGAATGACATCACAGTCAAAAACAAGTACCCTCTGCCGCTCATCCCTGAGCTCATCGATAGTTTGAGAGGGGCCCAGATCTTCTCTAAATTAGACTTATGAGTAGCCTACAACCTTATTCGTATCCGTTCTGGAGATGAGTGGAAGATCGCGTTTAATACCCGGGATGGGCATTATGAATATCTAGTCATGCCTTTCAGCCTTTGCAATGCTCCCGCGGTATTTCAAGAATTTGTCAACGACATCTTTGGGGATCTGCTATACTCCTGCGTTATGGTGTACCTAGACTACATCCTCGTTTTTTCTCCGGATATTTCTTCTCGCAGGGCAAGTGTTCGTCTGATGCTGAAGCATTTGCGGGAGAACCGTCTCTATGCCAAGATGGAAAAGTGTATCTTCGAGCAGTATTCCTTACCCTTCTTGGGGTATATCATCTCTGAGTTGGGATTGAAAATGGATCTCGAGAAATTCGAAAGTCCAGTAGGGGCTAAGGCTATCTAACGCTTCCTCGGTTTTGCAAACTATTACCGACAGTTAATTCCGCATTTATCGTCTGTAACCAAACCAATCTCATGCCTCACTTGGAGAGGAGATAACCCCGAAACCTGGTCTTCGGAGGCCGAAGATGCCTTTTTAAGCCTGAAGCAAGCTTTTGCGGCTGCACCTGTGTTACATCGGCCCGAAGCGAACAAGCCATTTGTCCTGGAAGTGGGCGTATTTTCCACTGGGACCGGCAAAGTATTGTCTCAGAGGTCTTCTGCTGGTCGGATGATCACCTGTGGATTCTTCTCCAAGGCCTTTTCTCTGGCAGAGTACAAGTATTCCATCGGGGATCAGGAGCTGTTAGCCATAAAACTGGCTTTAGAGGAATGGCTCTACCTACTGGAGGGGGCTATCCATTCCTTCACCATTTTCACCGACCATAAGAATCTGGCCTACATCCAGTCAGCCAATAGGCTCAATCCCCGACAGGCCCGGTGGTCCCTGTGTCAAGTTCCTATCAGTGCTGGCAAACTGCCAAGGCTGAACAGGGTGACTTACCTACCCAGCGGGGAAGCCAGGGGTTAATTTCTGAGGGCAAAGCTCAGACAGATGGGACCTGAGCAGTGCAGTGAGAGAGGACACTGAGGGAAGCTGTTAGAGCTCTCCAGTTAGGTTTTTTTATCTTGCTGGTCACATGACCTTTTTTGCCTATTTAATCCTGCTCCGCCCTTCTGGCTTTACTGGACTTCATTGTAATTTCTACTCTTAAGCTAGCCAGGTGCTTTGTTACCTTACTCAGTCAGTTTTGCTTGGTCTTCAGACCTCTATGTTCTATGTTTTTTTTTGTCTTTTACTGCTACAACTTCTGTTAGGAGGTGTCCATCTTTCTCCCAGTCCCTAGTTCTTGTAGGGATCCCTTCCTCGCATCTATAGGTCTTCATACAGACTAGCTGAGGACTTAAGCGGGTCTAATCGCAGGATCAGGTTCCCCGTTACATCGTAAGGATCTAGCTTAGTTCTATCGTAGGGACAGATCTCCTTTCTTTCCTTAGTGCTTGTAGCAGAACATAACAGTAAGTCCAGCCCAAAAATATCTCTAAGGAAAGATTTCCAGTTTCCATCATGGTGTCGGTTCAGGTCTTGGCTACACGCCTGCAGGGACTCTCTCTGAAGGTGGTCGAGCTCCAGCAACCAGTGAGTAGCTGTTCTGGAGCACATTTCATGGAGCCAAAGTATGTTTGCCTGATTTATTTTTTGGTGAACAAGATTTTTTTTCTTTTAAAAATGCTTGCTTGTTGTATTTTCGTTTGAGATCCTCTGGTGATGAATCACAGCGCACAGGCTTCATAATGTCACTTTTGCGCAAAGAACCTCAGGAGTGGGCCTTTTCTCTACAACCTAGTGATCCATGCTTTAGATCAGTGGAAAGCTTTTTTTCTGCTTTGGGGTTATTGTATGATGATCCTGATCGTGTCTCATCAGATGAGACAGAATTGAGACGTTTGAGGCAGGGATCAGGTAATGTGGAAAAATATTGTACTCATTTCCGTCGGTGGTCTACTCAGGTGGGGTGGAACGATTCAGCTTTGAAAAGTTTGTTTCTTGCAGGGCTAGCTGAAAGAGTTAAAGATTTGCTGATTACTTATCCACACCTGGCAACTTGCAGGAGGCTATGCAATTAGCTATACGGGTGGATAGGAGACTGCGTGCAAGGGTAAATGAGAGTAAATCCTCTGCCTGTTCAGCTCCAAGTCTTGAGAGGGTCTGTACTGACATTGGAGAGCCGATGGAGATTAGAGCGATGGCACCTCGCTCTCAGGAAAAAGACCGCAGGTTTTCTGAAGGTTTGTGCTTTTATTGCGGCAAATCTGACCATTTCATTAAGAACTGTATGCGTCGTATGAACAAAGAAAAAAAAAAAGGTCAGTTCCGCCCGTATAGCCTGTTTAAACACTAAGGGCGTCTTTCTTTCTGCCACTACTGCTGCTCAGGAAGAATTAATGGAATTTTGGGTATTTGTCGATTGTAGTTCTACTCTGAATGTGATTGATGGGGGATTCTTGGAAAAACTTAAATTAAAACCCAAACTTTTGTCATCCCCTATTGCTGTGGTTTCTGTTGATGGCTCTCCCTTGAAGAATGTTACTCACAAGGTCTGTGAATTTCCCCTCACTATTAATGGTGTTCACCAAGAGAATTTGGATTTGGTAATATTGAATAATTTGCCTTCTCCGGTGGTTTTGGGGTTACCCTGGTTAAAATTGCACAATCCTGTACTGGATTGGTCTACCAATGAAATGAAGTCCTGGAGCCCTAAGTGTTATGACAAGTGTTGTAACGGGCGTATTGCTACTGTGGATAAAGGGGAATAAACTGTATCTATTCAGGATTTTTGGAAAGTTTTTTTCTGAGAAGGAATCGCAGATTTTGCCTCCCCATAGAGACTATGATTGTACTATTGAATTTGTCCCTGAAGCGACTCTTCCTAAAAGTCGTTTATTTAATCTTACTATTCCTGAGAGAAAGACTTTGGAGGAATACATACAGACAAGCTTGGCCACCGGTCACATTAGGCCTTCCAAGTCTCCTGTGGCTGTTGGATTTTTTTTTGTTAAAAAAAAGGACGGCGGTTTACATCCTTGTCTGGACTTTCGTGAGATTAATAAAATTACGGTACGCAATCCTTACCCACTGCCATTGATTCCTGATTTGTTTAACCAGTTAGTGGGGGCCAAGTGGTTTTCTAAAATTGATCTTTGGGGGGCATACAATTTGTTGCGCATGAAGGAGGGTGATGAATGGAAGACTGCTTTTAACACTCCTGTGGGTCATTTTGAGAATCTGGTTATGCCTTTTGGTCTTACCAATGCTCCTGCATTTTTTCAGAATCTTATTAATGACATCCTTAGACCTTTGATTGGCAAAAATGTGGTTGTGTATTTGGATGACATTTTAATTTATTCGCCGGATCTGGAGTCTCATTGGCGGAGCGTACGTGAGGTTACAGTTATTAATTGACAATTTGCTTTTTGCTGAGCTAGAGAAATGTGAGTTCGCTGTACAGAGAATTAGTTTTTTGGGCTACATTATCTCCAGCGAAGGTTTTGAGATGGACCCGGTGAAAGTTCAAGCTGTACAGGAATGGCCTAGGCATATTGGTTTGAAATCGATACAGAGGTTTTTGGGTTTCGCCAATTATTATAGAAAATTCATTAAAATTTTTTGTTATTGTCAAACCACTGACCGATCTCACCAGGAAAGGTGCTAATGCGGTTCAGTGGACTACTGAGGCCATTGAAGCTTTTGTGTTTCTAAAGGAGAGGTTCAGCTCTGCTCCCATCCTTATGCAGCCTGATGTGACTAAACCGTTTTTTGGTTGAGGTTGATGCTTCTTCTGTGGGGTCGGCGCGGTGTTGTCTCAGGAAAACAGGGATGGAATACATCCCTGTGCCTTTTTTTTCAAAAAAATTTTCTGAGACTGAACTGAATTACCATATTGGTAATAAGGAATTGTTGGCTATTAAACTCGCATTTGAACCCTGGCGTCATCTCTTGGAAGGTGCTGAATTTCCCGTTCAGGTTTTCACTGATCATTAAAATCTGATCTATCTTGATACTGCCAAACGCTTGAATGCCCGTCAGGCTAGGTGGGCACTGTTTTTCTCGCGGGTTAATTTTTCCGTTACTTACATCCCAGGTACTAAGAATGTTAAAGCTGATGCTTTGTCTCGCGGCTTTTCTCCCATGGTCGGTGCTGAGGAGGAGGAGAACATTTTACAAGAAGGGGTTGTGATTGCTGCTTTGGACTCTGTGTTGGAAGATGAGATTCTTAAAGCACAGGAGAATGCCCCATCTAACACTCCCCATGGGAGGTTGTTTGCGCCTGGGACCTTTAGGAGAGATTTGTTTGTTGAGTGTCATTAGTCTCAGTTAGCAGGTCATCCTGGAATCTCTGAGACCAAAAGACTTGTGGGTCGCAGTTTTTGGTGGCCTGGATGGCAGAAGGAAGTCATTAAGTGTGTGCGTCAATGGACTTTGTGTGCTAGATCTAAGTCTTCACATACTCCTGCTGCGGGGTTGCTTTGCCCTCTGGAGGTTCCTAGTGCACATTGGACATATTTGGCTAGGGACTTTATTACTGACCTTCCCCCCCTCTGAGGGTTTCACTGTCATCTGGGTGGTCGTGGACCGTTTTAGCAAGATGTGTCACTTGGTTCCTTTCATCAAACTGCCCTGCGCTAAGACTCTCGCTAAGGCCTTTGTCAAGGAAATTGTCAGACTATACGGCGTTCCTACTGACATTGTTTCTGATAGGGGACCTCAGTTCGTGGCTCGTTTTTGGCGCGCCTTTTGTGACAGGTTGGGAGTTCATTTGTCGTTTTCATCCGGATATCATCCTGAGTCTAATGGCCAGACAGAAAGGAAAAACCAGGATGTTGAGCAGTTCTTGCGTTGTTTTGTGGCAGAGGGGTGGTCTGAGTTTCTGCCACTTGCTGAATTTGCTCTTAACAACCATACATCCTCTTCTGCTGGTTGTTCGCCTTTTTTTTGTTGTACTGGGAGACATCCATCGTTTGGGTCATTCTCCAAATTGGTATTGGCCGTGCCTGAAGAGGAGAATTTTTCCTGTGATTTGGAGAGAGTTTGGACGGATGTGCGTGTTAATCTTCAGGAGGCTAACAGAAAATCTAAAAGGTACTTTGATAGGAAACGGCAAGAGGTTTTGTTTGCTATTGGTGACATGGTTTGGTTGTCCTCTAAGAATCTGTGGTTGAGGATTCCTTCTAAAAAATTGGGTCCCAAGTTTGTAGGGCCCTTTAAGGTGCTTCAGGTTGTTAACCAATCTGCTGTTAGGTTGGAGGTTCCTACCTCCTGGAAGATTAATCCGGTGTTTCATTTTCTCTGTTGAAAAGAGCTTATGTGTCGGATGGAGACGCCTCTGCCACTGTTCCCCGGTGGTGGAGGACGGGGAATATGAAATTTCCCGCATCCTAAATTCTAGACGGTTTAGAGGGAGTTTGCAGTATCTCGTCGCTTGGAAGGGTTTCGGACCCGAGGATAACTCATGGGTGAGGGCGGATGATGTTTTTGCGTCCAGACTTGTCAGAGCGTTTCACAAGAGGTTTCTGGATAAGCCTGGGCCTAGGTCAGTGATGGCGAACCTATGGTACGCGTGCCAGCGAGGGCACGCAGAGACCTCTCAGCTGGCACGCGGCCTCGCCTCAGTTATTCCCTGACTGCAGCTCCCTCTCACATTGAGCAGCTGAAAAATGACATCAGTCGGCCGGCAGCGCCGCTCAATGTGTGAGAGGAAGTGAGAAGAAGGAAGCTGCCAGATCGTGGAGAGGTGAGTCTGGCCGCTGTGCCTGTGAAGCTGCTGTGTGTGTGTGTGTGTGTGTGAAGCTGCTGTGTGTGTGTGTGTGTGAGACGCTGTGTGTGTGTGTGAAGCTGCTGTGTGTGAGACGCTGCTGTGTGTGTGTGTGAAGCTGCTGTGTGTGTTGTGAAGCTGCTGTGTGTGTGTGTGAGACTCTGTGTATGTGTGTGAAGCTGCTGTGTGTGTGTGAGACGCTGTGTGTGTGCGTGTATGTGTGTATGTATGTGTGTGTGTGTGTGAGTGAAGCTGCTGTGTGTGTGTGAGACGCTGTGTGTGTGTGTGTGAGACGCTGTGTGTGTGTGTGTGTGAAGCTGCGTGTGTGTGTGTGTGTGTGAGATGCTGTGTGTGTGTGTGATAGATGAGGAAGCGATATCAGCGTTGGAACGGGCAGAGGTGAGTAGTTTTTTTTTATGCAAGGCCATTATTCAGTATGGAGCATCATGTGGGGCCATTATACTGTATGCTGCAGTATGTGGGGCTATTATACTGTATGCATCATGTGGGGCCATTATACTGTATGCAGCATCATGTGGGGCCATTATACTGTATGCATCATTATGTGGGGCCATTATACAGTATTCATCATCATGTGGGGCCATTATACTGTATGCATCATTATGTGGGGCCATTATTCAGTATGGAGCATCATGTGGGGCAATTATACTGCATGCACATCATGTGGGGCCATTGTACTGTATGCATCATTATGTGGGGCCATTATTCAGTATGCATCATGTGGGGCCATTATACTGTATGCATCATTATGTGGGGCCATTATACTGCATGCAGCATCATGTGTGGCCATGTGGCCAAATGTTGTTCCTATCTTCAAAAAGGGGAAGAAGGTGGACCCAGGGAACTACAGGCCGGTGAGTCTGACTTCTATACCAGGAAAGATCTTTGAACAAATTATTAAAGAACATGTATGTAAGTACCTGCATAAGAATGAAGTGATTAAACAGAGTCAGCATGGGTTTGTAACTAATAAGTCATGTCAGACTAACTTAATTTCCTTCTATGACAGAATCACTGACTGGGTGGATCAGGGAAATGCTGTAGATATAGTATATCTTGACTTCAGCAAAGCATTTGACAAAGTATCTCACACAATCCTTATTGAAAAAATGACTAAGTATGGAATGGACAAGGCAACTGTTAGGTGGATTCATAACTGGCTTAGTGATCGGAATCAAAGAGTGGTCGTAAATGGCTGCACATCCAGTTGGAAGAATGTCTCAAGTGGGGTACCACAAGGCTCTGTTTTGGGCCCTGTATTGTTCAACATCTTTATCAATGATTTAGATGAAGGAATTGAGGGTAAACTGATCAAATTTGCTGATGACACAAAGCTAGGAGGGGTAGCTAATACTAGAGAAGAGAGAGAGAGGATTCAAAAAGATATAAATAAACTGGAACAGTGGGCAGCAACTAACAGAATGGTTTTTAACAGGGAAAAATGCAAAGTACTACATCTGGGCAATAAAAATGAAAAAAGCATATACAAAATGGGAGGAATAGGGCTAAGTAACAGCACATGTGAAAAAGACTTGGGTATACTAATTGATAACAGACTGAACATGAGTCAACAGTGTGATGCAGCAGCAAAAAAGGCAAATACAATTCTAGGATGTATCAACAGAAGCATACAGTCTAGATCACGTGAGGTCATTATTGCCCTCTACTCCTCTTTGGTCAGACCTCATCTGGAATACTGTGTCCAGTTTTGGGCACCACATTTTAAAAAAGACATCAACAAACTGGAGCAAGTTCAAAGAAGAGCCACCAGAATGGTGACCGGTCTGCAAATCATGTCCTATGAGGAACGGTTGCAGGATTTGGGAATGTTTAGCTTGCAAAAAAGAAGACTGAGAGGAGACTTAATAGCTGTCTACAAATATCTCAAGGGCTGTCACATTGTAGAAGGATCATCTTTATTCTCATTTGCACAAGGAAAGACTAGAAGCAATGGGATGAAACTGAATGGGAGGCGACACAGATTAGATATTAGAAATTTTTTTTTGACAGTTAGGGTGATCAAGGAGTGGAACAGGCTGCCACGAGAGGTGGTGAGTTCTCCTTCAATGGAAGTCTTCAAACAGAGGCTGGACAGACATCTGTCTGGGATGATTTAGAGAATCCTGCTTTGAGCAGGGGGTTGGACCAGATGGCCCAGGAGGTCCCTTCCAACTCTACCATTCTATGATTCTATGATTCTATGATTCTATTCAGTATGGAGCATCATGTGTGGCCATTATACTGCATGCAGCATCATGTGGGGCCATTATACTGTATGCGTCATCATGTGGGCCATAATACTGTATGCATCATCATGTGGGGCCATTATATTGCATGCAGCATCATGTGGGGCCATTATTCAGTATGCATCATCACATGTGGCCATTATACTGTATGCATCATGTGGGGCCATTATACTGTATGCATCATGTAGGGCCATTATACTGTATGCATCATCATGTGGGGCAATTATACTGTATGCATCATCATGTGGTGCCATTATACTGTATGCATCATCATATGTGGCCATTATACTGTATGCATCATGTGGGGCCATTATACTGTATGCGTCATCATGTGGGGCCATTATACTGTATGTAGCATCATGTGGGGCCATTATACTGCATGCAGCATCATGTGTGGCCATTATTCACTATGGAGCATCATGTGGGGCCATTATACAGTATGGAGCCTCATGTGTGGCCATTAAACAGTATGGAGCATCACGTGTGGCCAGTATACTGCATGCAGCATCATGTGTGGCCATTATTCACTATGGAGCATCACGTGGGGCCATTATACAGTATGGAGCCTCATGTGTGGCCATTAAACAGTATGGAGCATCACGTGTGGCCAGTATACTGTATGCAGCATCATGTGGGGCCATTATACTGTATGCATCATCATATGGGGCCATTATACAGTATGCATCATCATGTGGGGCCATTATACTGTATGCATCATCATGTGGGGCCATTATACTGCATGCAGCATCGTATGTGGCCATTATACAGTATGGAGCATCATATGTGGCCATTATTCACCATGGAGCATCATGTGTGGCGATTATACAGTATGGAGTTGTTTTTCTAATCTAAAACCTCAGTATTCCGGTTAAATTACCGTGTTGGCACTTTGCGATAAATAAGTGGGTTTTAGATTGCAGTTTGGGCACTCGGTCTCAAAAAGGTACGCCATCACTGGCCTAGGGGATCCGGAGGATCCTCTTAGAAGGGGGGTACTGTTAGAACTCTCCTGTTAGGTTTTTTCTATCTTGCTGGTCACATGACCTTTTTTGCCTATTTAATCCTGCTCCGCCCTTCTGGCTTTGCTGGACTTCATTGTAATTTCTACTCTTAAGCTAGCCAGGTGCTTTGTTACCTTACTCAGTCAGTTTTGCTTGGTCTTCGGACCTCTATGTTCTACGTTGTTTTTTTTGTCTTTTACTGCTACAACTTCTGTTAGGAGGTGTCTATCTTTCTCCCAGTCCCTAGTTCTTGTAGGGATCCCTTCCTCGCATCTATAGGTCTTCGTACAGACTAGCAAAGGACTTTAGCGGGTCTGATTGCAGGATCAGGTTCCCCGTTACATCGTAGGGATCTAGCTTAGTTCTATCGTAGGGACAGATCTCCTTTCTTTCCTTAGTGCTTGTAGCAGAACATAACAGAAGCAGGGTGCAGAAGGACCTGTGATCATGTGACCACAGGGGGTGCTGCTTAGCGTCCTGCTGCTGGAGATGCCTGCAGGATGCTACAGGGACCCTGGAGCAGGGGAAAGGGGCCACTGGACACCAGGGAAAGGACGGGGAGTCAGTGGGAGACGGAATCCAAGACAAGCCGAGGTCAGTAAACGAGAGAGCTAACGCGGTACACAAGGGGCAGGCAGAGGGTAGTCAGAACATAGCTTAAGGTCATACACAGAGATTTCAACGCAGTACAGGAGGGATGAGCAGAAAACTTAAATGGGGGACAGAACCAAGATCAAAACCAGACAAGCATACAGTAGCACAGCCACAAAGCACAACAGGGTCACAAACACTCGGCCAAGGGTACAAGAATAAGCGACAAGGAATGGCTCCACAATGAGGCTTTAAGAAGCCTCCCAGAATCCCAGAATGAGGCCATCCAGATTAACTTCTGAACTACCTAATCCCACAAACTCCATAGACCATGACACCCTCTTCTTTGGTCGCTTCGATTTCGAGTTGCATTTCCGTTCTGGACAGAAGAATGTCAAAGCAGATGCATTATCTCGGTCCCTTCAACCTCCATACTTGGTAGAGGAGCCTTCTCACATCACTGATCAGGCCAAAATCATCACGGTGGCTCCTGTGAAGCTGACTAACCAGCCTACGGGTAAAACCTTCATTCCTGAGGCTGATAGGAGAAGGTTTTGTGTTGGGGACATTCCTCCAAGATCTCTGGGCATGCCAGGGCTAAAAAAGACGCTAGATCTCATTTTTCGCTTCTACTGGTGGCCCTCTCTACGCCAAGACATGGCTGACTTCACTGCCTCATGTCCCTCCTGTGCCAAGGTCAAGCTCCCCAGATGATTGCCTTCTGGGCTGCTACTTCCGTTACCCGTTCCTTCTACTGCATGGCAACACATAGCCTTGGATTTTATTACGGACCTGCCTCGCTCTTCCGGTTACACAACTATGTTGGTGGTAGTAGACCGGTTTTCCAAAATAGCCCACTTTATTCCACTACAAGGATTACCCTCGGCTCCTGAATTGGCAAGGGTCTTCATCCAGCACATCTTCCGACTTCATGGGTTTGCGCAACGTATTGTGTCTGATCGTGGAGTTCAGTTTACGTCTCGGTTTTGGAAGGTGTTATGTGGACTTTGGGATGTAAAATTGGATTTCTCATCTGCATACCATCCTCAAACCAACGGCCAAGTAGAGCGTGTAAATCAAGTATTGGTTTCCTATCTACGTCTTTTTTCAAACTCACATCAAGATGACTGGTCCTGTCTTCTCCCGTTGGCTGAATTTGCTTATAATAATCATCCCAACGAGTCCTCGGCCAAGTATCCATTTTTTTATAGTATTTGGGATGCATCCTGGGATTCCTCTGACAGTTTCTGCTACCTTTGGGGTTCCTGCAGCTGATTCCATGACCTTGGAATTCTCCAGAATTTGGCAAGAGACTAAGGAGGCTCTCGTGTGGTCCGGAGATCATATGAAGAGACATGCTGACAAAAGACGTTTGGATTTCCCAATTTATCATCCGGTAGAGAAGGTGGCTCTCTTCTAAGTATATTAGATTGAAAATGCCCTCCTACAAGTTAGGTCCCCGTTACATTGGTCCTTTTGAAGTCCTTAGGCGCATCAACAATGTAGCCTACAAGCTAAGGTTATCTGCCTCTCTCCGCATCCCCAATGTCTACCACGTCTCTCTCCTGAAGCCTGTCATACTGAATCGTTTTCATCCTACTCCTGGTTCCTCTCCTCAACCGGCCAGTACTGATAATGTTTTTGAGGTAAAGGATATTCTAGCCTCCAAAAGGGTCAGGGGTAACATGCTCTTTTTAATTGATTGGAAGGGGTTTGGTCCCGAGGAGAGATCTTGGGAGCATCGGGAGAACATTAATGCTCCCCGTATTCTTAAGAGGTTTTTGTCCAAAGGGAGAGGAGGAGGGTGTAAGAGAAGGGGTACTGTTAGCAGCTCTTTCACTGCCACCAGGCCCAGGTCTGCTGCTGCCAGCACCATACTCACCGCTCTTGGTTCCAGGGTTGCTGCCGCTCCCACACTGTCTCGGGATCCCCTCCTTCCTGCTCCTCAGCGCGGGCCTGCAGGAGCGCTCCGGCGCGCTCCTTCTTGGCCGTCAACCACATACACTGTTTTCGCACACAAGCTCCTTAGGGAGGGACCGCGCGTGCACCCGCAGCGTTATCCTCCTAACTGACCTGACCAGGCAGCACTGCCTGGCCAATGGAGGGCAGACACCGGGTATTTGAGGCCACCCTCACTTAACGGAGGCGCATTATTATTGAGTTACTTATCTGTACTTAGGCCCTGTCTTGCTGCCGCTAGCTGTTGCTTTGCTAAGCTATATTCCTAACCCTATTTCTCTCCTCTTGTCTCTTCCAGAGTCTGCTCCAGTTCTCTGTCTTCCTGGTGTCTCTTCCCAGCCTTCTTACCCTCTCCACCTAGTTATTTTCCTTCTCCGTGCCTCTCCTTTAACCTCTCCGCTCTGTCTCTTCCTACCACCCAGTCTATTCGCCATTCTTATGTGGTCTTTGAGTGACCCCTGGTCCTAGCATCCATGTTACTAGAGGTCCCTGAACTTGCCCCAAACGATCCCTGTATAGGGGTTAGTCCAACCTGGTGCACTCACTTGGGGGAGCTTCGGTATCATGGACCAGTGGGTCCATTCTTGGTACTCGCCGCCTTCGGCGTAACATGGAGGTTCTGAGGACAGAGACCTTTCTGACAACACTTGCCACGTTGAGGGAGGAGGAAGAATTCGAAGATGCAGTTGATGGGGTGGATGGTAAAGGCACGCTAGTCTGCATTTTAGCGCAGTGAGATTCCCAGATTAACGCATGTTGATCGCGCATGTGTCAGTTCATGCATGTACAACCCCTGGATTATGGAATCACCGGCCTTGGAGGGTGTTTATTTAATTGTTTTATTTTGTTGAAAAAAAGCAAACAAAAAATGTGGTAGTCAGTAATGGTTATTTTTTTTTAACCAAGCATAGGGAAAAAATTATGGAATCACTCTATTCTGAGGGAAAAAATTATGGAATCACCCTGTAAATTTTCATTCTCAAAACTAACACCTGCATCAAATTAGATCTGCTCGTTAGTCTGCACCTTGGAGAGCTGTTGCACCAAGTGGACTGACATGAATCATGGCTCCAACACAAGAAATGTAAATTGAAACAAAGGAGAGGATTATCAAACTCTTAAAAGAGGGTAAATCATCACGCAATGTTGCAAAAGATGTTGGTTGTTCACAGTCAGCTGTGTCTAAAATCTGGACCAAATACAAACAATATGGGAAGGTTGGTAAAGGCAAATATACTGGTAGACCAAGGAAGACATCAAAGCGTTAAGACCGGAAACTTAAAGCAATATGTCTCCAAAACAGGAAATACACAACAAAACAAATGAGGAACGAATGGGTGGAAACTGGAGTCAACGTCTGTGACCAAACTGCAAGAAAGCGCCTAAAGGAAATGGGATTTACATACAGAAAAGCTAAACAAAAGTCATGATTAACACCTAAACAGAAAAAAACAAGGTTACAATGGGCTAAGGAAAAGCAATCGTGGACTGTGGATAACTGGATGAAAGTCATATTCAGTGATGGATCGAGAATCTGCATTGGGCAAGGTGATGATGCTGGAACTTTTGTTTGGTGCCGTTCCAATGAGATTTATAAAGATGACTGCCTGAAGAGTACATGCATTTGTACTGTGTGTGAAGTGAGGCCACATTCCTGGTATCTGACCCTCATTTTATGTTGTACCAAACAGAAAAAATGGACATAGCTTATATAAAGTGGAAATCTGAATCCCAACGTTTACCATGAATAGTAGTGGCATGTATGTCCTAAAATTGAATGGCAGACCATTCGGAAATGCGAATACCAAAGGAACACTGGACATGACACAGAAGTACGGGGAGGGACACCAATATAGATAGTATAAAATGCGTTTATTAGAGGTGAATGGCAAGAATTTGATACAATGTGCAAGAGTTCCCGCATAATTACATAGTGAAATAAAAGAAATAGTTAAAATGAATGACACTTATGTACAACATATGATTAATTTATGAATCTGGGACCACAAAAAAGGTATAAAAAGAGGCAAGTTAGATTGGAAGTGCAGAAAAATGCTGTGCCCAAGGTGGGTAAACCCAACTATAATAAAGTAGAATGGAAATATGTGGGTTTGAAACTGATGATAAATAATAAATTACCATGAAAAAAATGGTCATGGAAAAGGACATAAATGGCACATATGTTGGAGTTTGTAGAGAACAATATATATCAGGTTAGAAGTATGTATAAAGATGTGCCCAATATGGTCTGCGTACAAGCCAATCAAAACAATGAATCTATAAACCCATCCATATCACATGGAAAGCTGCAGTAATGCAAAAATGATCATAATACAAACATGTTAGTCAATCTACTAATATAAATAGAAGAATAGCCATGTGGAGAGGACATGAAGTCCATATGATGTATATAACATATAGCAATGCAAATATGAATGGGGATAGTATGAATAGCATATATGAATATTACCTGGTGCTGATCTAGTGGTGGTCCCCGGTTTGCAGTGCAGCGCACACCCCGACGGACACTTTTTCGAAATGCATGTCGGGGTGTGCGCCGCACTGTGAACCGGGGACCACCACTAGATCAGGCAAAATGGAGGACCTGCTCAAACATCTGGTAAAAGAGCAGCAGCAACAGCAGCAATAGATGGCACAACAAGAGACGAGTAAGCTGCTTATACAACAGCATCACCATTAGCATATTGACTTGCTCTCAGAAGAAGTTCGGGGAAGACCGGCAGCCCTTCCCCCAAGTCCAGACGATGACACCTACGTTCAGAAGGTGGTAAGATGAACCATGCAAAAAATGGCAACAGGTGGTGATATCGAAGCATTTTTGATTGTGTTTGAGAGGGTAGCAGAGTATGAGAAGCTACCGCCAGAGTAGTGGGCGGAGGTGCTGGTCCCCTATCTAACTGAGTCCCAAAAGGATTATTATGATTTGGCATTACAGGACTCACAGGACACAGGAGTATGCCAAATTAAAAACTGAAATTTTGGCACATGCGGGTGTGACTATGTCGGCTAGAGCACAAAGGGTTCACCACTAAGCGTATAATGGGGACAGACTACCTTGATCCCAAATGTTTCATTTACTGCATCTTGTGCAAAAATGGTTGCAGCCGGAATTCTCCACTGACCTTGGTTGCCCAGGGAGATTCCTCGGAATATGGACAAACTGGTGGGCCTAGTGGAATGGTACCAGGTGGTCGAAGGTTCCCTAAGAAAGCCAGGGATGGTGAATCCCCACATTGGGGTACCCAGCAGGAGCCTGAGTCCCAAAACAGGGGTAGTAGAGCCACCACTGGGGGAATCATGTAGTGTGAGCATAAAAATTTATATTTTGAGTCCATATTGAAATATACAGAATGCAGACCATGACAGAGCAGTATAGCTGGTCATACATTTACAGACAGACAATGCTCATAGTGACACAATCTTGAGATCTGTTTACTTCATTGTCTGAAAGCTTTCACCTCTCAAATATTTCTATGTTTTTCTGTTTGTTGTTTGTTATTATAAACCATGGAGGTTTATTTAACCTCTGTCTGCTGTGGACTATGCAATCCTGGGAGCTTTAATATTATGTGGGTTTATTGAGCATTGTCTGATGCTTGCCTGTATCTCTGATTCATCTTATCCCAAAAGTTAGCCACTATAGGGCAAGAGTTGAACCAGAGTTACCCATAGTGCAAATCACTATATAAGGCCAGAGAAACATGACTAAGACAGAAGCAGAAAGTTGGGTACCTATACTTATACGTGTACAGTGTTGTGATACCTGCATAAGTGGGTACACCCATGCAGTGTTGTGAATTTTCCAGGAGTTCAGTTCTCTTTTTGGTGGTTGTTTCTCTGATATTCCAGATGGATGATGTTTAAAAGCTCCTTGGTGATGATGTGAGTAAATGTACTTAATCTTTATATGTATTTAATCTTTATAAGTACTTAACCTTTGTATGTTAAAATATACAAAAGTGTACGCAATCATAATATTCCTTTAATTTAGTACTTTGAAATAAAACTGCGTTATATCGCAAGTAATAGCCTTCTTTAAAGCTATATCCGAACTTTATTGTTAAAAACTTGCAATACAAGTCCTATATCCCAATAAACACACATTTTTTCCATCTTTATTTAACTCCCAATCCATTCGAAGCCATCGTTCTCCTGGAAAAAATCCAAAATAAAAAAAACAACAATGTACCCATACCTGTACGCCGTACAGTCAAGTCCCATGCTGCAATCCACCTCAGAATGATGAGAACGATGGATTTGAATGGATTGGGAGTTAAATAAAGATGGAAAAAGTGTGTGTTAATTTATTTCATTAAAACTCTTTATTCTTAATGTGTGCGTTTTTTTTTAACCCTTTCAGACTAGTGGATTAATAATGGATAGTTGTCTCATTGACAACTCTCAATTATTAATCAGGCTTAATGTCACCTTACAATAGCAAGGTGACATTAACCCCTTATTACCTCATATGCCACCCCCTACAGGGCAATGGGAAGAGAGAGAGAGTAAGTGCCAGAATTGGTGCAGTTTACAGATGCGCCTTTTTTAGGGTGGCTGGGGGCATATTTTTTTTAGCCTGGGGGGGCCAAAAACAATGGTCCCTCTCTAGGCTATTAATTTCTGCCCTCAGTCACTGGCTTACCCTCTCTGGTGGAGAAAATTGCACAGGAGCCCACGCAAGTTTTTTCAGTGAATTAATCCTTTAATTTAACACCTACAGCTCCAAAATTTTGCACACATACACTACTAACATTATTAGTGAGGGACATATATAAATCTAATGGATATGCAATGGTTTACTGTATGTAAACCATGTCTCATATCCTGTCGAGTTCTGTAATGATTTTACAGAAGCCGACAATTGAATTATTTATTATTATTATTATAGATTTTTATAGCGCCATTTATTCCATGGCGCTTTACATGTGAAGGGGGCAAATATAGACAAGTACAGTAAACATGAGCAATACAAGGCACACACAAGTACAGAAGGAGAGAGGACCCTGCCCGCAAGAGCTCACAATCTACAGGGATGGGTGAGGATACACTAGGAGAGGTTAGAATTGGTCGTGCGGTGGTTCAGTAGACTGATGATCACTGCAGGTTGTAGGCTTGTCGGAAGAGGTGGGTCTTTAGGTTCTTTTTGAAGGTTTCCATGGTAGGCGCGAGTCTGATGTGTTGGGGTAGAGAGTTCCAGAGTATGTGAGAGGCAAGGGAGAAGCTTTGTATGCGATTGTGGGAAGAAGAGATAAGAGGGGAGTAGAGGAGGAGATCTTGAGAGGATTGAAGGTTGCGTGTTTGTATGTACCGGGAGACCATGTCACAGATGTATGGAGGAGACTGATTGTGGATGGCTTTGTAGGTCATGGTTAGGGTTTTGAACTGGAGCCTCTGGACGATAGGAAGCCAATGAAGGACTTGGCAGAGAGGAGTGGCTGGGGAATAACGGGGAGACAGGTGTATTAGTCGGGCAGCAGAGTGCAGGATGGATTGGAGTGGTGCCAGAGTGCTAGAGGGAAGGCCAGAGAGTAGGAGGTTGCAGTAGTCAAGGCGGGAGATGATGAGGGCATGCACTAGTGTTTTTGTAGTTTCATGGTCAAAGAATGCACGGATCCAGGAAATATTTTTGAGTTTGAGACAGTAGGAGGAGGCAAGGGTTTGGACATGTGGCTTGAAAGAGAGGGCAGAGTCAAGGATCACTCCGAGGCACCGAGCGTGCGGGACTGGGGAAAGTGAGCAGCCATTGACGTTGATGGACAGGTCTGGTGGGGGAGTAGAGTGAGATGGGGGAAAGATGATGAATTCTGTTTTGTCCATATTCAGTTTTAGAAAGGAAGCAGAGAAGAAAGCAGAAATAGCAGACAGACATTGTGGGATTTTGGTCAGTAAGGAGGTGAGGTCAGGTCCAGATAGGTAGATCTGCGTGTCATCGGCGTAGAGATGATACTGAAAACCATGGATTCTATGAGCTGTCCCAGGCCGAGGGTGTAGATGGAGAAGAGTAGGGTCCTAGAACTGAGCCTTGGGGAACACCGGCAGACAGGGGGCGAGGTGAGGAGGTGGTGTGGGAGAGGGAGACACTGAATGTTCAGTTTGTTAGATATGATGAGATCCAGGATAGGGCCAAGCCTGTGATGCCAAGAGATGAGAGAATCTGTAACAGGAGGGAATGGTCCACAGTGTCGAAGGCAGAAGACAGGTCCAGAGAAGGAGGACAGAGTAGTGACGCTTGCTCTTGGCGGTTAGTAGGTCGTTGGTGACTTTAGTTAGGGCAGTTTCAGTTGAGTGATGCAGTCGGAAGCCTGATTGTAAGCGGTCAAAGAGGGAGCAGGAGGAGAGGTGGGAGGACAGTTCAAGATGGACATGCTGTTCCAGTAGTTTTGAGGCATAAGGGAGAAGAGATATCGGGCGATAGCTAGACACAGAGGATGGGTCAAGGAAGGTCTTTTTAAGAATGGGTGTGATCGAGGCATGTTTGAAGGATGAGGGGAAGACACCATTTGTAAGTGAGAGGTTGAAGAGGTGTGTTAGAGTAGAGGTGAAGACGGTGGCGAGGCTAGGGATGAGGTGGGATGGAAGCGGGTCAAGCATGCAAGTGGTGAGGTGTGATCTTGATAGGAGGGTGGAAAGCTGATCTTTTGTCAAGGTGGAGAAGTTGGTTTTGGAGGAAGAGGGTTGAGCAGCTAAGAGGGGCAATGGGGGCTGTGGGCCAAAGCTTTCTCTGATCGTATCAATCTTCTGCTTAAAGAAAGAGGCAAAGTCTTCAGCAGAAATGAGAGGAGAAGGAGGAGGTGCTGGGGGACAGAGTAGAGAATTGAAAGTGTTGAAGAGCTGTTTAGGGTTGTGAGACAGGGAGGATATGAGAGATGAGAAGTAAGTTTGCTTTGCAGCAGTGAGCGTGGACTTGGAGCTGGTGAGGGATTGCTTGTATGCGGTTAGGTGCTCGGCAGAGTGGGATTTTTTCCATCTTAGCTCAGCAACCCTGGAAGCCCGTCTCAGTTCTTTGGTGAGGCTTGTCAGCCAGGGCTGCCTGTTGATTGTACAAGTTTTGCTATGTGTGAGGGGGGCGGCCGAATCAAGTGCTGCTGTTATTGTAATGTTATAAAAGGTGGCAGCAGAATCTGTGTCATGAAGTGAAGATATGTCTGTAAGAGGGAGGAGGGACTCAGAGAGCATTGGTAAATTGAGGTGTTTGAGATTTCTGCGAGGGTGAGTGAGTTTGTGGAGTGGGGGTTGTGCACTAGAAGAGGAGAGAGAAGAGAACGTCAGTAGGTTGTGGTCAGACAGGGGAAGGGGTGAGTTAGTGAGATTAGTAAGGGAACAGAGGCGGGTGAAGATAAGGTCGAGCGTGTGACCATCTTTGTGAGTGGCCGCAGAGGACCATTGAGTGAGGCCAAAGGAGGCAGTGAGCGATAAAAGTTTAGAGACCGCTGGGGTGGAAGCATCAATGGGGATGTTGAAGTCACCCATGATGATAGTGGGGATGTCAACAGAGAGGAAATGGAGCAGCCAGGTGGTGAAGTGATCGAGAAAGGTGGAGATGGCAAGTTCTGGGGGGTGGTAGAAGGCAGCCAGCTGGAGGTTGGAGGGGGAGTAGATGTGGACGGAATGCAACTCAAATGAGGGAATAGTAGCGGAGGGGGGTAGTGGAATTGGGGTAAAGGAGCAGGTATCAGATAGGAGCAAACCAACTCCTCCACCACGTTTGTTGCTGGGGCGGGGGGTGTGAGATAGGTGGAATCCACTGTATGAGAGTGCAGCTGGTGAGGCTGAGTCAGAGGGTGTGAGCCAGGTTTCGGTGATGCCAAGTAAGGAGAGTTTATTGGTGATGAAGAGGTCGTGGATAAATGACAGTTTATTGCAGACAGAGCGTGCGTTGCATAGTGCTCCAGGTAGGGGCACCGGAGGAGTGGGGGCTGGGTGAATGGGTATGAGATTATCATGGTTGCGAAGACGTATAGAGGATCGTGGCAGGGTGATAGAAGTTAGTGTGGGGATGTGTTGAGGAGGGCCTGGATTTGGGAATATGTCACCAGCAATGAGGAATAACAGACAGAGCATTAGAAGGTGGGAACAGGATAAGACATGGTGTGGCTGTGTGTTTCTGGAGAAAAAGGATCGTACATGGAGGAACAGTTCTGAGGAAAAGGTGAGATGGCTGGGGAGGATGGAGAGGAAAAGACTAATTCCTTACTAAGTGGGGGGATTGCAGAATTATAAGCTATTCTGCTATCTATCTCTGTATGATATGTAAATATATACATATATATATATATATACATATATGTGTCTCACTGACATACATATATATATATATATATATATATATATATATACAGTACAGACCAAAAGTCTGGACACACCTTCTCCTTCAACAATTTTTCTGTATTTTCATGACTGTGAAAATTGTAGAATCACACTGAAGGCATCAAAACTATGAATTAACACATGTGGAATTATACATTACACTTTACAAAAAAGTGTGAAACAACTGAAAATATGTCTTATATTCTAGGTTCTTCAAAGTAGCCACCTTTTGCTTTGATTACTGCTTTGCACGCAGAAAAGGTGAACGGATGGACTCTACATGCCTGGTTCCCACCGTGAAGCATGGAGGAGGTGGTGTGATGATGTGGGGGTGCTTTGCTGGTAACACTGTTGGGGATTTATTAAAAATTGAAGGCATACTGAACCAGCATGGCTACCGCAGCATCTTGCAGCAGCATGCTATTCCATCCACTTTGCGTTTAGTTGGACTATAATTTATTTTTCAACAGGGCAATGACCCCAAACATACCTCCAGGCTGTGTAAGGGCTATTTGACCAACAAGGAGAGTGTTGGGGTGCTATGCCAGATGACCTGGCGTCCACAGTCACCATACCGGAACCCAATCGAGATGGTTTGGGGTGAGCTGGGCCGCTCACCGCTTCAATTTTGAATAATCCCCAACAGTGTCACCAGCAAAGCATCCCCACACCATCACACCTCCTCCTCCATGCTTCACGGTGGGAACCAGGCATGTAGAGTCCATCCGTTCACCTTTTCTGCGTGCAAAGCATTAATCAAAGCAAAAGGTGGCTACTTTGAAGAACCTAGAATATAAGACATATTTTCAGTTGTTTCACACTTTTTGTAAAGTGTAATGTATAATTCCACATGTGTTAATTCATAGTTTTGATGCCTTTAGTGTGATTCTACAATTTTCATAGCCATGAAAATACAGAAAAATCTTTGAATGAAAAGGTGTGTCCAAACTTTTGGACTGTACTGTATATATTGTAAGGATTAGGTCTCGCTTATGTGCGACCGGAGGCAAGCAGGAGAGCGACTTCACTCGATTCTTCAAGCAGGTTTATTCAAACTTCATAAACTGCTCAAAACAGAAAACAAAAACAGCCTTCTCTGGCACAAAGTAACAAAAGGCATATATACAGTCCTTGTACTCTAGCAGATTAGTCTCTTTCAGAGCACACACACTGGAGGTCTCCACACCTCCAGCCACTCATACCTGTTGTTAGCAGTAGGCTCATTTATACCTCAGACATCCAGCTAACACAGAACACATGACTGTTCATGTGGTAGTGACATCATCACAGGTCCTCAAACCTCATACACGGCTCTGGTGATGCCACTACCCAGGGCTGATGTATATGGGCAGCCCGACCCTTTAGTGCTAATGTGTACTGGGCTACATAACAGAGATAAGGCATCTCCGAGCCAGATACCCCCCCGTATATTACACAACCCTTTGCAACTCTACATACCTCCCCCCTCTGCCTAAAGCCGTGGGGCTTGGCACGTTCTCCCACTACACAAGGGATTCTTGAGAGGGCATCAGCATTACCGTGTAGCTTCCCTGCGCTGTGTTCTACCTGGAAACTAAAGTCCTGCAGGGCTAAGAACCAGCAGGTGACCCTTGCATTTCTACCCTTGGTTTCCCTCATCCATCTGAATGGGGCATGGTCGGATATCAATCTAAACTTCCGTCCCACTAGATAGTACCGTAATGTGTCCACTACCCATTTTATGGCCAAGCACTCCTTCTCCACGACAGAGTAATTCTTTTCACACGAAGATAGCTTCCTGCTCAGGTAAAGGATCGGATGCTCCTCCCCATGTAGCTCCTGTGACAGAACTGCTCCCAATCTGACATCTGAGGCATCTGTTTGAATAACAAACTCTTTCTTAAAGTCTGGGGCTATCAGGACAGGTTGTTTACACAGGGCCCCTTTCATTTCTTGGAAGGCCAATTCTGCTTCTTTGGACCATTTAACCATCACTGATTTTGTCCCTTTCAGCAGATCGGTCAGAGGGGTAGCCCTCGTAGCGAAGTTTGGGATGAACCTCCTGTAGTATCCCACAATCCCCAGGAAGGCTTTCTCTTGCTTCTTGGACAATGGTCTTGGCCATGTTTGAATCGCCTCGATTTTACTGATTTGAGGTTTTATTCCACCACGACCTACTACATATCCAAGGTACTTGGCCTCTTCTTTCCCCAAGGCACATTTCTTCGGGTTTATTTTAAACCCTGCCTCCCTTAGAGCATCAAAAACTGCTTGGACCTTTCCCAGATGACTCTCCCAGTTCGGGCTGAAGATAACGATATCATCCAGGTACGCAGCGGCGTATTGCTTATGGGGTGCCAGGATCCTATCCATGGCTCTCTGAAAGGTCGCTGCCATGGGAATCTGCCAGTATCCCTTCTTCAAATCCAAGGTGGTCCTCGCGGGTCCAAGTCTTTCGATGAGCTCATCAACGCGTGGCATGGGATATGCGTCGCACTTGGAGACCTCATTCAGCTTCCGATAATCATTGCAGAATCTCCATTCTCCATCAGGTTTTGGGACCAGGACAATAGGATTCGCCCAACCGCTTTTGGATTCCTCAATGACTCCGAGCTTCAACATACGCTCCACCTCCTTGGAGATTACTTCTCGATGGGCCTCAGGGATTCAATAGGGCTTCACGTTCACCCGCACATGTGGCTCTGTCAGGACTTCATGCTCTATGACCTTCGTGCACCCCGGCAACTTTGAAAACAGGTCCCTGTTCTTCTGTAGCAATTCCCGGCATTGCTGTTTCTGGTCCTTTGATAGTGTCTCTGCTATCGTAACCCCTTCAACGTCACCTTCTGAGTGGCCCAGCAAGCACGGAGTTAAAGCTGACTCTCTATCATGCCATGGCTTGAGGAGGTTGACATGGTATACCTGGTTTGGTTTCCGTCTTCCGGGTTGGTGAATCCTATAATTTACTTCACCCAGCTTCTCCATCACCTCATATGGCCCTTGCCATTTGGCCAAGAACTTTCTCTCCACCGTTGGAACTAGCACGAGCACTCGGTCTCCCGGATTGAACTGTCTCACTCTGGCTGATCAGTTGTAAACCCTGGCCTGAGCTTCTTGTGCCTGGAGGAGGTGTTCCTTCACGATTGGCATCACCTTCGCAATCCTCTGTTGTATCAGGGCCACATGCTCAATAACGCTTCGGTGGGGCGTAACTTCGGCTTCCCAGGTTTCCTTGGCGATATCCAGGAGACCTCGCAGATGTCGGCCATACAGAAGCTCAAACGGTGTGAACCCCGTGGAGGCCTGTGGAACTTCACAGATGGAAAACATCAGGTATGGTATGAGACATTCCCAGTCTCTACCATCTTTCTCTATAGCTTTTCTTAGCATGCTCTTTAGGGTCTTGTTGAATCTCTCCACAAAGCCATCTGACTGAGGATGGTACACCGAGGTCCTCAACTGGGAAATTTGCAGGACCCTGCACAACTCCTTCATCTCTTTACTCCTGAACGGTGTCCCATGGTCGGTCAGGATCTCCTTCTGCAAACCTGTCCGGGAAAACACATGGACCAACTCGCGGGCTATACTCTTCGCTGAAGAATTTCTCAGGGGAATTGCCTCCGGATAAAGTGTAGCATAGTCCAGGATGACTAATATATAATGATGGCCTCGGGCTGATTTAACTAGGGACCGACCAAATCCATGGCAATTCTCTCAAATGGCACTTCGATAATGGGCAATGGCACAAGGGGATTCCGGAAATGAGAGGTAGGGGCAGTTAACTGACATGTAGGGCAGGACCTGCAATAGTTTATTATCTCCCGGTGACACCCATGCCAATAGAATCTTTGAATAATTTGTTCCTGTGTTTTGTCTACCCCTAGGTGTCCCACCAATATGTGTGAATGGGACATGTCCAGCACCTTCCGCCTATAGGACCCGGGCACTATCAACTGCTCCACCAACTCCTCCCTTATTTTCGTGACCCAATACAACAGCTCCCCACTCAGCATAAAATATGGAAATCTGGTGTCTGCCCCCGGTTCCTGTGCAACCCCATCAATGACAGTGACATTGTTGAAGGCTTCCCTCAGAGTTGGGTCTCTGTGTTGGGCAGTCCCAAAATTCTTACTGGCCACCCCTACCTCTGGAATGTCAGATACAGGAGACACTTCTTCCTCATCTCCTACCAGTACACACAAAAAGGAAACCTGTCTTCCTCTAGGTATGGCGATACCTTATTAGGGCTTACTGGTTCACTAGTAGAGTTGAGCGATACTTTCCGATATCCAAAAGTATCGGAATCGGAATGGTATCGCCGATACCCCAAAAATATCGGCGATACAGATACCGGAAATCCAATGTAAGTCTATGGGAACAAAATATCTGAATTAAAAAAAGCCCATTCTTGCCTTGTTGGTTAATTGTACATGAAGGAAAACAACAAAGAGTAATGTAGAATGTATTGGGGGAGGTTGAGGAGACATTAAAGGCATAGATGTTTAACCCAATCAAATGGAATAGCATTAATATTTTTTTTTTAAAGATGTTCGGATTGACGAAGAAATTGACAATGTTGTTAACGTTTTTTCTATTTTGGCAAATATGTATGTTTCACAACTTCCATGCTCTTCACCTTTTTAACTTTTGACACACTTTCTCCTTCATAATCTTCAGCAGCATCATCTTTTTCATCAAATTATTCTTCATCTTCACCTTCTTTATCTTCTTCTTAAACTTCTTGCTATTCATCTTTTTGTTAACATTACTCATATTGTTCTTATTCAACTATTATTCTTCTTCATATTCTACTTCATCTTCATCTTCTTCATCATATTCTTATTTTGGACAGAGATTCCTGTACTTGTAATCTGTAAAAGTATGAATTTTTAATCCTTGCGTTCTTGCTGTCACAAAAGTTTTAAATTACAACAGTATTTGTCCGTGTTGAGTTTAGCCTGCAGCAGCAGTCATTTTCCAGGGGCATGTCTGGTTGCGCAAGGCTTTATCCGGCAACACTACCTTCCTTGTGTCACGGGTAGGGTAGCGTGTGTCTATTATATGACTCTCTCTAAAATGTGACGTTACGCAGCCTTATTCTGCCCTAGGGATGCCAAAAATACGACAGCAGTAATCATTTACTGTATAAAACTCCACCTATGAGCAACAAAACAAGCACGTTCCCTCTTCTGTTTCCTGCGCTGACATGTGAGGAGGGAGTTTGGAGATGCTCCTGAATTCCTCCCAGGTATCCAAGCATATCGGGCCCATAGGAGAGCAGTAAAACCACCCCCGGGAACACTGACACCTTTTACATTCGTGGGGACATAATTTATGGAGCGCTACTTGCTACGGAGTTCACAACAGACCCCGAACGGTTTACCTATCCAACTGAAGCAGAAGGACAAGATGGCGCATGGAGGAGACAAAGAGGAAAGAGGCGCAATGCTGAGCGCTGCCATAGACATGCAGCAAGAGCTATTATCAGAAGCACCATGTGACCTGAGAGTTCCTCAGGAATTTGATTCGAGGAAAATGGCTGAAGAGAGGTCAAAGCCCTTCTCTTACCAGACATTCAGAAGCTGCTGGAGTCGGCATTGCAATCGTCATTGTCTTCCATACAAAAGTCTGTACCCTGAATACCATTGCAATTACCAAGCTGCAACAGGATGTGGCGCTGCTACAACAGGAGAAGCAACTTGGCCAAGACAGAGAACAGAACCTTCAGCAGAAGTTACAAAATTTGATAGACAAAACAGAGGACTTGGAAAATCGCTCGAGACAAAGCAATTTACGTCTCGTCGGACTGCCTGAATCGTTTAAATCAGCAGACTTACAATCCATCTGTGAGAATGATCTACCGAAAATATTGTGACTTAACTACTACTGTCGTGTGTAACGTGCACATCGTGTGGGACCGCCGCAAAACAACAACAGGCGAGGGGAGGCATCGAAACCAACGATGTACAGACCACGGCAAGTAATAATTAAGCTGTTACATTATAACGACAAAGTTTCATTGTTACAGCCATTCAGAGGAGCGAGGCGCCCAGTGCTACTCCATGGCAATGAGATTCTGCTCTTTGATGACTTCTCAGTATCGGTGTCCAAGAAGAGGAGGGCGTTCAGTTTAATTTGCACAACGTTGTTTGAGCGAGATGTTTGCTTTCAACCACTGTTCCCAGCGCGTTAGCGGTTACAAAGATCAGACGGGACATATGTCATTAATGACACACCAGAACAAGCCGAAGCAGCCTTGGAACGAAATCAACAAAGTGATAGGGAAGTACAGCGACGCAGTTCCAGGTTCTCCCCACGCAGACGACGACAAGATGGCAGTTCATGAAGGAGATCAGGAAAGATGAAAGAGATTCTCTCCACGTTAAATGACATATGAGATATATTTGCTGTTTGAGCCGTTTCTATTGGAGTTCCTTCATACCTATGCTAAAGCATGATAGTTTTGCTGCAATTTTAGATGGTTAAATTAGTTAATTGATATTAGATGTTGAAGATCTCTCATGAGAGTGGGGGTCTTGATAAACGTGGGACAAATGAGTTAAACATTACATATGGAGGGACAATAAGTGAAGCAGGCTATTGGGGTTTCATGCTTTGGACACATGGGGGGGTACACTCAATAGCCTGGGAGGATGGGGGTAATCTCCTCACAGGTTAGAAAAAAGGAAGTCACATAAACACAGGTAGTGGTGGAGAGACTATGACCGCTTACAGTGGTTTATTGGTAAACAAGAGTTACTAGAAAAGGGTAGCAAGGGACCTCTCTCCAATAATTAATCCTGGAATTGTCAATATATCTTGATTAGGTATTTGATATTGTGGTGCTGCTTCCTCCTTTCCTCGCAGGTTGGTGCCAACGATGGCCATAAGAGGGTACACCGTCTCCTCCAGCACACTCTTAATTTTTCTGCCGCCCATTCAACATGAAGATCATCTCCTGGAATGTCAAAGGCTTGCGTGCGCTGGAGAAGCGCACAAAGATTCTGAGGTACCTCCGCCGGTGGAAGCCGTACATAGCACCTTTTTTATTTTTTAAATCTAAATAAAAAGGAACTTTCAAAAAAAAAAAAGAAAAAAAAAAAAAAACCCTCTTCAACAATCTACAAGACAAACAAGCATGATGGGTGACGCTGCCTTTATTGAGTTACAGTATTAGATCGACATTGTCCATGAGTAACTATGCACTGTGATAGCTATATAGCATTATTAATTTAAATCTGTTGTGGTTGTTTCAACAGCACTTGCAGGTCTAACTACCTATTGTTTGTATGCATGATGCACTTTCTTGGTGTAATTATTTATTATTGCGCATTATTACCAGGTTTACATGATGGCCATTTCATATATGGTGTGTGAAGTTACAGTTGTCCTCATCTGTGTATTTTATTATGTCTGTCATTAATAAAACTCGTGAGGATGATGATGATGATGATGTTTATGATTCGTACATCCATTGACTGCTAGTGTTGAGCGATACTGCTCGATATCTAAAAATATCGGATCGGAATGCTATCGCCAATATCACTAAATATCGTCGATATCCGATTCCGATACCGGAAGTCCCATGTAAGTCTATGGGAACAAAATATCGCAACTAAAAAAAACCTTTATTTCCTTGTAAACACTAAATATACACACATAGAATACATATATATATATATATATATATATATATATATATACATGTCATTGTGACATATATATATATACATATATGTATAGTTTATACACTTCTACATAGTAAAATATCCTCTGATTCAATTGCCGGGTAAAGCCGGCTTCTGTGAAAAGACAGAAGCACCCGACATGAAATGACACTTGGTGTACATAGGGTTAACCATGTCTTTTCATGTCGTTTGCAATCTTATTTGCACAAACAATTACATCAGTCTATGTGTGCAAAATTTCACACCTGTAGGGGTTAATTAAAGGTGTAAATTCGTTGTAAAAAAAACGGACTTTTTTGCTACGAATTTACACCTTTAATTAACCCCAACAGGTGTGAAATTTTGCACACATAGACTGATGTAATTGTTTGTGCAAATCAGATAGCAAAGGACATGAAAAGACATGGTTAACCCTATGTACACCAAGTGTCATTTCATGTCGGGTTCTGCATTTTCACAAAAGCCGGCAATTGAATTAGCGGCTATTATACTATGTAGAAGTGTATGAACTATAAATATAAATATATATATATGTGTCACAAATTCAATGACATGTATATATATATGAGGTGTAAAATTGTTTAAAAAAAATGCGTGGGCTCCCGCCCTATTTTCGCAACCAGACAGACAAAGCCAGCGAATGGGGGCAGATAATAATAGCCCAGAGAGGGACCATTATTTTTGGCCCCCCCTGGCTACTAACATCTGCCCCCAGACACCCCAAAAAAGACAAATCTATAATTAGATTCGCCCTTTCTGGCACTTTGCCCGTCTATTCCCATTGCCCTGTAGCGGTGGCGAATGGGTTAATAAGGGGTTAAAATGGCCTTGCAATTGAAAGGTCACTTTAAGCCAGGTTAATAATTGAGAGCTGTCAATTAGACAACTATCAATTATTAATCCTATTGTATGAAAGAAAAATCAAACACACACACTTTAATAAAAAAGTTTAATGAAATAATCACACAGTTTTTGACCATATTTTATTTACCTGCTAAAACCATTTCCTGTAATAAAAATAAAATAATAAAGCAAAATTATTCTTACCTATCCCATGCACAGTCAGGTCCCACGGTGTAATCCTTCAGAAAGGGTTAATGTTTACTGCAGGGACCGCAGCTAATGCTGCAGCCTCACAGTAAACCCCCAAATGAATGAGCTCCTCTCCTGGCTGACAGGAGAGGAAGTGGAAAGCTTAATTGATTGCTTTCCACTTTCACTTCAGGTCAGCCAGGGACACCATCAGTGACGTCAGAGGGAACTGATTAACAAAAATAGGGGTTCCCTTCGAAAAAAAAATGGCATGGGCTCCCCCCTATTTTTGTTAACCAGCCAGATGAAGCAGACCGCTGAGGCCTGGATTTTCAGGCTGTTAAGGAGCCAAGATCCATGGACCTTGCCAGCCTGATAATACCAGGCCACAGCAGTCTGCATATCTTGGCTGATTAACAAAAATAGGGGATCCCCTCGAAAAAAATTGGCGTGGGGTCCCCCCTATTTTTGTTAACCAGCCAGATGAAGCAGACCGCTGAGGCCTGGTTTTTCAGGCTGGTAAGGATCCAATATCCATGGACCTTGCAAGCCTGATAATACCAGGCCACAGCAGTCTGCTTAGCTTGGCTGGTTAACAAAAATAGGGGATCCCCTCGAAAAAAAAACGGCGTAGGGGTCCCCCAATTTTTGTTAACCAGCCAAGTAAAATGCAGACTGCTGCGGCCTGGTATTAAAAGACTGTCAAGGCCCATGGATTTTGGCCCTCAACAGCCTGATAATACCAGGCTACAGCAGCCCACATTTGGCGCATCAAAAGATGTGCCAATTGTGGCACTTTACCCGGCTCTTCCCACTGCCCTGTAGCGGTGGCAAGTGGGGTAATAAGGGGTTAATGTCACCGTTGATTGCACGGTGACAATAAGCCCGGTTAATAATGGAGAGGTGTCAATAAGACACCGATCCATTATTAATTCCAAAGTTATTAAATGTATAAAAAAAAGACAAAGCAAGAAAAAAGTCTTTTAATGAAATAAAAGAGACAACACAGTTTTCATTAATTTTATTATACACTCATTCCTGCGACGCCATCGATCTCCTGTAAAAAAAGAAAAAAAACAAACCAACAGTATACCACCTGTCCGACGCAGTCCATAGTAACGACTGTCCCACGACGATCCAGCTCTGCTACATCGGAATGTCAGGCAGAGGCTGACATCCCGGCGCAGCACAGCTGATTACCTGCTTCCCCGGCGGTGACGTCATCGGACTGACTGCTTTACGGCCGCGATTACCCAGCAGTCACTGCAGTTATCGCGAGAAACTGCATGTGACCGCCGGGAAAGATGATGGCGGCCATGAAGCAGTCCAGCCCGTGACCGCCGGAGATCTTCTGTCAGGTAAGTGCCGCTGACTCCTGACAGACCCAACCGACGGACACTGACAGTGACAGTGACAGTGACAGTGACAATCCCGATTCCGGTATCCGATAAGACGAAAATATCGGAACTAATTATCGAAAGGCAGATAGAGCTAATATCGGCCGATACCCGATACTTGCGGTATCGTATCGCTCAACACTATTGACTGCATTATCTTACAGGTACAGATAAAGTTCCTTAAGAAGCATTAATTGATAATTATGAAATGTATTTTTATGCATTAATTTAAAAAAGTAAACACTATGTTTTATTTTTTGTTACCATTTCTACTAGCCATGTGCAGATATGCGCTGTGATGACAAATTAATATTTGTCCATATTTCTTATAAAAATTTTTCATTTTAGCCCTTGAAAACTTAAATCTTTCCTGTTTTAAGCATAACAATCAGGGTGACGGCTCTTCCCTATTTGGAGCATGTTCGACATGGGTTTTTCTGTGCATGTGTAGGGAACAGGAGACTTCTTGCCGCTGTGGTACACCAAAGGGGATCTTGCTGGATGTGAGATACATTTCTTCTAGCAGACTGAAGTTTGCTCCGGATTTTCCATGATCACAAGGACCTGTGATAAGGTCATAGTCACGTGATCTGGTCATCTGATGTGTACCTCACCTGAGGGTGTGGAGTAGGCCTATAAAACAAGGATCTGTTGTAGTTGGTGTGTGGAAGGAAGGATTTTGGCTGGAGTCAGCCTGGAAGATTGTTTTGTTACTGTGTGCCAGTGTGCACCAGGAAGCGAGTACCAGACCACCCGGAATGGGACCTGGCAGTCTCTGCTGACCTGCAGCCGCTTAGTTAAGCCCGTCCCAAGCAAGGGTGAGCCTGGCACCAGTGGTTCTCCAAACTGTGGTGATTTATGTTCTGTTTTTATTTTGTTATCTGGACTTTTTCTTGAACTCATGATTAAAACCACTGAAATTTGAAGTAAAAGGCGGTGTGTTTGCCTCATTACTGCGGCCCAGCCCTGCCTACCAGAGCGGATCCCTACAATTGGTGGCTTCAATGCGGGCAACGCAGTGAGGTCAGGCTGTTTTTTCCTGCATGACAGTAAATGTCCTAGGTAAAGAAAGTGACGCAAAACCCGGTGGATAACTGTCCCAAGATGGAGAACACAGTAAAAACGCTGGAGGAGGCCATGCGGCAGCAACAGCAGGCTATGCAGCAGCAGCAGGCTATACAGCAACAGGCTATGGAGCAGCAGCAGGCTATACAGCAGCAGGCTATGGAGCAGCAGCAGGCTATACAGCAGCAGGCTATGGAGCAGCAGCAGATATTTAATCAACAGCAACAGGAAACCAATAGTCTAGTGATGCAGCACATCACAGCGCCGCAGACAGCAGGAGCTGCCCGGGGATGGCAGGATGTCCGGAAAGCGGTGCGTACAGCGATCCGAAAGATGGAGCAATCAGATGACGTCGAGGTGTACCTGGAGATGTTGGAAGGCGTGGCTAAAAGGGAGAGACTGCCCGGTACCAGTGGGCCGAGATCGTGGCTCCGTTTTTTTAATTCAGGACCCGCAAAAGCCTCTAGGGACCTACCCCCCAAGCAACAGGAGGACTATGAGAGCGTCAAGGGTGAGATACTTGCACGTCTTGGGGTAAATGTTTTGGTCCGGGCACAGCGGGTACACCAGTGGAACATTTCCCCTTCCGAGCCAGCTCGGTCACAGTATTATGACTTGATACACCTGATAGAAAAGTGGTTGCAGCCGGAGGTGTTGTCACCCCGCGCTATGCTGGATCGTATAGTGACTGATAAATTCTTGTGAAATTTGACACACACCCTTCAAACATGGCTTGGACAGGCAGCCCCTAATGATGGTCTCCAAATGGTAGACCTCATTGAAAGATATGGGGCTACCAAGGAGATACAGGGAGAGACTACCCGGAAGGTACCAAGTAAATTCCACAAACCTTCACCCACAGCTCGGCGAGCAGAGACTCGGAGGGCCACCCAGGACGGGTCGGGGAACAAAATGGGCCCCATAATCTGTTGGCGGTGCCAACAACCAGGACATGTGAGAGCTGTTTGCCCCCACCTGACAGAGCCCATGGACAACAACTTTGGCTACTATCAGTCTCACTATGCAGAACACATGTGTGCAGTGGTCAAAGCAGAGGGACCCAATATGAACCATTTGTGTAAAGTGCAGGTGGAGGGTAACCCTGCTGTGGCTCTAGTGGACTCAGGGAGTCTCGTGAGTGACCCTAACACGAGCCAGCCACGTCAAAATCAGCGAGTATACTGCTGGGAAAATGGGTGTGTTGTGTATACATGGTGACTTCAAACATTATCCTACCACCCTGGTGATGATAAACACGCCAGCGGGGAGGAGGTGACACGAGGTGGGGGTGGTGGTTAATTAGCATTAATAATGGGGAGAGATTTTCCGTTATTTTATGTGCTTTGGCCTGTAATTACCCCTCCCACAGAACAGTCGTCGGCACCAGTGGCAAACAGGTTGCATTCTCCAGAAATCGGGCATGAACCTGGTGGCCCAGAGGAAGATGTACTGGCGGTAGGAGTACCTTAGCCTTCGGTGGAGGAGGAAAACCCCTATCCTATAGAAGTGTTAGGTGGGGAGATGGAAGATTTGCCACCGGGACCAGAATTGTCATACTTAAATGTGGCAGGTGACAATTTTGGTACGGCGCAAATACGGGACCCTACGTTGACTCGAGCCAGGGAAAATGTACTGGTTGTCAATGGGAACCCCAACACCCCAGGACAGCTAAAGTATTTACCCGATTTGAGCTGAACCAAGATTTGCTGTATGGGGTTTAAAAAATACATGGGGAAATTGTCGAGCAATTGCTGGTACCGCAGTCATATCGGAGGTTGGAAATGGACTTAGCGCATGCGCATGTACTAGGGGGACATTTGGGACCAAAGAAAACCCTAGACAGAATTCTACAACGGTTTTACTGGCTATGGGTCTATGAATAAGTTAAACGGTATTGCTACTCTTGTCCCGTGTGCTAGGTAACCAGTCCGCAGCCTCATTTTCAGAGTCCCTTGGTGCCATTACAAATTATAGAGGTACCGTTTGAGAGAATAGCCAATGGATCTGGTGTGGACGGTTAATAAATCAGCAAGGGGTCATCAACACATCCTCGTAGTTCTAGATTACGCTACCAGGTATCCTGAGGCTATTCCCCTGCGACACACCTCGTCAAAACTGATCGCAAAATAACTCATGGGTATGTTCTCTCGGGTGTGTGGTGTAGTGACACCTGATGCAGCTAGGGGGCGCTGTGTATGGCCCTCGGGATATGCATGGAGACATGTCATGGATGGACGGTATGTATCGCAGAGATGGGTGGCTCTGTGATGGAAGCCTGGATATGTTTGTTCAGCAGATCTACTATTGAGAGTTGTGCTATGTATTGGGAGGCTTCCAGGTGACTAGGAGAGCTGGGTGGGTCCAGTCACCTACAAACCCACTCAAGGGGTATGTGTTTGAATACCTGGGATAAAACCTGTATATAATAATGTGTTGTGGTAAAGGACCTGTGATGAGGTCATGACCAGGTGACCTAACCATGTGATCCTGACCTCATCTGTGGGTGGGGTTACACCTGTAAAAGCCAGTGCTGTGCACATGAGAGGAGAACGTGGTGGAGGCTGGGAAAGGTCTCTGATGTCTGTCTCAAGGGAGTCTGGCTGAGACGAGTGAAGAGTGTGTCCTGCACAGGGCTGCCTGGAAGGTTCCTGGAAGGTCTGCCGGTGTTGGAAGATTCCTGAAAGCACGTGGTGAGACTTGGAGCTTGGTAGCCAGGGTGTTGGACTGGGGTCCTGCATAGCACCCGGACAGGACACATGTGTGTGCAGAGCCTGTGACGGTCTCACACTGAGAACCATGCGGTTCTATTGAGTTTGGCTGGAGTCAGCCTGGAAAGGACTGTTTTGTTACAGTGTGTCGGTGCAGCAGAAGCGAGTCCAGACCACCTGGGAATGGCACCTGGCGGTCCCTGCTGGCTTACAGCCGCTTAGTTAAGCCTGTCCCAAGAAAGGGTGAGTCTGGAATCAGTGATTAATCCAGAATGGAATGCATTTATGTTTGTTATGCTTTGTTATGCTATGCTGATGTTTGGCTCCCTCCAGGCAATGTCTCCACTCTTCAAAAGCCCACTTCATGGCCAATAACTCCCGATTACCCATGTCATAATTACGTTCAGTTGGAGAAAATTTTCGAGAGAAAAAGGCACAAGTGTTACTTTTAGAGGTCTCAGGATCTCTTTGGGACAAAACGGCACCTGCCCCAATTTCAGAGGCATCAACCTCCGCCTGAAATGGCAGAGAAACATCAGTCTGCCGTAGAACAGGAGCAGAAGTGAATCTCTGATTAAGTTCCTGAAACGCAGAGACTGCCTCAGGAGGCCAATTCACCACATCAGAATCCTTTTTGGTCAAATCAGTCAATGGTTTAACAATAACAAAGAAATTACCAATAAATTTAAGATAAAAATTGGCAAAACCCAAGAATCTCTGAAGAGCCTTTAATGAAGTAGGTTGAACCCAATCACAGATGGCCTGAACCTTGACCGGGTCCATTTCAATAACATATGGAGACAAAATGAATCCCAGAAATTAGATCCTCTGTACGCCAAAAAGACACTTTGATCCCTTCACATACAGAGCACTCTCTCTCAAAATCTGGAACACAGTCCGAACATGTTTCACATGAGAGTCCCAGTCATTGGAAAAAATCAAGATATCATCCAAATAAACAATCAGAAATTTATCCACAAAATCCCTGAAAATGTCATTCATGAAGGACTGGAAGACGGAAGGAGCATTAGTGAGCCCAAAGGGCATCACTAGGTACTCAAAATGCCCCTCTGGGTATTAAACGCCATCTTCCATTCATCCCGTGCTTAATGCGAATAAGGTTATTCTCCCCCTTGAGGTCAAGCTTGGTAAACCAAGTAGCACTTTTCACCCTGGAAAACAGGTCAGAAATCAAGGGTAACGGATATTGATATTTCACAGTGATCTTGTTCAAGAGACGATAATCAATACACGGCCTTAATGAACCATCCTTTTTGGCCACAAAGAAAAAAACGGCACCCAAGGGTGAAGAGGATGTTTGATATGACCCTTCTCCAATGACTCCTTGATATAAGACCGCATAGCGTTATGTTCAGGTACAGACAAGTTAAAATGGCGACCTTTAGGGAATTTACTACCAGGCACTAACTCAATAGCGCAGTCATAGCTCCTATGGGGGGCAAGGATGCAGATTTACTTTCGCTAAACACATCAGAAAAATCAGTCAAAAAGTCAGGAACATCCTGTGACAGGGGAGAGGCAGAAAAACCAGGAGTGTTGGCATTAACACATTGGCAGCCCCAACTGGTTACAGACACAGATTTCCAATCCAAAACAGGATTATGAGACTGTAACCAAGGGAAACCTAGTACAATAATGTCATGCAGATTATACAGTACCAAAAATTTGCAACTCTCCTGATGATCAGGTTCAACCCTCATTATCACCTGAGTAGAAAACTGGGGTTTATTCTCAGCCAAAGAGGTAGAATCAATCTCCAGTATGGGAATAGACTTCTGTAGGGGTATCAAGGGAAACCCACAACGTTTGGCAAAAATCAAAATCCATCAGGTTAATAGCTGCTCCCGATTCAACAAAAGCCTGAGCAGAAAATGTGGACAGGGAGCAAATCAGGGTAACAGTCAACAGAAATTTAGTCTGAACACTACCCAAGACAACTGAGCGTGCAAAACGTCTTCCCCGCTTAGGGCAGACAGAAATAGCATGAGAGGCGTTACCACAATAGAAACATAACCCATTGCATTTTCGAAACTCATGACGCTGTGCCCCAGAAGCCACTCTATCACACTGCATGGGTTCAGAAGCTGGCTCACAAGGCAACACTATTCCACGCATACCTCTACGCTCACGCAAATGTCTGTCAATTTGAATCGCTAATGACATAGAATCATTGAGACCAGAGGGAGCAGGGAAACCCACCATAACATCTTTTACATTCTCTGACAGCCCCTTCCGAAAAAGGGCTGCCAAAGCATCATCATTCCATTTGGTTAGGACTGCCCATTTTTGGAATTTCTGACAATACAACTCAGCGTCCTCAATCCCCTGATTTAAAGAAAAAAAAAGGTTCTTTCATCTTGATCAGTGACATTAGGCTCATTGTACAATAACCCCAGAGCCAGAAAAAATGCATCAACATCATTCAAAACAGGATCCCCAGGTGTCAGGGAAAAAGCCCAATCCTGAGGATCGCCGTGCAGGAGAGAGATGACAATTTGAACCTGCTGTGCTGCGTTCCCTGAGGACTTAGGTTTTAAGGCAAAAAACAACTTACAGTTATTTTTGAAATTCAGAAATTTGGCCCGATCTCCCAAAAACAAATCTGGCATGGGAATCCTAGGTTCCATAACCGGCAACCCAGCAAGATAGACAGCAATACTCCGAACCTCAGTGGCAAGCTGATCCACACGGCAAGACAGCTGTGCAAGCTCCATTGAGAGAAAAAAAATCCTCCTCAGCACCCAGAGAATAAGAGGGAAAAAATGCAAGAAACAGAAAAAAAAAAAAAATCTCTGACAACTCTAACAACTTTTTTCTTTCCACACTATTTTTCCCTTCTGTGAGTACCATACAATTTTCAGTTTGGCCGGTGATGCTGTTATGTTTTGGTAGCTGAGGAGAGCAGGCAAAAACGGCAATACACCAGAGAGATTGGAATCTATTGGATTGCAGTACCCTGACTAACCACCACAACTAAAGGCAGCCGTGGAGCGTTCCTACGTTGGTCCTAGACGCCTCCTCACAGCCTGAGAGATTAACTACACCTAAAGATAGAAAGAGGAAAGCTATCTGCCCCGGAGCAGATCCCCAAAGAACATAGGAAGCCCCAAACATGTAATGGCGGTTAGACAAGAGGAAATACAGACACAGACAGAAAATAGTATGAGCAAACGCTGGGGCCCAATCTGCCTAGACAGAAAAGGATAGAAAGGATACTCACTGCAATCCAAAAAAAACCCTAAAAAATGCCAACGCTACTGATTGCAAAAACACCTGAGATCACACGACCTCTACCACCTAAATCAGTTCTCTGGTGTAACAAAACTAAGCCGCAGCCACTGAAAAAACTGGAAAAGGCAAATGCACAAATAACAGTGGCTTCAGCGGAACTGAGAGGAGCCCAAGCCCCCCGGGGGGGGACCTGGCTAACCTCACAGAAATGCAGAGAAATATGCAAAAGGTAAGCACAAAAACAAAAACAGAAAATATCTTATCTGAAAGCAGAAGAAGAGGCAAGACTCAGCAAGCTTCCAAGTGAACCAGGAAACACAGTTGAGACAAGAACAATTCATCACCGGCAACCATGATGGGAGGGAACCTCCCTTATATCCAGTCAGTCTGTGACTCCTGATTGCCAATCCTCATTGAATGGTTCAGTACTGTTTGTAACCACCAGAGTGAGCTTCTGCTCAGAATTCATTTCCAAAACATTCACAACATGTAACACTATATACAGGACCACTCACTGATTCCAAGATAGTAGATGCCTGTGATGCTAATGAGTGGATACACCGTGATTTAACATGTTCCTTTTGTCACATTATTTTCAGGGGTACCAACATTTCTGTCCAGGTCTATTTCATGAGTTTTAGTTTTTAACAATTCTGTGGATACATGTTTGAAAAGCAATGTATGACTTTCATTTGTTCATTTTCATAGATTTTTTATTTATTATTACTTTTGTCAGATCCAAGTTATGTCTGTGACCATTGTGAGTTTTTCTGTCATTAAACGAGGGGTACTAACAATTTTGACCACGTGTGTATTTCACATATCCTTTTACTTAGCCACCCCTTTTAATATACACACACTACACAGTCATTTCACCTTATTATTTACATAATCATCATTATGGCCGAATTATATTTAATTTATCATGATTCAATATCCTTAGGTATTAATTTAATATTGTTATCTCCACATTCAAGTCACTTCTGCTTTCTTATCTAATATGCATGATTCCCCATAAGAGGTATTGGATGTAAATGATGCAGTTTGCATAAGTTCTCTTCCCATTTGTTGGTGTGCGGGTTACGTCACCCTTCTCTGTCTCCTGGATAGTGCGCATGCATGTGACCTATGAGTTCTGTCCGCTTCCGGAGCACTCCATATCGGGACAGCATGCATTCCAGCATGCGGTCCAAAGGAGCTCATCAGTGGAAGTAACTTCATTACGGTCGCACAGGAAGCCGCATGCGCCAGGAATATCCCCCGAGAGAATGAGACAAATCACTCCTCCTCCTCGTTATAATGCTGACACGATTCGGGCTCTTTCAGATATGATGTTGTATTTCTATTGGAAGAACACTTTAATTTATCTCTGCAAACGGGTTAACTAGTACCTTATCCAGTTAGCACAGCTATACTTCCATCTTCTATATTACCGATGGTATATAATTCCCCTTTCTGTACATTCTGCTTTTTATAATTGTTTTCTATGATTGATTTTAGCATTTTTGTGTAATAAAATGTAATTTTAGCTTTACTTCCTAGACCTCTTATTCGACTTATGCTACATAAGCCCAAGTTTGTTTGTTAGTATTGTGACTTGAAGTGCCAGTCTTTATCTTAAATAGACAATTTTTGATAAAGTTATATAAGGATACAGAGTATCTAAAGACACCATAATAGACATGTAAAATTAAATACAAATTTATTGCAAAAAGAATAATATTAAAAACATGAACCATATAGTAACTGATACATGTTAGAGGATTCAAAGAGGGAAAATAAATCAAGTGAAGAAAAAGGGAAGTGGTAAGTGAGGTCAGACTATGGGTAACAAAAAATATATAATGTATTTCTTCAACCAAAGAACACTGATCAAGTTAAAAATACATATAAAGCAAATGACCGTCAATTAAGTAAATCAGTTCATGTCAAAACAAATACAATGTAATGCTTACCCATGGTAAAGTCAGTAGGCCATGCACAATGTCACAACCGACCCAACGCTTGTTTCGCAGAGTCAAAGAACACATTTACATGTACGCCATTATTTGACTGCAACATTGCTATTATAAAATTGGGGTTCATTCCTGTCAAGTTGTGCTTTGCTGGGACTTTCTTGTGTCTGTTGACAGTATGTCATCTATTACCACATCGTTATTTATGGAGTTTTATATGTGCATAATAGGATAAAGGACTGATATGTCATTCATGTTATTTCAAACTTTTTTGGTTTGTGAGGATCATTATATATATTCCCGGTGTACCCACCTATTTCTTGTACCTGTGGCAATTGTCTTATGGCTTTTTAATATTTTATGTGTTTTTCTAATAAAAAATAATATTTTAATTAGTACATGGTTGTATGTAAAGCTTTTTTCTGGGTGTTATATTTCTCAAGGGGGACTTTAAAATATCCAGAGTAGCGGACAGTTAAAAGTTGCACATTTTTCACAGAACGTGAATGTTTTTTCTTCTATATATTTTGTTGTGCAACACAATAAATTTCATCTAAATTACTAATATTTAAATACTAATCACTAGAGTTGAGCGAAACAGGTTAGTCAGATTCATAAGTCACCGATAATAGCCAAAGTCGGGTTTCATTGGCCGAAACCCGACCATAGCGTGAGGTCGGCCATGCGGTTGGCAAAACGAGCGCCAAAGTCGGTTTTCCCAGATTGCTTGCAGGTGCCTTTTTTCAGCCAATGAGCAAGGACGTACACTGTGGGCAACGAGATGACATGTGCAGCATTCACCACCATTGTAGAGAAGGGCATTGCAGTGATTGGCTTGCTTTGGGTGGCGTCATAGTGTCTATAAAAGCCTTGACCGCCAACCGCCATTTTACTTCTGCTGATCTTAACAGTAGGGAGAGTTTGCTGACGCTGTTTATTAGTAGGGAGAGAGTTAGGGCTGGAAAGAGAAGTTCTTCTGTGCTTGTGCTGATATCAATTGTGCTGTACAGTTAGTGTGCAGTGACAGGGGAGGATTTTCTTGTGTACAGCAGCGCTGGTTATTAGGCTGCCTGATAGCTGTATTGCTGTGTGTACACTGCTGTGCAGACTGCTTTTTACACAGCACTAATACTTTTATTCTTTTTTTCTGCACAGTTACCGACCGTTCATTTTTTCCCACACCGTATAGAGCTGTACGCTCCACACACACTACCGTGTACTGGCTGGTATCACTGACAAATACATGCTGACTATCTGTGTGTGACTCCGGAAATATATACAGAGATTTAAATTTTCCCCTACACCGTATACAGCTGTACGCTTCTGATACAGTACCGTATTTCTGCTGTTTGTGTTACGGTCAAATCCATACTAAGAGAGCGTATGTGTGTGACTCCGGAAATATATACGGAGATTTAAATTTTTCACTACACCGTATACAGCTGTACGCTCCTCATACAGTTCCATATATCTGCTGGTATTTTTGGTACATTTTCTCAAACATGAGGAAGTATGGTGGAAAAGAACGTGGACATGGGCGGGGGGGCCAGCTGGTACTGATGGTGGTGGTGGTGCATCTGCTGGTAGTGCCAAAAGCACAATAGCACCTAAGTCAGGGAGTGTTGAGCCTGCGTCATTGTCTGGCTCCAAAAGGCCTGGAAGGCTCCCTTTTCTGGGAGTAGGTACACCGCTTTTTAAGCCGGAGCATCAGGAACAGGTTTTGGCTTACATTGCCAAAACAGCCTCCAGCTCTATCTCCTCCTCTTCTGAAGTTTCAAAAACCGCAAGCACTGAGTTGTCAGTGCAGGCTCCTGGTCAGGAACAACACCTTTCCTTGTGTCCTTCACACGCACCACAAGTGAAGGATGCGGCAGGCCACACTTCAGATTACTCCCTGGAGCTCTTTTCACATACCATGCCTAACTTATCAAGTGAAATCATGAATTCCCAGTCCAAGATGAATATGACATGGAGTGCACTGATGCACAGCCACTGCTATATTATTCTGCTGGTACTTTCACCAGAGCACTGCATTGCCCTCGCAGTGTACTGAGCCATATTCTGACCCTGATGAAACTTAGGTGCCCCTTCCCGCATACTATACCACCTTACACGGTGACACAAAGGAAGGTGCAGATGAAATTGAAGAGGAGGTGATGGATGACCCAGTTGTTGACCCGGATTGGCATCCATTAAGAGAAGAGGGTGCCGCTGGCAATAGCTCAGAAGAGGAGGATCCGCAGAAGGCATCGACATCGCAGGTGCAGTTATCTGGCAGGCCCGTAGCAGTCCAAAAACGTGTTAAAACTGCAGGACAGCTTGGCTAGATTGTCAAATTAGCACAGTGTGCAAGCCCTGAAAATTTATCCCATAGTAGGAAGACTGCATTGTGGCACTTTTTTGACCAAAATCCTATTGATGAGGCAAAGGTTATCTGTAAGAAGTGAGGAAGGACCTTTAGCCGAGGGAAAAATCTCCGAAATTTGAATACCAGTTGCATGCTTAGATATTTAAACACCATGCACCGTGGACGGACTTCAAAACCTCAGGTAGCACACATGCATCAGCTCTGACTGAAGGTAGCCAGCAATGCTACATCGCTTCCCCCACTGTAAGCCCACCGGTTAGCACACCACCAGCAAGAAATGTTGAGGTGTCGTAGCAAGGCCAAAGCACAGCTTGGCCACACGGTCAAATTAGCACAGCGTGCAAGACCTGAAAAGTTTTCCCATAGTAGGAAGAGTGCAGTGTGGCACGTTTTTTACCAAAATCCTATTGAGGAGGCAAAGGTTATCTGTAAGAAGTTTGAAAGGACCTTTAGCCAAGGGAACAATCTCCGAAATTTGAATACCAGTTGCATGCTTAGACATGTAAAACATCATGCACTTGCAAGCATGGATGGACTACAAAACCTCACTGGTTTTGAACGCCTACATTGCCAAACTGATCTCATTAGAGATGATGCCCTTCCATTTTGTTGAAAGCGCAGCGTTTCGAGAGCTCATGGCCTACGCTATCCAACACTATGACCTACCCAGTCGGCACTTCTTTTCTAGAAAAGCCATCCCTGCCCTCCACCTGCATGTGAAAGACCACATTGTCCATGCACTCAAACAATCAGTGAGTGGAAAGGTGCACCTCACAACAGATGCATGGGCCAGTAGGCATGGCTAGGGCCGTTACGTGTCCATCACTGCGCACTGGGTTAATGTGGTGGATGCAGGCTCCACAGGGGACAGCGGCGGTGGGACATTGCTGCCTAGCCCATGGTTTAGGCAACAATTGGCTGTAGGCATTCGACCCTCCTCCTCCACCAGAAACAAAAGCTTGTTGACAGAGCGCAGTCGCATGAGCACTCCATCCGCAGCTGCCAGTGTTGCACATGAGGTGTCCCACTATCGAACAGCTAATGGTAAGCGTCAGCAGGCTGTTTTAAAGATGATGTCTTTGGGCGACAACAGACACACCGCGGAGGTACTGGCCGACTACTTGCAGCGAGAAACTGAGTCATGGCTGGACAGTCTACCTCTTGAGCCAGGCAAGGTAGTCAGTGATAACGGATGTAATTTTGTGGCGGCCATAGCCCTGGCAAAACTCAGACACATACCTTGCCTGGCTCACACCTTGAACCTTGTGGTGCAGTGCTTCATAATTAATTATCTGGAGTTATCAGCCCTGCTCCATAAGATGCGAAGACTGTGCTCGCACACCCATCGCTCGCCCGTAGACTCCAGTCGTATGCAGAGGCTGCAGCGATCGCTCCACCTCCCCAATCACTGCCTAATTATAGACTTTGCAACAAGGTGGAACACCACCATGCACATGGTTGAGAGGCTGTGCAAACAGAGGCAGGCTGTAATGCATTTGTGGGAGGATACACGGGACATCGAGTTGTCGGGTGTGCAGTGGTCAAAGCTGAAAGACCTCTGTAAAGTCCTGCAGTGTTTTGAGGGATGCACATGGCTGGCAAGCGCAGACGACGCCATCATAAGCATGAGCATCCCACTTATGCGTCTGCTCATGCAAACTTTGACGCATATTAAGGATCAGGCGTCTGCAGCAGAGGAGGAGGAGGGAAGCCTTGATGACAGTCAGGCATTGTCTGCTCAGGGAACTGTCCTGGATGAGGTGGAGGAGGAAGAGGAAGAGGAGGAGGAGTTTGAGGGGGATGATTATTTTGGGGAGGACCCCTGCTTTGCCAAAATTATGAAGAATGATGACTATTGGTTGACCAGCATCCTCGATCCACACTATAAAGGCAAATTACAGAACATCATGCCACAGGGGAACCTAGAGCTAATACTGGCGAACAAACAAGCAACTCTGGTAAACTGTTTGTTAGAGGCATTCCCAGCACACAGCAGCAGTGCAGATTCTACCACGAGCCGTACTGGGCAACATGGAAGAGGTGTTTGTGGTGCACTCATCCGAAGTGGTGTTGGAGACAGGGGTTTCATGACCATGTTGTGGACTGATTTCTCGAGTACTGCTCACACGACTGGTAATACTGAATCGATTGCAACAGACAGGAGACAACAGTTGTCAACTATGTTTAAAAATTACCTATCCTCCCCTATCGATGTTCTCCCCCTCACAGTTCATTCCCCTTTGACTACTGGGCCTGTAAACTGGACACCTGGCCTGAATTGGCACAATATGCCTTACAGGAGCTCGCTTGCCCTGCTGGTAGTGTGCTATCAGAAAGAGTCTTCAGTGCTGCTGGATCAATCCTGACAGAAAGAAGGACCCGGCTGTCGACCCAAAATGTAGTTGATCTCACTTCATTAAAATGAACCATGCCTGGGTTTCAAAGGTTTTGTACCACCTTCCCCTGATGACACATAGGTTGCCAGCAAAATGGCTCGCTTTGTCCTCCTCTTCCTCTGACTTCTCCAATTCCTCCATTTGCAGCTGCTGAACGTCCAGCCTACACCCAATATATGCTAGTTTTTCCACCTCCCTAACTGAGCTGTACCCCCCCACAACTTTAGCCAAATAACCCCCAGTTTTCAATGCGTTACTATTATTATAAAGTAAATTAAGGTTGACAAGCTTAAATAATAAAAATTGATGTCGTTGGCATTGAAATGGGCACTGTAGGTGTGTTTACTGTCCTCCACTCACTGCCTACTTTTATTCCCCATTGACTTGCATTGGGGTTGGGTTTCGTTTTTTTGGCGAAACTCCGACTTTTGCCATTATTTAGTCGGCCGATCTTGTTCGACTCGACTTTTGGTAAAGTCGTATGGTCCAAAACCCGACTCGACCCTCCCTGAGGCAAAATCGCTCATCTCTACTAATTACTGTTAGTATTGACATTGATTAGATTTTCTGTTTCCACTTTTCTTCAAACATTTTCAATGTAATATACGTTACTTACCAACACATTCTGGAACATTCATCCACTTTCCTTTCACACATTTTGCTGAATCTCCTCCAGAAAATCCATAGTTATCTTTGCATGTAAATTCAGCACTTTCACCATGTTTATATATTTTCTGCTGTTGTACAACAAATGCATTTAAAACTTTTGGAGCCCCTTCACATGAATCTTCTAAAAATAAAAGCAAAATAGAAAAATTCTTAAAACATTTCAGGAGATGAAACCGACACATTAGGTCATTGATAACTGTGCGTAAAATTCTGCAAAATGCCTTTTGAGGATACAATAGCACATTTAGGACACTATAACGATGAGTGACGTTTGCCTGCAAGTTATTGTTTAAATCTTATTATTTTTAATTTTTCTCTTTACTGCGATTTTATTAGGGAATGTCCTGCAGCCAAATCAATTACAGCAAATTGCTGATTATTTCAATGTGAACATAGAGCAATCAGGCTGCACAATTACATCACAAACTGAAAAATCTTCTATAAGATTATTTTCTTAATATGTGGTAAACTATAGCTGAGTGGATTTTTGGAATTTGAATTCACCAGCTATTACTACAAGGATCTGTTGGGGACAATTTATGAAATATTACAGCAAGGAAGTGTGCAATTAATAATTACTTTGTATGTGTAAAGTGTGTGAGATAGGGTTGTAATTATATTTCTGGGAACTGGAAAAATTATATCTTGTTCATCTCACAAGACAGGAAGCACAGTTTGTATGAAATGTATGACACACTAGCCTTGGCTTCAAGAATTTTCATTAGTTGCAAAATTAGCACAGATGATATACATTGATGAGCGTATACATTCAGCACTATTCTTTACTCGCACGAAGAGTATGGTATTCTGGTTATTCGTTACTTGGCGAGTAATTAGGTATTTGCATCAGTATATTCGAGTGACCAACTCAGCATGTTTGGCTCTTTATTTGTAGCCAATGAACATGCTGGGTTGGCTTGAAAATCACAGTAATGCCAGCGCCATCTTTGGTGTGGCATTACTGTGATTGGCTGGCCTTCCAGTGTCATAGGGACTATTTACATGCTGCTGGCACAATTTTACGCACATTGCAGCTGGATACAGTATAGGGAGAGCATAGTTTCAGCGTAGGGAGAGCGATAGGAGACTATAGTGAGTGCTATTTATTCCAAAAAGCTCTTTTAAAAGCTGAAGATTGTGAAGAGATTACTTATTTGTTAGGTGGGGATTTAAGTAGGAAAGGGGAGGGAATAACCCAGATAGGCAATAATAATAGTACAGACTAATAAATGCAATGCGTGCAATAGAAAAATATATGGTCTTTATTTAGCAATAATACACACACATAACAATGGAATAAAAACCAAGGACATACAAACATAAACCCAGATTATAATGGGCTCATATTAATACACCAGGAGATGAAAAAATACATGGAAGACTGCTATCCCAGATTCAATAACGTAAAACAGTGTATCAAATATGATAAGGAAAGTGCCACCTTAACACAGGAAACTATATAATGTGACCAATAAACATGGATACAATGAAGAAGATATAAGAAGTGCATGTGCCGGTGCAATCAAGATATAGTATAACACTATGACACATGTGAACAGAATTAGATCATTTAAATGAGAACCAGGGAATAAGCAGTAGAAATATGAACAACCTGGGAGCCGCTGGGTAATGTGGACCGCCTCGGTGAACGTGCCCCGACGCGCGTTTCGGAAATTGCTTCCCCCTGACGAAGGAAGCAATTTCCGAAACGCGCGTCGGGGCGCGTTCACCGAGGTGGACCACATTACCCAGCGGCTCCGAGGTTGTTCATATTTCTACTGCTTATTCCCTGGTTCTCATTTAAATTATCTAATTTGTAAATGTAAAATAGTAATGTCCCATACTGGGACAATGTAATAAAGTTAAAAAAATATTATAATGTGTAAAAATATATTTTTTTTTAATCCCCAAATAAAGAAAAAATAAATGTTTACAAGAAATACGTTTATTTATGTAAATATGTACACATAACTACCTGCTCCATAAAACTGTCCCACAAGTTAACCCCTTCAGTGAACACCCCAAAAAAATAAATAAAAAACAAGGCAAAAAAATAATGCTTTATCATCATACTGCCAAAAAAAAAGTGGAATAAAACGCGATCAAAAAGATGGATGTAAATAAGGATGGTACCACTGAAAACGTCATCTTGTTCCACAAAAAAAAGCTGCCATACTGCTCCATCAGCAGAAAATTAAAAAAGTTATAGCTCTCAGAAAAAAGTGATGCAAAAACAATTATTTTTTCTATGAAATAATTTTTTTTGTGTAAAAGCGCCAAAACAAAGAAAAATATATAAATGAGGTATCGCTGCAATCGTACTTACCTGAAGAATAAAGCTGCCTTATCAATTTTACAACACGCCGAACGATATAAAAAAAAGCAATTCCTGAACTGCTGGTTTTTGTTCATTCTGTCGCACAAAAATCAGAATAGAAAGCGATCAAAAAAAGTCATGTGCCCGAAAATGATACCAATAGAAACCTTAGCTCGTCTCGCAAAAACAAGCCCACGCATGACTCTGCCAGCCGAAATATGGAATAATTATAGCTCTCAAAATATGGTGATGCGTTTTTGCAATAAAAAGCATTTTTTAGCATGTGGCAGCAGCCGAACATAAAAACTCGATATTAATCTGGTATTGCTGTAATCTCACCGACCAGAATATATAATCACTTATACCGCACGAGAAACAGCATAAAAAATAAATAAACCAATTCTTCACATGCTGTTGACCTTTTCATTCTGCCTCCCAAAGATCGCAGTTAGGCTTGGCGCAGATTTATCCTGCACTTCTGCGCTGAGTGCTTACATCGGGGTTTCCGTGTAAATCTCTGAAGTACGAGATTCAGACAGAACCTCTGGCTGAACATTTTGTTAGGTGCTGGGATTCTTTCGCTGCACAGGATAGATCATAGAATCATAGAATGGTAGAGTTGGAAGGGACCTCCTGGGTCATCTGGTCCAACCCCTTGCTCAAAGCAGGATTCACTAAATCATCCCAGACAGATGTCTGTCCAGCCTCTGTTTGAAGACTTCCATTAACTCACCACCTCTCATGGCAGCCTCTTCCACTCATTGATCACCCTAACTGTCGAAAAGTTTTTTCTAATATCTAATCTGTGTCTCCTCCTATCAGGCCCTGATTGATAATATGTCCAAGCGGGCATTTTCTTGCTGGGCCGCGATGCGTTGGTATCATGTGGGCCGGCGGCCGCTCGTTGCGGCACACACTCAACTGGCTGCTTTCCCTCTGATACAGCCATCGGCCAGTTTTTCCTGCCGCCGGTCTTTCAAAAGGTGTGCATGAAAGCATCAGTCGGTGCTTGCTACGCACATAGGGGTTAAGAATGTGCTGACGTTAGACGTCAGGACATTCTTTGTGTGCGGAGAGAGTGCCTGCAGCAGTGGGTTGAGAGCAGCAGCCTCAACGTATCAGGCATCAGGGAGTCCAGGCAGGACACACTCCCTATTCATGCGCGCCTGACACTTGCTGCAATCGCATATTAGTGACGTTCTCTGGGTGAGTGAGCCAGAGACTGATTGTAATAATCCCAGGCCACTGAGGCCAGAAACACACTTAAATTAAAATACATCAGCCCCAAAGGCCAGCACCAGTAATACAGTTGGGCTGATGTATATACAGGTGCAGGACTGGGGCTGTTGACATATTCAGGTGCTGGGCTGGGGCAGGTGATGTATACAGGTGCTGGGCTAGGGCTGGTGATGTATTTACAGGTGCCTGGCTGGTTATGTATATACAGGTGCTGGGCTTGGTCTGGTGATGTATATACAGGTGCTGAGTTGGTGATGTATTTACAGGTGCTGGGCTGGTGACATATATACAGGTGATGGGCTGTGGCTGGTGATGTATACACAGGTGCAGGGCTGGGGCTAGTGATGTATATACATGTGCTGGGCTGGTGATGTATTTACAGGTGCTCGCCTGGGGCAGGTGATGTATTTACAGGTGCTGGGCTGGTGACGTTTATACAGGTGCTGGGCTGGGGCTGATGATGTATACAGGTGCTGGGCTGGGGCAGATGATGTAGATCGGTGCTGGGCTAGGGCTGCTGATAAATATACAGGTGCTGGGCTGGTGATGTATATACAGGTGCTGGACCAGGCTGGTGATGTATATACAGGTGCTGGACTGGTGATGTATATACAGGTGCTGGGCTGGTGACGTATTTACAGGTGCTGGGCTGGTGACGTATAAACCGGTGCTGGGCTGGGGCTGGTGACGTATAAACAGGTGCTGGGCTGGGGCTGGTGATGTATATACAGGTGCTGGGCTAGTGATGTGCATACAGGTGCTGGGCTAGGGCTGGTGATGTATATACAGGTCCTGGGTTGGAGCTGGTGATGTATATACAGGTGCTGGGCTGGGGCTGATGTATATACAGGTGCTGGGCTGGTGATGTATATACAGGTGCTGGGCTGGGGCTGGTGATGTAATATACAGGTACTGGGCTGGGGCTGGTGATGTATATACAGGTGCAGGGCTGGGGCTGGTGTTGTATATACAGGTGCAGGGCTTCAGCTGGTGATGTATATACAGGTGCTGTGCTAGGGCTGCTGATAAATATACAGGTGCTTGTCTGGTGATGAATATACAGGTGCAGGGCTGGGGCTGGTGATGTATATACAGGTGCAGGGCTGGAGCTGGTGTAGCATATACAGGTGCTGGGCTAGGGCTGCTGATAAATATACAGTTGCTGGTCTGGTGATGTATATACAGGTGCTGGGCTGGTGATGTATAAAGGTGCTGGACTGGTGATTTATATACATGTGCTGGGCTGGTGATTTATATACAGGTGCTGGGCTGGTGATGTATACACAGGTGCAGGGCTGGGGCTGGTGATTTATATACAGGTACTGGACTGATGATGTATATACAGGTGCTGGGTTGGTGACGTATTTACAGGTGCTGGGCTGATGATGTATATACTGGTGCTGGGCTAGGGCTGGTGATGTATATACAGGTGCTGGGCTGGGGCTGGTGATGTATATACAGGTGCTGGGCTAGTGATGAATATACAGGTGCTGGGCTGGGGCAGGTGATGTATACAGGTGCTGGGCTAGGGCTGGTGATGTATTTACAGGTGCCTGGCTGGTTATATATATACAGGTGCTGGGCTTGGTCTGGTGATGTATATACAGGTGCTGAGCTGGTGATGTATTTACAGGTGCTGGGCTGGTGACATATATACAGGTGATGGGCTGGGGCTGGTGATGTATACACAGGTGCAGGGCTGGGGCTGGTGATGTATATACATGTGCTGGGCTGGTGATGTATTTACAGGTGCTGGCCTGGGGCAGGTGATGTATACAGGTGCTGGGCTGGGGCAGATGATGTAGATCGGTGCTGGGCTAGGGCTGCTGATAAATATACAGGTGCTGGGCTGGTGATGTATATACAGGTGCTGGACCAGGGCTGGTGATGTATATACAGGTGCTGGACTGGTGATGTATATACAGGTGCTGGGCTGGTGACGTATTTACAGGTGCTGGGCTGGTGACGTATAAACCGGTGCTGGGCTGGGGCTGGTGACGTATAAACAGGTGCTGGGCTGGGGCTGGTGATGTATATACAGGTGCTGGGCTAGTGATGTGTATACAGGTGCTGGGCTAGTGATGTGTATACAGGTGCTGGGCTAGGGCTGGTGATGTATATACAGGTCCTGGGTTGGGGCTGATGATGTATATACAGGTGCTGGGCTGGGGCTGATGTATATACAGGTGCTGGGCTGGTGATGTATATACAGGTGCTGGGCTGGGGCTGGTGATGTATATACAGGTACTGGGCGGGGGCTGGTGATGTATATACAGGTGCAGGGCTGGGGCTGGTGTTGTATATACAGGTACAGGGCTGCAGCTGTTGATGTAAATACAGGTGCTGGGCTAGGGCTGCTGATAAATATACAGGTGCTTGTCTGGTGATGAATATACAGGTGCAGGGCTGGGGCTGGTGATGTATATACAGGTGCAGGGCTGGAGCTGGTGTAGCATATACAGGTGCTGGGCTAGGGCTGCTGATAAATATACAGTTGCTGGTCTGGTGATGTATATAAAGGTGCTGGACTGGTGATTTATATACATGTGCTGGGCTGGTGATTTATATACAGGTGCTGGGCTGGTGATGTATACACAGGTGCAGGGCTGGGGCTGGTGATTTATATACAGGTACTGGACTGGTGATGTATATACAGGTGCTGGGTTGGTGACGTATTTACAGGTGCTGGGCTGGTGACGTATATACCGGTGCTGGGCTAGGGCTGGTGATGTATATACAGGTGCTGGGCTAGTGATGAATATACAGGTGCTGGGCTGGGGCTGGTGATGTATATACAGGTCCTGGGCTGGGGCTGGTGATGTATATACAGGTGCTGGGTTGGGGCTGATGATGTATATACAGATGCTGGGCTGGTGATGTATATACAGGTGCTGGGCTGGGGCTGGTACGATACGATACAATACACTTTATTGATCCCGGGGGGAAATTACAGTATTACAGCAGCAATACAAACAGCAGTACATAAAATATTAGGACACAAATCTTGCACAGGTGTACCAACATTACATAATAAATAAAAGTGTGTAGTTCAGGTATATATAAGACAATGTTAATTGACATTAGTACACCAGCCATCAGTCATTATTTTCTGCCACCTTTAGGAAATTATTATACATCCCCATAGCAGTAGGTACAAACGATTTCCTGAATTTCTCCTACTTGCACCTTAGTAGGATTAGACGGCTGCTGAATGTGCTCTTCTGATTCAAGAACAGCTTTTATAGTGGGTGTGTATTATTGTTCATTATTGCCCTACACTTCTTCTGAATTCTATCCTCCATTACCTCCTCAAAAGAGTCAAGATGGAGGCCAAAGCTGCGCTTGCCTTCTTGATAAGTTTGTTGAGTTTATTAGCGTCAGCTACTCGCACACTACTGCCCCAGCAAATGATAGCAAAAAAGATGGCGCTTGCTACAACGGACTGGTAGAACATCTCCAGCATTTTACTGCACACATTGAACGACCTGAGCTTCCGCAGAAAGTACAGTCTGCTCATTCCCTTCTTGTAAACCTTTTCTGTATGACACCTCCAATCGAGTTTACTGTCAAGGTGAACCCCCAAATATTTGTAGCTCTCAACAATCTCAACCTCCTGGCCAGCAATGGTGATCGGTAAGTAATCCTCCTTTTTCCTTCTATAACTCACCACCATCTCCTTGGTTTTCTTTACATTTAGTTCTAGACAGTTAGTCTGACACCAATCCACAAAGTCAGAAACCACCCTTCTATATTCCTCCTCCCCCCGGCCCCCCACAATGCCCCCTACAATCACGGAGTCATCTGAGAATTTTTGGAGGTGACAAAAATCAGATTTATACTGAAAGTCAGCTGTATACAATGAGAAGAGGAAGGGTGACAGCACTGTACCCTGAGGGGCTCCCACACTGCTCCATACACTGCCAGATACCACCTCCCCCATCCTTACAAACTGCGGCCTGTCTGTCAGGTAGTCACTTATCCAGTTCACCATCCCCTCATCTACCGCCATAGCAGTCAACTTATTACGTAGTAAGAGCGGCTGTAGGGTATTGAAAGCACTAGAGAAGTCAAAGAACATAGCGCGCACTGCAGTTCCATCATTGTCCAAGAACAAATGCATTGTATGTAGCAGAGACGCTACAGCATCATCCACCCCAATCTCTGCTGGTACGCAAACTGCAGGGGGTCAGTGTAGGCCCTCACCCTCGGGCACAAGTAGGCGAGTATTATTCTCTCCAAGGACTTCATAGCATGCGATGTTAAGGCCACTGGACGATAGTCTTGTAGGGAAGTTGGAAAAGTGGTCTTAGGAACCGGCACCAGGCAGGTGGTCTTCCACAGTTCTGGTACCCCCTGTGATTGAAGGCTCCAGTTAAACAGGTGCTGGAAGACAGTACACAGTTGGTTGGCACATGCTCTGAGGACATGTGGGCTGAGGCCATCAGGCCCAGCTGCTTTGCCAATAACAAGTCTGCTAAACTGTCTTCTCACGTCGCTTTTGGAGACAGTGAAGGCAGGCAGCTTATCCCCCAATGTCAATGCTGCAGATCTTTTCCCAGATCCATCCCCCATTTCTGATGACACTGTGCTTGTGTTGGTGAATCTGTTGAAAAACTCATTCATTTCATTAGCCCAGGGCAGATCCACTTCCCCATGCTCCGACTTTGCCTTAAACCCAGTTAGCTGTTTCATGCCTGACCACACCTCCATGGAATTGTTCTGTGACAATTTACAGGGAGCTGGGCTGGGGCTGGTGATGTATATACAGGTGCTGGGCTGGTGATGAATATACTGGTGCTGGCCTGGGGCTGATGACGTATATACAGGTCCTGGGCTGGGGCTGATGCTGTATATACAGGTGCTAGGCTGGGGCTGGTGATGTATATACAGGTGCTGGGCTTGTGATGTATATACAGGTGCTGGGCTGGGGCTGTTGATGTATATACAAGTGCTAGGCTGGGGCTGGTGATGTATATACAGGTGCTGGGCTTGTGATGTATATACAGGTGCTGTGCTGGGGCTGTTGATGTATATACAAGTGCTAGGCTGGGGCTGGTGATGTGCACAGGTGCTGTGCTGTGGCTGGTGATGTATATATAGGTTCTGGGCTGGTGATGTATATACAGGTGCTGTGCTGGTGTTGTATATACAGGTGCTGGGCTGGTGATGTATATACAGCTGTTGGGCTGGTGATGTATATACAGCTGCTGGGCTGGGGCTGGTGATGTATATACAGATGCTGGTGATGTATGTACAGATGCTGGGCTGGTGATGTATTTACAGGTGCTGGGCTGGGGCTGGTGACATATATACAGGTTCTGGGGTAGGGCTGGTGATGTACATACAGGTGCTGGGCTGGGGCTGGCAAAGTGTACAGGAGCTGTGCTGGGGCTGGTGATATATATACACATGCTGGGCTGTTGATGTATATACAGGTGCTGGGCTGGTGATGAATATACAGATGCTGGGCTGGTGATATATTTACAGCTGCTGGGCTGGGGCTAGTGATGTATTTCCAGGGGCTGGGCTGGGGCTGGTGACATATACAGGTGCTGAGCTGGGCCTGTATATACAGGTACTGGGCTGGTGATGTATATACAGGCCCTGGGCTGGGGCTGTATATACAGGTACTGAGCTGGTGATGTATGTACAGATGCTGGGCTGGGGCTGGTGATGTATATACAGGTGCTAGGCTTGGGCTGGAGACGTATACAGGTGCTGGATTAAGCTGATGATGTATATACAGGTGCTAGGCTGAGGCTGGTGATGTACAGTACAGACCAAAAGTTTGGATACACCTTCTCATTCAAAGATTTTTCTGTATTTTCATGACTATGAAAATTGTACATTCAAACTGAAGGCATCAAAACTATGAATTAACACATGTTGAATTATATACTTAACAAAAAAGTGTGAAACAACTTAAAATGTCTTATATTCTAGTTCTTCAAAGTAGCCACCTTTTGCTTTGATTACTGCTTTGCACACTCTTGGCATTCTCTTGATGAGCTTCAAGAGGTAGTCACTGGAAATGGTCTTCCAACAGTCTTGAAGGAGTTCCCAGAGATCCTTAGCACTTGTTGGCCCTTTTGCCTACACTCTGCGGTCCAGCTCACCCCAAACCATCTCGATTGGTTTCAGGTCTGGTGACTGTGGAGGCCTGGTTATCTGGCGTAGCACCCCATCACTCTCCTTCTTGGTTAAATAGCCCTTACACAGACTGGAGGTGTGTTTGGGGTCATTGTCCTGTTAAAAAAAAATGATGGTCCAACTAAACGCAAACCGGATGGAATAGCATGCCGCTGCAAGATGCTGTGGTAGCCATGCTGGTTCAGTATGCCTTCAATTTTGAATAAATCCCCAACAGTGTCACCAGCAAAGCACCCCCACACCACAACACCTCCTCCTCCATGCTTCACGGTGGGAACCAGGCATGTAGAGTCCATCGGTTCACCTTTTCTGCGTCGCACAAAGACACGGTGGTGGGAACCAAACATCTCAAATTTGGACTCATCAGACCAAAGCACAGATTTTACTGGTCTAATGTCCATTCCTTGTGTTCTTTAGCCCAAACAAGTCTCTTCTGCTTGTTGCCTATCCTTAGCAGGTGTTTCCTAGCAGCTATTTTACCATTAAGGCCTGCCGCACAAAGTCTCCTCTTAACAGTTGTTGTAGAGATGTGTCTGCTGCTAGAACTCTGTGGGCATTGACCTGGTCTCTAATGTGAGCTGCAGTTAACCTGAGATTTCTGAGGCTGGTGACTCGGATAAACTTATCCTCAGAAGCAGAGGTGACTCTTGGTCTTCCTTTCCTGGGGCAGTCCTCATGTGAGTCAGTTTCTTTGTAGCGCTTGATGGTTTTTGCAACTGCACTTGGGAACACTTTCAAAGTTTTCCCAATTTTTCGGACTGACTGACCTTCATTTCTTAAAGTAATGATGGCCACTTGTTTTTCTTTACTTACCGTATATACTCGAGTATAAGCCGACCCGAGTATAAGCCGACCCCACTAATTTTGCCACAAAAAACTGGGAAAACTTATCGACTTGAGTATAAGACTAGGGTGGAAAATGAGATTATGCCCCATATGCTGCCCCATGTATTATGCCCCACAAGATGCTCCATGTATTGTGCCCCATATGCTGCCCCATGTATTATGCCCCTCAAGATGCTCCATAGATTGTGCCCCATATGCTGCCAATGTATTGTGCCCCATAGATGCTCCATAGATTGTGCCCCATATGCTGCCCATGTATTGTGACCCATAGATGCTCCATAGATTGTGCCCCATAGATGCTCCATAGATTGTGCCCCCATAGATGCTCCTTAGATTATTGCCCCATAGATGCTCCATAGATTATGCCCCCATAGATGCTCCACAGATTATGCCCCATAGATGCCCCATGTATTATGCCCCCATAAATGCTCCATAGATTATGCCCCCATAGATGCTCCTTAGATTATGCCCCCATAGATGCTCCTTAGATTATGGCCCCATAGATGCTCCATGTATAATGCCCCATAGATGCTCCATAGATTATGCCCCCATAGATGCTCCACAGATTATGCCCCCATAGATGCCCCATGTATTATGCCCCCATAGATGCTCCATAGATTATGCCCCCATAGATGCTCCTTAGATTATGCCCCCCATAGATGCTCCTTAGATTATGCCCCATAGATGCTCCATGTATAATGCCCATAGATGCTCCATAGATTATGCCCCCATAGATGCCCCATGTATTATGCCCTCATAGATGCTCCATAGATTATGCCCCCATAGATGACCCATGTATTATGCCCCCATAGATGCTGCATTGAATAGGCCCCTTATGCTGCCGCAGCTGCTGCTGCTAAAAAAAAAAAGACATACTCACCTCTCGTCGTTGGGGGCCAGGTGCCGGTGTCCTGAGCAGGCGGGGACACCGGAACGCTATGGGGGACAGGTGCGGGTGTCACCGCTCACTCAGGGCCCCAGCACCTGCGATATTTACCTGTCACCCGTTCCACCGCTGAGCGCCGCTGTCTTCCGGGTCCTCCAGCAGTGAATAATCAGGCAGAGGGTACGGCGCGCAGTAACCACGTCATTCGCGCCCTCTGCCTGAACATTGCAGCAAGAGGACTCGAGGACACAGCGGCGAGCAGTGGTGGAACGGGACAGGTGAATATCCCTTATTCTCACCCTTCCGCCGGCGCGTCTCTGCCCTGCTCTTCTCCCGCGGTCTCCAGCGCCAGTGTTCAGCAGTCAGGTGGTACCGCTCATTAAAGTCATGAATATGTGCATATTCATGACTTTAATGAGCGGTACCACCTGACCGCTGAACACAGGCGCCGGAGAACGTGCGAGAAGAGCAGGGGCTGCAGAGACCGCGCCGGCGGAGGGGTGAGTAAATAGAACAGCTTCGCTTCGCCTCACCCCTGTATATGACTCGAGTATAAGCCAAGATGGGGACTTTCAGCCCTAAAAAATGGGCTGAAAATCTCAGCTTATACTCGAGTATATACGGTAGCTGCTTTTTTCTTGCCATAATACACATTCTAACAGTCTATTAGTAGGACTATCAGCTGTTTATCCACCAGACTTCTGCACAGCACAACTGATGGTCCCAACCCCATTTATAAGGCAAGAAATCACACTTATTAAACCTGACAGGGCACACCTGTGAAGTGAAAACCATTTCCGGTGACTACCTCTTGAAGCTCATCAAGAGAATGCCAAGAGTGTGCAAAGCAGTAATCAAAGCAAAAGGTGGCTACTTTGAAGAACCTAGAATATAAGACATATTTTCAGTTGTTGCACACTTTTTTGTTAAATATATAATTCCACATGTGTTAATTCATAGGTTTAGTGCCTTCAGTGTGAATGTACAATTTTCATAGTCATGAAAATACAGAAAAATCTTTGAATGAGAAGGTGTGTGTTAGGGTTCGAGTTCCCGCTGCTGCACAAGGGAGTCTCGAACCCATCCCGCTGCGGTCTCCCATTCATCTCCGGCCGCAGTGGAACCTGCTCAGCAGAGACGTCAGTCCAGGCATCTTGCCCACTCCTCTCTGTGCAGTGACTTGCTGCTGCCTTTCCTGGATCTGCTATTATAGCCAGTGCTGGAGCAGCCGTCTTTGAGACAAAGTCCTGCGTTTTCCCATCTGAGCATGCCCAGAGTGAGATCTCTCATTGGAGATCAGGGGTCACATGTTCAGGTGCTGCAGTGGCTCCTATTGGTCCTCCAGGAAGGTCATGTAGCTACGTGTGTTTGTAACAGCTTCTCATTGGTCCTTGTTCCTGGAAGGTCCTGTAGCTGTTGCTATAAAAGGGTAGCATGGCTGGGCCGCCATGCGCTAATATCAACCATTGTATGCTATGCGCCAGTGTGATCATGCGTATGTGTGGTTAGGGACCCGGCTGAAATAAGCCACTAGAATACCGACTTAATCGGTGAGGAGTTTGGTATGGTAGCTGGCCAGGGTCGGTGTCCTAGGTGCCCTAGATTACCGGCGTAACCGGTGAGGAGTTTTGATTGCCGTATTCAGGGTCTGGCGTTCAGACGCCATAGATTGTGGGTGACTCCCGCGAGGACATTAGCACATGATCACGCATTATGTACGCTTAGCACTTAACTGTGTACCTGAGAGCCTGACAGGACACAGCACTTTTCCTCAGCGGCCCTGTGACGTAACAGGGTTTGCTTTCGACGCTAGACAGCGCCCTAGCGTTTTACTTTGCGGCTCACTGAAGCTAAGTGAGTTCGCACCTATCGCCATATAGCGCTGTGGCATTTCCGTTAGCGGCTCTGGGTATTAACAGAGTTCGCACTTACTGCCACAACGCGCTACGGCGTTTATTTTAGCGACTCTGCGGGATAACAGAGTTCGCTACTTTCACCATTTTACTAGCAGCAGGTTCCGCCTGCACGGTGGACCCCGGGCTGCGAACGCACCTCTCTACCTCATATATTTGGTGCGTTCCGCAGACCCTAACATAATATTAGCGCCAGGGTCTGGCTGGTAAAATGGCGGATGACCAGCGTCTACTACGGGACATCCAGCAGCTGGAGGGTAGGTTGGCAGCTCTTGAGTGCACAACCTCAGCTGTGGATGTTACCGCAGTCGCTGTTCAGGCTGCTAGCGTGGCTGCAGCCAGTGTGTCCACTGCCACCTCTGCCCCCACAATATCCCACCTCCCGCTTCCAGACAAGTTTGCTGGTGACAGCAAGCAATGTCGGGGATTCGTGAGTCAGTGCTCTATACAACTCGAGCTTCTGGCTGCACGTTTGCCCACGGATCGGGCACAAGTGGGCTTTATAATTTCGTTTCTGTCAGGCAGAGCATTGGAGTGGGCCACCCCGCTGTGGGAGCGTGACGACCGTGTGGTGCGGAGTGCTCCTCGTTTTCTGGAGGCTCTAAAAAAGGTCTTTTTAGGACCTCAGGTCACCCACGATACGGCGCTACAACTGCTGGCATTGGCACAGGGTTCGTCTTTGGTCAGTCTGTTTTCCGTCCAGTTTCGGACTCTGGCCTCAGAGCTAGACTGGTCGGATAAAGTACTCATTCCAGTCTACTGGCGAGGACTGGCTGATCATGTTAAAGATGCTTTGGCTACCAGGGAGATTCCCGCCACACTGGAGAAGCTTATCGCCATATCTACCCGCATCGACCTCCGTTTTCACGAGCGGAGGTTGGAGCGGTCCCAGTGTAGGCAGAGGTTCCGGCTGGCTCCCACCTTCGCCAGACCTCTGGAATCTTCCAGCCAGGCGCCCGACTCCCATGAGGCTATGGAGGTTTCTCGAGCGGGACCTAAGTCCCGGGCCGCTCGAGTACCCGTGGTCTGTAACATCTGCCAGCAGTTAGGACACTATGCCAACAAATGTCCACAGCGGTCGGGAAAACGGTCGCGTCTAGTGACCTTGGGAGGAGGTTCACTAGACACGGCGGCATTTTCCACCAAGTTGTCCTTTAAAGGGACAATTACAGTAGGTCCATCCACGCTCTCCGCTGAGCTCTGTGTGGATTCCGGAGCCGAGGGGAATTTCATGTCCTCTGCATTTGCTCTCCGCCACACTATACCTCTGATGATGCTCGCCCAACCGGTGACTGTGCGAGTAGTGAATGGATCAACTCTGCCCTCCCAAATCACCCACCAGACGATCCCTCTCACTTTATCTATGTCCCCGTCCCATCAGGAGAGTATTTCTTTTCTTGTCCTGCCCGAGGGAATAGACGAGGTGTTGCTGGGAGTACCTTGGCTCCGTTACCACTCTCCCCATATTGAGTGGTCCTCTGGGAGGATACTGGGTTGGGGTGATTCATGTAGAGGCAGGTGTATCAGGGAGTGCGTTCAGGTCACCACCACAGAGATACCCATAGATCTCACTTCTCTTCCTCAGTGTTATTGGGCATATGCAGACGTTTTCTCCAAGAAGGCGGCGAGACTCTTCCCCTCATCGCCCCTACGACTGTCCTATTGATCTCTTGCCTGGAGCAGAACCTCCTCGGGGGAGAGTATACCCCCTCTCGCTCCCTGAGACGGAGGCCATGTCCCAGTACATTCAGGAGAATCTGGCAAGAGGGTTCATTAGGAAGTCGGTGTCACCAGCAGGGGCAGGGTTCTTCTTTGTGCAAAAGAAGAACGGAGAATTACGTCCATGCATTGACTACAGGGGTCTTAACGCCATCACCGTCAAGAATAAGTACCCGTTGCCCTAATCTCTGAGCTCTTTGATAGGCTCCGAGGAGCAAGAGTATTTACCAAGCTTGATCTACGTGGTGCCTATAATCTAATTCGCATCCGTGAGGGGGACGAGTGGAAGACAGCTTTTAATACCAGGGATGGGCATACGAATACCTGGTGATGCCCTTCGGGCTCTGTAATGCTCCCGCTGTTTTCCAAGACTTTGTCAATGATATCTTCCGGGATATGCTCTCCACCTCTGTGGTAGTCTATCTGGATGATATTCTCATCTTTTCACCAGATATAGACTCTCACCGGAGGGATGTCAACAAAGTCTTCGACCTCTTACGGGCAAACTCCCTCTATGCCAAGCTGGAGAAATGTGTGTTTGAGCAGGAGTCCTTACCTTTTCTGGGCTATATCATCTCTGCCCAGGGATTGGCTATGGATCCTGCCAAACTACAGGCTGTAATGGACTGGCAAGAACCCCATTCTCTTAAAGCGGTGCAGCGCTTTATGGGGTTCATTAATTATTATCGCCAGTTCATTCCCCATTTCTCGACTTTGGTAGCTCCCTTGGTAGCCCTCACCAAGAAGGGAGCAAATCCCAAGTTGTGGTCTGAGGAGGTCTCCAAGGCGTTCTCTTCCATCAAGTCGCATTTTGCCAGTGCTCCCATATTACATCGCCCTGATGTTGATAAACCGTTTGTTTTAGAGGTGGACGCCTCTTCTGTTGGTGCTGGAGCAGTCCTATATCAAAAGGATGCTCAAGGTCGGAAGCATCCCTGCTTCTTCTTTTCTAAGACCTTTACACCAGCAGAGAGGAATTATTCCATCGGGGACAGGGAGTTGCTGGCTATGAAATTGGCCTTCTCAGAGTGGAGACATCTTCTGGAGGGAGCTCGTTTTCCCTTCCGAAGTCTTCACCGACCACAAGAACTTGGTATATTTGCAAACGGCTCAGCGGCTAAATTCTCGCCAGGCCAGATGGTCCCTATTCTTCTCTCGGTTCCATTTCACCCTCCATTTTCTCTCCGGTGAGAAGAATGTTCGGGCCGACGCTCTCTCTCGCTCCTTAGTGTCATCAGAAGAGGAGGATGAGGAGCCTCGGCTTATTGTCCCTGAAGAAAGCCTGAGAACTGTAGCACGGTTTCGCTAGAGTCTGTGCCTCCGGGCAAGACTTTTGTGCCCACTAATTTGCGACCGGAGGTACTCTCTTTGGCACACTCGTCCAGGGTGGGTGGACACTTTGGGGCAAAGAGGACAACTGAGCTATTGGCGAGGACATACTGGTGGCCACATATGGTCCATGATGTCAGGGAGTATGTTCAGGCGTGTGTCTCCTGCGCCAGGAACAAGTCCCCTCGACAACGGCCAGCTGGGTTACTTTTTCCTTTGCCGGTGGCAGACAGGCCCTGGGAGATGGTCGGGATGGACTTTGTGGTGGGCTTACCCAAGTCTCGGGGTTGCACTATCATTTGGGTGATCACCGACCACTTCTCCAAAATGGTGCACTTAGTGCCGCTACCACGGTTACCTTCCGCATGGGCCTTGGCAGCATTATTTATTAGACACATTTTCCGTCTACACGGTATGCCAGACAAGATTGTCAGCGATCGAGGTCCCAATTTGCGTCTCGGTTCTGGAGAGAGTTGTGTCATCTACTCTGCATTGAATTGAACCTCTCCTCTGCATATCATCCAGAGACGAATGGGTTGGTAGAGAGGGCCAACCAGACCTTGGTCACCTACTTGCGACATTTTGTCTCTGCCAGGCAGGATGACTGGGCATCTCTGCTTCCGTGGGCGGAGTTTGCGCTAAACAATGCTGTGGCTGACTCCACCGGACAGACCCCATTCCTCTTAAATTACAGCCAGCATCCGCGGGTACGGTGCCCATGCCCGTTGCTTCCTCTGACTCCAGGGTGGCAGACTGGGCTGTGGAAGCACGGGACATATGGGACCGCACCCAGGATGCCATTCAGGCTTCCAAGGAAAGGATGAGGTCTTCTGCCGATGCTCATCGGCGTCCCGCTCCGACATTTTCTCCTGGCGACCTAGTGTGGCTCTCCGCCCCAAACATCAGGCTACAGGTGGAATCCACTAAATTGGCACCCGCTATTTGGGTCCCTTCAAGGTTCTCAAGCAGGTGAACCCTGTGGTTTACCGTTTGGCCATTCCGCCTCGCCTTGGTATCTCCGACACTTCCATGTATCCCTCCTAAAACCCGTGGTCATCTCCCGGTTGCCTGAGTCATCTGCCGGGACGTCGGGTTCGTCTTCGGACGACTACGAGGTGAATGCCATTGTTGGGTGCAAGGTGGTACGAGGCAAAAAATTTTATTTGGTGGATTGGAGGGGTTATGGGCCTGAGGATAGATCCTGGGAGCCTGCCGAGCATGTTCACACTCCGCAGCTCATCGCTGCCTTTGAACGCAGCGAGGCCCAGAGAAGGGGGGGCCCTAATGTTGGTTAGAGTTTCCGCTGCTGCACAAGGGGAGTCTCGAACCCGTCCCGCTGCGGTCTCCCATTCATCTTCGGCCACAGTGGAGCCTGCTCAGCAGAGACGTCGGTCCAGGCGTCTTGCCCACTCCTCTACTGTGCAGTGACTTGCTGCTGCCTTTCCTGGATCTGCTATTATAGCCAGTGCTGGAGCAGCCGTCTTTGAGACAAAGTCCTGCGTTTTCCCATCTGAGCATGCCCAGAGTGAGATCTCTCATTGGAGATCAGGGGTCACATGTTCAGGTGCTGCAGCGGCTCCTATTGGTCCTCCAGGAAGGTCATGTAGCTACGTGTGTTTGTAACAGCTTCTCATTGGTCCTTGTTCCTGGAAGGTCCTGTAGCTGTTGCTATAAAAGGGTAGCATGGCTGGGCCGCCATGCGCTAATATCAACCATTGTATGCTATGCGCCAGTGTGATCATGCGTATGTGTGGTTAGGGACCCGGCTGAAATAAGCCACTAGAATACCGACTTAATCGGTGAGGAGTTTGGTATGGTAGCTGGCCAGGGTCGGTGTCCTAGATGCCCTAGATTACCGGCGTAACCGGTGAGGAGTTTTGATTGCCGTATTCAGGGTCTGGCGTTCAGACACCATAGATTGCGGGTGACTCCCGCGAGGACATTAGCATATGATCACGCATTATGTACGCTTAGCACTTAACTGTGTACCTGAGAGCCTGACAGGACACAGCACTTTTCCTCAGCGGCCCTGTGACGTAACAGGGTTTGCTTTCGACGCTAGACAGCGCCCTAGCGTTTTACTTTGCGGCTCACTGAAGCTAAGTGAGTTCGCACCTATCGCCATATAGCGCTGTGGCATTTCCGTTAGCGGCTCTGGGTATTAACAGAGTTCGCACTTACTGCCACAACGCGCTACGGCGTTTATTTTAGCGACTCTGCGGGATAACAGAGTTCGCTACTTTCGCCATTTTACTAGCAGCAGGTTCCGCCTGCACGGTGGACCCCGGGCTGCGAACGCACCTCTCTACCTCATATATTTGGTGCGTTCCGCAGACCCTAACAGTGTGTCCAAACTTTTGGTCTGTACTGTATATATGGTGCTGGGCTGGGGCTTTCGTGCCCAGAGCAGTACTAGTGATCGCGGTGCAACGGTGAGCACTGCGGCAATGGCGTGCGGGCATCAGCTGTATGTAACAGCTGACACCCAACAGCAACACCCAAGATCAGTGCAAGCTCCCTGGGGCTCCCTGCCCGCTTCCATTAGAACAACGCGATGCGATCACGTTATTCTGATGGTCTCCATGGAGACCCCAGCTATCAAGAACAGAAATATTGGAACAGTTCATAGATAAGGAGTGTGAAAGTTTTATTGACCTCTGGTTGGGGTCTGGTAATGTTATGAACTGTTCCAATATTTATGTTCATCTCTATCTCCCATAATGACAGTTCTGCTTCACCTCACTTGTCTTATCTATTGCATTGTTTCTGTGCTGTGTTGTGTATAAATAAGTGATTCTTTAGATTTTGTTTTAGTCTTTGCCTGATGAAGAGAACTGAGTAGCCTCGAAAGCTTGCAATTTGTTACCATCTTTTCAGTTAGGCCGGGATCACACATGCGAGTAAATCGCCCGACACTCGCATGTGAAATCCCAGCTCTGGCGCCGGCACTCGGGAGTGGAGCGAGCGGCTGCATAGAAATACATGCAGCCGCGCACTCCACTCCCGAGTGCCGGCGCCACAGCTGGGATTTCACATGCGAGTGTCGGGCGATTTACTCGCATGTGTGATCCCGGCCTTAGCCATTAAAAGGTATCAACCACTGAAGACTCTCAATTCTAAATATTTTTCTATGTACTGGCTAACACGGTACAAAGATATACATCTTTACTGTACAATAAATACATTTATTTATGCAAATAAAAAAATAAAAGTACACATTTGTTATTGCCGCTTCCGTAACTTACTGCTCTATAAAATTGTCCCACAAGTTAACCCCTTCAGTGAACACCGAAAAAAATAAAAAAATAAAAACCAAGGCAAAAAAAATGCTTTATCCTCATACCACCAAAAAAAGTGGAATAAAATGCGATCAAAAAGACAGATGTAAATAAGGATGGTACCACTAAAAACTTCATCTTGTCCCACAAAAAAAGCCGCCATACAGATCCATCAGCAGAAAAATAAAAAAGTTATAGCTCTCAGAATAAAGCGATACAAAAATAATTATTTTTTCTATAAAATAATTTTTTTGTGTAAAAGTGCCAAAACAAAGAAAAAGATATAAATGAGGTATCGCTGCAATTGTACTGACCTGAAAAATAAAGCTGCCTTATTAATTTTATCACACGCGTAACTGTATTAAAATAAAGCAATTCATGAACTGCTGGTTTTTGTTCATTCTGCCTCACAAAAATCGGAATAGAAAGCGATCAAAAAAAAGTCATGTGCCCGAAAATGATACCAATAGAAACCTTAGCTCATCTCGCAAAAACAAGCCCACACATGACTCTGTCGGTCGAAATATGGAAAAATTATAGCTCTCAAAATATGGTGATGCATTTTTACAATGAAAAGCATTTTTTCGCATGTGACAGCAGTCTCGAAATTAATCTGGTATTGCTGTAATCTCACTGACCTGAATAAATAATCACATATACCACACGAGCAACAGCATGAAATATAAATAAAACCAATTCTACACATGCTGTTGACCTTTTCATTCTGCCTCCCAAAGATCGCAGTTAGGCTTGGCGCACATTTATCCTGCACTCTGCACTGAGTGCTTACACTTCTATCAGGCCCGGATTGATAATATGCCAAAGCGGACATTTTCCCGCTGGGCCGCGATGCGTTGGTGACATCTGGGCCGGTGGCCGCTCGCTGGCGGCCCCCGCTCATCTGGCCACTTGCCCACTGATACTGCCACCGGCCCATTTTTGTTGCCGCCGGCCCTTTAAAAGGTGCGCGTGCAAGCATCAGTTGGTGCTTACAACACACATAGGGGTTAAGAACGTGCTGACGTTAGACGTCAGTACATTCTTTGTGGGCGGACAGAGCGCGCTCTGCTCTCCCGCCACTGGCTGCAGGCCTGCAGCAGTTGGTTGAGCGCTGCAGCCTCAACATATTAGGCATCAGGGAGTCCAGGCAGGACTCACTCCCTATTCATGCGCGCCTGGCGCTTGCTACAATTGAGTATCAGTGACGGTCTCTGGGTGAGTGAGTCAGAGACTGATTGTAATAATCCCAGGCCACTGAGGCCAGAAACACGCTTAAATTAAAATACATCAGCCCCAGCGGCCAGCACCTATAATACAGTGGGGCTGATGTATATACAGGTGCTGGGCTGGGGCTGGTGATGTATAGAGGTGATGGGCTGAGGCAGGTGATGTATACAGGTGCTGGGCTAGGGCTTGTAATTTATATACAGATGCTGGGCTGGTGATGTATATACAGGTGCTGGACTGGGCCTGGTGATGTGTATACAGGTGCTGAGCTGGTGATGTATTTACAGGTGCTGGGCTGGTGACTTATGTACAGGTGCTTGGCTGGGGCTGGTGACGTATACAGGTCCAGGGCTGGTGATGTATATACAGGTGCTAGGCTGGGGCTGGTGATGTATGCACAGGTGCTGAGCTGGGGCAGGTGATGTATATGCAGGTGTTGGGATGGTGACGTATTTACAGGTGCTGGGCTGGTGACATATAAACAGATGCGGGGCTGGGGCTGGTGATGAATATACAGGTGATGGACTGGGGCTTGTGATGTATATACAGGTGCTAGGCTGGGCTGGTGATGTATATGCAATTTCTGGGCTGGGACTGGCAATGTATATACAGGTGCTGGGCTGGTGATGTATATACAGGTGCTGGGCTGGGGATGTATATACAGATGCTGGGCTGGTGATGTATATACAGCTGCTGGGCTGGGGATGGTGTTGTATATACAGGTGCTGGGATGGGGCTGGTGATGTATATTCAGGTGCTTGGCTGGTGATTAATATACAGGTGCTGGGCTGGGGCTGGTGATATATATACAGATGCTGGGCTGTTGATGTATATACAGCTGCTGGGCTGGGGATGGTGTTGTATATACAGGTGCTGGGATGGGACTGGTGATGTATATTCAGGTGTGGCTGTGATGTAATAAGTGCTGGGCGGTGATGTATATACAGGTGCTTGGCTGGTGATGTATATACAGCTGCTGGGCAGGGACTGGTGATGTATTTACAGGGGCTGGGCAGGGGCTGGTGATGTATTTACAGGGGCTGGGCTGGGGCTGATGACGTTTACAGGTGTTGGGCTGGGACTGGTGATGTATATTCAGGTGCAGGGCTGGTGATGCATATAGAGGTGATGGGATGGGGCTGGTGATGTAGATACAGGTGCTGGGCTGGTGATGTATTTACAGGTGCTGGGCTAGGGCTGGTGACGTATACAGGTGCTGGGCTGGGCTGGTGACGTATACAGGTGCTAGGCTGGTGATGTATATACAGGTGCTGGGCTGAGGCTGGTGATGTATATACAGGTACTGGGCTGGGGCTGGTAGCGGTACCGGCTCTTTTCACCCACAAAAATTACAGGCGAGTGACATGCACACCAGTTGCAACCCAGGGGGGAAGAGGGGAGATCGATGCATCAGCAAAGGCTATCTGTGGGTGTAACTATGATGAGGATGGAGAAGTTGACCAAGATGGTGACCATACCAGCGTCCTTCCTTATTCTTTAGTGCCATTTAACTATTGGTTGTCCAATCTGCACATTTTGCCCAACCTCTCCTTGGTGCTGCCATGCCCTGCTGCAAGTGTGTTGTCTGAGCGAGTTTTTAGTTCGGCCGGTGCAATCATAATGGATAGGCACCACGCCTGTCAATGGAAAATGCAGACAAGCTGACTCTTCTAAAATTGAACAAGGGCTGGATTTCTTTTGGATGACTTTGTAAGCCCTACGGATGACAGCAGCGGAATGTAAAAGCAGCTAATTGGTTTTTTTTGGAAAGTTGTCTTAACATCTATCCCTTACTATCCAAACTCATTTTGTTCAGGAAATTACCTCCTTCTCCTGCTTTTGCAACAAGTTCTTTGTGGTCATGTATGTATACCCCAGGTGGCTAATGTTTTGTACTTTTGTGAAAACTTGGCACATTGTGTAATGGTGAAACTGTACTCCTCATCAATTGCCTTGCTGACACACTCCAACAGCAGAGTAATAAAAATTATTGCCACTGCTAAATTGTGACTTTTGATCATCTCTGCAGGATTGCAGCAGTCTAACAACTGCTAGATAAAAATACGCTATTCATTAAAACAATAGAAAAATTTATTATTTTTTAGATCACCTTGCTGGCACACTTCAAATGCGGAGTAATGAAGATTATTTCCACTGTTAAATTGTCACGTAATATTACCTGTACCCGGATGGCGCCAGTCTCACAACTGCTAAATAAAGATATGCTATTTTTTAAACTTTTTTTTTGTTAGGAAATTTTTTTACATCGCCTTTATGAGACACGCCAACAGCAGACTCTGGAAAATTTATGGTAAATAGTGTTGTTTCCATAGCTCAAGAAGTTTTGCACCAGTAGCACAACTGATAGACAAATATCAGGTATTTTAGCCATAGACAAGGAATATTATTTAGCAATTAGATTTTCAAATGGATGTTACTATATACTGGCACAGAGGAATATTCTTTTGCGGTGAAAACAAAATGTATAGGCTGCTACACAGGAATATTATGTAGCTCCCAAAAAAATTGTTTTGCGTATGCTATTACTACAAAAACATGTGCAAAACCCCAGAAAACAAGATTTTAAAATATAACCTTTATTGACAAATCTAAAAAAAGGGGAACAGACAAACACCACACATATTAAAAAGTGCACACTATATCCACCCTATTAATGTTTCCTCGATTGATACCTGCCTCCGCACAGCATCTGTGATGTCAGAGGGAATCCCCAGCTGACCGGAAGTGAACTGATTAGCGTGGGAAACAATCAATTAAGCTTCCCAGCTAATCACTTCATCTCCTGTGAGCCGGGGAGATGAGCTCATTTATTCAGGGGTTTACAGCGGGGCTGAAAGCATTAGCAGCGGTCCCCGCTGTAAACCTGTTAACCCTTTCAGATGGATTGCAGCGTGGGACCTGACTGAGCGCCGGAGAGGTAAGAATATGGTTGCTTTATTTTTTTTTATTACACAAGAGCAAGGGATTCGGAAGGTTTACCAGTACAATAAAATATGGTCAAAAACTGTATTTATTTCCTTAAAATGATTTTTAATTAATGTGTGTGTTTTTTTAACCATTTAATACAATAGGATTAATAATGGAGAGTTGTCCAATTGACAACTCTCCATTATTAACCTGGCTTAATGTCACCTTCCAATAGCAAGGTGGCCTTAACCCATTATTAACCCATTAGCCACCGCTACAGGGCAATGGGAATAGACAGGCTAAGTGCCAGAAAAGGCGCATCTAATCATAGATGTGCCTTTTCTGTGGTGGCTGGGGCAGATGTTAGTAGCCAGGGGGGGCACAAAAAAATGGTCCCTCTCAGGGCTACTAATATCTGTTTTCATATATATCCTATATTGTTAGCCTAGAAAAAATGGCACTTCCCATCATACAATGTAATCCAAAAAGCACTAGAAGCATTTTGCCATAAAATATTTACTTTATTAGAAAATGTACACAAATAACAAAAACATTAAAAATGCGATGTCAATCCAATATGCTCCCATAGGTACGTATGTATAACTGTCAAATTGCCTGCATTAAATTGTATATATATATATATCAGCGGAAACAGCAATATTATCATTAATGTATCTGAATCGGATATAGGAGATGGTTGTATATCTAATAGTTTATAGAGAGGTATATTTTGATATACACATAGACTAAATGTTCATATACAAGATATAAAATCTGACAGGTTAAAGCTGTACTGAAGGGTTCATGTGAACCTCATTCAGCCTAATAAAGTTACACAGCTAAATCACTATCGGCAGTATATATAGCACTAAGTGCCTAAAGATAGACACAATGGATAGAAGTAAATAGTAATATGGGACACAGTGGAACCCTGTTCAACCCTATAGTGAATACCCTATCATATCCGAAGGGGCAGGCACCCATATGTATGGTATAGTACAATAAAGATAAAGGTGCCTTCTTCCCCCGCAGATAACACAAATGCATAAATATAATGTAAATCCATGTATAAAACAAAAAAATGCCACTGATGCTTAACAAAATTGCTGTCAGAGTAAATGAATCAAGAAGTATTCATGGCGGTAAATTAGAAAGTTCCATGTAGTCAAGTACTGAATACAAGAATTACTCCGACATAGAGAAAGCAGTGCAAAAGTAAGCAGAGTAGAAACATATACGACCTTAGAACTGGAGCCCGGATTCCCCGACGCGCGTTTCGCGTTAGCTTCGTCTCTGGGGGTAAGTATGTGTGGTCTGGTAAATAATGTGCCCTTTTATATGTTTCGCAAATAAATAATCACCTGTTTAATTTCCTCATGTGGAGGATGTGTTGGAGCTCCCGGCGTGTGACGCACCCTGAGTACACGCCCACCGGGTGCCGGGTCACTCCCGTGTTTTCAATCACTGGCTTTCCCTGTCTGGTGGAGAAAATACCGCGGGAGCCACGCATTTTTTTTAACGAATTTACACATTTAATTAACACCTACATGTATGAAATTTTGCACACATACACTCATGTAATTGTTAATCAAAACCATATATCAAACTACATTAAAAGACATGGTTTACATTTCATGTCGGGTTCTGTAATGATTTTACAGAAGCCGGCAATTGAATTAGCGGCTATTATATTATGTAGAAGTGTATGAACTATAAATATACATATATATATATGTGTCACAATGACATGTGTATATATATATATATATATATATATATATATATGTATTCTATGTGTGTATATGTATTCTTTCTATTCTTTATTAAACCTGTCAGTGTGATTTTACAGTATAGCCGGGGATGAATTGCCGGCTTTTCTAAAGGACACTGGTGCGTATTTCTCGCAAGTCACACGTGTGGTCCGTGTGTAATCCGTATTTTTCTTGCACCTATAGACTTGCATTGGCGTACTACGGGCGTAATATTCTGACAATCGCAGCATGCTGCGAGTTTCTCGGCCCGTAAAAATACGGCCACGAAATATACGGATGATCAGAGCTGTCCCATAGAGAAATATTGGTCCGAGTGTAATGAGTTATTTTCACGCCTCTCATTCATCCGTATTCCTCTTTAGGGCTCATACTCACTTGCTGGAAAAAAAAACGGTCAGTTTTCAGGATGATCCAATTATGTGCAATTGTCATGCGATTTGCATGCGATTTTTTATAGCACCATCTATTGCATTAGCGATTATCATGCCAAAATCGCATCAAATCGCAGCATGCTGCGATTTTTTTCTCACACCGATTTTGGCTGAGAAAAAAATTGCAAATGAGATGTCACCTATTGAATAACATTGGTCCGATTTGAATCCGATTTTTTATCGGCTGAAAATCATCTGTTTTCGGCTCAAGTGAGTATGAGCCCTTAGTGTGACGCCAGCCTAATACCACAGTCTGTTCCTAATACTAACTACTATACAACACAGTGGAAAATAGCAGAGATCTGCAGCATGTACTTGTAATGATGAGAACTCCCAGGTGCCTGCTGTTCACTCTCCCTCCTATTAAATCTCTCTACTAAATCTCCACCTAACAAACAACTAATCTTGACAATATTCAGCTCTTAAGAGAGCTTTTTGGAATGAATAACGCTTACTATATCCTCCTATCACTCTACCTATGCTCCTTTCACTCTCTCTATGCTCAATCTACTCTCTTCCTATGCTGTTTCCGGCTGCAATGTTCGCAAGATGGCGCCGGCAGCCTTTAACTATCCCCTATGACGTTGAAAGGCCAGCCAATCACAGTAATGCCTCACCAAAGATGGCACCGGCTTTACTGTGATTGGCAAGCCAGCCCAGTATGTTCTTTGGCTGAAAATAAAGCACCAGACATGCTGGGTGGGTCACTTGAGTATAAGGAGGCAAATACCTAATTACTCAACGAGTACTGAATAGCCCGAATATCATACAATTCATGCGAGTAACGAATACTGCCGAATGTATTCGCTCATCACTAATCATAATATTTTAGGTTGACTGCAGTGTTATTTGTGTTTTCAATATTGAGTAATAAAAACAAATTACAAGTTCTTACCTATGCATTCTGGTGTACCTGACCACTGTCCACGCACACAAATAATTTCATTTGATCCACTGATTTGAAATCCTTGTTCACATTGGTATTTTACAATGTCATCAGTTACATATTTTTCTTGTTTAGACTCCATAGTTAAGTAACCATTAATTACTCTTGGCGGACTGCTGCATTCTGTTACTCCTTGAAAAATAGAAAAATATTACCTTATTATTACTTTAACAAGGTTCCTTATCAGAAAAACATAGAGTAATATCATATAAGCAGTTGTCTATAAAAATGTCAGATTACTTCTCTTTTTTCATTAGCTCCACATGTATAAATAATGGTAACCTCTACATGTAGGGCTTCTTGGAATTTCATTTACCAAGACTGATAAATAAATATAAGTTTAACTTTCTAAGGATACAGCAATCTTTCCAAAATCTTTGCTTTCCAAAAGCTATAATTTTTTATATTTTCATACATGTAGATTTGAGAGTTTTTCTTGCAGAAAAAAAAATGTTTAATGCCAGCATTTTGGGGTACAAGTAACTTATTTAATACACAGTATGTTAGGCGTAGGGATTCTCCCTCTGCATGGGGTAGATCCCAAGCCTTGTCTTCCTCTGCGGTGTCCCATTCTTCTTCGAACACAGAGAAGCCTGTGCAGCAGAGACGTGGGTCTCAGTGTCTTTCTCAGACTCATGCTGTTCGCTTGGTTACTGTTGGCTTCCCAGTCAAAGCTATTGTATCAAGCAATATGCAGCAGCGAACATACAGTACGTTCCTGGGTCTAAGTCCAGAAATCACTCCACTGAGCATGCTCATAAGGTGACCTCTCATTGGTGGTCGGTCATCAGCTGCTCAGTTCCAGATTGGTCCACGAGCAAGGACCTGTCAGACTGGACTTGAACAGGAACGTATAAAAGGTCCTCTGGTGTGTGCATCAGAGTGCTAAGATAACATGTGTTTGGTGTTTTAGTGGAAGCATTACCACCCTGTGGGCACGTGTCCTGCTACTAACTGTGAGAGCGTGTTTAGACAGGCAGTGTAGGGTGTGAATTCCCGCTTGAGCTTAGCACCTGCACCAGGAGACTTTGTCGCATATGCCAGTTACACAAACCGTGTGACACGGCAGTCTCAATCACTAGCATAGTGGGGGGTGAGTCATAGGGACCCCAACTAGCGTCATTCCTATTTGTGAGGTCTAACAGGGCACAACTTAGAGTGCTCTCTGTTTGTGTGCTGCTCTGTGGAGTAAAAGAGTCAGGCACTTAGCACTCTGTTCACACCGAGGGACGTTTAACTCGGTGTAATTACGGTGTTTGCTTGCAGCTTCGCTCCCCCATTGTTTCCTAGCTGCGGTTCCTCCATCACCGCACGATGGACCCCGAGTTGCGATCGCACCTTCTCATAATTTATATTTGGTGCGTTCCGCAAACCCTAACACTGTATTCATTATTTCTGGGTGTAATATATTAAAACGCAATTTGGAAAAACATGTTGGCCCCTGTTCATTAAAACTGAAATGCTGAACTCCAGTCTTAATGAAAGAGTCCCAGGTGATGCAATTATCACCTGGGCAATACAAAGGAAATCCTGAAAACATGACCTATTGGTGGGCCTTGAGGACTAGAGTTGGGGAACCCTGCCCTAGAATATGTTTGCATTACTGTATAAATGTACTAAAGTACTTTTTGGGTGAAATTTACTCCACAACAGTTTCATAAATTAGATGGGTAGATTTAGCCATGTCTTGTCCTGCCCATGCTATGTCCATTTTAGTGAAGCTGGTCGGGACTGGCGTGGAAACACTAAATGTTGGAATTTTTAAGTTTTACACAAGAATTCTGGTAAAAACACCTTCATGAATCGGTTCAGTCTTCTTTTCTCTGCAGGTCAATAAAACTATGATGATACCAAATTTAAAGCACTCTTTATATTTTCTAAAAAAACTGTTTTAATTACATTTTGTGTCTCCATTAACTGTGAACCATAACATTTTAAAATTTCTTCCATGCAGCTGTGTCAGGGTTTATTTTTTCAGGGATCAGTTGATGTTTTCAATGAAATTATTTTTATATACAGTACATGGCTTTGCATTACGGACAATATTTTTGTAGCCAATTATGCAATTTTATTGTAAGCATGACAAACAAAAATGCAATCCTAGCATTGTTTAATGTATTTATATTTTCAGTTTTGAGGTTACCATGCATAGTAAATAGAAGAGTGGACGTAACAGGCATTTCCATATTTGTAAAGACACTAACTAAAATTTTTGGCCAAATTACTGTATGTTTGTAATTAATTTTCATTTGTTCTCATTCTTTTTTCTTTTCTATTTACAAACATTTGATTTAATACATATTTTTAATCATATCCTTATTATTATAGAATGGGATCAGGATAAGTGACATTATATCATGACGGGACCCAGGATCAGGATGAGAGATATTTTACCATGAAGGGGAACAGGATGGGGTGCATAAAACCATAAAGCGACCAAAGAAGAGAACATTTTACCAAGAATGAGCTCATGAGTATGATCCCATGATAGGGGAATTTATTATAGGATGGGGCCCAGGAAGAGGGACATTTTACCATTAAGGGGCCCATGATGGGGCTATAATACCAAGAAAGAGCCCAACATGGGGGACATTATTATAGGATGGGGCCCAGGAAGGGGAAATTTTACCATGAATGGGCCCAGGATAGGTGACATTTTATTAAAAAGGAGCCAAGAATGGGGAACATTGTACTGTGAAGGGGCCCAGTATGGGCAACATTTTATCATGAAGGGATGCAGAATTGGAGACATTTTACTATGAAGGAGCCGAATATGGGAGACATTCTACCAAGAAGGACATTATAATTGGACAGGGCCCAGGATTGGGAACATTAAACCAAAAGGAGCCAGAAATGGGGGACATGTTGGGGAAAGAAATAAGCAACATATGACTGAGACTTCAGTAATCTCATTCACTTTGCTTTGCAAAAAAAGGCAAATGCAATTCTAGGATGTATCAACAGAAGCATACAGTCTAGATCACGTGAGGTCATTATTGCCCTCTACTCCTCTTTGGTCAGACCTCATCTGGAATACTGTGTCCAGTTTTGGGCACCACATTTTAAAAAAGACATCAACAAACTGGAGCAAGTTCAGAGAAGAGCCACCAGAATGGTGACCGGTCTGCAAACCATGTCCTATGAGGAACGGTTGCAGGATTTGGGAATGTTTAGCTTGCAAAAAAGAAGACTGAGAGGAGACTTAATAGCTGTCTACAAATATCTCAAGGGCTGTCACATTGTAGAAGGATCATCTTTATTCTCATTTGCACAAGGAAAGACTAGAAGCAATGGGATGAAACTGAATGGGAGGAGACACAGATTAGATATTAGAAAAAACTTTTTGACAGTTAGGGTGATCAATGAGTGGAACAGGCTGCCACAAGAGGTGGCGAGTTCTCCTTCAATGGAAGTCTTCAAACAGAGGCTGGATAGACATCTGTCTGGGATGATTTAGAGAATCCTGCTTTGAGCAGGGGGTTGGACCAGAAGGCCCAGGAGGTCCCTTCCAACTCTACCATTCTATGATTCTATGATTCTATGATTCTATGATGCAGTGACCCATGCTGCAGCTAGGGGGCGCTGTGTGGGCTCCTCAGGATGCGCATGGAGGCATAACTGGGTTGGTGAAACAGTGTCCGGCATGATTGTAAATTGCCGGTATGTGTCGCAGAAGTCCTCTGTGCTGTAAGCCAGTAATGTTGTTCTGGGACTTGTAGTTCCACAAGAGTTTTGTTTAGTTTACTAGGAAGGCTTACATGGTTAGTTGGAGAGCTGGGCGGGACTGACTAATCACACATACACCGCCCACCTATGGGGGTGGCTTCAGCGATATAATGTGACCAGGGTGGGTCACAAGGGAGAGAGTGTATGCTCCTGATTGGTCCGTGTGTAAGGTCCTGGAAGGCCTATGTGCTGGAAGGTGTACTACTTTCCAGAAGAGAACATTGTAAGACTTTGGACCTGGTGGCCTGGGTGTTGGACGGTTCCAAGTGAGGACAGACGTCCTGAACAGCACACAGAGGGGCCGTGTTTGCAGAGTCAGTGAAGGCACTGTGTTTGGGGGAGCTACCGTCCATCTGAGGATCTGGACTGTAGAGAATGCACTGGTCACAAGGACAGTGATCCCAGTTCTGCAGCTTCCCTTGGAACTGGACTGACAGGAGTTCAATCTGTGGAGCAGGAGTTCTAAGAAGGTAACCCGGAGTATGGGGACATTTATGCACTGACAAAGGTCAGTTAATGAACTGTGCGGTCACCCACGGGAACTGGACGGAGTATAGACCAGAGTGTTTAGTGACCGCAACTGAATGTCATGTTCCGGTGCAGTGTGTAATGGACTGTTCGTGGTATGATTTATGACTGCAAAATAAACCTCATAGACTGTTTAAATGGAAAGTTTTCCTTTGTGCCTTAAATTTCGCAGCCAAGTGAGTGTCCCCCCAATACATTCAGTAAGCACGGCCTTACATATTTTGCTAGACTGCGGGCAACGGTCCAGGAAGCACGTGTGGAGGTAATTGCTGTGGATTGGCGAGTCCACGAAAATTTCGTCAGGACAGCTTGCTGTGGCTTGGCAGGGCTATGAAGATTTCAAGCGTCTGGCTGTAACTCGGCCGGGTTCCGAAGTTCGCTGTTGATTGGTGGGTCCACAAAGACCACAAGCGTTTGGCTGTAACTCGGCAGGGTTACGAATTTTCCAGTCAGAGCAAGAGGTTCTGCAGCAGCCGGAGCTGCAGTTGCAGCAGCAGCGGTTTGTGACTGGAGCAGAGGCTGTGACGGTGCCAGCAGGAGCTGGTGAGGAGCCATAAGGACATTAGTGGTCCAGGTCGCACAAACTCTTAAAGTGCCAGCGCAAGCCCAAGGACATTTTTTATTTTTAGTGTACTGTGCGAACTGGGGCTTGAGAGGGACATGGGGGAGTCCATGGGGTGTACCCAAGAGAGGGGGTGGTGACTAAAAGAGGTGGTGTCCTAAAAGGGGGCGGTGACCCAAATGGAGATGGTTGCCAAAAAAGGGTGGAGTCCCAAAAGGGGACGGTAACACAAATAGGGGTGGTGGCAAAAAAAGAGGCAGCGGCGAATGCGCCATTAGACTGTGGCCGTGAACAACATAGTTCATGCTATATAACCTATAATTTTTTTAGATGTACTTATACACTATATGTATCTATCACTCCACTATTTTTTGGTGGATTTTGCACATTCATTTTTTTCTATATTGGTGCAAATATTTGCACTGTGTTGTCATTATTATACTGCCTCTTTGTAGACTCTTTGTATTATCATGTACAGTACAAACCAAAAGTTTGGACATACCTTCTCATTCATAGATTTTTCTGTATTTTCATGACTATGAAAATTGTACATTCACACTGAAGGCATCAAAACTATGAATTAACACATGTGGAATTATATATTTAACAAAAAAGTGTGAAAAAACTGAAAATATGTCTTATATTCTAGGCTCTTCAAAGTAGCCACCTTTTGCTTTGATGACTGCTTTGCACACTCTTGGCATTCTCTTGATGAGCTTCAAGAGGTAGTCACCGGGAATGGTTTTCACTTCACAGGTGTGCCCTGTCAGGTTTAATAAGTGGGATTTCTGGCCTTATAAATGGGGTTGGGACCATCAGTTGTGTTGTGCAGAAGTCTGGTAGATACACAGCTGATAGTCCTACTGAATAGACTGTTAGAATTTGTATTATGGCAAGAAAAAAGCAGCTAAGTACAAAAAAATGAGTGGCCATCATTACTTTAAGAAATGAAGGTCAGTCAGTCTGAAAAATTGGGAAAACTTTGAAATTGTCCCCAAGTGCAGTTGCAAAAACCATCAAGCGCTACAAAGAAACTGGCTCACATGAGGACCGCCCCAGGAAAGGAAGACCAAGAGTCACCTCTGCTTCTGAGGATAAGTTTATCCGAGTCACCAGTCTCAGAAATCGCAGGTTAACAGCAGCTCAGATTAGAGACCAGGTCAATGCCACACAGAGTTCTAGCAGCAGACACATCTCTACAACAACTGTTAAGAGGAGACTTTGTGCGGCAGACCTTATGGTAAAATAGCTGCTAGGAAACCACTGCTAAGGAGAGGCAACAAGCAGAAGAGACTTGTTTGGGCTAAAGAACACAAGGAATGGACATTAGACCAGTAGAAATCTGTGCTTTGGTTTGATGAGTACAAATTTGAGATCTTTGGTTCGAACCACCATGTCTTTGTGCGACTCAGAAAAGGTGAACGGATAGACTCTACATGCCTGGTTCCCACCGTGAAGCATAGAGGAGGAGGTGTGATGGTGTGCGGGTGCTTTGTTGGTGACACTGTTGGGGATTTATTCAAAATTGGAGGCATACTGAACCAGCATGGCTACCATAGCATCTTGCAGCGGCATGCTATTCCATCCGGTTTGCGCTTAGTTGGACCATCATTTATTTTTCAACAGGACAATGACCCCAAACACACCTCCAGGCTGTGTAAGGGCTATTTGACCAAGAAGGAGAGTGATGGGGTGCTACGCCAGATGACCTGGCCTCCACAATCACCAGACCTGAACCCAATCGAGATGGTTTGGGGTGAGCTGGACCACAGAGTGAAAGCAAAAGGGCCAACAAGTGCTAAGCATCTCTGGGAACTCCTTTAAGACTGTTGGAAGACCATTTCCGGTGACTACCTCTTGAAGCTCATCAAGAGAATGCCAAGAGTGTGCAAAGCAGTAATCAAAGCAAAAGGTGGCTACTTTGAAGAACCTAGAATATAAGACATATTTTCAGTTGTTTCACACTTTTTTGTAAAGTGTAATGCATAATTCCACATGTGTTAATTCATAGTTTTGTTGCCTTCAGTGTGAATGTACAATTTTCATAGTCATGAAAATACAGAAAAATCTTTGAATGAGAAGGTGTGTCCAAACTTTTGGTCTGTACTGTATATTGTATTACATATTATTCATGCAAGATATATCTGTATATGCTAATATTGCACTATATGCACTTTATCAGTTCATTATTATTTACTGGATTTCTGTATTATTTATTATTATTTATTTAATCATTCCCAGTGTTTGTCCATGTATTTTCTGCACTGTCTTTTCATAATTATCATATCTATATATGTTACATTGTGCTTGTTCACATTGTTATGTTTGTTTTCATTGCGGAGGTGTATTCCATCTTTAACATCTATCTGCTGGTGCGCATGTGCGCTGGTGTCTGGTTGCTTGGCGCCGCTGACGGCGTCTCTTTCCTGCCTTGCTGTGTCCGCGTCCATTGTCCGGCTCACATGATTAGCAGTGGGGGTGCCTTTGTGACGCGTACTCGCTCGGCTGGTGACTCCCTCGGTGATGCCGTCTTCCGGACTTGACTTGACCGGGGTCACATGCGCCAATGATATACGGCGGTACTTTCTTATGGACCAGCTGTTTTGATTGGCCCCTTGGTATATTTAAGGCCCTGACTACACATTGATGCCATTCCCCAGAAGAAGGCACAGGGCCGAAACACGCGTTGGGGTGGGTGGCACCACTGAGTCTCAGGTATGTCCTCAGGCTAGCAACATGTTACTATTTATACACACTGTTGATATTGCTCTGTTTTAGTAATGGTATGCAGCCTTATTTTGACTTTGAAATCATACTCTTTACCTGTAATATGACCAAATATGAAGGTCTTTCATATAGAACTTTGATATCTTTATTTATGCACTTGCACTTTTGTGAGTAATGATTTATAGCATATAAGCCTCTTTTCTTCTCTGAGTCCTTGTGTGGTTCCACCTCTTGGCTTACCATTGTCACATCTCTTTATACCTTTAGATTGCATGTTTTTATTACATGTTTTTCTAATAAAGCTTTATACTATTTTATTTATTGGATTCTTTTGGTGCGTTTTTTTCTTTTCAGTATTATTCTTATGCACTGAATTCTAAATACTTTGCACCTCTGTACTGATTTTTTGATCCTTGGGTGCTAGCCTTGCTATAGTTTATGTATATATTCATACTGTGTATTCTCACAAATGTTTTCTAGGCTATTATGGATTACAAGTCTATGGATGCAGCCTGGCAAACATAAGTTGCTCAGGTTTTTGACAGTGGTGCAGCTAGCACTGTAACAGATGATCAAGGGTATGTTGGTGCATTACAGACTCAAATTAAGAGATCTCTTCATAAACGTACGAAAATGTGGTGGAACAGGGCCTTTCTGGAAAACTATCTTAAGAGAAGTCTGATTCCACGTGGACTTCGCATTCAGGTTTTTCCATCTTTTCCAATCTCTGATGAGGCATTCATCTCTAAATGGGAGGAGATTGGTACAAAGTCCTCTTTTCAGTTTATGCAACTACTTGATGATTTAAAAAAAAACTTTGTTATTCTGTTGGAGAACGAAATTGACAATCTCTACCTTAAATTTAAAAAGGTCGCTACTACAGATTGCGTTACAGCATTTGACAACAGTATGGACAAAAACTTTGCAGAGTGGGAGTCACGAATTGAAACGACACAAGCTAAAAAATTGCTCCGTGACAACACAGACTTCCAACGGAATTTGGTGTATAGATAGAGATGTCAAACTACCACCAACAAGATACATAGATCCCCCTCTGTTTCCTCAGTTTCATCATCTGGTGAAACATCCGATACTAATCTCAACGATCAATGCAGACTAGTTTTGGTAATTCAAGTAAGAGGAAATGGGAACGGAAGAATATTAACAATAAAAGAGGCCCTTGTTATAAGAAGGATACGCCCAAGGTAATTAACCTGTCCGAACATGTTCTTACTCCAGATGAAATCTCCTTGCTTTCTAAGGCCAGCGTCACATTAGCGAGTTTGATGCGAGTTAGTCGCACGACTTACTCGCATCAACACTCGGCACGGCCGCCCGCTCTCGGACCAGAGTGCGCGGCTGCATAAAAATACATGCAGCCGCGCACTCTGGTCCGAGAGTGGGCGGTTGTGCCGGGTGTTGATGCGAGTAAGTCGCGCGACTAGCTCGCATTAAACTCGCTAGTGTGACGCCGGCCTAAAGGTCTTACTTTCTCTCCCAGCATGCGGTTTGACCCTTTTCTAGCTCTCAAAGATCATGTTTGCAAAGTCACTCCTCTTTAAAAAGTGGCATCATAATGAAGACATTCAACGTGCCTTCCCCTTACCGGAGGAACAGGCGGCATTGCATACTTTGGAGGAGTTAGCAAATGAATATACTAATCCTACTTTGGGTGGGTTACCCTCCTCCCTACGTCCCAAATCTAGCAAATTCCCAACCCTTGTCTCTGTGGCCTAATGTGGAGATCTTTGTGAAACTTGTTTCCAACAACTTTGACAAGATCCCTACTTTTTCATGATGTAATAATCTCACTGGGCAGAACTTGTTGGCCTTAGGAGAATGAAACAACTTAAAGATGTAGTATATAAACCAGCTGACAAGGACAGGAATATTGTTATTTGACCATCCAAATTATATCTAGCGGAGGCACTGCGCATGCTTAGGGATCCTGTCTGTTACATGAAATTAACCTTTAATCCTCTGATCTCTTACAAGGCAGAACTTTGCAGGTTATTACAGGGGGCAGTGGATGGCGGCATTATAACATCTCAGATACGGGATACTCTGGTGGTTAAGGAACCATGTATTTCAACTCTTTATCTCCTACCCAAGATCCATAACAAAATGCATAATCCACCAGGTAGGCCCATAATCTCTGGGGTGGGTGGTCTTACGGAGGGCATCGGAAAATATATTGATCTGTTTCTCAAGCCCCTGGTGGAGACTATTCCTTCCTTTCTTAAAGATACGTCTGATTTTCTCAAAAAAATTGACTCCGTTCACATTGATGAGGACATGATTTTGGTCACTTGTGACATAGCGTCTTTGAACACCAATATTCGCTACCATGATAGCTTGAGGGCGGTCTCTTATTTTCTATCCATGACCAATTTCTCCTCCGGTGACATTGATTTTCTACTTCAGTTGTTGTATTTTCTTTTGACTCACAATTTTTTTTTTTCAATGGGTCCTTCTACCTGCAGCTCCAGGGTACAGCTATGTGTGCTGCGTGCACACCTTCGTATGCAAACCTGTTTCGGGGGCTGTGGGAAAGGGACCTTTTTTCGTCAGATCGGGTCTCGTCAATGAAGCGGGTTGTTTCCTGGGCCCGCAACATTGATGATATTTTTCTGATCTGGTGCAGTACCCCATCTGATTTACAATCATTTTTTTCTGATTTGAATTTGAATGATTTGAATATACATTTGTCCTATAAATTTGATCTCAATAAAATTGATTTTTTAGATGTCACTGTGACGAGGGGCATTGATGGTGTACTTCTTTCCAATGTCTTCCGTAAGGAAACAGCAGTCAATTCTGTGCTGCATGCTTCATCTTTCCACCCGCTCCATGTGATTAACTCCGTTCCCACTGGTCAGTTTCTGTGTATCAAGAGGATCTGCTCATCGAATGAAGACTTTGAGGTTCAAGCCAAGGCTATGACTAATCACTTTTTGGATAGAGGTTACAGTAGGAGATGTATTAAGAGAGCCTATAATAGAGCCAGGAATACCAAGAGACATCAACTCCTTTATTCCTCACCTAAAATTAAGGACAGCTCCCAGGTAAGGTTGGTTACACAATCTAACTCTCAATGGGGTAAAATGCGGCAAGTGTTGGCCAAATATTGGCCGATACTTCTTGCTGACCTCATATTGAAACAGTATTTGTCCTCACAACCCTCCGTGACAGCTAGGAGATCGCGTAATTTGGGAGATCACTTGGTGAAGAGTTATTTTACACAACATGTGGCACCACCTATTTTTTCCACTGTATCTACACCTCAAGATACACCTTGGGGATGTAAGCCCTGTGGCAAGTGTGTGGCATGCCTAAATGTCGCTCATGTCGCTCAATTTCTCCTCCACGGATGTCAGCAATTTTACCATCACTCAAGCAATCACCTGCTCCACAACCATGGTTATCTACTATGCATCATGTCCATCTGACAAAATCTACGTGGGTCTAATGACACGGGCCTTTAAGGTCCGGGTACGTGAGCATGTTCGCGACATCATAGCAGCAGCCAAGAAAGATAATGTTGATTTGTTAAAAAACATCCCTTGCCACTTCAAAGTATATTATCTAAAGCTGACAATTAATTAAGGCTTGCAAGAGACGTCAAAAGCAACAAAAAAGGATTTGGGGATACGTCAAAAGTAAAAGAAAAGTCAAAGATGCTATAGGATTTTTTACAGGATGAAAATGATGAAATGGTAAGACAGGATGTTGAGAAGGCCGAACTTTTAAATTCCTATTTTGCATCTGTTTTCTCTCAGAAAGGAAATGTAACCTCAACTGATCTTCACTGTCCTATTAAGAGAATTGTCACAAGCACTTCGGAGGTGACAGGCCATCATCCTGCGTCAGGCCTTAGAAGGTCTGAGCGCCCGTCCATACAGACTGCTCCCTGAGCCATCTGCCTCTAGGACCCAGCATCGAGCTCCTCCTCCTCAGAGTAGTTTGGAGCTATTTAGTTAGTGGCTCAGCTGTGACCCAGTGCGGGTAATAGCTCATTTCCACTTGTGCTTGCTAGAGTGCTGGACCTATCCAGAGTTCTCCAGTTTGGTGTTTGGAATCTCTCATCTGGTATCCGTATCTGGCGTTTCAGCTAAGTGTTCCCCTGTTTGTCTCTCCTTACCGTCTTTAGTTTAGCAGAGACTGCCTAGCGCACATCTCCCTCCCATTCCCTATTCAGGACTTAGGCCTCAGGGAGATTCAGGGCCTGAGGTTCCTGCTCGGCGACTGGTGAGGAACCAGTATAGGGACTCGGTAGGAATTCTAGGGAGAGATTATATCTAGCCTAGGGGTCTCCAAATCCCTTCCCTAGAGTCTGGGCCCCCTTCCCCATTTTCCTTCTTGTTACACATGGTTTTCCCTCACTGTGCATGACAAGAATAGAAGAATCCAGGCTATCTATAAACAGAAAAATAGTGAGGAAATACTTAGCTAACCTAAATGAATTCAAGTATCCAGGACCAGATGAATTACACCCCAGAGTACTGAAGGAGATAGCAGAAGAAATTTTTGACCACTCTCCATAATCTTTGAAAATTCTTGGAGAACAGGAGAAGTCTCAGAAGACTGGAGAAGAGCAAATGTTGTTTGTATCTTTAAAAATGGGAGAAGGTGGACCCACGGAACTATAGGCCAGTGAGTCTGACTTCTATACCAGGAAAGATCTTTGAACAAATTATTAAACAGCATGTATGTATCTGGATAAGAATGAAGTGATTAAACAGAGTCAGCATGGGTTTGTAACTAATAAGTCATGTCATACTAACTTAGTTTCCTTCTATGACAGAATCACTGACTGGGTGGATCAGGGAAATGCTATAGATATAGTATATCTTGACTTCAGCAAAGCATTTGACGAAGTATCTCACACAATGCTTATAGAAAAAATGACTACGTATGGAATGGACAAGGCAACTGTTAGGTGGATTCATAACTGGTTTAGTGATCGGTCCCAAAGAGTAGTCGTAAATGGCTGCACATCCAGTTGGAAGAATGTCTCAAGTGGGGTACCACAGGGCTCTGTCCTGGGCCCTGTATTGTTCAACATCTTTATTAATAATTTAGATGAAGGAATTGAGGGTAAGATGATTAAATTTGCTGATGACACAAAGCTAGGAGGGATAGCTAATACTGGAGAAGAGAGAGAGAGGATTTAAAAAGATATAAATAAACTGGAGCAGTGGGCAGCAGCTAACAGAATGGTTTTTAACAGGGAAAAATGCAAAGTACTACATCTGGGCAATAAAAATGAAAAAAGCATATACAAAATGGGAGGAATAGGGCTAAGTAACAGCACATGTGAAAAAGACTTGGGTATACTAATAGATCACAGACTGAACATGAGTCAACAGTGTGATGCAGCAGCAAAAAAGGCAAATAAAATTCTATGATGTATTAACAGAAGCATACAGTCTAGATCACGTGAAGTCATTATTGCCCTCTACTCCTCTTTGGTCAGACCTCATCTGGAATACTGTGTCCAGTTTTGGGCACCACATTTTAAAAAAGACATCAACAAACTTGAGCAAGTTCTGAGAAGAGCAACTAGAATGGTGACCGGTCTGTAAACCAAGTGCTATGAGGAATGGTTGCAGGATTTGGGAATGTTTAGCTTGCAAAAGAGAAGACTGAGAGGAGACTTAATAGCTGTATACAAATATCTCAAGGGCTGTCACATTGTAGAAGGATCATCTTTATTTTCATTTGCACAAGGAAAGACTAGAAGCAATGGGATGAAACTGAATGGGAAGAGACACAGATTAGATATTAGAAAAACTTTTTGACAGTTAGGGTGATCAGTGAGTGGAACAGGCTGCCTCGAGAAGTGGTGAGTTCTCGTTCAATAGAAGTCTTCAAACAGAGGCTGGACAGACATCTGTCTGGGATGATTTAGTGAATCCTGTTTTGAGCAGGGGGTTGGACCAGATGGCCCAGGAGGTCCCTTCCAACTCTACGATTCTATGATTCTATGATTTATTCCTGCGATCCGTCAGGTCTTTAGTTTAGAGAGCTAGATCGGGTGGTTTCAAATCTACGTGGAGGTAATCTCAGTCGTTTATTGGCAAAAAAGGAATCATTCTGGATTTGGAAACTCCATTCTTTCATCCCAATGGCCTTAATGAGTCAATTAGTTTTGCACCATTTCTTTGATTACCTTGTTCTGTGCAATTATATGGCATCTGTTTTTAATGTGCGTTCCTGTTGTTGTTGTTTTTAATTTTAATCTTTTATATTTGTTCATTTTAGATTTATTTCCTCCACATTTCCTGGCATTTGGGGTATCCTGTATCGTCTGATGGTTTTGTGTCCATTACCAGTATTTTTTTTAAATATAT